>CM075766.1:24657870-25257870 GCA_037974665.1 Ehretia macrophylla
CTTAGTAGTGCCAAAGCCGTCCCCCAACATCCCCCATCATCCCCCAAGCGCACCCCTATAGTGCCCTAGTCGTGCCCCAACAGTGCCCCAGCCGTGCCTAAACAGTGCCCCAACAGCGCCCCTTGAGCGCCATCGCGCACCACTTGCGCACACTATCGTGCGGTATGCGTGCCCTATGTGGGCAATCTCGTGCGGCACAAGTGCCCCATGCGCGCACAATTGTACAGTATGTGCGCAAGATGCGCACACCATCGTGTGACATGGGTGCCCCATATGCGCACCTTCATCCTGCATGCAGGCCACATGTGCTCACCATCGCAGTGCACACGCGCCTGATGCGTGCACCATCGTGAGGCATGGGTGCCCCATGCAAGCACTTTCATGTGGCATGGGCGCCCCATGCGCGCACCTACATGCTGCATGCAGGCCACATGCGTGCATCATCGTGCGGCATGCGCGCCCAATGCGTGCACCATTGTGTGGCATGGGCACCCTATGCGCACACATTTGTGCTGCATGGGCGCCCCATGTGCATACCTTTGAGGTGCATGCGCCCACCATCGTGCGGCATGGGCGCTCCATGTGTACACTTTCATGCAGCATACGCGCACCATCGTGCTGCATGGGCACCCCATGCACGCACCTTCGTGCGACATAGCCCCCCCATGTGCACACCTTCGGGCGGCATGCGGGCCATATGTACGCACCATCGTGCGGCATGGGTGCCCCAAGCATGCACCATCGTGCGGCGTGGGTGCCCCATGCGCTTACTTTCATGAGGCATGCGGGCCACATGCGCCTACCATCGTGCGGCACGGGCACCCTATGCGCACACCTTCATGCGGCATAGGTGCCCCATGCGTGTACCTTCGTGCAGTATACACACGCCATCTTGCGGCATCGTCGCCCAAGTGATTGCCCCATCATGCCCGATGCGTGACCCCACTTATCCTACACCTCTTAACTCATTTCACAAAGTTGGACTAGAGTCAACCTCAACAGGGTCTTCTTTCCCCGCTGATTCTGCCAAGCCCGTTCCCTTGTCTGTGGTTTCGCTTGATAGTAGGCAGGAACAATGGGAATCTCGTTAATCCATTCATGCGCGTCACTAATTAGATGACGAGGCATTTGGCTACCTTAAGAGAGTCATAGTTACTCCTGCCGTTTACCCGTGCTTGGTTGAATTTCTTCACTTTGACATTCAGAGCACTGGGCTGAAATCACATTGCGTGAGCATCTGCAAGGACCATCGCAATGCTTTGTTTTAATTAAACAGTAGATTCCCCTTGTCCATTCTAGTTCTATGCTGGTTGTTCGACGCCCGGGGAAGGCACCCGAGGGAGCCGTTCCCAATCTATCCCCCGGCCGACATGCGGTGATCCGCTCTCGCCGCTAGAGTAGCTCGAGCGGTCCGCCGACAGCTGACAGGTTCGGGACTGGGACCCCCGTGCCCAGCCCTTAGAGCCAATCCTTTTCCTGAAGTTACGGATCTATTTTACCGACTTCCCTTACCTATATTGTTCTATCGACCAGAGGCTATTCGCCTTGGAGACCTAATGTGGTTATGAGTACGATCGGGCATGGACGGTACTCAGTCCTCCGGGTTTTCAAGGGCCGTTGGGGGCGCACCGGACATTACGCAACGTTCGGTGCTCTTCCAGCCACTGGATCTTACCTCTGGCTGAGCCGTTTCCAGGGTGGGCAGGTTGTTAAACAAAAAGGATAACTCTTCCTGAGGCCCTCGCCACGTATCCGGACTCCCTAACGTTGCCGTCAACCGCCACGTCCCGGTTCAAGAATTTTAACCCGATTCCCTTTCGGTGCATGCACGGAACGCGCTATCTATCGGGCTTTCCCCGACCCTTAGGATCGACTAATCCATGTGCAAGTGCCGTTCACATGGAACCTTTCCCCTCATCGGCCTTCAAAGTTCTCATTTGAATATTTGCTACTACTACCAAGATCTGCACCGACGGCCGCTCGCACCCGGGCTCGCACCCTGGGTTTTTTGGTGACCACCGCGCCCTCCTACTCATCGGAGCCTGGCACTTGCCCCAACGGCCGGGTATAGGTCGCGCGCTTAAGCACCATCCATTTTTGTGGCTAGGTTATTCGGCAGATGAGTTGTTAAACACTCTTTAGCGGATTTCAACTTCCACAACCACTGTCCTGTTGTCTTAATAGACCAACACCCTTTATGGGATCTAGGTTAGCGCGCAGTTGGGCACCGTAACTCGGCTTCCTATGCATCCCGCATCGCCAGTTTTGCTTACCAAAAATGGCCCACATGGAGCTCTTGATTCCATGGCGTGGCTCAACGAAGCAGTCGTACCGTCCTACATATTTAAAGTTTGAGAATAGGTCAAGGGCGTTGCACCCCCGATGTCTCTAATCAATGGCTTTACCCAATAGAACTCGCACATGAGCTCCAACTATCCTGAGGGAAACATCGGAGGGAACCAGCTACAAGATGGTTCGATTAGTCTTTCACCCTTATACCCAAGTCAGACGAATGATTTGCACGTCAGTATCGCTGCGGGCCTCTACCAGAGTTTTCTCTGGCTTCGCCCCACTCAGGCATAGTTCACCATCTTTTGGGTCCTGGCATGTATGCTCACACTCGAACCCTTCTCAGAAGATCAAGGTCGGTCGACGGTGCACCGCCCGGGGAGGATCCCGCCAATCAGCTTCCTTGCACCTTGTGGGTTTACGCACCAGTTGACTCTCACACATGTCAGACTCCTTGGTCCGTGTTTCAAGATAGGTCGAATGGGGAGCCCGCAGGCCAGCACCGGGAATGCACAGATGCCGAAGCACGTCGAAGGCGTGTACTGCCCCGCCACGATCGAGGCAACGGCATTCCGCGAGCATATCTACTGCCTGGGCTTTTGCTGCCACCCCAATCCGCGTTTGTCCATGCCTCGAGTAGATCGGTGGACCGGCTCTCACCAATCTGCATACAACTGGGGTACATCACCGGCCACCATCTGCTTCCCTCTTGACAATTTCAAGCACTCTTTGACTCTCTTTTCAAAGTCCTTTTAATCTTTCCCTTACGGTACTTGTTCGCTATCAGTCTCTCGCCCGTATTTAGCCTTGGACGGAATTTACCGCCCGCTTAGGGCTGCATTCCCAAACAACCTGACTCGCTGATAGCGCCTCGTGGTGTGACAGGGTCCGGGCACGACGGGGCTCTCACCCTCTCTAGCACCCCTTTCCAAGGGACTTGGGCCCTGCCCGCCGCTGAGGATGCTTCCCCAGACTACAATTCGGACGGCGGAGCTGCCTGATTCTCAAGCAGGGCAGTTCCTGGTTCGCTCGCCGTTACTAAGGGAATCCTTGTAAGTTTAATTTCCTCCGCTTATTGATATGCTTAAACTCAGCGGGTAATCCCGCCTGACCTGGGGTCGCGGTCGTAGTGCACAGTACTAGAAGGTCTATCTTCAGTCCCACATGCGCGACAGGACGACGCACGAAAACTCATGAGTTGAATAGACCAACCACCACTTGTCGTGACGTCCATCACGCAGGACTAGCATTTCTGCCAACTACGCCTCAAGACACAGGTGGCCATAATCCGCCCCCATGCATGGACCTAGCGACCTACTGTTAGGGCTCGGGGTAGGGGGTGACGCGATGCATGACGCCCAGGCAGACGTGCCCTCGGCCTGATGGCTTCGGTCGCAACTTGTGTTCAAAGACTCGATGGTTCACGGGATTCTGCAATTCACACCAAGTATCACATTTTGTTACGTTTTTCATCATTTTGAGAGCCGAGATATCCGTTGCCAAGAGTCCTTTTCATTTCGTAAATGACCAAGGCCTAACCCGGCAAACCGCGGATGGGGTAGGGATAGGCTGGCCCCTATTTTTCATTTTCCATGGCACATTCCGTGCCAGGGTTCGTTGTTTCCAGGGAGTTCACCCCGACTGGGGACCAACACGTTGGCTGGGGATGAGCCGCCTCTCCCGCGTCGGCCCCGCATCGTTTGAATAGGTTCGCATGTCATTTTGCCTTCGCAGGGTTCGATAATGATCCTTCCGGAGGTTCACCTACAAAAACCTTGTTAAGACTTCTCATTCCTCTAAATGATAAGGTTCAGTGGACTTCTCGCGATGTCGCGGGCAGCGAACCGCCCACGTCACTGCAATCCAAAAACCTCACCGAATCATTCAATCGGTAGGAGCGACAGGCAGTGTGTACGAAGGGCAGGGACGTAGTCAATGCGAGCTGATAACTCACACTTACTAGAAATTCCTCGTTCATGACCAACAATTGCAATGATCTATCCCCATCACGATGAAATTTCAAAGATTACCCAGGCCTGTCAGCCAAGGTTATAGACTCGTTGAATACATTAGTGTAGCGCGCATATGGCCCAGAACATCTAAGGTCATCACATACCTGTTATTGCCTCAAACTTCTGCAGCCTAAAAGGTCGTAGTCCCTCTAAGAAGCTACCTGCAGAGGGATACCTTCACATAGCTAGTTAGCAGGTTGAGGTCTCGTTCGTTAACGAAATTAACCAGAAAAATCGCTCCACCAACTAAGAACGGCCATGCACCAACACCCATAGAATCAAGGAAGAGCTCTTAGTCTGTCAATCCTTACTATGTCTGGACCTGGTAAGTTTTCCCCTATTGAGTGAAATTAAGCTACAGGCTCCACTCCTGGTGGTGCCCTTCTGTCAATTCCTTTAAGTTTTAGCATTGTGACCATATTCCCCCCGGAACCCAAAAACTTTGATTTCTCATAAGGTATCGGCGGAGTCCTAAAAGCAACATCCGTCGATCACTGGTCTGCATTGTTTATGGTTGAGACTAGGACGGTATCAAATCGTCTTCGAGCCCCCAACTTTCGTTCTTGATTAATGTAAACATCCTTGGCAAATGCTTTTGCAGTTGTTTGTCTTTCATAAATCCAAGAATTTCACCTCTGACTATGAAATACAAATGCCCCCGACTATCCCTGTTAATCATTACTTGGATCCCGAAGGCCAACTCAATAGGATCGAAATCCTATAATGTTATCCCATGCTAATGTATACATAATGTAGGCTTGCTTTGAGCACTCTAATTTATTCAAAGTAATAGCATCCGAGGCAAGACCTGGCTAGTTAAGGCCAGGAGCGCATCTCTGACAGAAGCGACGAGACTAGCAGTATACACCTAAGGTGGACTGGCCGACCCATCCCAAAGTCCAACTACGAGCTTTTTAACTGCAACAACTTAAATATATGCTATTGGAGCTGGAATTACCGCGGCTACTAGTACCAGACTTGCCCTCCAATGGATCATCGTTAAAGGATTTAGATTGTACTCATTCCGATTAACAGAATCTTTGAGCCCGGTATTGTTATTTATTGTCACTACCTCCCCATGTCAGGATTGGGTAATTTGCGTGCCTACTGCCTTCCTTGGATATGGTAGCCGTTTCTCAGGCTCCCTCTCCGGAATCGAACCCTAATTCTCCGTCACCTGTCACCACCATGGTAGGCCACTATCCTACCATCGAAAGTTGATAGGGCATAAATTTGAATGATGCGTTGCCGGCACAAGGGTCATGCGATCCGTCGAGTTATCATGAATCATCACAACATCGGGCAGAGCCCGCGTCGACCTTTTATCTAATAAATGTATCCCTTCCAGAAGTCGAGGTTTGTTGCACATATTAGCTCTAGAATTACTACGGTTATCCGAGTAGTAGATACCATCAAACAAACTATAACTGATTTAATGAGCCATTCGCAGTTTCAGAGTCTGAATTAGTTCACTTAAACATGCATGGCTTAATCTTTGAGACAAGCATATGACTATTGGCAGGATCAACCAGGTAGCATTCTTCACCGACGCCGGCATCGAACGAGGCACATCGTCCCCTAAAGGTCGACGGCTCGAGACGAGCATACGACTGTCGTACACGATTAGCAACGAACGCTAATTTTAGGCAAAGAGAGGCCAAGGACCCCATACTGTTATGGTGTGCCGCATCCGAGAGATCGAACGACGCCCCACAGGCCAGGTGTGTGGCACTTGTTAGAGTGAGCAGTGTGGAACATGAGACGTGATTAGGGGTTCGCCCCACATCGTCCACGGAGGCAAACGCAATGTAAAAGATGGACGATGTGACTTTAGACTACCTTCTTTGTAGGTACGCAACACATGTAACCGACCTACTGACCGAGGCAACGTAAGTACTCTGCCCGCGAATGAAGAGGCAAGTAGGGGCGGACATCGCTACTCAAGTAGGGATCCAACCGACCCATACAAGCTGACCACCACTCACGCGCTATCACGTTCCCTATTTCGAGACCACCAAGCCAGTAATTGCCCTACCGTCTAGGCAAAGGAAGCCCTTCAGGTAGACGGAACCAGCAAGATGGCCCGAGAACGCACCGCTGGGCACGAAGAATTTTTGAGGTACAAGGGACAGGAATGGCACGAGGTGCATGACTAGGCCGCACGTCACAAGCTTAGAAGCCTACTTCGTGGTGCCCGACCAAGCAACTATTGTTCGCACTTGAGATACCAACCGAAAGCGAACTTTCGGCCCACGCGGTGCTTGGATCGCCACGACACTAGACCACGTCCATCGCATTACGACTCAGCGAGGACTATGGCATCGTGTGCTAGGCGATTCGCGCATCGTGCAGGATCGTGGGAACACACCGTGGGATGGTTTCAAGGCAGCACAGTGCTTGGATCGCCACAACATTGAAGCTTTAGCCATCATTTCATCGCAACGCTCGCGTCGTCACTTAACGAAAGCCAAGGCTGTGTGCTAGGCGATTCACGCATCGCGCAGTCCCCCACCGTCCCCCTATATGCACTCACATGAACGAAACGGGACAAGCAAACTACCTGCCCATGTGGTGCTTGGATCGCCATGACACTAGACTACGTCCGTCGCATTATGACTCAGCGAGGACTATGGCATCGTGTGCTAGTCGATTCGCGTATCGCACAGGCCCGTCGAAACCAACCGGGGAACGGCTTCAAGGCCGCATGGTGCTTGAATCGCCATGACATTGAAGCATTATCAATCGTCTCATCGCAACGCTCGCGTCATTGCTTAATGAAAGCCAATGCCACATGTGCTAGGCAATTCGCGCATCACCGCATGCCCTCGACCGTCCCCTTGTATGCACCCGTATGCATGGAACGGGACAAGCAAACTACCTTCCTGCCTACGTGGTGGTTGGATCGCCATGACACTAGACCACGTCTATCGTATTACGACTCAACAAGGACCATGGCGTCGTGTTCTATACAATTCGCGCATCGCACATGCATGTCCGAACCCATCGGGGGATGGCTTCAAGGCCGCATGGTGCTTGGATCGCCACGACATTGAAGCATCAGCAATCGTCTCATCGCAACGCTGGCGTCGTTGTTTAACGAAAGCCAATGCTACGTGTGCTAGGCGATTCGCACATCACGCTTGCCCCCACCGTACCCCAAGAGACACCAAAGCCCACGCGGTACTTGGATCGTCTCGACACTAGACCATGGTCGCGCGCATCCACTCGGCAATGGCCATGGCTTCGTGTGCTAGGCGATTCACGTATCGCGGAGGCCCAACGACACGTCAGGGGACGGGAATGTCCCCCAACGTGTATCTAGCCGGCGGCACGGGAATGGCTAGTTTTGTGCTTGGGCAACCATTCGCCCCCTTATTAGCCATCCCAATGACGTCGATGGTGTTGCGGCACCAAGATGGATAATGAGGGGCTAGGGAAGCCACCACGTTCCTCATTAGCCATCCTGGTATCGCGCCGAGGGATATGCCGGGGGACACGGGGCGAGGGTAGCACGGCCCCAACGCACGCGTATGCAATGCAATTCCTCTGAGTGATTCATTCGGTAGGCATTCCCGCACACAATATAGCCCACGATATAGACCACAATGTGCCACAAAATGCCCACAATGTCCCGCCACATGGACCTCGACCTGGGGGCTTGACACCACATAACCCCCTATATTACGTTTAGATGCAAAAACCCAAGTGACAGTAGTAGCGTACATTTTGGTAGAGATTGATAATGGGTTTTCTACACTATAAAAGGCCCCATATGTCACATGATCTTCGTACCCAACTTGCTCCTTATTGATAGCATATGATATCCAAATGCTTCAAGATTATTTTTTTTGAAAAAATATTTTTTAATATTTAATAATTGCAAAAATTAGGAAAAAAATCAAAAGAATAGCAGAAAATTCAGAAAAATTTATATTAATTCAGACATTAATTTGAAATTTGATATTTAAAAATATTTTTTTCAGAAAATTAATTTTTAATATTTAAAAATTATAAAAAAATATGGAAAAATCAGAAAAAAATATTAGAAAATTTAGGAAAATTTATATTAATTCATAAATTAATTTGTTTACATCATATTTGGCATTAAATTTTTTTTTGGAAGGATTAGGAACCCGATTAATCTAATTCGCCTCACAAATGTGACGAACTATTATTCGGACACGGGAAAGATTAAGACTACTTCATAGATTCGGAAACCACTTGTAAAAGGACATCAATGTCCACATTTGGGTCATAATACATTCCGCATGCCCAATACCCTTGAATGCTTAACATTGCTCGTCGTGCTTAACGTCCCCTAGTAGTGCCAAAGCCGTCCCCCAACATCCCCCATCTTCCCCAAAGTGTACCCGCATAATGCCCCAGTCGTGCCACAACAGTGCCCCAACAGCGCCCCTTGAGCGCCACGCACACCATAGTAAAGTGTGCGCGCTCCGTGTGCGCAACCTCGTGCGGCACGGGTGCCCAATGCGCACAACTTCTTGCTGCATACGGGCCACATACGCGCACCATTGTACGGTATGCGCGCAAGATGCGCACACCATCGTGCAGCATGGGTGCCCTATGCTCACACTTTCGTGCCGCATGCGGGCCACATATTCGCACCAACGTGCGGCATGTACGCCTGATGCACCAACCATCGTGCGGCATCAGCGCCCCATGCGCGCACCTTCGTGTGGCATGCGTGTATCATCATGGGACATGGGCGCCCCATGCGCACATCTTTGTGTGGCATGCGGGCCACATGTGCATACCATCGTACGGCATGCACGCCTGATGCGCACACCATCGTGGGGCATGGGCGCCCCATGCGTGTACATTCATGAAGCATGCGGGCCACATGCACGTACTATCGTGCGGCATGTGCGCCGCATGCATGCACCATCATGCGGAATGGGTGCCCCATGCGCGCACCTTCATACAGCATGGGCGTCCTATGTGCGCACCTTCATGCAGCATGGGCGCCCCATGCGCACACCTTCGTGCGGCATGCGGGTCACATACGTGTAACACCGTGCGGCATGCGCGCCTGATGCACGTGCTATCGTGCGTTACGGGCGCCCCATGCGCACACCATCGTGCACTCTCTTTCCGACTTAAGGCATCTACAACTACATTTGCTTTACCAGGCACATAATTGATTATACAGTTATAATCATCCAAAAGCTCCATCCACCGCCTTTGCCTCATGTTCAACTCTTTTTGTGAGAACAAGTATTTCAAGCTCTTGTGATCAGTAAACACCTCGAACTTGTTACCCCACAGATAGTGCCTCCATTTCTTTAGTGCAAACACAATAGCCGCTAACTCCAAATCATGCGTCGGGTAGTTCAATTCATACGGCTTCGGTTTCCTAGAAGCATACGCAATCACTCTACCATTTTGCATCAACACACAACCTAGTCCTTCCTTCGAAGCATCGCTATAGATTACAAAACCTTGACTCCCTTCAAGCAATGCAAGAACAGGTGCGGTAGTCAATCTTTGAGAAATCCTTCACGAACTTCCGATAATAGCCGGCTAGACCGAGAAAACTCCGAACCTCCATAATGTTTTCCGGCTTCTTCCAAGACATCACCGCTTCTATCTTTGCTGGGTCCACTGCTATTCCTTCTTGGGATATGATGTGCCTTAAAAATGCAATCTGCTGCAACCAAAATTCGTACTTGCTAAACTTTGCATACAATTGATGCTCTCGAAGTTTCTGCAGTACCAATCGCAGGTGTTGTTCATGCTCAGCCTCAAATTTTGAGTATACCAAAATATCATCAATAAAGATCACCACAAATTGGTCCAAGTAGGGTTGAAACACCCTGTACATCAAGTCCATAAAAGTTGCAGGGGCATTAGTTAGCCCAAACGGCATCCCCACATATTCATAATGCCCATATCTCGTCCTGAAAGCCGTTTTAGGCACATCCTCCTTTTTGATCTGCAACTAATAGTTGATCAAACAACTCGTCGATCAGTGGAAGTGGGTATTTATTCTTGACGGTCACTTGGTTCAATCCTCGGTAATCGATGCATAGCCTCAGCGTTCCGTCTTTCTTCTTTACAAATAGGACTGGTGTACCCCACGGAGAAGAACTTGGTTGAACAAACTCCTTCTTCAACAATCCTTGCAATTGGTCCTTCAATTCTTGTAGCTCGGCTGGTGCTATACGATAGGGAGCTTTAGATATCGGCTGGGTGCCAGGTAGTAATCCTATAATAAACTTGATCTCCCAATTTGGGGGTAAACCGGGTAATTCTTCTGGAAACACATCCGCATAATCTTTAATCACTGGCATCTCCTCCAACTTAGCTTTGTCCGACGGCTTGTTGATAAGGTAAGCTAAGTATCCACTACATCCTTTTTCTCAAGGACTTCACTGCTTTCGTCGATGAAATGATGGAACTCCCGGTGAAGTCTCTTCGACCCATGACTTCCAATATTGGTTGACCAGGTATCCGGAATGTTATAATCTTCATCCGGCAATCTAGTTGGGCATGATGATTTGCCAACCAGTCCATCCTTAAAATGACTTCATAGTCTCGAAAAGGTAATACAATAAGATTGGCTGAAAATTCCCTATCTTTAATTTGGATTTTATATGCTTTACAAGCTGAGCTAGTAACAAGTTTAGAACCCATCGGAGTACCAACTTCTACTTCGTAAGGCAAACATACAACCTTCAGTTTCACACGTTGCACACATAAGGGAGTAATAAATGAATGAGTAGCACCTAGATCAATTAGCACCCTAACACGTTGATTCAGTATCAAGAAGGTACCTTCAACAACAGCGGTCTCCTCTAGAAGCTCCTCGCACTCAGTAGCATAAGCTCGAGCCCGAACTCTAGAAACTGGAGTCTTGCCTCTACCAGCAGGTTTAACCTGATTTGGTCCTCCTTGCCATTTAGGGCAATCCCTGATCTGATGCTGATCACTGCCATGCTGTACACATCGTCCTGACTTTTTCCAGCACTGGGCCTCGGTGTGACCCTTCTTGTCACAGTAAGAGCAGTTGATAGACTGAGTAGCAGGTGAACTACCTGTGGATCCGTGGGTAGAAGAGGCTGATGGTGCTTTAGTCGGGCCACGGTTGTTAATTGGTATGTTCTGGCTCTGGCCCTAACTACGACTCTGGCTCTGGAATTTCCTCTGTTGACCTGAAGGCTGATATGGTTTCTTGTTCGGCTGGCTTGAACCGGCTCTATCAAGTTTCCTCTTCTCAACTTGGGAAGCAGCAGCAAGGAGAGCAGAATAGGTATCAAAATCATGCGAAGCCAACTGGTCTTGAATTTTTGGCCTCAACCCATTCGTAAATTTTCACATCTTCGCCTCAGGGGTACTGACCATGTATTGAGCATAGCGGGACAGTTGGTCAAAACGAGCCTCGTACTGGGCCATCGTCATGTTACCCTGGTTCAAGTGCATGAATTCTTCAATCCGCCTCTGCCTGGAAACTGCAGGTACATATTTCTCCTTGAATGTCTTAACAAAATTACCCCACAAGCGAGGTGTACAATTAATTTCCCAAAGTGCCTCCACAGTGTGCCACCAATGCTCGGCATCCCCGTGCAATAGAAACACAGCGAACTCAACCTTTTCTTCATCAGTATAGTCAAGTGGCCTGAAAATCCTCTCGATCTCAGACAGCCAAGCCTCTGCCTTTTCATCATCAGCATTGTCGTGGAATTTAGACGGGCGAAAGTCAAGGAACTCCTGCATTCTGCTATGTCTCCCATGGTTACCATCATTCCTGTTGTTGTTGTTTGCTTCACGTGCATCTTGACGTTCTATCACTCGCGACACACAATCCATGGCATTCGCCATCATATTAAACATAGCCATGCCGGGATTAGTTTGATAAGCATCTCTGGTCTCTTGGGGCTCACCGCTCCTATTAGTAGTGCGGGTACTAAGGCCAGCCATCTATAGGCATAGATTACGATGCACAATTTATTGGAATACGACAAACAAGAATTTAATATATAAGGTATGCAACATATAATTTTATATAGATACACAATTCTAGAAACAGTTAAGACATGTCAATCACATAAACACATAGAACATAGAAGGCACAATCAACATTATCACACATTATCACACATAAGCAAGTCATCCTAATAACCTTAGGGCTTCTACCCATGGTCCTAGAGTTAAACCCAACTTAAGAAATCTAAGCTCTAATACCATTCTTCTATAAGGTGTCACGCCCCAACCCGGCCTATAAAGGTTAGACAAGGATGTGATCTAAACATTCAAGTCATATCTCGTACTTAATCGTTCATGAATGTTTAACACTTAACGTTTTAGCCTAAACTCCACAATTTTTCGGAAAACCGGTAGCATAACGGCTGTAATTGGGCTCTTTAGTTTAACCTAATTCTCTAAACGCCTCAAAATTTCCAATCTCAATTTCATTTCCAACTAAGATTACTATTTATCATCAATTGAAACGCCTACTAGTTATCTCGAAGTCTCGTTTGATTAATATCCTAGCATGATACTATGTCTCGTCTGTTTGTTAATCCTCGTTACAAAGTACCTGTTGATCTTAGCTTAACAATGAGTACCTGCTTAAGATTGGATAGGTTCATTTTACTTAATCCTTACCTGATACTTCATAATTCTATGATAGATACTAGCCAATAACGATAGCAAAAATGACCATAGTAGTGTCTATCTAGTTATGATCAGTACAAGTCAAAATTAGACCCCAAATTACAACGGGGGTCATTTACAATACAATAACAAGCATCATATGAAATGAAATAGTCTTCAAGCAACATATTATTCACAAAATGGCCATAGTCAAGCAAGGCACATAGGGCAAGCAATCATTCCAAGGAATCATCATTAGGCACGTTGTCCTCGGGTACCTCTTGCCCAAGGTGCCGTGGGATTCAATAATAGAAATGTGATAGATTAGGTTGTCGTCCTTTTCGCGGCTCACGACGTACGAGCTGGGACGGAAAAACTGCGCAAAAGAAGAATAGTGTCCCAAAACTGATAAAAATGTTCAACTTTAGGCTCCGAAAATAGGCACAGCCGGGCAGGCTTGCTGCCCCCGACGTAGACCTCTCGAAGTGCTTTCCAACGGTATGCTGTGGGTCGCGTAACTCCTTACGGATCAAAAGTTATGGGCACCGGAGCGACGGAGACTTGGTCCCAAGCCCTACGCCCTCGGTTTGCGAGCCCAGCCTCTACGTGAGGCGAAGTTGTCTTGCCCAAGGTGCCATGGGATTCGGTAATAAAAATGTGATGGATTAGGTTGTCGTCCTTTTTGCGGCTTACGACGCACGATCCGAGATGAAAAAATAGCACAAAAGAAGAAAAATGTCCTGAAAGTGTTGAAAATGTTCAATTTTGGGCTCCGAAAATGGGTGCAGCCGAGCAGGCTTGCTTCCCTCATAGTAGAGCTTTCGAAGAGCTTTCCAACTGTGTGCTATGCGCCGCGTAACTCCTTACGGATCAAAAGTTATGGGCATCGGAGCAACGGAGACCTGGTCCTAAGCCCCACGCCCTCGGTTTGCCAGCCCAGCCTCTACATAAGGTGAAGTTGTCTTGCCCAAGGTTGTGAGGCCCGACCCCGAATAACATGTGTTACCTCGATTTACGTGCCTTAGACCTAGAATTATATAATCAACCTTGGATTACGTGCCTTGTCTTGGTTTTTGTGCATGCCTCGTCATACGTGCCATGACCTAGAATTGTGTGCCATAATCCTCGATATACATGGGATACCTAGATAAACATGCCATGACCTTGATTTACGTGCGAGACCTCAATTTGCGTGTGTCTCTTCATTTCGTGTACATTAACCTTGAACTGCGTGCCTTAACCTAGGTTTAAGAGTCGTGTCTTGAATTACGTGCATTGCATTGAATTACGTGCCTAGTTTTGATTTACGTGCATTCACCTAGGATTGCGTGTGTTAGCATTGGAATCCGTGCATTTGTCTTGAAGTGTATGCCTTAGTCTTGAAGTACGTGTTTTACCTCGTAATTCGTGCCTTAAAACTTAGGAATCCGTGCCACCACGTTAATCTAGGAAGATTCCTACACGAAGCACTAGACACTAAAATAATCCTACACAATCCACTAACCAATATTATATTCCTAATTCAAATTCTCTACAAAATCCTCTAACAATAAACAATTCTATCTACACAAACACCTAAACATTATTTATTCCTTATTCTATTTGCAAATTCAAAGCACCTCAAATCCTATACTTATTATAATCTATAATAAGCTAACATAAATCTGAAAATTCAGATTCTCCATGCTAATACTCGGCCATGCCTATGCCATTTGAGCAAAATTTGAACAAGATATTTAATTGATGCATGCTTAGACAAGTCTTACACATTGTCATATCTTTTCCATACACCAAAGCATTATTTTACTAACAAATGAGCTACCATTCTCGGCCCTTGCAATTCACATGCCAAACAATTCAAATAATGCTTAAAGGATGACACAATTTCAAAATTTAGAAGCTCAAGGCTGACACACAAGCACATGCTCACAAACAATTCTTCAAACACTCATTTTTCTCTCAAAACTCTCTCCTTCTCTCTCCATTTCGACCGTGGCTTCCTCTTGACCTTCCAATACCTCAAGCATGCTCTCAAGACTCTCCCAAGCTCAGCCATAGCATCCCAAGCAAGCAAGAAGCAAGAAAGAAGCTCCATTGTGCATCTTCATCTATTAACTTGCTAAGGTAAGGGTTAATCTTTTTTAAAAGCTTTCAAAAACCACATGCATGCCTTCATATGTCTATATTTACCTCTGTACTTGTTATATATGTGTGTACATGAGCTTATGTAACCATGCATGGCAAGATATTTGGTTAGAACTTGAGGATAGATAAAATCACGTAGTTGGAAGATTTCTGACTTGGTAGAGCGAGGTGCATTTTACCTAGTAAATGATGCTGAAAATGCGTGAAAATTGGTAGGTGACTAGTTTTGCCAGTTCTGAGAATTTTTCATAGAACTAGGCCAAGGCCAATTTTGATTCTAAGGTCTCCACAATGGCTAAACATCAAAAGGTGTGTAAATCTGGAAAATCTGGGAAAGTGGAGCAGGTTTTTTTTTTGGCAGTTCACTGTCCTTGTAAAACGAAACTTTTTTGACCTAGTAAATGATATTTAAAATGCATGAAATTTGGTATTTTGCTAGCTTTTTCAGTTCTGGAAATTTTTGTCAGAAATAGACTAAAGCTAAATCTGACCCTAAGACCCTAAAAAATGGCAAGTATTGAAATATGTACGAATCTGGACAGTTTTGCGTAGTCTCACGGTTTTAGATATACCTCTTGAATCCGAACTCCAAATGATGTGAGGTTTGTTTCTGGATTTAAATCACTCATTAAGCTTTAATTTGAAATTTTTTTCACTGGATTTGGAGATTTTTTTCTTGTCTAAACGATTGTGGGAAAACAGACCATTGCAGTGAGGTTTTTATTTAGTCATATGCTTTGAAAAATATTGTAACTTCTCTTGGGGTATTGAATGCTTGGGATTGTGACGCTTGGATGTTGTGTGGACTTTTTTGGATGATTGAAGATGTTTTAGTTAATCGATGCATGACTTGGGTTTAGTTACGTGACAACTTGTGTCTTAAATCGCACGTGTAAGCATGAATTGAAACCCTATTGAATATGAAAACTTGCTAAGTGTTGATCCTATGGTTATTGTGTCTAATTGTGTGATTAGTGGACTGCCTAGTAAATGTTAAGTATGTTTGAAATCTAATTCCCGATGATTACATGTTGATAAGTAGACATTTCTTGCACCCGGTCCCATATAGACGTCGTTGCATGCTTGTATAAACTTATTACTTGATTACGTGAACCCCAAAATGAGTTATATGACTAAATTTACATGTGTTACCTGGCTTCCCGTTTAATATTCGTATAACTCCATGTGTATTACAAGTGAAATTAAATATCAAAGCATGCCTCGTGTGTTTACTTGTCAATGTGCGATCTTATAACTGCTCAAAGGCAACCTACTTTGTTGTCCTCCTAATGTGATATGTTAAATGTTATAAATGTGCATTGCATACAAGGTTGTAACCTTTCATTCTGGCATGGTAGCGTTCACGCACACCGGGCGGCATCGGGCTTGCCAGCGCAACTGTGACTACCATGGTCCAATTCCTTCTCTTGCTTGGGGCTAGACTTCTTCGGAGAATTGGGTCGTAGGATTTCGGGGTACATCCGGAGTACACCCATTTGGCATGATAAGTGGATGATTTGAAGTTGGCCGCAACAACTGTTATTGGAAATGAATTGAGAGCAAAAGCTCACCGTATCCTTTTCACTATGTGTATAAGTACTCTCGCTTGGTTCCTAGAGGACCTCGGGGAGGAAAGACGGGTAATTGTGTTCTTTTACTTTTATATTACATTATAAACTTACTTGTGTTATATGTCATGCATTCAAAAAGGGTTTTTCATAAGTTGAACCGGAAAAAGAGTTTCAAAACGTATTTCTCGTTCCCCCTCGCTAAGTTCATAAGGACTCAACCTCTTTTATCATCACAGGTGAAGAAGATCAGGAACAGGTACCCGTGGATAATGTTCCTATTGATGACTCCTTGGAGTGATTGCATGCCCTATGTGCCTTACGTGATTGCGGCTGTTTTGTGAACGATATGTTATTTTGAAGACTATTTCTTATGTTACTTGTTGTCGTTATTATAAATGACCCTCGTTGTAATTTGGGGTCTAATTTTAATTTGTACTGATTATAACTAGACAGACACCCTATTGATCATTTTGCTACTTTGATTAGTAACTACTACAGGCTTATGAAGTATTAGGCAAAGAGTTAAGTAAAATGAATCTATCCAATCTTAAACAAGTACTCATTTGTAGGCTAAGGGATAACAGGCACTTGTGTAACAGACGTTAACAAATAAACGGGACATAGTTATCATGCTAGGTTTGTTAATCAAACGAGACTGTGAGATTAATAGTAGGCATATCGATTAGTGATAAATAGTAATCTTAGTTGGAGGCAAATTTGAGATTGAAAGTTTTGAGGTGTTTAGACAATTGGATCAACTAAAGAGCCAATTACAGCCGTTATGCTGCTGGGTTTTTCAAAAATCTTTTGGAGTTCTAGGCTAATGTTAAGCGGTAAACCTTAATGAACGATTAAGTACGTGAAATGATATAAATGTTTAGATCACACCCTAGTCTAATCTCGATAGGTCGGGTTGGAGCGTGACACCCTATACTAGAATGGTATCAAAGCTTAGTTTACTAACTAGGCATTAGTCGGGTTCAACTCTTAGACCGTAGGTAGAAGCCCTAAGGTAATTATGATGTCTTGTTTATATGTGTTAATATATACTAATGTGCTTTAATTGCTTTGAGCAATGTATATTATGTGCATTTGTGGACCAAATGTATTATGTGTCATGCACACCGACACGTTAGTGCCTTGAATAATGCATGCATGCTTTTATACTCCTTCCTTGATACATGTGCATGTTATATAACCGTGAATGACTGTTTATACACATAGATAGTTAGGATTAGGACTTTCAGGGAAGTGAATTTGTGCAGGACGAACGAAAAGGCTTGGTTAGAGATTTCTAGCATCTTCACAGGTACTCGATGGATCGTATGTATTATTGGATATACATATATAAAATGCGTTGCACAGGTATAAATATTGAGGTAAAGTTATCCCCTTATCTTTGGAATACCCATACCTATGGTTAAGTTATCAATTTTATAGCCATAAAGTTCTTGATTCTGTTAAACCGTTCTTCTAATTGTGCTTCAAGAATAAATGTTAAGGACATACAACTTTCCTTAAGACATAAGAGTATACTATTGGACATATGGAGTATTATATAATTATATGCTTATAGTGGAAGTTGACTTTGAGGTTGCTTTGAATCCATTTCTCACACCTTAAAATTGGCTTGATAGGCTATCTAAGAAGTAAGCAATATGCTCGTACGATTGAATCCTTACTTGATTGGAATGAAGCAGTGATGAATCTGATATAGTGTATACTAGCGAGTTTCAAGTTCGCTAAATGGTAAGATCATGAGCTAGAAATTAAGAGATGAATTCGTGGAAGTGATAATTAAATGAGTGGTTGATTACTTTTGAAGTTCTATTAAGGTATATTGAGGAATGCCTCGTGGTCATAATTCTTATGTTGACACAGCCTTGAAGTTATTTCGTGTAACAAGCTATTTGGATTAGTATGGTAAGTATCTTATGAGTTAAATCATTTCGGTACCCACTTATAGTCCTAAGATTGTTGTTGTACGGTTGATAACCTAGTGGAGCATTGATATCACTTACATGGCTATAGCCCTAGCTTAGTTATACTAATGTTGAAGATATATTGGCGGGCTTTAAGTGTTCGAAGGAATGACTAGGTCGCCAAGTGAGTAGGACCATTGTCCTCTTAAGTATGACGTAACCTTGGATTGAGGTGAGTGAAATTTATTTGAGGTTGAAACTATTCGCCTTAGGAGTTTTGATTAAGATTAAAAGAAATTCTGAAGTCTTGTGACTTGAAGATAGAGATTTGAATAAGGAAATAAATTGTGGATCACAAGTTGACGAAATTTACTTGCAAGAAGTTAAACTAGTGCAACATGATTAGTTTACCCATGCAATTTCGATGGCAATTTGTTGATGGTATTTAATAAACCCTAGAGTTTGAGTTTAACGAATATCAATGGTCTTTCTCCTTGATGACGAGTGTGAAGGTTAACGAAGTTGGGAAAGAATGTTAGTGAATAGAAGCCTGTAATCGTGAGACTTGTCATCAGAAGATTTGCTAGTCTAATGTACCTACGAGATAGGGACTATGATATTATCGATAGATGACGTTCAAAGGAACGAACTATGAATGTAGGGGTCACACCGAATTAAATGATTAGAGAAAGCTAGGAAGTGAATTGGTTGTGGTAAGAGAGATCACTGAACACGGGACTACCTAGAGTGCGAAATAACAAAGATCAGAATCCGTTTAAATGACCTCAATAGGTAAGAATGAATTTCGGGATGAAATTCTTTTAAGGAGGGGAGGATATGAGGCCTAACCCCGAATAACGTTTGTTATCTAGATTTGCGTGCCTTAGACCTAGAATTATATGACCAACCTTGGATTATGTGCCTTGTCTTGGTTTTCGTGCATGCCTTATCATACGTGCCTTGACCTAGAATTGTGTGCCCTAATCCTTGATATACGTATGATACCTAGATAAATGTGCCATGACCTTGATTTACGTGCGAGACCTCGATTTGCGTGTGTCTCTTCATTTTATGTGCATTAATCTTGAACTGCGTGCCTTAACCTAGGTTTAAGAGTCGTGTCTTGAATTATATGCATTGCATTGAATTACATGTATTCACCTAGGGTTGTGTGTGTTAGCATTGGAATCCGTGCATTTGTCTTGAAATGCGTGCCTTAGTCTTGAAGTACGTATTTTACCTCGTAATTTGTGCCCTAGAACCTAGGAATCCGTGCCACCACGTTAATCTAGGAAGATTCCTACACGAAGCACTAGACACTAAAATAATCTTACACAATCCACTAACCAATATTATATTCCTAATTCAAATTCTCTACAAAATCCTCTAATAATAAACAATTCTATCTACACAAACACCTAAACATTCTTTATTTCTTATTCTATTTGCAAATTCAAAGCACCTCAAATCCTACACTTATTATAATCTATAATAAGATAACATAAATCTGAAAATTCAGATTCTCCATGCTAATACTCGGCCATGCCTATGCCATTTGAGCAAACTTTGAACAAGATATTTAATTGATGCATGCTTAGACAAGTCTTACACATTGTCATATCTTTTCCATACACCAAAGCATTATTTTACTAAAAAATGAGCTACCATTCTCGGCCCTTGCAATTCACATGCCAAACAATTCAAATAATGCTTAAAGGATGACACAATTTCAGAATTTAGAAGCTCAAGGCTGACACATAAGCACATGCTGAAAAACAACTCTTCAAACACTCATTTTTCTCTCAAAACTCTCTCATTCTCTCTCCTTCTCTCTCCATTTCGACCGTGGTTTCCTCTTGACCTTCCAATAACTCAAGCATGCTCTCAAGACTCTCCCAAGCTCAGCCATAGCAGCCCAAGCAAGCAAGAAGCAAGAAAGAAGCTCCATTGTGCATCTTCATCTATTAACTTGCTAAGGTGAGGGTTAATCTTTTTTAAAAGCTTTCAAAAACCACATGCATGCCTTCATATGTCTATATTTACCTCTGTACTTGTTATATATGTGTGTACATGAGCTTATGTAACCATGCATGGCAAGATATTTGGCTAGAACTTGAAGATAGATAAAATCGCGTAGCTGGCAGATTTCTGACTTGGTAGAGCGAGATGCATTTGACCTAGTAAATGATGCTGAAAATGCGTGAAACTTAATAGGTGACTAGTTTTGCCAATTCTGAGAATTTTTCGTGGAAATAGGCCAAGGCCAATTTTGATTCTAAGGTCTCCACAATGGCGAAACATCAAAAGGTGTGTAAATCTGGAAAATCTGGGAAAGTGGAGCAGGTATTTTTTTGGCAGTTCACTGTCCTTGTAGAACGAAACTATTTTGACCTAGTAAATGATATTTAAAATTCATGAAATTTGGTAGTTTGCTAGATTTTTCAGTTCTGGATATTTTTGTAAGAAATATACTAAAGCTAAATCTGACCCTAAGACCCTAAAAAATGGCACGTATTGAAATATATACGAATCTGGACAGTTTTGCATAGTCTCACAGTTTTTGATATACCTCTTGAATCCGAACTCCAAATGATGCAAAGTTTGTTTTTGGATTTAAATCATTCATTAAGATTTAATTTGAAATTTTTTCACTAGATTTGGAGATTGTTTTCTTGGCTAAATAATTGTGGGAAAACAGACCATTGCAGTGAGGTTTTTATTTAGTGATATGCTTTGAAAAATATTGTAACTTCTCTTGGTGTATTGAATGCTTTGGATTGTGATACTTGGATGTTGTGTGGACTGTTTTGGATGATTGAAGATGTTTTAGTTAATTGATGCATGGCTTGGGTTTAATTACGTTACAACTTGTGGCTTAAATCGCACGTGTAAGCATGAATTGAAACCCTAATGAATATGAAAACTCGCTAAGTGTTGATCCAATGGTTATTGTGTCTAATTGTGTGATTAGTGGACTGCCTAGTAAATGTTAAGTATGTTTGAAATGTGATTCCCGATGATTACATGTTGATAAGTTGACCTTTCTTACACCCGGTCTCATGTAGACGTCGTTGCATGCTTGTATAAACTTATTAATTGATTACGTGAACCCCAAAATGAGCTATATGACTAGATTTACATGTGTTACATGGCTGCCCGTTTAATATTCGTATAACTCCATGTGTATTACAAGTGAAATTAAATATCAAAGCATGCCTCGTGTGTTTACTTGTCAATGTGCGATCTTATAACTGCTCGGAGGCAACCTACTTTGTTGTCCTCCTAATGTGATATGTTAAATGTTATAAATGTGCATTGCATACAAGGTTGCAACCTTTCATTCTGGCATGGTAGCGTTCACGCACACCGGGTGGCATCGGACTTGCCGGCGCAACTGTGACTACCATGGTCCAATTACTTCTCTCGCTTGGGGGCTAGACTTCCTCGGAGAGTTGGGTCGTAGGATTTCGGGGTACATCCGGAGTACACCCATTTGTCGTCATAAGTGGATGATTTGAAGTCAGCCGCAACAACTGTTTTTGGAAATGAATTGAGAGCAAAAGCTCACCGTATCCTTTTCACTATGTGTATAAGTACTCTCGCTTGGTTCCTAGAGGACCTCGGGAGGAAAGACGGGTAATTGTGTTCTTTTACTTTTATATTACATTATAAACTTACTTGTGTTATATGTCATGCATTCAAAAAGGGTTTTTCATAAGTTGACCCGGAAAAAGAGTTTCAAAACGTATTTCTCGTTCTCCCTCGTGGAGTTCATAAGGACTCACCCTCTTTTATCATCACAGGTGAAGAAGATCAAGAATAGGTACTCATGGATAACTTGCCTATTAATGACTCCTTGGAGTGATTGCATGCCCTACGTGCCTTACGTGATTGTGGCTGTTTTGTGAACGATATGTTGTTTTGAAGACTATTTCTTATGTTGCTTGTTGTCGTTATTGTAAATGACCCCCATTGTAATTTGAGGACTAATTTTGATTTGTACTGATTATAACTAGACAGATACCCTATTGATCGTTTTGCTACTTTGATTAGTAACTACTATAGGTTTATGAAGTATTAGGCAAAGAGTTAAGTAAAATGAATCTATCCAATCTTAAACATGTACTCATTTGTAGGCTAAGGGATAACAGGCACTTGTGTAACAGACGTTAACAAATAAACGGGACATAGTTATCATGCTAGGTTTGTTAATCAAACGAGACTGTGAGATTAATAGTAGGCATATCAATTGGTGATAAATAGTAATCTTAGTTGGAGTCGAATTTGAGATTGAAAGTTTTGAGGCGTTTAGACAATTAGATCAACTAAAGAGCCAATTACAGTTGTTATGCTGCTGGGTTTTTCGAAAATCTTTTGGAGTTCTAGGCTAACGTTAAGCATTAAACCTTAATGAATGATTAAGTACGTGAAATGATATAAATGTTTAGATCACACCCTAGTCTAACCTCTATAGGTCGGGTTGGGGCGTGACACCCTATACTAGAATGGTATCAGAGCTTAGTTTACTAACTAGGCATTAGTCGGGTTCAACACTCGGACCGTAGGTAGAAGCCCTAAGGTAATTATGATGTCTTGTTTATATGTGTTAATATGTACTAAAGTGCTTTAATTGCTTTGAGCATTGTATATTATGTGCATTTGTGGACCAAATGTATTATGTGTCATGCACACCGACACGTTAGTGCCCTGAATAATGCATGCATGCCTTTATACTCCTTCCTTGATACATTTGCATGTTATATAACCGTGAATGACTGTTTATACACATAGATAGTTAGGATTAGGACTTTTAGGGAAGTGAATTTGTGTAGGACGAACAAAAAGGCTCGGTTAGAGATTTCTCGCATCTTCATAGGTACTCGATGGATCGTATGTATTATTGGATATGCATATATAAAATGCGTAGCACATGTATAAATGTTGAGGTAAAGTTATCCCCTTATCTTTGGAATACCCACACCTATGATTAAGTTATCAATTTTATAGCCATATAGTTCTTATTCTATTAAACCATTCTTCTAATTGTGCTTCAAGAATAAATGTTAAGGACATACAACTTTCCTTAAGACATAAGAGTATACTATTGGACATATGGAGTAGTATATAATTATATGCTTATAGTGGAAGTTGACTTTGAGGTTGCTTTGAATCCATTTCTCACACCTTAAAATTGGCTTGATAGGCTATCTAAAAAGTTAGCAATATGCTTGTGCAATTGAATCCTTACTTGATTGCAATGAAGTAGTGATGAATCTGATATGGTATATACTAGCGAGTTTCAAGTTCACTAAATGGTAAGATCGTGACCCAGAAATTAAGAGATGAATTCGTAGAAGTTGAAGATAGTTACTTTTAGGGGTTATATTATTAAGTGATGGATAGCGTATTTAAGTAACTTAACAATGGATAATCTCAAGACATGTAGGTAACCTTGGAGATTGAGTTTAACAAGATTGATGATTCTTTAGTATAACAAGATATAGGGATGTTGGAATCGAGGAATTCACGTAGCTAGAACTCGTGTTTGGAAAACTACACTAAAATGTTAGGTCGAATAAAGTGTAAGGAATTGAATTATGCATTAGATGACTAAAGTTGCTAAAGGTCCTAAGTTGGATATCGGTGATATTTAGAATCATGGTATTAATTTGGTGCCTTTTGGATTTAGTTGTAATTATGCAAGTAAGTCAATCTATGCACTCGTTGTTTGGATACCCTAGAGGATGTTAGAAAGCATATATCCTTAAGTAAGACCGATAAACCTAGTATATAAACCGTGGAAATGAGATTAAAGCATCCGGTTGCAAAGTGGAGTCGTTAGGGTATGAATAGTAATCCTAAATAGCTAATAGTGGGTATGCATGATGATTCATGGTATAACCTAGGACCTAAGGTCAATGAGACTTATTGCTCTTAGCTAGTTGAACATATAAATGAGGAGAATACGATTTCATATAGTTAAGATAGAGATGAACTAGAGTCATGATAACCCAAGAGACTACTATTAGACCACCGTAATATGTGCACTGTTTCACATCTAGAGACTAGCTGTTGATAGACTTCGAATTGTGGTAGTTGAAGAGAGGATGGATCTTGTAGTGATAATTAAATGAGTGGTTGATTACTTTTGAAGTTCTATGAAGGTATATTGAGGAATGCCTCGTGGTCATAATTCTTATGTTGACACAGCCTTGAAGTTATTTCGTGTAACAAGCTATTTGGATTAGTATGGTAAGTATCTTATGAGTTAAATCATTTCGGTACCCATTTATAGTCCTAAGATTGTTGTTGTATGGTTGATAACCTAGTGGAGCATTGATATCACTTACATGGCTATAGCCCTAGCTTAGTAACACTAATGTTGAAGATATATTGGCCGGCATTAAGTGTTCGAAGGAATGACTAGGTCGCTAAGTGAGTAGGACCATTTTCCTCTTAAGTATGACGTAACCTTAGATTGAGGTAAGTGAAATTTATTTGAGGTTGAAACTATTCGCCTTAGGAGTTTTGATTAAGATTAAAAGAAATTCTGAAGTCTAGTGACTTGAAGATAGAGATTTGAATAAAGAAATAAATTGTGGATCACAAGTTGACGAAATTTACTTGCAAGAAGTTGAACTAATGCAACATGATTAGTTTACCTATGCAATTTTGTTAGCAATTTGTTGATGGTATTTAATAAACCCTAGAGTTTGAGTTTAACGAATATCAATGGTCTTTCTCCTTGATGATGAGCGTGAAGGTTAACGAAGCTAGGGAAGAATGTTAGTGAATAGCAGCTTGTAACCGAGAGACTTGTCATTAGAAGATTTGCTAATCTAATGTACCTACGAGATAGGGACTATGATATTATTGATAGATGACGACTTGAGATGGATTAGTTTGTTTGGTGAGTTCTTCCTGAAAATAGCGTCGTATTGTGGAAATAATTCATAACATGTGTATGACCTATGTGATAATAGTTTTGAAGCTAATAGATAGGATATGTAAATCGGATATAGACCTATTATCTTGAAATTAGCGTATGTCACTATAGGATCATGGAATTATTGTAATATTCCTTTTGAGGTATGAATGCGGATTGATACGACATAAGTCATGAGTTTAGAGTTATAGTTATATAGTTAGAATACCGATGCAGTTTTGATTATTATGTTTGGAGGTTCTAACCTTAGTTAATGAACTTGACCTTAAGATTAATTGGAGAAAATAGAGTCGTTCGAAGGAATGAACTATGAATGTAGGGGTCACACTGAATTAAATGATTGGAGAAAGCTAGGAAGTGAATTGATTGTGGTAAGAGAGATCACTGAACACGGGGCGACCTAGAGTGGGAAATAACAAAGGTCAGAATCCGTTTAAATTACCTCAACAGGTAAGAATGAATTTCAGGATGAAATTCTTTTAAGGAGGGGAGGATGTGAGGCCCGACCCCGAATAACGTGTGTTACCTCAATTTGCGTGCCATAGACCTAGAATTATATGGCTAACATTGGATTATGTGCCTTGTCTTGGTTTTCGTGCATGCCTCGTCATACATGCCTAGACCTAGAATTGTGTGCCCTAATCCTCGATATACGTGTGATACCTAGATAAATGTGCCATGACCTTGATTTATGTGCGAGACCTCGATTTGCGTGTGTCTCTTCGTTTCGTGTGCATTAACCTTGAACTGCGTGCCTTAACCTAGGTTTAAGAGTCATGTCTTGAATTACGTGCATTGCATTGAATTACGTTCCTTGTTTTGATTTACATGCATTCACCTAGGGTTGCGTGTGTTAGCATTGAAATCTGTGTATTTGTCTTGAAGTGCGTGCCTTAGTCTTGAAGTACGTGTTTTACCTCGTAATTCGTGCTCTAGAACTTAGGAATCCGTGCCACCATGTTAATCTAGGAAGATTCCTACACGAAGCACTAGACACTAAAATAATCCTACACAATCCACTAACCAATATTATATTCCTAATTCAAATTCTCTACAAAATCCTCTAACAATAAACAATTCTATCTACACAAACACCTAAACATTCTTTATTCCTTATTCTATTTGCAAATTCAAAGCACCTTAAATCCTACACTTATTATAATCTATAATAAGCTAACATAAATCTGAAAATTCAGATTCTCCATGCTAATACTCAGCCATGCCTATGCCATTTGAGCAAAATTTGAACAAGATATTTAATTGATGCATGCTTAGACAAGTCTTACACATTGTCTTATCTTTTCCATACACCAAAGCATTATTTTACTAACAAATGAGCTACCATTCTCGGCCCTTGCAATTCACATGCCAAACAATTCAAATAATGCTTAAAGGATGACACAATTTCAGAATTTAGAAGCTCAAGGATGACACACAAGCACATGCTCACAAACAACTCTTCAAACACTCATTTTTCTCTCAAAACTCTCTCATTCTCTCTCCTTCTCTCTCCATTTCGACCATGGCTTCCTATTGACCTTCCAAGACCTCAAGCATGCTCTCAAGACTCTCCCAAGCTCAGCCATAGCAGCCCAAGCAAGCAAGAAGCAAGAAAGAAGCTCCATTGTGCATCTTCATCTATTAACTTGCTAAGGTGAGGGTTAATCTTTTTTAAAAGCTTTCAAAAACCACATGCATGCCTTCATATATCTATATTTACCTTTGTACTTGTTATATATGTGTGTACATGAGCTTATGTAACCATGGTGGGTGAAAATTGGTAGGTCACTAGTTTTGCCAGTTCTGAGCATTTTTCATAGAAATAGGCCAAGGCCAATTTTGACTCTAAGGTCTCCAAAATGGCGAACCATCGAAAGGTGTCTAAATTTGGAAAATCTGGGAAAGTGGAGCAGGTTTTTTTTTGGCAGTTCACTGTCCTTGTAGAACAAAATAGTTTTGACCTAGTAAATGATAGTTAAAATACATTAAATTTGGCAGTTTGCTATATTTTTCAGTTCTGGACATTTTTGTCAGAAATAGACTAAAGCTCAATCTGAACTTAAGACTCTAAAAAATGGCAAGTATTGAAATATGTATGAATCTGGACAGTTTTGCGTAGTCTCACGGTTTTAGATATAACTCTTGAATCCGAATACCAAATGATGCGAGGTTTGTTTCTGGATTTAAATCACTCATTAAGCTTTAATTTGACATTTTGTTCACTGGATTTGGAGATTGTTTGTTTGTCTAAACAATTGTGGGAAAATAGACCATTGCAGTAAGGTTTTTATTTAGTGATATGCTTTGAAAAATATTGTAACTTATTTTGGGGTATTGAATGCTTGGGATTGTGACACTTGGATGTTGTGTGGACTGTTTTGGATGATTGAAGATGTTTTAATTAATCGATGCATGGCTTGGGTTTAATTACGTGACAACTTGTGGCTTAAATCGCATGTGTAAGCATGAATTGAAACCCTATTGAATATGAAAACTCGCTAAGTGTTGATCCTATGGTTATTGTGTCTAATTGTGTGATTAGTGGACTGCCTAGTAAATGTTAAGTATGTTTGGAATGTGATTTCCGATGATTACATGTTGATAAGTAGACATTTCTTGCACCCAGTCCCATGTAGACGTCTTTGCATGCTTGTATAAACTTATTACTTGATTATGTGAACCCTGAAATGAGTTATATGACTAGATTTACATGTGTTACATGGCTGCCCGTTTAATATTCGTATAACTCCATGTGTATTACATGTGAAATTAAATATCAAAGCATACCTCGTGTGTTTACTTATCAATGTGCAATCTTATAACTACTCGGAGGCAACCTACTTTGTTGTCCTCCTAATGTGATATGTTAAATATTATAAATGTGCATTACATACAAGGTTGCAACCTTTCATTCTGGCATGGTAGCGTTCACGCACACCGGGCGGCATCAGGCTTGCCGGTGCAACTGTGACTACCATGGTCCAATTCCCTCTCTCGCTTGAGGGCTACACTTCCTCAGAGTGTTGGGTCATAGGATTTTGGGGTACATCCAGAGTACACCCATTTGTCGTGATAAGTGGATGATTTGAAGTCGGTTGCAACAATTGTTATTGAAAATGAATTGAGAACAAAAGCTCACCGTATCCTTTTCACTATGTGTATAAGTACTCTCGCTTGGTTCCTAGAGGACCTCGGGGAGGAAAGACTGGTAATTGTGTTCTTTTACTTTTATATTACATTATAAACTTACTTGTGTTATATGTCATGCATTCAAAAAGGGTTTTTCATAAGTTGAACCAGAAAAAGAGTTTCAAAATGTATTTCTCGTTCCCCCTCGCTGAGTTCATAAGGACTCGCCCCTTTTATCATCACAGGTGAAGAAGATCAGGAACAAGTACCCTTGGATAACGTGCCTATTGATGACTCCGTGGAGTGATTGCATGCCCTACGTACTTTACGTGATTGTGGCTGTTTTGTGAACGATTTGTTGTTTTGAAGACTATTTCTTATGTTGCTTGTTGTCGTTATTGTAAATGACCCCCGTTGTAATTTGGGGACTAATTTTGATTTGTACTGATTATAACTAGACATACACCCTATTGATCATTTTGCTACTTTGATTAGTAACTACTACAGGCTTATGAAGTATTAGGCAAAGAGTTAAGTAAAATGAATCTATCCAATCTTAAACAGGTACTCATTTGTAGGCTAAGGGATAACAAGCACTTGTGTAATAGACGTTAACAAATAAACGGGGCATAGTTATCATGCTAGGTTTGTTAATCAAATGAGACTGTGAGATTAATAGTAGGCATATCGATTGGTGATAAATAGTAATCTTAGTTGGAGTCGAATTTGAGATTGAAAGTTTTGAGGTGTTTAGACAATTAGATCAACTAAAGAGCCAATTACAACCGTTATACTTCCGGGTTTTTCAAAAATCTTTTAGAGTTCTAGGCTAACGTTAAGCGTTAAACCTTAAGGAATGATTAAGTACGTGAAATGATATAAATGTTTAGATTACACCCTAGTCTAACCTCTATAGGTCGGGTTGGGGAGTGACAAAGGTGCCGTGGGATTCGGTAATAGAAATGTATTGGATTAGGTTGTCGTCCTTTTCGCGGCTCACGACGTACGATCCGGGATGGAAAAACACGGCAAAAGAAGAAAAGTGTCCCAAAATTGATGAAAACGTTCGATTTTGGGCTCCAAATACAGGTGCAGCCGAGCAGGATTGAAACCCTCGTCGTAGAGCTCTAGGAGAGCTTTCCAACGGTATGCTTACGGATCAAAAGTTATGGGCTCCGTAGCGACGGAGACCTGGTCCCACGCCCCACACCCTCGGTTTGCGGGCCTAGCCTCTATGTGAGGCGAAGTTGTCTTACCCAAGGTGCCGTGGGATTCGGTAATAGAAATGTGATGGATTAGGTTGTCGTCCTTTTCGCAGCTCACGACGTACAATCCGGGATGAAAAAATAGCGCAAAAGAAGAAAAGTGTCCCGAAACTAATGAACATGTTCAATTTTGGGCTCTGAAAATAGGTGCAGCCAGGCAAGCTTGCTACCCCCACTGTAGAGCTCTCGAATTGCTTTCCAACGGTATACTGTGCGGCTGTAACTCTTTATGAATCAAAAGTTATGGGCACCAGAGCGACGGAGACTTGGTCCCAAGCCCCACACCCTCGGTTTGCGAGCCCAGCCTTTATGTGAGGAAAAGTTGTCTTGCCCAAGTTTCCTTGGGATTCGGTAATAGAAATGTGATGGATTAGGTTGTCGTCCTTTCCGCGGCTCACGACGTACGATTCAGGATGAAAAAATAGCGTAAAGTAAGAAAAGTACCCCAAAAGTGATGAAAATGTTCGATTTTGTCCTTTGAAAATAGGCACAACCGAGCAGGCTTGCTTCCCCCATCGTAGAGCTTTCGAAGAGCTTTCCAACGGTATGCTGTGCGCTGCGTAACTCCTTACGGATCAAAAGTTATGGGCACCGGAGCAACGGAGACCTAGTCCCAAGCCTCAAGCCCTCGGTTTGCCGGCCCAGCCTCTACGTGAGGCGAAGTTGTCTTGCCCAAGGTGCCGTGGGATTCGGTAATAGAAATATGATAGATTAGGTTGTCGTCCTTTTCGCAGCTCACGACGTACGATCCGGGATGGAAAAATAGTGCAAAAGAAGAAAAGTGTCCCAAAACTAATGAACCTGTTCAATTTTGGGCTCTGAAAATAGGTGCAGCCGGGCAGGCTTGCTACCCCCGTCCTAGAGCTCTCGAATTGCTTTCCAACGGTATGCTGTGCGGTGCGTAACTCTTTATGGATCAAAAGTTATGGGCACCGGAGCGACAGAGACTTGGTCTTAAGCCCCACGCCCTCGGTTTGCAGGCCCATCCTCTACGTGAGGCAAAGTTGTCTTGCCCAAGTTCCTTGGGATTCGGTAATAGAAATGTGATGGATTAGGTTGTCATCCTTTTTGCGGCTGACAACGTACGATCCGGGATGAAAAAACAGCGTAAAATAAGAAAAGTGTCCCGAAAGTGATGAAAATGTTTGATTTTATCCTTAGAAAATAGGCGCAACCGAGCAAGCTTGCTTCCCCCGTCGCAGAGCTTTCCAACGATATGCTGTGCACCTCGTAACTCCTTACGGATCAAAAGTTATGGGCACAGAGGCAACGGAGACCTGGTCTCAAGCCTCACGCCCTCGGTTTGCCAGCCCAGCCTCTACGTGAGGCGAAGTTGTCTTGCCCAAGGTGCCGTGGAATTCGGTAATAGAAATGTGATGGATTAGGTTGTCGTCCTTTTCGCGGCTCACGACGTACGATCCGGGACGGAAAAACAAGGCAAAAGAAGAAAAGTGTCCCAAAACTGATAAAAACGTTCAATTTTGGGCTTCGAAAATAGGCGTAGCCGAGCAGGGTTGCTGCCCTCGTCATAGAGATCTCGGAGAGCTTTCCAATGGTATGTTGTGCACCACGTAACTCCTTACAGATCAAAAGTTATGGGCACCGGAGCAACGGAGACCTGGTCCCAAGCCCCACGCCCTTGGTTTGCGGGCCCAGCCTCTACGTGAGGCGAAGTTCCTTTGCCCAAGGTGTTGTGGGCTTCGGTAATAGAAATGTGATCGATTAGGTTGTCTTCCTTTTCGCGGCACACGAGGACGGAAAAATAGCACAAAAGAAGAAAAGTATCCCGAAACTGATGAAAATGTTTGGTTTTTGGCTTCAAAAATAGGCACAGCTGAGCAGGCTTGCTTCCCCCGTCATAGAGCTCTCGGAGAGCTTTCCAACGGTATGCTGTGCACCGCGTGACTCCTTAGGGATCAGAAGGTATGGGCACCGGAGCGACATAGACCTAGTCCCAAGCCCCACGCCCTCGGTTTGCGGGCCCAACCTCTACGTGAGGCGAAGTTGTCTTGCCCAAGGTGTCGTGGGATTCGGTAATAAAAATGTGATGGATTAGCTTGTCATTCTTTTCGTGGCTCACGATGTACGATCCATGACGGAGAAACAGCGCATAAAAAGAAAAGTGTCCCGAAACTGATAAAAACATTCAATTTAGGGATCCGAAAACAGGCGCAGCTGAGCATGCTTGCCACCCCCATCGTAGAGATCTCGGAAAGCTTTCCAATGGTATGTTGTGCACCGCGTAACGCCTTACGAATCAAAAGTTATGGGCTCCGAAGCGACGGAGACGTGGTCTCAAGCCCCACGTCCTCGGTTTGCGGGCCCAGTTTCTACGTGAGGTGATGTTGTCTTGCCCAAGTTGCCATAGGATTCGGTAATAGAAATGTGATAGATTAGCTTGTCGTCCTTTTCGCGGCTCATGACGTACGATCTGGGACGGAAAAACAGCGCAAAAGAAGAAAAGTGTCACAAAACTGATGAAAATATTCAATTTTGGGCGCCGAAAATAGGCGCAGCCCGACAGGCTTGCTGCCCCCATCGTAGAGCACTCGAAGAGTTTTGCAACGGTATGCTGTACGTTGCGTAAATCCTTACGGATCAAAAGCTACGGGCACCGGAGTGACGGAGACTTGGTCCCAAGCCCTACGCCCTCGGTGTGTGGGCCTAGCCTCTACGTGAGGTAAAGTTGTCCTGCCCAAGGTGCCTTGGGATTCGGTAATAGAAATGTGATAGATTAGGTTGTTGTCCTTTTCGCGGCTCACGACGTACGATCTGGGACAGAAAAACAGCGCAAAAGAAGAAAGTATCCCAAAAGTGATGAAAATGTTCAATTTTGGGCTCCAAAAATAGGCGTAGCTAAGCAGGCTTGCTGCCCCCGTCGTAGAGCTCTCGGAGTGCTTTCCAACGGTATGCTGTGCATCGCGTAACTCCTTATGGATCAAAAGTTATTAGCACTGGAGCGACAGAGACCTGGTCCCAAGCTCCACGCCCTCGGTTTGCGATCCTAGCCTCTACGTGAGGTGAAGTTGTCTTGCCCAAGGTACCGTGGTATTCGGTAATGGCAATGTGATAGATTAGGTTGTCGTCCTTTTCGCGGCTCATGACGTACGATCCGGGACGAAAAAACACGGCAAAAGAAGAAAAGTGTCCCGAAACTGATGTAAACATTCAATTTTGGGATCCAAAAACAGGTATAGGTGAGCAAGCTTGCTGCTACCGTCGTAGAGCTCTCAAAGATCTTTCCAACGGTATGTTGTGCGCCGCGTAACTCCTTACGAATCAAAAGTTATTGACACCGGAGCGACAGAGACTTGGTCCCAAGCCCCACGCCCTTGGTTTGTGGGCCCAACCTGTACGTGAGGCGAAGTGGTCTTACACAAGGTGCCGTGGGATTTGGTAATAGAAATTTGATGGATTATGTTGTCGCCCTTTTCGCGGCTCACGACGTACTGTCTTGGAAGCAAAAATAGCGAAAAAGAAGAAAAGTGTACTGAAACTGATGAAAATGTTCAATTTTGGGCTCTAAAAATAGGTACAGCCAAGCAGCATTGTTGCCCCTGTCTTAGAGCTTTCGGAGAGCTTTCCAACGGTATGCTGTGCGCCGCGTAACTCCTTACGGATAAAAAGTTATGGGCACCGGAGCAACGGAGACCTTGTCCTAAGCCCCACACTCTCGGTTTGCGGGCCCAGCCTCTATGTGAGGCGAAGTTGTCTTGCCCAAGGTGCCGTTGGATTTGGTAATAGAAATGTGATGGATTAGGTTGTCTTCTTTTTCGCGGCTCACGACATACGATCCGGGACAAAAGAATAGCACAAAAGAAGAAAAGTGTCCTGAAACTGATGAAAACGCTCGATTTTGGGCTACGAAAACAGGTGCTCCTAAGCAAGCTTGTTGCTCCCGTCGTAGAGCTTTCGCAGAGCTTTCCAACGGTATGGTGTGCACCACGTAACTCCTTACGGATCAAAAGTTATGTTCATCGGAGCGACAGAGACCTGGTCCCAAGCCCCATGGCCTCGGTTTACGGGCCCAACCTCTACGTGAGGCGAAGTTGTCTTGCCCAAGTTGCCATGGGATTTGGTAATAGAAATGTGATGGATTAGGTTGTCATCCTTTTCGCGGCTCACGACGTACGATCCGGGACAGAAAAATAGCGCAAAAGAAGAAAAGTGTCCCGAAACTGATGAAAATGTTCGATTTTAGGCTACGAAAATAGGCGCAGTCAGGCAGGCTTGCTGCCCCAGTCGTAGAGCTCTTGAAGTGCCTTCCAACAGTATGATGTGCGCCGCGTAACTCCTTACGGATCAAAAGTTATGGGCACCGGAGCGATGTAGACTTGGTCCCAAGCCCCACGCCCTCAGTTTTCGGGCCCAGCCTCTACGTGAGGTGAAGTTGTCTTGCCCAATGTGCCATGGGATTCGGTAATAGAAATATGATGGATTAGGTTGTCGTCTTTTTCGGGGCTCACGACGTACGATTCGGGAAAGAAAAATAGCGTAAAAGAAGAAATGTGTCCAAAAACTGATGAAAATGTTCGATTTTAGGCTACGAAAATAGGCACAGCTGGGCAGGCTTGCTGCCCCAGTCGTAGGGCTCTCAGAGAGCTTTCCAACGGTATGTTGTACACCGCGTAACTCCTTACGGATCAAAAGTTATGGGCACCGGAGCGACGGAGACCTGGTCCCAAGCTCCATACCCTCGGTTTGTAGGCTCAGCCTCTACGTGAGACGAAGTTGTCTTACCCAAGGTGCCATTAGATTCGCTAATAGAAATGTGATGGATTATGTCGTCGACCTTTTCGCAACTCTCGACGTACGATCCTGGACGGTAAAATAGCACAAAAAAAAGTGTCTCGAAACTGATGAAAATGTTCGATTTTGGGCTCCGAAAATAGGCGTAATCGAGCAGGCTTGTTTGCCCCGTCGTAGAGCTTTCGGAGAGCTTTTCCAACGGTATGTTGTGCGCCGCGTAACTTGTCACGCCCCGACCCTACCCCCAAGCTAAAGGTTAAGCCCGGACCCGACACACGGACAGAGTCTCCCCTGTACCGTGGACATTCTAAAAACCTGTACTCACTCAAACAAGGTCCCAACAATACAATACAAACTTTTCTTAAATAAACAACAAAGTTCTAAGGCCATCCGAGCCTTATAGTACACAATAGTTCCAAAACACACAAGCATGCGAGAACTTATTATCAACATAGTTTTATAATCATGACATCCTAGGAAATCAATTAAACATAATTGAAAGACCAAACCTTTCTACTTTAAGTCATTCACTCCCAAGCAAGCAAAGCGAATAAAAGTAGATCATAAGTTATTACAGTTCATAGGATTTCAAAACTTCAACACAACCAACTAGTCTTCAACTTATACAACAAGCATATACATAGCCCTTGGGCTACAAAATAGTACATAAAGTAATCAGACGAATCTTCCACATAGCAGCAAATTCATTAACCACCTCAAGCTATCAGGCACAGCAACTAAGGTAAAGGCTCAATCTGAACTTCTTCTTCCTCAACTAAATCAACAAGCTGGGGATCACCCTTAGCTTCTCCTGAAACAGATATCGAGGTATGAGCAACCACTGTTGCCCAGTGAGGGATATAGTCCCGAGGCGTGCAATGCAACATATAATACAATTATACAACAATAACACTTAGACAATTAAAGAAACAACGATAACTTAAATAACCACACATTTAAAAGGATACGTTTCAACAATCTCCTATACACCAATCTTCACTGATCTTCAATCACGATCCACGAACCACGAGCACGATCACGATAAGCCGGCGTAACCCCAATCACTCCAGTGGGTGTACTCCGGATGTACCCCGAATCCTACGACCCAACATCCCCTGGCAATCTTCGGACCAGGCGAATGAGGGAATAGGGCACGGAGTTTGAATATCCACCGGCAAGCCCTCTGCCGCCCAGCCGATATTCAACACATCCGCCCCTGACACTATGGTTGCGCAACCACTATGCAATGCACTTAACGATGGCAAGTTAATAACAATAATATAAGCATTAACACATATGAGGATCAACAAAGTAGGTTGACCTCGAGGCAATTAGCATAGAAGCAATTATATAAGCTAATAAGCAGTTTTACAAAGGGACATTTACAAAATAGCCATAGAATTATACCAAAAGCTCCAAATCAACTTAATATCACATATAAACACTCAAGAAGTCATGCCGTGGGTTTAGAAATGTGAGACAAACGAAATTGCACTTAAACCCCTTCATTTTACAAACTATTTCTCTTCCAAACCAAAGTTAATGATTTCATTTTCAAAGGAAACTCTCCCAACCTTCTAACTAACCCTCAAGGTACCCTCTCAACCCTCTAACTCATTCAAATGCCCGCATTTACCCCGAAAGCCCCAAATTCCCTCTTATGGCTTTAAACTACACGTACATTGTCCGGGCTTCAAACAAGGGATATCAAGGCATCTATAGCACCTAGGTAGCCTAAGGATACTAGAATTGAAGCCTGAATCCACCCGGATTCGCATTAACCCCAAAAGCTCCAAGTTAAAGTCGGCTATTTTCTATTTTAGGCGATTTAAAGACAATGCACGTACACGGGGCTACTAAGTTATCTTCACTAGCACCTAAGGCATCTATTAGAAGCATTAAATCAAGCTAATTCGAGCAATTACGCAAAACCCTAGAAAAACGTCACTATTCACCCTAAAAATCAAACTAACGATTCTAACCGTTTAAATTGCGAAATGATGGCTTAAATATGTTCTCTAGCATTCATATACATGGTATAATAGCATAGATAACAATTACAATGGCATTTGATCACATTTTCAACAAATCAAGAAATTGACAACTATTTAGAAATGCAAAAACAAGCCATGAAATCCCTCACCAATACGCGTAGGAGTACCTAGGGACCTTGCAAACACCCTACACTAGTTGCTCAAGGCTTGGAGTGGCTTGATTTGATGATTTGAAGAAGCAAAAATCCTCAAGAAGCAAGAGAAGGGCTGTCGGCTATGCTACAGTAAAATTCAGCATTTTTTTGTTTTGATTTTGCTAGTTATGATATAAGGTGAGTTGTGTGAGTGGTATATAAGCTTAGGTGAGTTGTTTTAATTTAAGTGTATGGTCAAAATGTGAGTCAAACTAGTTAGAAACAAGTCCTAAGCATAAATTTAATGTTAGCTAATTATACTCCAAGTTGGTTACGTAACACTATTCATTCAACTACTAAAAATCATTTTCTAAACGAGCTCTCATATCGCCTCTAGCTCAATTGCACATTTTTCCCACTACTTTTACAATTAATATGATTTAATAAAAATGCTAATTAACTAATAGAAAGCAGTTTAAAAACGGAGTGAATAGTAGTCACAAAAGTCAGTTAGTAAGGCACAGAAGTAAATGCGCAAACAAGGGATGCAACAGTAATTAAATGCATGGCTAAATCTCTGGCATCACATAACTCCCTACGGATCAAAAGTAATGGGCACCGGAGCGACGGAGACATGGTCCCAAGCCCTACGCCCTCGGTTTGCGGGCCTAGCCTATACATGAGGCAAAGTTGTCTTGCCCAAGGTTCCGTAGGATTCGGTAATAGATATGTGATGGATTATGTTGTCATCCTTTTTGCGGCTCACGACGTACGATCTGGGATGGAAAAATAGCTCAAAAGAAGTAAAGTATCCCAAAATTGATGAAAACGTTCCATTTTGGGCTCCAAAAATAGGCACAGTCGAGCAGGCTTGTTTCCCCCGTCGTAGAGCTTTCTGAGAGCTTTGAAACGGTATGTTGTGCGCCGCGTAACTCCTTACGGATCAAAAGTTATGGGCATCAGAGCGACGGAGACTTGGTCCCAAGCCCCACGCCCTCGGTTTGCGGGCCTAGCCTCTATGTCAGGTGAAGTTGTCTTGCCCAAGGTACCGTGGGATTCAGTAATAGAAATGTGATGGATTAGGTAGTCTTCCTTTTCGCGGCTCACGATGTACAATCCGGAACGGAAAAACTACACAAAAGAAGAAAAGTGTCCTGAAACTGATGAAAACGTTTGATTTTGGGCTCCAAAAACAAGCACAGCTGAGGCGGCTTGTTGCCCCAGTCGTAGAGATCTCGGCGAGCTTTCCAACGGTATGCTGTGCACCACGTAACTCCTTACGGATCAAAAATTATAGGCTCCGGAGCGACATAGACCTGGTCCCAAGCCCTACGTCCTCAGTTTACGGGCCCAGCCTCTACTTGAGGAGAAGTTGTCTTGCCCAAGGTACCGTGGGATTCGGTAATATAAATCGGATGGATTAGGTTGTCGTCCTTTTTGCAGCTCGCGACGTACAATCCGGGATGAAAAAATAGTACAAAATAAGAAACGTGTCCCAAAAACTGATGAAAATGTTCAATTTTGGGCTCCGAATATAGGCACAGCCCGGCAGGCTTGTTTCCCCCTTCGTAGAGCTTTCGGAGATCTTTCCAAAGGTATATTGTGCGCCAAGTAATCCTTATGGATCAAAAGTTATGGTTACCGAAGCGACGGAGACCTGGTCCCAAGCCTCACACCCTCGGTTTGTTGGCCCAGCCTTTACGTGAGGCGAAGTTGTCTTGCCCAAATTGCAATGGGATTCGGTAATAGAAATATGATGGATTAGGTTGTCGTCTTTTTCGCAGCTCACGATGTACGATCCGGGACGGAAAAACACGAAAAAAGAAGAAAAGTGTCTCAAAACTGATGAAAACGTTCATTTTTGGGCTCTGAAAATAGGCGCAGTCGAGCAGGTTTGCTACCCCCGTCGTAGAGCTCTCGGAGAGCATTCCAACGGTGTACTGTGCGCCGCGTAACTCCTTACGGATCAAAAGTTATTGGCACCGGAGCGACGGAGACCTGGTCCTCAGCCCCACACCCTCGGTTTGCGGGCCCAACCTCTACGTGAGGTGAAGTTGTCTTACCCAAGGTGCCGTGGGATTTGGTATTAGAAATGTGATTGATTATGTTGTCGTCCTTTTCGCGACTCACGACGTACGATCCGGGATGGAAAAACAGCTCAAAAGAAGAAAAGGGTCTTGGAACTGATGAAAACATTCGATTTTGGGCTCCAAAAATAGGAACAGTTGAGCAGACTTGCTACCCCCATCGTAGAGATCTCGGAGAGGTTTCCAACAGTATGTTGTGCATCGCGTAACACCTTACGGATCAAAAGTTATAGGCACCCGAGCGACGGAGACCTGGTCCCAAGCCTCACACCCTCAGTTTGTCGGCCTAGCCTCTACGTGTGGCGAAGTAGTCTTGCCGAAGGTGCCATGGGATTCGGTAATAGAAATACGATGGATTAGGTTGTCGTCCTTTTCGCAGCTCACGACGTACGATCCGGGACAGAAAAATAGCTCAAAAGAAGAAAAAAGTCCCTAAACTGATGAAAACGTTCGATTTTAGGCTCCAAAAATAGGCGCAGTTGAGCAGGCTTGTTACCCCCGTCTTAGAGCTTTCATAGAGCTTTCCAACGGTATGCTGTACGTCGCGTAACTCCTTACGAATCAAAAGTTATGGGCACCGGAGCAACGGAGACCTAGTCCCAAGCCCCACGCCCTCGGTTTGCGGGGCCAGCCACTGTGTGAGACAAAGTTGTCTTGCCCAAGGTGCCGTGGGATTTGGTAATAGAAATGTGATGGATTAAGTTGTCTTCCTTTTCACGGCTCACGACGTACGATCAGTGATAGAAAAACAGCACAAAAGAAGAAAAGTGTCCCAAAACTGATGTAAACATTTGATTTTGGCCTCAGAAAAAAGGTGCAGTCGAGCAGGCTTGCTACCCCCGTCGTAGAGCTCTTGGACAGCTTTCCAACGGTATGCTGTGCGCCACGTAACTCCTTACAGATCAAAAGTTATGGGCACCGGAGTGACGGAGACCTGGTCCTAAGCCCCATGCCCTCGGTTTGTGGGCTCAACCTCTACATGAGGCGAAGTTGTCTTACGCAAGGTGCCATAGGATTCGGTATTAGAAATGTGATGGATTATGTTGTCGTACTTTTTGCGGCTCACGATGTACGATCTGGGATAGAAAAATAGCTCAAAAGAAGAAAAGTATCCCGAAACTGATGAAAAGGTTCAATTTTGGGCTCCAAAAATAGGCGCAATCGAGCAGTCTTGTTGCCCCCGTCGTAGAGCTTTCAAAGAGCTTTCCAACGGTATGCTATGCACCGCGTAACTCCTTACGGATCAAAATTTATGGGCACCGGAGCGACGGAGACTAGGTCCCAAGCCACACGCCCTCGGTTTGAGGGCCCAGCATCTACGTGAGGTGAAGTTGTCTTGCCCAAGGTGCCGTGGGATTCAGTAATAGAAATGTGATGGATTAGGTTGTCTTCCTTTTCGTGGCTCACGACGTACGATCCGGGATGGAAAAACAGCACAAAAGAAGAAAAGTGTCCCAAAACTGATGAAAATGTTCAATTTTGGGCTCCAAAAATAGGCACAACCCGGAAGGCTTGCTGCCCCTGTCGTAGAGCTCTCGAAGAGCTTTCCAACGGTATGTTGTGCGCCGCATAACTCCTTATGGATCAAAAGTTATGGGCACCGGAGCGACGGAGACCTGGTCCCAAGCCCCACGCCCTCGGTTTGCCGGCCCAGCCTCTACGTGAGGTGAAGTTGTCTTGCCCAAGGTGCCGTGGGATTTAGTAATAGAAATATGATGGATTAGGTTGTCGTCCTTTTCGCAGCTCATGACGTACGATCCGGGATGGAAATTCATGGCAAAAGAAGAAAAGTGTCCTGAAACTGATGAAAACGTTCGATTTTGGGCTCCAAAAACAGGCGCAGCCTAGCAAGCTGGCTACCCCCGTCATAGATCTCTCGGAGAACTTTCCAACGGTATGTTGTGCCCCGCGTAACTCCTTACGGTTCAAAAGTTATGGGCACCGGAGCGACGGAGACCTGGTCCCAAGCCCCACGCCCTCAGTTTGCGGGCCCAGCCTCTATGTGAGGTGAAGTTGTCTTGCCCTAGGTGCTGTGGGATTCGGTAATAGAAATGTGATGGATTAAGTTGTCTTCCTTTTTGCAGCTCACGACGTGCGATCCGGGACAGAAAAATAGCACAAAAGAAGAAAAGTGTCCCGAAACTGATGAATACGTTCGATTTTGGGTTCCAAAAATAGGTGCAGCCAAGCAGGCATGCTGCCCCCTGCTTAGAGCTCTCGTAGAGCTTTCCAACGGTATGCTGTGCGCCGCGTAACTGCTTACGGACCAAAAGTTATGGGCACCGGAGCGACAGAGACATGGTCCGAAGCCCCATGCCCTCGGTTAACGAGCCGCGCCTATACCTGAGGCGAAGTTGTCTTGCCCAAGATGCCATTGGATTCGGTAATAAAAATGTGATGGAATAGGTTGTCGTCCTTTTCGCAACTCACGACGTACGATCCGGGACGAAAAAATAGTGCAAAAGAAGAAAAGTATCCCGAAACTAATGAAAACGTTCAATTTTGGGCTACGAAAATTGGTGCAGCTAGGTAGGCTTGCCGTCCCCGTCGTAGAGCTCTCGGAGACCTTTCCAACGGTATGCTGTGTACCACGTGACTCCTTACGGATCAAAAGTTATGGGCTCCAGAGCGACGGAGACTTGGTCCCAATCCCTACGCCCTCGGTGTACGGGTCCAGCCTCTATGTGAGGCGAAGTAGTCTTGCCCAAAGTGTCGTGGGAATCGGTAATAGAAATGCGATGGATTAGGTTGTCATCCTTTTCGTGGCTCACGACGTACGATCCGGGACGGAAAAACAGCGCAAAATAAGAAAAGTGTCCCGAAACTAATGAAAATGTTCAATTTTGGGCTCTAAAAATAGGCACAGCCGGGTAGGCTTGCTGCCCCCGTCGTAGAGCTCTCGAAGTGCACAGTAAACTCCACCTTTTCTTCATCAGTATAGTCAAGTGGCCTGAAAATCCTCTCGATCTCAGACAGCCAAGCCTCTGCTTTTTCATCATCAGCTTCCCTGTGGAATTTGGACGGGCGAAAGTCAAGGAACTCCCGCATTCTGCTATGTCTCCCATGGTTACCGTCATTCCTGTTGTTGTTGTTGTTGTTTGCTTCATGTGCATCTTGACGTTCAAGCACTTGCGACATGCGATCCATGGCATTTGCCATCATGTTAAACATAGCTATGCCAGGATTAGTTTGATAAGCATCTCCGATCTCTTGGGGTTTACCGCTCCTATTAATAGTACGAGTACTATGGCCAGCCATCTATAGGCACAGATTACGATGCACAATTTATTGGAGTACGACAAGACAAGAATTTAATGTATAAGGTACGCAACATATAATTTTATGTAGATGCACAATTCTAGAAACAATTTATACATGTTAATCACATAAGCACAGAGAACATAGAAGGTACCATTAACATTATCACACAATAACATATAGACAAGTCATCCTAATTACCTTAGGGCTCTACCCATGGTCCGAGAGTTAAACCCGGCTTAAGCAATCTAAGCTCAGATACCATTCTTCTATAAGGTGTCACGCCCCAACCTGACCTATAAAGGTTAGACTAGGGTGTGATCTAATCATTCAAGTCATATCACGTACTTAATCATTCATGAAAGTTTAACACTTAACATTTTAGCCTAAACTCCACAAATTCTTTGGAAATCCGGCAGCATAACTACTGTAATTGGGCTCCTTAGTTTGACCTAATTTTCTAAAGGCCTCAAAACTTTCAATCACAAATTCATTTCCAACTAAGATTACTATTTATCATCAATTGAAACGCCTACTAGTTATCTCGAAGTCTCGTTTGATTAATAACCTAGCGTGATACTATGTCTCGTTTGTTTGTTAATCCTTGTTACAAAAGTACCTGTTGATCTTAGCTTAACAATGAGTACCTGCTTAAGATTGGATAGATTCATTTTACTTAATCCTTACCTGATACGTCATAATCCTGTGATAGCTACTAGCCAAATAGCGATAACAAAACGACCATAGTAGTGTCTATCTAGTTACGATCAGTACAAGCTAAAATTAGACCCCAAATTACAACGGGGGTCATTTACAATACAATAACAAGCAACATAAGAAATAAAATAGTCTTCAAGCAACATATCGTTCACAAAATGGCCATAGTCAAGCAAGGCACGTAGGGCAAGCAATCATTCCAAGGAATCATCGTTAGGCACGTTGTCCTCGGGTACCTATTCCTGATCTTCCTCACCTGAGATGATAAAAGAGGGTGAGTCCTTATGAACTCAGCGAGGGGGAACGAGAAATAAGTTTGAAAACTCATTTTCTGGTTCAACTTATGAAAACCCTTTTGCAAGCATGACATTATATCACAAGTAAGTACATAATGTAATGTAAAAGTAAAAGAACACAATTACCCGTCTTTCCTCCCCGAGGTCCTCTAGGAACCAAGCAAGAGTACTTATACACATAGTGAAATGGATACGGTGAGCTTTTGCTCTCAGTTCATTTCCAGTATTAGTTGTTGCGGCCGACTTTAATTCATCCCCTTATCACGCCAAATGGGTGTACTCCGGATGTACCCCGAAATCCTACGACCCAACTCTCCGAGGAAGTCTAGCCCCCAAGCGAGAGAGGGAATTGGACAATGGTAGTCACAGTTGCACTGGCAAGCCCGATGCTGCCCGGTGTGTGTGAACGCTACCACGCCAGGATGAAAGGTTGCAACCTTGTATACAATGCACATTTATGTTATTTAATATATCACATTTGGAGGTCAACAAAGTAGGTTGCCTCCAAGCAGTCATAAGATTACACATTGACAAGTAAACAAGCGAGGCACGATATGGTAGGCAATTTCACTTGAAAAGCACATGGAGTTATATGAATATTAAACGGGCAGCCATGTAACGCATGTAAATCAAGTCATATAACTCATTTCGAAGTTCACGTAATCAAATAATAATATTATTCGTCATGCAACGACATCTACGTGGGACCGGGTGTAAGAATGGCCTACTTATCAACATGTAATCATCGAAATCATATTTAGGACTACAAGGGCAACTACGGGCAGCCTACTAATCGCATAATTAAACACGATATCCATAGGATTAACACTTAGCGAGTTTACCTAGTTACTAGGGTTTCAATTCATGTTTACCCGTGCGATTAATCCCCAAGTCATCTCATAATTAAACTCAAGCCATGCATTGATTAATTCAAACACCCTCAAGTATTCAAAACAGTCCACACAACATCCAAATGCCACAATCCCAAGCATTTAATACAACAAGAGAAGCTACAATAATTTTTCTAAGCATATCAATAGGTGAAACCCTCATTGCAATGGGCTGTTTTCTCACAATCATTAAGACAAGCAAACAAACTCCAATTCCTGTAAACAAAATTTCAAATTAAATCTTAATGAGTGAAATAAATCCAGAAAGAAACCTCGCATCATTTGGAGTTTGGGTTCAAGAGTTATAGCCAAAACAGTGAGACTACACAAAACTGTCCAGATTTGCACACATTTCAATACTTGTCGTTTTGTAGAGCCATAGGGTCAGATTTAGCCTTAGTCCATTTCTGACAAAAATGTCCAGAACTGAAACATATATCAGCACACCAAATTTCATGCATTTCGGATATCATTTACTAAGTAAAAACTGGTTCGTTCTACAAGAACAATGAATCTGCCAAAACCTGCATCATTTTCCCAGATTTTCCAGATTTTGACACATTTTGATATTTTGCCATTTGGAGGACCTTAGAGTCAAAATTAGCTTTGGCCTATTTCTGCTAAAAGTGTTCAGAACTGGAAAAAATAGCTACCTACCAATTGTCACGCATTTTTAACATCATTTACCTGGTCAAAATCACCTCGCACCAACAAGATAGAAGGCTGTCACATACACGATTTCATCTATCATCACATTCTAGCCAAATATCTTGCCATGCATGTTTATAAAAGCTCATGAACACACATATATCACAAGTACAGAAGTAAAGATAGACATTTAAGGGCATGCATGGGGTTTTTGAAAGATTTTCATGAAGTTTTAGTCCTCACCTTAGCAAGACAACAAAGAAGATGCACAAACTCTTGATGAAGCACAATGATGACTCTTCTCCTTGCTTAGCCGAGAGACAACTTGGGATTTATCTAATTTCCTAGCTAAGTTACCATGTTCTTAGTAGGTGCATGTGGTTAGAACAAGAATAAAACAAAATGGAAGCTAACAACTCACCTAAGCCGAAATGAAGGTTCAAAGAGCTTGCATGTGTGTCTTTTTCACTCTAGCTTTGCTTGGTCGAGTTCCTTGGTAGCTTGGAAGTCTTGAAGAGCCTTAGGATGAAGAACTTAGCTATGGAGAGTATATTTTCAGCTAGGGCCGAGAAAGAGAGAAGAATGAGAGAAGAATGAGAGGAAATGAGAGAAAATGAAAGAAAATGAAAGCTTGATGGGCATTGATGCTTGTGTCGGCCTTGAGCATGTAAATTTCAGATTTTTGTGTCTTCAAGAAGCATTTTGAATTGTCTAGTATGGGCATGGAGCTTGTGTCGAGATGGTGGAGCTTTGGGGAGGGTTTTTGAGCCATTTTTTATTGCTTTGTGTCATTAAATTGTCATAGAATGTTTGGGGAATAAATTTTGAAATTGAAGTGCATGCACAAGGGTCCATGTGGTCGGCCAAGGGTGTGTTTAAATCTAAATTTTTGTCTTGGTTGAGCAATAATTAATTGTGTGTTTAGGTTATGCAAGGAATAAAGAATAAAGAATAAAGAATGTCTAGCTTTTTGTGAGATTTTGTCTTCTAGTGGGTTGAATTAACAATTTAATATTAGTTAGTGGAGTTTGTAGGATTAATTAATGATCTTGTGCTTCATGTAAGATGCTTTCTTGATTAGCGTGAGGGCACGCTTTCCTAGGTTTAGGGCACGCACTACGAGGTAAGGCATGAACTACAAGACGACTGCACTTTTCCCAAGTAAATGCACGCAACCCTAAATATATATATGTAATTCAATGCAAGGCACACAAAACAAAACACGATTCTTAAACCTTGGTCAATGCAAGCAAATCTAGGTTAGGGCACACGAAACGAGGTATCGCATGCAAATCGAGGTCGGGCCTCACATCCTCCCCTCCTTAAAAGAATTTGGTCCCGAAATTCAATATTACCTTTGAAATAAAACTGGATATTGTTGCTCCATCTGGTGTCGCCTTTCCCACGTTGCTTCTTCAACTCCATGATGATCCCACAACACTTTCACCATCGGTATAGATTTGCTGCGCAACTCCCGATCTTGCTGGTCTAGGATCCGAATGGGCTTCTCTTCATAAGACAAGTTCTCCCGAAGTTGCAACGGCTCTGGCTCCAAGATATGCGATGGATCAGGATGATACTTTCGTAGCATCGAAAACTGAAAGACGTCGTGAATATTGGAGATGTTTTGGGGTAGTGCCAGGCGATACGCCAATTTGCCAACCTTCTCAATTATCTCGAATGGTTCTACAAACCACGGGCTCAACTTTCCACCCTTGCCGTGTTTAATCAATCCCCTCCGAGGTGATATCTTCAAGAACACCTTGTCGCCGACCTCAAACTCTAGGCTCTGTCTCCGTCGGTCTGCATAACTTTTCTACCTGCTCTGGGCGGCAAGCATCTGTTTCTGAATGAGGTGGATATTATCAATAGTCTTCATAAGTTCAGGTAGAAGGGTCGGGTCAAAAGTCTTCGTCTCACTTACTTCATCCCAGTAAATTGGGGATCGACACTTACGTCCATACAATGCCTCAAATGGGGCCATCCCAATAGTGGCCTGATAACTATTATTATAAGCGAACTCCGCTAGAGACAGATATTTCTCCCAACCTTTCCCAAAGTCTAAAACATACGCTCTTAGCTTATCCTCCAGAATCTGAATAGTTCTATCATATTGTCCATCAGTCTGAGGGTGATAAGCCGTGCTGAAACTCAACTTCGTTCCCAAAGCTTCTTGCAATCTCTTCCAAAATCGGGAAGTAAAACGAGGATCCCTATCCGATACAATACTCACAGGCATCCCGTGTAATCTTACAATCTCCGCCACATACATATCTCCCAATTTCTCAAGGCTATCCTCCTTGTTCATCGGTAAGAAGTGCGCTGACTTAGTCAATCTATCCACTATGACCCAAACGGCGTCATGACCATTTTGTGACCTGGGCAGGTCCATAACAAAGTCCATAGTTATATGTTCCCATTTCCATTAAGGAATCTCCAAAGGCTGAAGTAAACCTGCTGGTCATTGATGTTTCGCTTTGACTCTCTAGCAAGTCAAACACCGTGCCACAAACTCCGCGATCTCTCTCTTCATGTTATTCCACCAATAGTATTGCTTCAAATCCCGATACATCTTTGTTCCGCCGGGGTGAATAGTATATCTTGAATTATGGGCTTCTTCAAGAATCTTCTTTTTCAACTCTGGATCATTAGGAACACAAATTCGATTCCTAAACCTTCAAATACTATCACGAAATTTGAAATCTGTGTTGCTTTCTTTAATCTTTTGAAACTGTTGGTCCTTCTGTTGAGCCTCTCGTAATTCAGACAACAAGGTCGATTGAACTTGTGTAGTGGCAAAAAGTAACCCTTTTTGAGTCAATTGTGGTTTCCACAAGAATGCTTCCTCTAACAACAGCGGTCTCCTCTGGAAGCTCCTCGCACTCAATAGCATAAGCTCGAGCCTGAACTCTAGGAACTAGAGTCTTGCCTCTACCAGCTGTTTTAACTTGATTTTGTCCTGCTTGCCATTTAGGGCAATCCTTGATCTGATGCTGATCACTGCCACACCGCACACATCGTCCTAACTTCTTCCAGCACTGGGCCTCGGTATGACCTTTCTTGTCACAGTAAGAGCAGTTGATAGACTGAGTAACAGGCGAACTATCTGTGGATCCACGGGTGGAAGAGGATGATGGTGCTTTAGTCGGGCCACGGTTATTAACTGGTCTGTTCTGGCTCTGGCCCTAACTACGACTCTGGCTCTGGAATTTCCTCTGTTGACCTGGAGGCTGATACGGTTTCTTATTCGGCTGACTCAAACCGGCTCTATCAAGTTTCCTCTTCTCAACTTGGGAAGCAGCAGTAAGGAGAACAGAATAGGTATCGAAGTCATGTGAAGCCAACTGGTCCTGAATTTCTGGCCTCAATCCAGTAGTAAATTTTCACATCTTCGCATCAGGGGTACTGACCATGTATTGAACATAACAGGACAATCGGTCAAAATGAGCCTCGTACTGGGCAAGCGTCATGTTACCCTGATTCAGGTGCGTGAATTCCTTAATCCGCCTCTATCTAGAAACTGTAGGTACATATTTTTCCTTGAATGCCTTAACGAAATTACCCCACAAGCGAGGTGTCTGATCAGTTTCCCACAGTGCCTCCACAGTGTGTCACCAATGCTCGGCATCCCCGTGCAACAGAGACACAGCGAAGTCCACCTTTTCTTCATCAGTTTAGTCAAGTGGCCTGAAAATCCTCTCGATCTCAGACAGCCAAGCCTCTGCTTTTTCATCATCAGCTTCCCCGTGAAATTTGGACGGGCGAAAGTCAAGGAACTCCCGCATTCTGCTATGTCTCCTATGGTTACCGTCATTCCTGTTAGTGTTGTTGTTGTTTGCTTCACGTGCATCTTGACGTTCCATCACTCGCGACACGCGATCCATGGCATTTGCCATCATGTTAAACATAGCTATGCCGGGATTAGTTTGATAAGCATCTCCGATCTCTTGGGGTTCACCGCTCCTATTAGTAGTACGGGTACTAGGGCCAGCCATCTATAGGCACAAATTACGTGCACAATTTATTAGAATACGATAAGACAAGAATTTAATGTATAAGGTACGCAACATATAATTTTATGTAGATACACAATTTTAGAAACACTTAAGACATGTTAATCACATAAGTACATAGAACATAGAAGGCACCATTAACATTATCACATAATAACATATAGACAAGTCATCCTAATTACCTTAGGGCTCTACCCATGGTCCGAGAGTTAAACCCGGCTTAAGCAATCTAAGCTCTGATACCATTCTTCTATAAGGTATCATGCCCCAACCCGACCTATAAAACTTAGACTAGGGTGTGGTCTAATCATTCAAGTCATATCACGTACTTAATCATTCATGAAAGTTTAACACTTAACATTTTAGCCTAAACTCCACAAATTCTCTGGAAATCCCGTAGCATAACGGTTGTAATTGGGCTCCTTAGTTTGACCTAATTTTCTAAAGGCCTCAAGACTTTCAATCTCAAATTCATTTCCAACTAAGATTACTATTTATCATCAATTGAAACACCTACTAGTTATCTCGAAGTCTCGTTTGCTTAATAACCTAGCGTGATACTATGTCTCGTTTGTTTGTTAACCCTTATTACAAAAGTACATGTTGATCTTAGCTTAACAATGAGTACCTACTTAAGATTGGATAGATTCGTTTTACTTAATCCTTACCTAATATGTCATAATCTTGTGATAGCTACTAGCCAAATAGCGATAGCAAAATGACCATAGTAGTGTCTATCTAGTTACGATCAGTACAAGCTAAAATTAGACCCCAAATTATAACGGGGGTCATTTACAATACAATAACAAGCAACATAAGAAATGAAATAGTCTTCAAGCAACATATCGTTCATAAAATGGCCACAGCCAAGCAAGGCATGTAGGGCAAGCAATTATTCCGAGGAATCATCGTTAGGCACATTGTCCTCGGGTACCTATTCCTGATCTTCCTCACCTGAGATGAAAAAAGAGGGTGAATCCTTATGAACTCAGCGAGGGGGAACGAGAAATAAGTTTTGAAACTCATTTTTCGGTTCAACTTATGAAAACCCTTTTGCAAGCATGACATTATATCACAAGTAAGTACATAATGTAATGTAAAAGTAAAAGAACACATTTATCCGTCTTTCCTCCCCGAGGTCCTCTAGGAACCAAGCGAGAGTACTTATACACATAGTGAAAAGGATACGGTGAACTTTTGCTTTTAGTTCATTTCCAGTATTAGTTGTTGCGGCCGACTTCAATTCATCCCTTTATCACGCCAAATGGGTGTACTCCGGATGTACCCCGAAATCCTACGACCCAACTCTCTGAGGAAGTCTAGCCCCCAAGCGAGAGATGGAATTGGACAATGGTAGTCACGGTTGCACCGGCAAGCCCGATGCCACCCGGTGTGCGTGAACGCTACCACGCCAGGATGAAAGGTTGCAACCTTGTATGCAATGCACATTTATGACATTTAATATATTACATTTGGAGGTCAACAAAGTAGGTTGCCTCCGAGCAGTCATAAGATTACACATTGACAAGTAAATAAGCGAGGCACGATATGGCAGGCAATTTCACTTGAAAAGCACATGGAGTTATATGAATATTAAATGGGCAGCCATGTAACGCATGTAAATCAAGTCATATAACTCATTTCGAAGTTCACGTAATCAAATAATAAGATTATTCATCATGCAACGAAATGTACGTGGGACCGGGTGCAAGAATGGCCTACTTATCAACATGTAATCATCGAAATCATATTTAGGGCTACAAGGGCAACTACGGGCAGCCTACTAATCACATAATTAAACATGATATCCATAGGATCAACACTTAGCGAGTTCACCTAGTTACTAGGGTTTCAATTCGTGCTTACCCGTGCGATTAAGCCCCAAGTCATCTCGTAATTAAACTCAAGCCATGCATTGATTAATTCAAACACCCTCAAGTATTCAAAACAGTCCACACAACATCCAAATGCCACAATCCCAAGCATTTAATACAACAAGAGAAGCTACAATAATTTTTCTAAGCATATCAATAGGTGAAACCCTCACTGCAATGGGCTGAATTCTCACAATCATTCAGACAAGCAAACAAACTTCAATTCCCATAAACAAAATGTCAAATTAAAGCTTAATGAGTGAACTAAATCCGGAAACAAACCTCGCATCATTTGGAGTTCGGGTTCAAGAGTTATAGCCAAAACAGTGAGTCTACACAAAACTGTCCAGATTTGCACACATTTCAATACTTGTCGTTTTTTAGGGCCATAGGATCAGATGTAGCCTTCGTCCATTTCTGACAAAAATGTCCAGAACTGAAAACTCTAGCAGCACACCAAATTTCATGCATTTTGGATATCATTTACTAAGTCAAAACTGGTTCGTTCTACAAGAATCGTGAATCTGCCAAAACCTGCTTCATTTTCCCAGATTTTCCAGATTTGGACATACTTTGATATTTTGCCATTTTGAGGACCTTAGAATCCAAATTCGCTTTGGACTATTTCTGTGAAAAATGTTCAGAACTGGAAAACTTAGTTACCTACCAATTTTCACAAATTTTCAACATCATATACCTGGTCAAAATCACCTCGCACCAACTAGATAGAAGGCTGTCACATGCACAATTTCACCTATCATCACATTCTAGCCAAATATCTTACCATGCATGTTTATAAAAGCTCATGAACACACATATATCACAAGTACAGAAGTAAAGATAAACATTTAAGGGCATGCATGTGGTTTTTGAAAGATTTTCAAGAAGTTTTAGCCCTCACCTTAGCAAGACAACAAAGAAGATGCACAAACTCTTGATGAAGCACAATGATGACTCTTCTCCTTGCTTAGCCGAGACACAACTTGGAATTTCTCTAATTTCCTAGCTAAGTTACCATGTTCTTAGTAGGTGCATGTGGTTAGAACAAGAAGAAAATGAAATGGAAGCTAACAACTCAACTAATCCGAAATGAAGGTTCAAAAAGCTTGCATGTGTGTCTTTTGCACTCTAGCTTTGCTTGGTCGAGTTCCTTGGTAGCTTGGAAGTCTTGAAGAGCCTTAGGATGAAGAACTTAGCTATGGAGAGTATATTTTCAGCTAGGGCCGAGAGAGAGAGAAGAATGAGAGAAGAATAAGAGGAAATGAGAGAAAATGAAAGAAAATGAAAGCTTGATGGGCATTGATGCTTGTGTCGGCCTTGAGCATGTAAATTTTAGATTTTTGAGTCTTCAAGAAGCATTTTGAATTTTCTAGTATAGGCATGGAGCTTGTGTCGAGATGGTGGAGCTTTGGGGAGGGTTTTTGAGCCATTTTTTATTGCTTTGTGTCATTAAATTGTCATAGAATGTTTGGGGAATAAATTTTGAAATTGAAGTTCATGTACAAGGGTCCATGTGGTCGGCTAAGGGTGTGTTTAAATCTGAATTTTTGTCTTGGTTGAGCAAAAATTAATTGTGTGTTTAGGATATGCAAAGAATAAAGAATAAAGAATAAAGAATGTGAGATTTTGTCTTCTAGTGGGTTGAATTAGCAATTTAATATTAGTTAGTGGAGTTTGTAGGATTAATTAATAATCTTGTGCTTCGTGTAAGATGCTTTCTTGATTAGCGTGAGGGCACGCTTTTCCAGGTTTAGGGCACGCACTACGAGGTAAGGCATGAACTACAAGACGAATGCACGTTTTCCAAGTAAATGCACGCAACCCTAAATGTATGCACGTAATTCAATGCAAGGCATACAAAATGAAACACGATTCTTAAACCTAGGTCAAGGCACATAAATCTAAGTAAGGGCACACAAAACGAGGTATCGCACGCAAATTGAGGTCGGGCCTCACATTGCGCGCCGCGTAACTCCTTATGGATCAAAAGTTATAGGCACCGGAGCGACAGGGACCTGGTCCCAAGCCCCACACCCTCGGTTTGTAGGCCCAGCCTCTACGTTAGGCGAAGTTGTCTTGCCCAAGGTGCCATGGGATTCGGTAATAGAAATATGATAGATTAGGTTGTCTTCCCTTTCACGACACACGACCTACGATCCGGGATGGAAAAACAGCACAAAAGAAGAAAAGTGTCCCAAAACTGATGAAAACGTTTGATTTTGTGCTCCGAAAATAGGCGCAGTCGAGCAGGCTTGCTACCCCCGACGTAGAGCTCTCGTAGAGCTTTCCAACGGTATGCTACACACCGCGTAACTCCTTATGGATCAAAATTTATGGGCACCGGAGCGACAGAGACTTGGTCCCAAGCCCCACGCCCTCGGTTTGCGGGCCTAGCCTCTACTTCAGCCGAAGTTGTCTTGCCCAAGGTGTCGTGAGATTCGGTAATAAAAATGTGATCGATTAGGTTGTCGTCCTTTTCGCGGCTCACGACGTACGATCTGGGACAAAAAAACTACACAAAAGAAGAAAAGTGTCTCGAAAGTGATGAAAAAGTACAATTTTGAGCTCTGAAAATAGGCACAGCCGAGCAGTCTTTCTGCCCCCATCGTAGAGCTTTCGAAGAGCTTTCCAACGTTATACTGTGTGCCTCGTATCTCCTTACAGATCAAAAGTTATAGGTACTAGAGCGATGGAGACCTGGTCCCATTCCCCACGCCCTCAGCTTGCCGGCCTAGCCTCTACGTGTGGCGAAGTTGTCTTGCCCAAGGTGCCGTGGGATTATGTATTAGAAATGTGATGGATTAGGTTGTCGTCCTTTTCGCGGCTCACGACGTACGATACGGGATGGAAAAACATGGCAAAAGAAGAAAAGTATCCCGAAATTGATGATAACGTTCAATTTTGGGCTTCGAAAGCAGGCGCAGTTGAGCTGGCTTGTTGCCCCCATCGTAGAGCTCTCGAAGAGCTTTCCAACGGTATGTTGTGCGCCGCGTAACTCCTTACGGATCAAAAGTTATAGGCTCCGGAGCGACGGAGACCTGGTCCCAAGCCCTACACCCTCGGTTTACGGGCCCAGCCTCTACGTGAGGTGAAGTTGTCTTACCCAAGGTGCCATGGGATTAAGTAATAGAAATGTGATGGATTAGGTTGTCTTCCTTTTCACGGCTCACGACGTACAATCCGGGACGGAAAAACAGCACAAAAGAAGAAAAGTGTCTCGAAACTGATGAAAACGTTTGATTTTGGGCTCCAAAAATAGGCACAGCAAAGTAGGCTTGCTACCCTCGTCATAGAGCTCTCAAAGTGCTTTCCAACGGTATGTTGTGCGCAGTGTAACTCCTTACGGATCAAAAGTTATGGGCACCGGAGCAACGGAGACTTGGTCCCAAGCCCTATGCCCTCGGTTTGCGGGCCCAGCCTCTACGTGAGGTGAAGTTGTCTTGCCTAAGGTGCCATGGGATTAAGTAATAGAAATGTGATGGATTAGGTTGTCTTCCTTTTCGCGGCTCACGACGTACGATCCGGGATGGAAAAACAGCGCAAAAGAAGAAAAGTGTCCCGAAACTTATTAAATGGTTCGATTTTGGGCTCCAAAAATAGGCGCAGCCGAGCAGGCTTGCTGCACCCTTCGTAGAGCTCACGCAGAGCTTTCCAACGGCATGCTGTGCGCCGCGTACCTCCTTACGGATCAAAAGTTATGGGCACCGGAGTGACGGAGACTTGGCCCCAAGCCCCACGCCCTCGGTTTGCTGGCCCAGCCTCTACATGAGGCAAAGTTGTCTTGCCCAAGGTGCCGTGGGATTCGGTAATAAAAATGTGATGGATTAGGTTGTCGTCTTTTGCGCAGCCCACGACGTACGATCCGGGACGGAAAAACAACACAAAAGAAGAAAAGTGTCATGAAACTGATGAAAACTTTCGATTTTGGACTCCGAAAATAGGCGCAGCCAAGCAGGCTGGCCACCCTCGTCGTAGAGCTCTTAGAGAGCTTTCCAACTGTATGCTGTGCACCGTGTAACTCCCTACGGATCAAAAGTTATGGGCTCCGGAGCGACGGAGAGCTGGTCCCAAGCTCCACGCCCTCGGTTTGCGGGCCCAGCCTCTATGTGAGGTGAAGTTGTCTTGCCCAAGGTACCGTAGGATTCGGTAATAGAAATGTGATCAATTAGGTTGTCGTCCTTTTTGCGGCTCACGACATACGATCCGGGACGGAAAAACAGCGCAAAAGAAGAAAAGTATCCCGAAACTGATGAAAATATTCAAATTTGGTCTCCGAAATAGGCGCAACTGGGCAGGCTTGCTTCCCCCATCGTAGAGCTCTCGAAGTACTTTCTAACGATATGATGTTCGCCGCATAACTCCTTACGGATCAAAAGGTATGGGCATTGGAGCGACGGAGACATGGTCCCAAGCTCCACGCCCTCAGTTTGCAGGCCTAGCCTCTACATGAGGCGAAGTTGTCTTGCCCAATGTGCCGTGGGATTCGGTAATAGAAATGTGATGGATTAAGTTGTCGTCCTTTTCGCGGCTCACGACATACGATCCAGAACGAAAAAACTGCGCAAAAGAAGAAAAGTGTCCCGAAAGTGATGAAAACGTACTATTTTGAGCTCTAAAAATAGGCACAGCCGAGAAGTCTTGCTGCCCCTGTCGTAGAGCTTTGGAATAGCTTTCCAACGGTATGCTGTGCGCCGCGTAACTCTTTACGGATCAAAAGTTATGGGCACTAGAGCGATAGAGGCCTGGTTCCAAGGCCCATGCCCTCAGTTTGCGGGCCCAGCCTCTATGTGAGGCGAAGTTGTCTTGCCCAAGGTGCCGTGGAATTCGGTAATAGAAATATGATGGATTAGGTTGTCTTCCTTTTCGCAGCCCACGACGTACGATCCGGGACAAAAAAATAGCACAAAAGAAGAAAAGTGTACCGAAACTGATGAAAATGTTCAATTTTGGACTCTGAAAATAGGCGCGGCCTTTCAGGGTTGCTTCCCCCATGGTAGAGCTCTTAAAGTGCTTTCCAACGGTATGTTGTACGCCGCGTAACTCCTTACGGATCAAAAGTTATGGGCACCGGAGCGACGGAGACTTGTCCCAAGGCCCAAGCCCTCGGATTGCGGGCCCAGCCTCTACGTGAGGCGATGTTTTCTTGCCCAAGGTGCTGTTGGATTCGTTAATAAAAATGTGATAGATTAGGTTGTCGTCCTTTTCGCGGCTCACGACGTACGATCCGGGACGAAAAAACAGCGCAAAAGAAGAAAAGTGTCCCGAAACTGAAGAAAATGTTCAATTTTGGGTTTCGAAAATAGGCGCAGCTGGGCAGGCTTGCTTCCCCCGTCATAGAGCTCCCGAAGTGCTTTCCAACGGTATGCTGTGCACCGCGTAACTCCTTACGGATCAAAAGTTATGGGCACCGGAGCGACGGAGACTTGGTCCTAAGGCCCACGCCCTCGGATTGCGGGCCTAGCCTCTACATGAGGCGAAGTTGTCTTGCCCAAGGTGTCGTGGGATTCGATAATAGAAATGTGATGGATTAGGTTGTCATTCTTTTCGCAGCTCATGACGTACGATCCAGGACGGAAAATCTGAGCAAAAGAAGAAAAATGTCCCGAAAGTGATGAAAATGTTCAATTTTGAGCTCTGAAAATAGGCGCAGCCGAGCAGTCTTGTTGCACCCGTCGTAGAGTTTTCGAAGAACTTTCCAACGGTATGCTATGCACCGCGTAACTCCTTACGGATCAAAAGTTATGGGCACCGGAGCGACTGAGACCTGGTCCCAAGCTCTACGTCCTCGGTTTGCCGGCCCAGCCTCTACGTGAGGCGAAGTTGTCTTGCCCAAGGTGCCATGGGATTCAGTATTAGAAATGTGATGGATTAGGTTGTTGTCCTTTTTGCGGTTCACGACGTACGATCTGGGATTGAAAAACATGGCAAAAGAAGAAAAGTGTCCCGAAACTGATGATAACGTTCGATTTTAGGCTCCGAAAGCAGGCACAGCCAAGCAGGCTTGTTGCCCCCGTCTTAGAACTCTCGAAGAGCTTTCTAACGGTATGTTGTGCACTGCGTAACTCTTTACGCATCAAAAGTTATAGGTTCCAAAGCGACGAAGACCTGGTCCCAAGCCCTATGCTCTCGGTTTACGGGCCCAGCCTCTACGTGAGGCGAAGTTGTCTTGCCCAAGGTGCCGTGGGAATCGGTAAAAGAAATGTGATGGATTAGGTTGTCGTCTTTTTCGAGGCTCACGACGTACGATCCGGGACGGAAAAATTGCGCAAAAGAAGAAAAGTGTCACGAAAGTGAATAAAATGTTCAATTTTGGGATCTGAAAATAGGCGCAGCCGAGCATTCTTGCTGCCCCTGTCGTAGAGCTTTCGAAGAGCTTTCCAACGGTATGCTGTGCACCGCGTAACTCCTTATGGATCAAAAGTTATGGGCACCGGAGCGACGGAGACCTGGTCCCAAGCCCTACGCCCTCGGTTTGCCGGCCCAGCCTCTACGTGAGGCAAAGTTGTCTTGCCCAAGGTGCCTGGGATTCGGTATGAGAAATGTGATTGATTAGGTTGTCGTCCTTTTCGCTGCTCATGACGTACGATTTGGGATACAAAAACATGGCAAAAGAAGAAAAGTGTCCCGAAACTGATGATAACGTTCAATTTTGGGCTCCAAAAGCAAGCGCAGCCGAGCAGGCTTGTTTCCCCTGTCGTAGAGCTCTCAAAGAGCTTTCCAACGGTATGATGTACGCCGCATAACTCCTTACGGATCAATAGTTATAGGCATCGGAGCGATGGAGACCTAGTCCCAAGCCCCACGCCCTCGGTTTGCGGGCCCAGCCTCTACGTGAGGCGAAGTTGTCTTGCCCAAGGTGCCATGGGATTCGGTAATACAAATGTGATGGGTTAGGTTGTCTTTCTTTTCGTAGCTCACGACGTGCGATCCGGGACGGAAAAACAGCACAAAAGTAGAAAAAGGTCCCGAAAATGATGAAAACGTTCGATTTTGGTCTCTTAAAACAGGCACAGCTGAGTAGGCTTTTTTTCCCGTCGTAGAGCTCTCGCAGAGCTTTCCAACTGTATGCTGTGCACCGTGTAACTCTTTATGGATCAAAAGTTATGGGCACTGGAGAAACGGAGACCTTGTCCCAAGCCCCACGCCGTTGGTTTGCTGGCCCAGCCTCTACGTGAGGCGAAGTTGTCTTGCCCAAGGTGCCATGGGATTCGGTAATAGAAATGTGATGGATTAGGTTGCCGTCCTTTTCGCGGCTCACGACGTATGATCCGGGATGGAAAAACACGGCAAAAGAAGAAAAGTATCCCGAAACTAATGAAAATGTTCAATTTTGGGTTCCAAAAATAGGCGCAGCTGAGCAAGCTTACAACGCCTATCGTAGAGCTCTCGAAGAGCTTTCCAACAGTATGTTGTGCGCCGCGTAACTACTTACGGATCAAAAGTTATGGGCACCGAAGCGACGGAGACCTGGTCCCAAGCCCCGCGCCCTCGGTTTGCAGGCCCAGCCTCTACGTGAGGCGAAGTTGTCTTGCCCAAGGTGTCGTGGGATTCGGTAATAAAAATGTGATGGATTAGGTTGTCTTCCTTTTTGCGGCTCACGACGTACGATTAGGTAGGAAAAAACAGCACAAAAGAATTAAAGTGTCCTAAAACTGATGAAAATATTCGATTTTGGGATGCAAAAATAGGCCCAGCTGAGCAGGCTTGCTGCACCCGTCGAAGAGCTCTCAGAGAGCTTTCCAACGGTATGTTGTACGCCGCGTAACTCCTTACGGATCAAAAGTTATGGGCACCGGAGCGACGGAGACATGGTCCAAGCCTTACGCCCTCGGTTTGTGGGCCCAGCCTCAACGTGAGGCGAAGTTGTCTTGCCCAAGGTGCTGTGGGATTCGGTAATACAAATGTGATGGGTTAGGTTGTATTCCTTTTCGCGGCTCACGACGTACGATCCGGGACAGAAAAATAGCACAAAATTAGAAAAATATCCCGAAACTGATGAAAACGTTCAATTTTGGACTCCGAAAAAGGCGCAGCTGAGTAGGCTTCTGCCCCCGTCGTAGAGCTGTCTCAGAGCTTTCCAACGGTATGCTATCCACCGCGTAACTCCTTACGGATCAAAAGTTATGGGCACCGGAGCGACAGAGACCTGGTCCGAAGCCCCACGCCCTCAGTTTGCCAGCCCAGCCTCTAAGTGAGGCGAAGTTGTCTTGCCCAAGGTGCCATGGGATTCGGTAATAGAAATGTGATGGATTAGGTTGTCATCTTTTTCGCTGCTCACGACGTACGATCCGGGATGTAAAAACACGGCAAAAGAAGAAAAGTGTCCCAAAATTGATGAAAACGTTCAAGTTTGGTCTCTGAAAATAGGCGCAGTCGAGCAAGCTGACTGCCCCCGTTGTAGAGCTCTCGAAGTGCTTTCCAACGGTATGCTATGCGCCGCGTAACTCCTTACGGATCAAAAGTTATGGGCACTGGAGCGACGGAGACCTAGTCCGAAGTCCCACGCCCTCGGTTTGCCGGCCCAGCATCTACGTGAGGCGAAGTTGTCTTGCCCAAGGTGCCATGGGATTCGGTAATAGAATTGTGATGGATTAGGTTGTCGTCCATTTCGCGGCTCACGACGTATGATTCGGGATGTAAAAACACGGCAAAAGAAGAAAAGTGTTCCGAAATTGATGAAAACGTCCAATTTTGGGCACCGAAAATAGGCGCAGCCGAGCAGGCTGACTGCCCTCATCGTAGAGCTCTCGAAGTGCTTTGCAACGATATGTTGTACGCCGCATAACTCCTTATGGATCAAAAGTTATGGGCACCGGAGCGATGGAGACCTGGTCCCATGTGAGGCCCGACCCCAAATAACTTGTCTTACCTCGACTTGCGTGCCTTAGACCCAGAATTATATGATTGACCTTGGATTACGTGCCCTGTCTTGGTTTTCGTGCATGCTTCGTCATTCGTGCCTTAACTTAGAATAGTGTGCCCTAATCCCCGACTGATGTGCGTTATCTCGTTCCGTGTGCCCTAACCTAGATTTGCGTGCCTTGACCTAGGTTTAAGAATCGTGTTTCATTTTGTGTGCCTTGCATTGAATTACGTGCATTCATTTAGGGTTGCGTACATTTATTTGGGAAACGTGCATTCGTCTCGTAGTTCGTGCCCTACCTTGTAGTATGTGTCCTAAACCTAGGAAAGCGTGCCATCACGCTAATCAAGAAAGCATCTTACACGAAGCACTAGATCATTAATTAATCCTACAATTCCACTAACTAATATTAAATTACTAATTCAACCCACTAGAAGACAAAATCTCACAAAAGCTAGACATTCCTTATTCTTTATTCCTTATTCTTTTGCACTTTCAAACATAGAATTAATTAATGCTCAAAAGATGACAAAGATTCAGCATTTTCATGCCTTGGCCGACCACCTTGTGGCATTTATGCTTGTTTGCTCAATTCAAAATTAATTCTAGACAATTCTATGACAAGTTATGACACAAATGCATAAAAAAAATAACCCAAAACCCTACCCAATGCACCCATATTTCGACCCATTCCCTTGCCATGCTAGGTAATTCAAAAACCATGCTTCTTGAAGACACAAATCTGAAAATTGCAATCCCATAGGCCGACAATGTCATGCCCCAACCCGGCTTATAAGGTTAGACTAGGGTGTGATCTAAACGTTCAGGACATGTCACATACTTAACCGTTTTATGAAGATTTAACACTTATCATTTTAGTCTAAACTCTAAAGTTTTTCCGAAAAACCGGCAGCATAACGGCTGTAATTGGACTCTTTGGTTTGGCCTAATTCTCTGAACGCCTCAAATTTTTCTAATCTCAAGTTCATTTCCAACTAGGATTACTATTTAACATCAATTGGAATGCCTATTGGTTATCTCAATGTCTCGTTTGATTTATAACCTAGCATGATACTATGTCTCGTTTGTTGTTTATCCTCATTACAAAAGTACCTATTTAAGATTGGATAGGTTCATTTACTTAGTCCTTAACTAATACGTCATAACCTATGATAGATTACTAGCAGTAATAATAGCAAAACGATCACAGTAGTGTCTAGTGTCTGTCTAGCAATATCAATACAAACCAAAATTAGACCCCAAATTACAACAGGGGTCTTTACATTACAACATCAAGCAACATAAAAGGAAATAGTCGTCAAGTAGCATAAAGTTCACAAGTAGCCATAATCACGCAAAGCACACAAACAGGCAATCACTCTAAGGATTTATCGTTGGGCACACCGTCCTCGGGTACTTGTTCTGGATCTTCTTCACCTGAGATGATAAAAGAGGGTGAGTCCTTATGAACTCAGCGAGGGGGAACGAGAAATAGGTTTTGAAACTCATTTTTCGGTTCAATTTATGAAATCCTTTTGCAAGCATGAATATAACAATAACATAAGTACAGGAACAAAAATACCGGTCTTTCCTCCCTGAGGTTCTCTAGGAACCAAGTGAGAGTACTTATACAGATAGTAAAAAGGATACAGTGAGCTTTTGCTCTCAGATTAGTTCTAGAATCAGTTGTTGCGGCCGACTTTAAATCATCCCCTTAACACGCCAAGTGGGTGTACTCCGGATGTACCCCGAAATCCTACGACCCAACTCTCCGAGGAAGTCTAGCCCCCAAGCAAGAGAGGGAATGGGACAGTGGTAGTCACGGGTGCATCGGCAAGCCCGATGCCGCCCGGTGTGCGTGATCGCTACCACGCCGATAGGAAAGGTTGCAACCTTGTATGCAGTGCACATTTATGACATTAACATATCACGTTAGGAGGACAACAAAGTAGGTTGCCTCCGGACAGTCATAAGATTGCACATCGACAAGTAAATAGGCAGGGCACGATAAAACAGGTAATTTCACTTGAAAGGCATATAGAGTTATATGAACATTAAACGGGCAGCCATGTAACACATGTAAATCAAGCCATATAACTCATTACGAAGTCCACGTGATCAAGTAATAAGATTATTCAACATGTAATAACATCTACATGGGTTCGGGTGCAAGAAAAGCCTATTTGTCAACATGCAATGATCAAAATCACATTTGAGGTTATAAGGCATCTACGGGCAGCCTACTAAACATATAATTCCACACAATATCCAAATGATCAACACTTAGCAAAACTACCTAGTCATTAGGGTTTCCATTTCGTGCATATTCGTGCAATTTGAGCCTCAAACCAACTCAAAGTCAATCTCAAGCAGTGCATCATTTAATTCAACATCCTCAAACATTCAAAACAGTCCACACAACATCCCGAAGCTACAATCCCAAGCATTTACTTCAACAAGAGGAGTCACAACAATTTTTCTATGCATAACACTAAGTAAAACTCTTACTGCAATAGGTTGTTTTCTCACAACCATTAAGATAAGCAAACAATCTCCAATTCCAGTGAATAAGATGTCAAATTAAAGCTTAAGAAGTGAACTAAAATCAGAAAGTAGTTATAGCCGAAACAGTAGGATAGAACAAAACTGTCCAGATTTGCACATATTTCGATAATTGACGTTTTTGAGGTCCTTAGGGTCAGATTTAGCCTTAGTCCATTTCCGACAAAAATGTCTAGAACTGAAAAATCTAGCAACACACCAAATTTCATGCATTTTGGATATCATTTACTAAGTCAAATCGGGTTCGTTCTACAAGGTCAGTGCATCTGCCAAAACCTGCTTCATTTTTTCCAGATTTTCAGATTTGGACACATTTTAAAGAACTATCATTTTGAGGGCCTTAGAGTCAAAATTAGCTTTGGCCTATTTATGCGAAAAGTGTTCAAAACTGTCCAAACTAGTCACCTACCAATGTTCATGCATTTTCAACATCAATTTCCTAGCTAAACTTACCTCGAAACAAACTGGTCAGAGAGCTGTCAACAATCCGACTTCACCTATCATCACTTTCAAGCCAAGATCTTACCATGCATGGTTGCAAAAGCTTATGAACGAACATATAACTCAAGTACAGAAGCAAAGACATACTTTAATGAGCATGCATGTGGATTTTTGAAGGATTTTCAAAAGGTTTTAGCCCTCACCTTAGCAATCAATCAAGAGGATGCACAAAAACTTGTTGAAGCAAACTTTTCTTCCTCTCCTTTGCCTAGCCGAGGTTCCAACTAGAGTTTCTCTATTTTTCCTAGCTTAGTGACCAAGCTCTTAGTACATGCATGAGGTTAGGACAAGAAGAAAAGAAATGGAAGCTTAAAGACTCACCTAGGGCCGAAATGAAGACTTCAAAGGGCATGCAAGTGTGATTTTCGCATCCTAGCGTGTTTGCTTGAGTTTCTTTGATGGTTGCTTGCCTTGTTGCACCATGAGTTGATGAAGATGAGCAAGGGATGGTGAGAACTCAGCCAAGGCCGAGAGGTGGTGAGGAGAATGAGAGGGAGAGAGAGAAAAGTTTAGAGGAAATGAGAGAATAAGACAAAGAACAAAGCTTTTGCAATCTTCAAGCAAGTGGTCGGCCTTGGGCCATTAAAAATCTGATTTTTGTGTCTTCAAGATGTGATTTTAAAATGCTAGCATGGGCAATGGTTGTTTGGTCGAAAATGGTAGAAATTTGAGGTGGTTTTGAGCATTTTTTTATGTATTGATAAGTGTTTTTGTCATAGTTTGTCTAGGATCAATTTGAATTGAGCACACATGCACAAATACTACCTAGTTGGCCGGCCAAGGCTATTAAAAATCTGAATTTTTGTCAACTATTGGAGTATTATTTAATTGTGTATTGGAAGTGCAAAAAGAATAAGGAATAAAGAATAAGGAATGCTTAGTGTTTGGTGAATTTTTTTGTCTTCTAGTGAGTTGAATTAGGATTATAATATTGATAGTGGATTTTGTAGGATTGTTTAATAGTCTAGTGTTTTGTGTAAGATACTTTCTTGATTAGCGTGAGGACACATTTTCCTAGGTATAGGGCACGCACTACGAGATAGGACACGAACTACGAGACGAACGCACATTCTTCAAGTAAATGCACGCAACCCTAAATGAATGCACGTAATTCAATGCATCGCACATATAATGAACACAATTCTTAAACCTAGGTCAAGGCACGCAAATCTAGGTTAGGACACACGAAATGAGGTATTGCACGCTAAACGAGGTTGGGGCACGTAAGTCGAGGATTAGGGCACATAATTCTAGGTCAAGGCACGTATGACGACACATGCATGAAAACCAAGACAAGGCACGTAATCCAAGGTCAGTCATATCATTCTTGATCTATGGCACGCAAATCAAGGAAACACACGTTATTCGGGGTCGGGCCTCACAGACAATGCTCCTTTGCCCAACAAAAGCTTTTATTTTTCTTCATTTCTCTCATTTCCTCACATTTCTCTCTCTCCTCTCATTCTTCTCTCTCTCTCTCGGCTTTGGCTGAGTTGCTTCACACCATAGCTCATCTTCATCACTCCATGGTTAATCAAGGCAAGCAAGAAGGTAGGGAACTCGACTAAGCAAGCTAGGTTGCAAGAAAACTCACATGCAAGCTCTTTGAACAACCATTTCGGCTTAGGTGAGTTTGCTAGCTTCCATTTCTTTTCTTCTCATTCTAACTACATGCACCTACTAAGAACTTGGTCACTAAGCTAGAAAAAATAGAGAAAATTCGAGTGGTGTCTCTGCTAAACAAGGGAGAAGATCAACCTTGTGCTTCACCAAGACTCTTGTGCATCTTCTTGTTGTTTGCTAAGGTGAGGGCTAAAACTTCTTGAAAATCTTTCAAAAAAAAAACCACATGCATGCTCTTAAATGTTTACCTTTGCTTCTGTACCTGAGATATATGTGGGTTCATAAGCTTTTATAACCATGCATGGCAAGATTTTGGCTAGAAGGTGATGATAGATGAAATCGGGTTTGTGACAGCTTTCTATCTTGTTGGTACGAGGTGATTTTGGCTAGGTAAATGATGTTGAAAATGAGTGAAAATTGGTAGGTAACTAGTTTTGCCAGTTTTGAACATTTTTTGCAAAAATAGGCCGAGAGCTAATTTTGATTCTAAGGTCCTCAAAATGGAAAATCATTGAAATGTGTCCAAATCTGAAAAGTCTGGCAAAATGAAGCAGGTTTTGGCAGATTCACTAACCTTGTAGATCGAACCAGTTTTGACTTAGTAAATGACATCAAAAATGCATGAAATTTGGTGTGCTGCTAGATTTTTCAGTTCTGGACATTTTTTTCAGCAATGGACTAAGGCTAAATCTGACTCTAAGAATCTCAAAAACGACAAGTATTGAAATGTATGCAAATCTGGACAGTTTTGTGCAATCCCACTGTTTTGTCTATAACTATTGAACCCAAACTCCAAATGATGCCAGGTTTGTTTCTGAATTTAGCTCACTTCTTAAGATTTAATTTGAAATCTTATTCACTAGAATTGAAGTTTTTTTGGTTGTCTTAATGATTGTGAGAAAACAGCTCATTGCAGTGAGGGTTTCACTTAGTGATATGCTTATAAAAATTGTTGTAACTTCTCTTGTTGAATTAAATGCTTGGGATTGTGGCATTGGGATGTTGTGTGGACTGTTTTGAATACATGACGATGTTTGAATTAATCGATGCATGGCTTGAGATTGATTTTGAGTTGATTCGGGGCTTAATCGCACGGGTAAGCACGAAATGGAAACCCTAGTGACTAGGTAAATTCACTAAGTGTTGATCCTATGAATATCGTGTTTAATTATATGTTTAGTAAGCTACCCGTAGTTTCCATTGTAGCCCTAAATGCGATCTTGATGATTACATGTTGACAAGTAGGCCTTTCTTGCACCCAAACCCACGTAGATGTCGTTGCATGTTGAATAATCTTATCATTTAATAACGTGAACTTTGTAATGAGTTATATGACTTGATCTATGTGCGTTACATGACTGCCCGTTTAATGTTCATATAACTCCATATGCCTTTCAAGTGAAACTACTTGTCTTATCGTGCCTCGCTTGTTTACTTGTCAATGTGCAATCTTATGACTGCTCGGAGGCAACCTACTTTGTTATCCTCCTAATGTGATATATTAAATGTCATAAATGTGCATTGCATACAAGGTTGCAACCTTTCATTCTGGCGTGGTAGCATTCACGCACATCGGGCGGCATCGGGCTTACCGGTGCAACCGTGACTACCATTGTCCAATTTCCTCTCTCACTTGGGGGCTAGACTTCCTCGGAGAGTTGGGTCGTAGGATTTTGAGGTACATCCGGAGTACACCCATTTGGCATGATAAAGGGATGATTTGAAGTCGGTCGCAACAACTGATACTGGAAATGAACTGAGAGCAAAAGCTCACCGTATCATTTTCACTATGTGTATAAGTACTCTCGCTTGGTTCCTAGAGGACCTCGGGGAGGAAAGATAGGTAATTGTGTTCCTTTACTTTTATTTTATTGTTCTGTACTTAATTGTGATACATTCATGCTTGCAAAAAGGGTTTTCATAAGTTGAACCAGAAAATGAGTTTCAAAACCTATTTCTCATTCCCCCTCGCTGAGTTCATAAGGACTCACCCTCTTTTATCATCTCAGGTGAAGAAGATCAAGAACAGGTGCCCGAGGACGACATGCCTAACGATGATTCCTTGGAATGATTGCCTGTCCTATGTGCTTTGCTTGATTATGGACATTTGTGAACACTATGCTACTTGAAGACTATTTCATTTCATGTTGCTTAATGTTTGTAATGTAAAAGACCCCCGTTGTAATTTGGGATCTAATTTTGGTTTGTACTGATAATAACTAGATAGACACTACTATGATCGTTTTGCTATTGTCATTGGCTAGTATCTATCATAGGATTATGAAGCATTAGGTAAGGACTAAGTAAAATGAACCTATCCAATCTTAAGCAAGTACTCACTATTAAGCTAAGATCAACAGGTACTTTTGTAACAAGGATTAACAAACAAACGAGACATAGTATCATTCTAGGTTATTAATCAATCAAGACTTTGAGATAACCAGTAGGCATTTCAATTGATGGTAAATAGTAATCTTAGTTGGAAATGAAATTGAGATTGGAAAATTTGAGGCGTTTAGAGAATTAGGTCAAACCAAACAGCCCAATTACAGCCGTTCTGTTGCCGATTTTTCAAAATTTTTTTGGAGTTTAGGCTAAAACGTTAAGTATTAAATTTTCATGAACAGTTAAGTACGAGATAGACTGGAATGTTTAGATCACACCCTAGTCTAACCTTTATAGGCCAGGTTGGGGTGTGACATCCCAAGCCCCACGCCATCGGTTTGCAGGCCCAGCCTCTACGTGAGGCGAAGTTGTCTTGCCCACGGTGATGTGGGATTCGGTAATAGAAATGTGATGGATTAGGTTGTTTTCCTTTTCGCGGCTCACGACGTACGATTCGTGACGGAAAAATAGCACAAAATAAGAAAAGTGTCCCGAAACTGATAAAAACGTTTGATTTTGGGCTCCAAAAATAGTCACAGCAAAGCAGGCTTGCTGCCCCTGTTGAAGAGCTCTCGGAGAGCTTTCCAACGGTATGTTGTACGCCGCGTAACTCTTTACGAATCAAAAGTTATGGGTACCGGAGCAACGGAGACTTGGTCCTAAGCCCCACGCCCTCGGTTTGTGGGCCCAGCCTCTACCTAAGGCGAAGTTGTCTTGCCCAAGGTGCCATGGGATTCGATAATAAAAATGAGATGAATTAGGTTGTCTTCATTTTCGCGGCTCATGACGTACGATCCGGGACGGAAAAACAGCACAAAAGAAGGAAAGTGTCCAGAAATTGATGAAAACATTCGATTTTGGACTACCAAAATAGGCGCAGCTGAGTAGGGTTGTTGTCCCACTCGTGGAGCTCTCGGAGAGCTTTCCAACGGTATGCTATACGCCGCGTAACTCCTTACGGATCAAAAGTAATGGGCACCGGAGCAACGGAGACCTGGTCCCAAGCCCCACGCCCTCGATTTGCCGGCCTTGCTTCTACATGAGGCAATGTCGTCTTGCCCAGGGTACCATGGGATTCGGTAATAGAAATGTGATGGATTAGCTTGTCGTCCTTTTTGCAGATAACGACGTACGATCCGGGACAGAAAAACACGACAAAAGAAGAAAAGTGTCCCAAAACTGATGAAAACATTCGATTTTGGGCTCCAAAAATAGGCGTTGCCGATCAGGCTTGCTGCTCTTGTCATAGAACTATCGAAGAGCTTTCCAACGGTATGTTGTATGCTGCGTAACGCTTTACGGATCAAAAGTTATGGGCACCGGAGCGACGGAGACCTGGTCCTAAGCCCCACGCCCTCGGTTTGCAGGCCCAGCCTCTACGTGAGGTGAACTTGTCATGCCCAAGGTGTTGTGGGATTTGGTAATTGAAATGTGATGGATTATATTGTCGTCCTTTTTGCGGGTCACTACGTACGATCCTGGATGGAAAAACAGCGCAAAAGAATAAAAGTGCCCCAAAACTAAAGAAAATGTTCGATTTTGGGCTCCAAAAATAGGCGCAGTCGAGCAGGCTTGTTGCCCCCGTCGTAGAGCTTTCCAATGGTATGTTGTACACCGTGTAACTCCTTACAGATCAAAAGTTATGGGCACCGGAGCGGCGGAGACCTAGTCCCCAGCCCCAAACCCACGATTTCCGGGCCCAGCCTCTACGTGAGGCGAAGTTGTCTTGCCCAAGGTGCCGTGGGATTCGGTAATAGAAATGTGATGGATTATGTTGTCGTCCTTTTTGCGGCTCATGACGTACGATCCGGGACGAAAAAACAGCGCAAAAGAAGTAAGGTGCCCTAAAACAGATGAAAACATTTGATTTTGGGCTCCAAAAATAGGCGCAGTCGAGCAGGCTTGTCGTCCCCGTCATAGAGCTTTCGAAGAGCTTTCCAACGGTATGTTGTGCGCAGCTTAACTCCTTACGGATCAAAAGTTATATGCACCAGAGCGATGGAGACTTGGTCCCAAGCCCCACGCCCTCGGTTTGCCGGTCCAGCCTCTACATGAGGTGAAGTTGTCTTGCCCACGGTGTCGTGGGATTCGGTAATAGAAATGTGATAGATTAGGTTATCGTCATTTTCGCGGATCATGATGTATGATCCAAGACGGAAAAACAGCGCTAAAGAAGAAAAGTGTCCTAGTCCCAAGCCCCACACCTTTGGTTTGCCGGCCCAGCATCTACGTGAGGCGAAGTTGTCTTGCCCAAGGTGCCGTGGGATTCGGTAATAGAAATGTGATAGATTAGTTTGTCTTCCTTTTCACTGCTCACAACGTACGATCCTAGACGAAAAAACAGCACAAAAGAAGAAAATTGTCCTAGTCCCTAGCCCCACGAACTCGGTTTGCAGGCCCAGCCTCTACGTGAGGCGAAGTTGTTTTGCCTAAGGTGCCGTGGGATTTGGTAATAGAAATGTGATGGATTAGGTTGTCTTCCTTTTCGTGGCTCATGACGTACGATTCGGGTTGGAAAAATAGCACAAAAGAAGAAAAGTATCTCGAAACTAATGAAAACGTTCGATTTGGGCTCCCCAAATAGGTGCAGCCAAGCAGGCTTCATGCCCCCGTCGTGGAGCTCTAGGAGAGCTTTCCAACGGTATGTTGTACACCGCGTAACTCCTTACGGATCAAAAGTTATGGGCACCGGAGCGACGGAGACTTGGTCCCGAGCACCACGCTCTCGGGTTGCCGGCCCAGCCTCTACGTGAGACGATGTTGTCTTGCCCAAGGTACTGTGGGATTCGGTAATAGAAATGTGATGGATTAGGTTGTCGTCCTTTTCAAGGACCACGACGTATAATCCGGGATGGAAAAATAGCGCAAAAGAAGAAAAGTATACCGAAACTAATGAAAATGTTCAATTTTGGGATCCAAAAATTGGCACAGTCGAGCAGGCTTGTTACCCCCATCGTAGAGCTTTCAGAGAGCTATCCAACGGTATGCTATGCGCCGCGTAACTCCTTACGAATAAAAAGTTATGGGCACTAGAGCGATAGAGACTTGGTCCCAAGTCCCACGCCCTCGGTTTGCAGGCCCAGCCTCTATGTGAGGCGAAGTTGTCTTGCCCAAGGTGCCAAGGAATTCGGTAATAGAAATATGATGGATTAGGTTGTCTTCCTTTTCGCAGCCCACGACGTATGATCCGGGATGAATAAACAGCGCAAAAGAAGAAAAGTTTCCCGAAACTGATGAAAATGTTCAATTTTGGGCTCCGAAAATAGGCACAGCTGGGCAGGCTTGCTTCCATCGTCGTAGAGCTCTCGAAGTACTTTCCAACGGTATGCTGTGCGCCGCGTAACTTCTTATGGATCAAAAGTTATGGGCACCGGAGTGAAGGAGACTTGGTCCCAAGGCCCACGCCCTCGGATTGCGGGCCTAGCCTCTACATGAGGCGAAGTTGTCTTGCCCAAGGTGTCATGGGATTCGGTAATATAAATGTTATGGATTAGGTTGTCGTCCTTTTCGCAGCTCACGACGTACGATCCGGGACAGAAAAATCTGCGCAAAAGAAGAAAAATGTCCCGAAAGTGATGAAAATGTTCAATTTTGAGCTCTGAAAATAGGTGCAACCGAGCAGTCTTGCTACCCACGTCGTAGATCTTTCGAAGAGCTTTCCAACGGTATGCTGTGCGACGCGTAACTCCTTACAGATCAAAAGTTATGGGTACCGGAGCGACGGAGACCTGGTCCCAAATCCCACGCCCTCGGTTTTCCGGCCCAACTTCTACGTGAGGCAAAGTTGTCTTGCCCAAGGTACCGTGGGATTCGGTTTTAGAAATGTGATGGATTAGGTTGTCGTCCTTTTCGCGGCTCACGACATACGATCCGGGATGGAAAAACATGGCAAAAGAAGAAAAGTATCCCGAAACTGATGATAACGTTCGATTTTGGGCTCCGAAAGCAGGCACAGCCAAGCAGGTTTGTTGCCCCCGTCGTAGAGCTCTCAAAGAGCTTTCCAAAGGTATTTTGTGCGCCGCGTAACTCCTTACAGATCAAAAGTTATAAGCTCCGGAGCGACGGAGACCTGATCCCGAGCCCCACACCCTCGGTTTACAGGCCCAGCCTCTACGTGAGGTGAAGTTGTCTTGCCCAAGGTACCATGGGAATCGATAAAAGAATGTGATGGATTAGGTTATCGTCCTTTTTACGGCTCACGACGTACGATCCGGGATGTAAAAACAGCGCAAAAGAAGAAAAGTATCCCAAAACTGATGAAAATGTTCAATTTTGGGATCTAAAAATAGGCGCAGCTGAGCAGGCTGGCCTCCCTCGTTGAAGAGTTCTCGGAGAGCTTTCCAACGGTGTACTGTGCACCGCGTAACTCTTTACGGATCAAAAGTTATAGGCTCCAAAGAGACGGAGACCTGGTCCCAAGCCCCACGCCGTCGGTTTACGGGCCCAGCCTCTACGTGAGATGAAGTTGTCTTGCCCAAGGTGCCATGGGAATCGGTAATAGAAATGTGATGGATTATGTTGTCATCCTTTTCATGGCTCAAGACGTACGATCCAGGACAGAAAAACAGTGCAAAAGAAGAAAAGTATCCCAAAACTGATGAAAACGTTCAAATTTGGGATCCAAAAATTGGCGCAGTGGAGCTGGCTTGTTACCCCGTCGTAGATCTTTCGGGGAGCTATCCAACGGTATGCTGTTCACCGTGTAACTCCTTACGGATCAAAAGTTATGGGCACTAGAGCGACAGAGACCTGGTCCTAAGCCCCACGCCCTCGGTTTACGGGCCCAGCCTCTATGTGAGGCGAAGTTGTCTTGCCTAAGGTGCCGTGAAATTCGATAATAGAAATGTGATTGATTAGGTTGTCTTCCTTTTCGCGGCGCACGACGTACGATCCGGGACGAAAAAATAGTACAAAAGAAAAAAAGTATCCCCAAACTGAGGAAAACGTTCGATTTTGGGCTCTGAAAAAAGGAGCAGCTGAACAGGCTTGCTGTCCATGTCGTAGAGCTCTTGCAGAGCTTTCCAACGGTATGCTGGGCACCGCGTAACTCCTTACGGTTCAAAAGTTTTGGGCACTGGAGCGACGGAGACCTGGTCCCAAGCCCCATGCCCTCGGTTTGCCAGCCCAGCCTCTACGTGAGGCGATGTTGTCTTGCCCAAGATGCCGTGGATTCGGTAATAAAAATGTGATGGATTAGGTTGTTGTCCTTTTCACGGCTTATGACGTACGATCCGGGATGAAAAAATAGCGCAAAAGAAGAAAAGTGTCCCACATTCTTTCTCTCATTCACTCTCTCTCTCTCGGGCTTAGCTGCAATTCTACACTCCATAGCTTAAGCTCATCATCCTAAGGTTCATCAAGACGTTCGAGCCACTAAGGAACTCGACCAAGCACGCTAGAATGCAAAAAGACATGCATGCAAGCTCATAGGGCCTTCATTTCGGCATAGGTATGTTGATAGCTTCTATTTCATTTTCTTTTTGTTCTAGCCACTTGCACATACTAAGAGCATGGTTACTAAGCTAGAAATTAGAGAATCTCAAGTTGTCTCTTGGCTAAGCAAGGAGAAAAGTCGATCTTGTGCTTCATCAAGAGCTTTGTGCATTTTCATTATTGTCTTGCTAAGGTAAGGGCTAAAACTCTTTTGAAAAGCTTTCAAAAACCACATGCATGCCTTTAAATGTCTATTTTTACCTCTGTACTTGTGATATATGTGCGTACATGAGCTTTTGTAAACATGCATGGCAAGATATTTGGCTAGAATGTGAAGATGGATGAAATCGCGTAAAGGATAGTCTTCTGACCTGTTGGAGCGAAGTGATTTTAACCAGGTAAATGATGTTGAAAATGTGTGAAAATTGGTAGGTGACTAGTTTTGCCGGTTTTGAGAATTTTGCCGGTTTTGAGAATTTTTTACAGAAATAGGCCAAAGCCAATTTTGACTCTAAGGTCTGCAAAATGGCAAAACATCGAAAGGTGTCCAAATCTAGAAAATCTGGAAAAATAAAGCAGGTTTTTGGCAGTTCAGTGTCCTTGTAGAACGAACCAGTTTTGACTTAGTAAATGTATCCAAAATGCATGAAATTTGGTATGCTGATAGATTTTTCAGTCCTGGACATTTTGGTCAGAAATACTAAATCTGACCCTAAGCTCCTAAAAAACGACAAGTATTGAAATATGTACAAATCTGGACAGTTTTGCGTAGTCTCACGGTTTTGGCTATAACTCTTGAATCCGAACTCCAAATGATGCGAGGTTTATTTCTGGATTTATTTCACTCCTTAAGCTTTAATTTGACATTTTGTTCACTGGAATTGGAGATTGTTTGCTTGTCTCAATGATTGTGAGAAAACAGACCATTGCAGTGAGGTTTTCATCTAGTGATATGCTTTGAAAATTATTGTAACTTCTCTTGTTGTATTAAATGCTTGGGATTGTGGCACTTGGATGTTGTGTGGAATGTTTTGAATGCTTGAGGGTGTTTTAATTAATTGATGCATGGCTTGAGTTTAATTACCGGACAACTTGGGACTTAATCGCACGGGTAAGCATGAATTGAAACCCTAGTGACTAGGAAAACTCGCTAAGTGTTGATCCTATGGATATTGTGTTTAATTATATGATTAGTAGGCTGCCAGTAGTTGCCCTTATAGCCCTAAATGTGATTCCGATGATTACATATTGACAAGTAGACCTTTCTTGCACCCGGTCCCACGTAAACGTCGTTGCATGTTGTATGACCTTATTATTTGAATTTGTGAACCCCAAAATGAGTTATATGACTTGATTTACATGTGTTACATGGCTGCCCATTTAATATTCATGTAACTCCATGTTCCTTACAAGTGAAATTACCTGTCATAGCATGCCTCGCTTGTTTACTTGTCAATGTGCAATCTTATGACTGTTCGGAGGCAACCTACTTTGTTGTCCTCCTAATGTGATATATTAAATGTCATAAATGTGCATTGCATACAAGGTTGCAACCTTTCATTCTGGCGTGGTAGCGTTTCACGCACACTAGGCTGCATCGGGATTGCTGGTGCAACTGTGACTACCATTGTCCAATTCTCTCTCTCGCTTGGGGGCTAGACTTCCTTGGAGAGTTGGGTCGTAGGATTTCGGGGAATATCCAAAGTACACTCATTTGGCGTGATAAGTGGATGATTTGAAGTCAGCCGCAACAACTGATACTGGAAATGAATTAAGAGCAAAAGCTCACCGTATCCTTTTCACTATGTATATAAGTACTCTCCCTTGGTTCCTGGAGGACCTCGAGGAAGAAAGACGGGTAATTGTGTTCTTTTACTCTTATATTACATTATGAACTTACTTGTGATATATGTCATGCTTACAAAAGGGTTTTCATAAGTTGAACTGGAAACAGAGTTTCAAAACTTATTTCTCGTTCCCCCTCGCTGAGTTCATAAGGACTCACCCTCTTTTATCATCTCTGGTGAAGAAGACCAGGAACAGGTACCCGATGACAACGTGTTTTTTGATGATTCCTTGGAATGATTGCTTGCCCTACGTGCCTTACTTGACTATGGCCATTTTGTGAACAATATGTTGCTTGAAGACAATTTCTTATGTTGCTTATTGTTGTATTGTAAATGACCCCCATTGTAATTTGGGGTCTAATTTTGGCTTGTACTGATCATAACTAGATAGGCACTCTTATGGTCATTTTTGCTATTGCTACTGGCTAGTACCTATCACAGGCTTATGAAGTATCAGGTAAAGGATTAAGTAAAATGAATCTATCCAATCTTAAGTAGGTACTCATTGGTAGGCTAAGATCAACAGGTATTTTTGTAACAAGGATTAACAAGCAAACGAGACAGAGTTATCATGCTAGGTTGTTAATCAAACGAGACTTCGAGATAACTAGTAGGTGTTTCATCTAGTGATAAATAGTAACCTTAGTTGGAAATGAATTTGAGATTGAAAGTTTTGAGGCCTTTAGAAAATTAGGTCAAACTAAAGAGCCCAATTACAACTGTTATGCTGCCGGTTTTTCAGAGAATTTGTGGAGTTTAGGCTAAAACGTTAAGTGTTAAACCTTCATGAATGATTAAGTATGTGAAATGACTTGAATGTTTAGATCACTCCCTAGTCTAACCTCTATAGGTCGGGTTGGGGCGTGACACCTTAGAGAAATAGTATTAGAGCTTAGATTGCTTAAGCCGGGTTTAACTCTCGGACCATGGGTAGAAGCCCTAAGGTAATTGAGATGACTTGTTTATATGTGTTATCGTATGACAATATCAAGTGTGCCTTCTCTGTCTCTATGTGCTTATGTGATTAACATGTTTTAACTGTTTCTAGAATTGTGTATATATATAAAATTATATGTTGCACATCTTATGCTTTAAATTCTTGTTTGTCGTATTCCAATAAATTGTGCATCATAATCTGTGCCTATAGATGGCTGGCCCTTGTACCCGCACTACTAATAGGAGCGGTGAGCCCCAAGAGACCGGAGATGCTTATCAAACTAATCCCGGCCTGGCTATGTTTAACATGATGGCGAATGCCATGGATCTCGTGTCGTGAGTGATGAAACGTCAAGATGCACGTGAAACAAACAACAATAACAGGAATGATGGTAACCATGAGAGAAATAACAGAATGCGAGAGTTCCTTGACTTTCACCTGTCCAAATTCTTCAGGGAAGCTGATGATGAAAAGGCAGAGGCTTGGCTGTCTGAGATTGAAAGGATTTTCTAGCCACTTAACTACACTAACGAGGAAAAGATGGAGTTCGCTGTGTTTCTGTTGCACAGGGATGTTGAGCATTGGTGGCACACTGTGGAGGCACTTTGGAAAAATGATCTTACACCTCGCTTGTGGGGTAATTTCGTCAAGGCATTCAAGGAGAAATACGTACCTGCAGTTTCCAAGCAGAGGCGAATTGAGGAATTCATGCACTTGAACCAGGGTACAATGACGATGGCCCAGTACGAGGCTCGTTTTGACCGACTGTCCCGCTATGCTCAATACATGGTCAGTACCCCTGAGGCGAAGATGTGGAAATTTACGAATGGGTTGAGGCCAGAAATTGAAGATTAGTTGGCTTCGCATGACTTTACTACCTATTCTGCTCTCCTTGCGGCTGCCTCCCGAGTTGAGAAGAGGAAACTTGATAGAGCCGGTTCAAGCCAGCCGAACAAGAAACCATATCAACCTCCAGGACAACAGAGGAAATTCCAGACTCAGAGTCGCAGTCAGGGCCAGAGCCAGAACATACCAGTTAATAACCGTGGCCTGACTAAAGTACCATCAACCTCTTCCACCCGCAGATCCACAGGTAGTTCACCTACTACTTAGTCTATCAACTGTTTTTACTGTGACAAGAAGGGTCACACCAAGGCCCAATGCTGGAAGAAGTTAGGATGATGTGTGCGGTGTGGCAATGATCAACATCAGATCAAGGATTTCCCTAAATGGCAAGGAGGACAAAATTAGATTAAACCAGCTAGTAGAGGCAAGACTTCAGTTCCTAGAGTTCAGGCCCGAGCTTATGCTATTGAGTGTGAGGAGCTTCCAGAGGAGACCGTTGTTGTTGAAGGTACATTCTTGATACTGAATCAACCTATTAGGGTGCTAATTGATCCAGGTGCTACTCATTCATTTATTACTCCTTTATGTGTGCAACGTGTGAAACTACGAGTTGTATGTTTGCCTTACGAAGTAGAAGTTGGTAGTCCGATGGGTTTTAAACTTGTTACTCGCTCAGCTTGTAAAGCATGTAAAATCCAAATTAAAGATAAGAATTCTCAGCCAATCTTATTGTATTACCCTTTTGAGACCATGAAGTCATCTTAGAGATGGACTGGTTAGCAAAGCATCATGCCCAAATAGATTGCCGGACGAAGATTGTAATATTCCAGATACCTGGTCAACCAATATTTGAGGTAATGGGTCGAAGAGACTTCACCGGGAGTTCCATCATTTCATCTACGAAAGTAGTGAAGTCCTTGAGAAAAGGATGTAGCGGATACTTAGCTTACCTCATCAACAAGCCATCGGACAAAGCTAAGTTGGAGGAAATGCCAGTGATTAAAGATTATGCGGATGTGTTTCCAGAAGAATTGTCCGGTTTACCCCCAAATCGGGAGATCGAGTTCATTATAGAATTACTGCATGGCACCCAGCTGATATCCAAAGCTCCCTATCGTATGGCACCAGCCGAGCTACAAGAATTGAAGGACCAATTGCAAGGATTGTTGAAGAAGGGGTTTGTTCAACCAAGCTCTTCTCCGTGGGGTGCGCCAGTCCTTTTTGTAAAGAAGAAAGACGGAACGTTGAAGCTATACATCGATTACTGAGGATTAAACCAAGTGACCGTCAAGAATAAGTACCCACTTCCACTGATCGACGAGTTGTTTGATCAACTTCAGGGAGCCAAAGTGTATTCGAAACTCGACTTGAGGCAAGGGTACTATCAGTTGCGGATCGAAAAGGAGGATGTGCCTAAAACGGCTTTCAGGACGAGATATGGGCATTATGAATATGTGGTGATGCCATTTGGGCTAACTAATGCCCCTGCAGCTTTTATGGACTTGATGCACAGGGTGTTTCAACCCTACTTGGACCAATTTGTGGTGATCTTTATTGATGACATTTTGGTATACTCGAAATCCGAGGCTGAGCATGAACAACATCTGCAAGTGGTACTGCAGAAACTTTGAGAGCATCAATTGTATGCAAAGTTAGGAAATGCGAATTTTGGTTGCAGCAGATTGCATTTTTGGGGCACGTCGTATCCCAAGAGGGAATAGTGATGGATCCAGCAAAGATAGAAGTGGTGATGTCTTGGAAGAAGCCGGAAAATGTTACGGATGTTCGGAGTTTTCTTGGTCTAGCCGGCTATTATCGGAGGTTCATGAAGGATTTCTCAAAGATTGCAGGACCGCTTACTAAGCTCACTCAAAAGAAAACAAAGTTTGTGTGGGATGACAAGTGTGAGAACAGCTTCCAAGAATTGAAGAAAAGATTGACTACCGCACCTGTTCTTACATTGCCTGAAGGGAGTCAAGGTTTTGTAATCTATAGCGATGCTTCGAAGGAAGGACTTGGGTTGTGTGTTGATGCAAAATGGTAGAGTGATTGAGTATGCTTCTAGGAAACAGAAGTCGTATGAATTGAACTACCCGATGCATGACTTGGAATTAGCGGCTATTGTGTTTACGCTCAAGAAATGGAGACATTATCTGTGGGGTAACAAGTTTGAGGTGTTTACTAATCACAAGAGCTTGAAATACTTGTTCTCACAAAAAGAGCTGAACATGAGGCAAATACGGTGGATGGAGCTTTTGGATGATTATAACTGCACAATCAATTATGTGCCCAGTAAAGCAAATGTAGTTGCAGATGCCTTAAGTCGGAAAGCGAGCATGGCAAGACTGGAAATTAAGGTGTAGGAGTTGTTAGAGGAAGCATTTTTGTGGAAACCACAATTGACTCAAAAAGGATTACTATTTGCCACTACACAAGTTCAATCGACCTTGTTGTCTGAATTACGAGAGGCTCAACAGAAGGACCAATAGTTTCAGAAGATTAAAGAAAGCAACACAGATTTCAAGTTTCATGATGATGGTATTTGAAGGTTTAGGAATCGAATTTGTGTTCCTAATGAGCCAGAGCTGAAAAAGAAGATTCTTGAAGAAGCCCATAATTCAAGATACACTATTTACCCCGGCGGAACAAAGATGTACAGGGATTTGAAGCAACACTATTGGCGGAATAAGATAAAGAAAGAGATTGCTGAGTTTGTGGCACGGTGTTTGACTTGCCAGAGAGTTAAAGCAGAACATCAATGACCAGTAGGTTTACTTCAGCCGTTGGAAATTCCTCTATGGAAATGGGAACATATAACTATGGACTTTGTCATGGACCTGCCGAGGTCACAAAAGGGTCATGACGCCGATTGGGTCATAGTGGATAGATTGACCAAGTCAGCACACTTCTTACTGATGAACAAGGAGGATAATCCTGAGAAATTGAGAGATATGTATGTGGTGGATATTGTAAGATTGCACGGGATGCCTGTGAGTATTGTATCAGATAGGGATCCTCGTTTTACTTCCCGATTTTAGAAAAGATTGCAAGAAGCTTTGGGAACGAAGTTGAGTTTCAGCACGACTTATCACCCTCAGACTGATGGACAATCTGAGAGAACTATTCAGATTCTGGAGGATATGCTGAGGGTGTGTGTTCTAGACTTGGGGAAAGGTTGGGAGAAATATCTGTCTTTAGCAGAGTTCGCTTATAATAATAGTTATTAGGCCACTATCGGGATGGCCCCATTTGAGGCATTGTATGGACATAAGTGTCGATCCCCAATTTACTGGGATGAAGTAGGTGAGACGAAGACTTTTGACCCGACCCTACTACCAGAACTTATGAAGACTGTTGATAATGTCCACCTCATTCGGAAACGGATGCTTACCGCCCAAAGCTGGCAGAAAATTTATGCAGACCGACGGAGACGGAGTCTAGAGTTTGAGGTCGGCAACAAGGTGTTCTTGAAGATATCACTTCAGAGGGGACTGATTAAACACGGCAAGGGTGGAAAGTTGATCCCGAGGTTTGTAGGACCATTTGAGATAATTGAGAAGGTTGGCAAATTGGCGTATCGCCTGGAACTACCCCAAAACCTCTCCAATATCCATGACGTCTTTCATGTTTCAATGCTATGGAAGTATCAACCTGATCCATCGCATATCTTGGAGCCAAAGCCGTTGCAGCTTCGGGAGAACTTTTCTTATGAAGAGAAGCCCGTTCGGATCCTAGACCAGCAAGATCGAGAGTTGGGCAACAAATCTATATCGATGGTGAAAGTGTTGTGGGATCATCATGGAGTTGAAGAAGCAACGTGGGAAAGGCAAGACTAGATGGAGCAACAGTATCCAGCTTTATTTCAAAGGTAATATCGAATTTCAGGACGAAATTCTTTTAAGGAGGGGAGGATGTGAGGCCTGACCTCGATTTGCGTGCGATACCTCGTTTCGTGTGCCTTAACATAGATTTGCATGCCTTGACCTAGGTTTAAGAGTCGTGTTTTGTTTTGTGTGCCTTGCATTGAATTACGTGCATACATTTAGGGTTGCGTGCATTTACTTGAGAAACGTGCATTCGTCTCGTAGTTTGTGTCTTACCTCGTAGTGCGTGCCCTAGACCTAGGTGAGCGTGCCCATACGCTAATCAAGAAAGCATCTTGCATGAAGCACTAGATCATTAATTAATCCTACAAATTTCACTAACTAATATTAAAATGCTAAGTCAATGCACTAGAAGACGAAATCTCACAAAATGCTAAACATTCTTATTCTTTATTCTTAATTCTTTTGCATATTCCAAGCACATGCAATAAAATAAGCTCAACCAAGACAAAAATTCAGAATTTTCCACTAGCTTGGCCGACCACATGGAGCCTTTGACAATGCTTTGCAATTTCAAAATTTATACCTAGACATTCTATGACAAGCACATGACACAAAGCATAAAAAAAATGACTTAAAACCCTACCCAATGCACCCCAATCTCGACACACTGAATCACCCATGCTAAGATGATTCAAATTATGCTCTTGAAAACACAAATTCTGATATTTAGAAGCACAAGGCCGACACATGCATCAAAATTCCACAAGCTTTTAATTCTTCTCACATTCTCTCTTTCCCTCATTCACTCTGTCATTTCCTCTCTCTCTCTCGGCCTTAGCTGCAATTCTACACTCCATAGCTTAAGCTCATCATCCTAAGGTTCATCAAGACCTTCGAGCCACTAAGGAACTCGACCAAGCAAGCTAGAATGCAAAAAGACATGCATGCAAGCTCATAGAGCCTTCATTTCGGCATAGGTATGTTGATAGCTTCTATTTCATTTTCTTTTTGTTCTAGCCACTTGCACATACTAAGAACATGGTTACTAAGCTAGGAATTAGAGAATCTCAAGTAGTCTCTCGGCTAAGCAAGGAGAAAAGTCGATCTTGTGCTTCATCAAGAGCTTTGTGCATCTTCATTATTGTCTTGCTAAGGTGAGGGCTAAAACTCTTTTGAAAAGCTTTCAAAAACCACATCCATGCCTTTAAATGTCTATTTTTACCTCTGTACTTGTGATATATGTGCGTATATGAGCTTTTGTAAACATGCATGGCAAGATATTTGGCTAGAATGTGAAGATGGATGAAATCGCGTAAAGGACAGTCTTCTGACCTGTTGGAGCGAAGTGATTTTAACCAGGTAAATGATGTTAAAAATGTGTGAAAATTGGTAGATGACTAGTTTTGCCAGTTCTAAGATTTTTTCACAGAAATAGGCCAAAGCCAATTTTGATTCTAAGGTCCCCAAAATGGCAAAACATCGAAAGGTGTCCAAATCTAGAAAATCTAGGAAAATAAAGCAGGTTTTTGGCAGTTTAATGTCTTTGTAGAACGAACCAGTTTTGACTTAGTAAATGTATCCAAAATGCATGAAATTTGGTATGCTGATAGATTTTTCAGTCCTGGACCTTTTTGTCAGAAATACTAAATCTAACCCTAAGCTCCTCAAAAACGACAAGTATTGAAATGTGTACAAATCTGGACATTTTTGCGTAGTCTCACGGTTTTGGCTATAACTCTTGAATCCGAACTCCAAATGATGCAAGGTTTGTTTCTGGATTTATTTCACTCCTTAAGATTTAATTTGACATTTTGTTCACTGGAATTGGACATTGTTTGCTTGTCTCAATGATTGTGAGAAAACAGACAATTGCAGTGAGGTTTTCATCTAGTGATATGCTTTGAAAATTATTGTAACTTCTATTGTTGTATTAAATTCTTGGGATTTTGGCACTTGGATGTTGTGTGGAATGTTTTGAATGCTTGAGGGTGTTTTAATTAATCGATACATGGCTTGAGTTTAATTACCGGACAACTTGGGGCTTAATCGCACGGGTAAGCATGAATTGAAACCCTAGTGACTAGGAAAACTCGCTAAGTGTTGATGCTATGGATATCGTGTTTAATTATATGATTAGTAGGCTGCCAGTAGTTGCCCTTATAGCCCTAAATGTGATTCCGATGATTACATATTGACAAGTAGACCTTTCTTGCACCCGGTCCCACGTAAATGTCGTTGCATGTTGTATGACCTTATTATTTGAATTCGTAAACCCCGAAATGAGTTATATGACTTGATTTACATGTGTTACATGGCTGCCCGTTTAATATTCATGTAACTCCATGTGCTTTACAAGTGAAATTACCTGTCATAGCATGCCTCACTTGTTTACTTGTCAATGTGCAATCTTATGACTGTTTGGAGGCAACCTACTTTGTTGTCCTCCTAATGTGATATATTAAATGTCATAAATATGCATTGCATACAAGGTTGCAACCTTTTATTCTGGCGTGGTAGCGTTTCATACACACTGGGCGGCATTGGGCTTGCCAGTGCAATCGTGACTACCATTGTCCAATTCCCTCTCTCGCTTGGGGGCTAGACTTCCTCGGAGAGTTGGGTCGTAGGATTTCGGGGTACATCCGGAGTACACCCATTTGGCGTGATAAGTGGATAATTTGAAGTCAGCCGCAACAACTAATAATGGAAATGAGCTGAGAGCAAAAGCTCACCGTATCCTTTTCACTATATGTATAAATACTCTCGCTTGGTTCCTAGAGGACCTCGGGGAGGAAAGACGGGTAATTGTGTTCTTTTACTCTTATATTACATTATGAACTTACTTGTGATATATGTCATGCTTACAAAAGGGTTTTCATAAGTTGAACCGGAAAAAGAGTTTCAAAACTTATTTCTCGTTCCCCCTCACTGAGTTCATAAGGACTCACCCTCTTTTATCATCTCTGGTGAAGAAGACCAGGAACAGGTACCCGAGGACAACGTGCCTTTTGATGATTCATTGGAATGATTGCTTGCCCTACGTGCCTTACTTGACTATGGCCATTTTGTGAACAATATGTTGCTTGAAGACTATTTATTATGTTGCTTGTTGTTGTATTGTAAATGACCCCCGTTGTAATTTGGGGTCTAATTTTGGCTTGTACTGATCATAACTAGATAGACACTCTTATGGTCATTTTTGCTATCGCTACTGGCTAGTACCTATCACAGGCTTATGAAGTATCAGGTAAAGGATTAAGTAAAATGAATCTATCCAATCTTAAGTAGGTACTCATTGGTAGGCTAAGATCAACATGTATTTTTGTAACAAGGATTAACAAGCAAACGAGACAGAGTTATCATGCTGTGTTGTTAATCAAACGAGACTTCGAGATAACTAGTAGGTGTTTCAACTGGTGATAAATAGTAACCTTAGTTGGAAATGAATTTGAGATTGAAAGTTTTGAGGCCTTTAGAAAATTAGGTCAAACTAAAGAGCCCAACTACAGCCGTTATACTGATGAAAACGTTCGATTTAGGGCTCCCAAAATAGGTGTAGCCATGTAGTCTTGCTACCTTCATCGTAGAGCTCTCGGAGAGCTTTCCAACGGTATGCTGTGCGCCGCGTAACTCCTTACAGATAAAAAGTTGTGGGCACCGGAGTAACGGAGACCTAGTCTAAAGCCTACGCCGTCGGTTTGCAGGCCCGACCTCTACGTGAAGCAAAGTTGTCTTGCCCAAGGTGTCGTGGGATTCGGTAATAGAAATGTGATCGATTAGGTTATCGTCATTTTCGCGGCTCAAGACGTACGATCCGGGATGAAAAAACAGCGCAAAAGAAGAAAAGTGTCCTGAAACTAATGAAAACGTTTGATTTTGGGCTTCGAAAATAGGCGCAGCCGAGAAGGCTTGCTGCCCTCGTCGTAGAGCTCTCAAAGAGGTTTCCAACGGTATGCTGTGCGCTACATAACTCTTTCCAAATTAAAAGTCATGGGCTACAAAGCGACGGAAACCTAGTCCTAAGCCCCACGCCCTTGGTTTGTAGGCACAGCCTCTACGTGAAGCAAAGTTGTCTTGCCCAAGGTGCTGTGGGATTCGGTAATAGAAATTTGATGGATTAGGTTATCGTCCTTTTCGCAGCTCACGCCGTATGATCCAGGACGGAAAAATAGCGCAAAAGAAGAAAATTACCACGAAACTGATGAAAAATAGGCGCAACCAAGCAAGCTTGCTACCCCCATCATAGAGCTCTCGGAGAGCTTTCCAACGATATGCTGTGCGCCATGTAACTCCTTACGGATCAAAAGTTATGGGCACTGGAGCGACGAAGACCTGGTCCCATGCCCCATGCCGTTGGTTTGGGGGCCCAGCCTCTACGTGAAGCGAAGTTGTCTTGCCCAAGGTGCTATGGGATTCCGTAATAGAAATGTGATGGATTAGGTTGTCGTCCTTTTCGCGTCTCACGACGTACAATCTCGGACGAAAAAACAGTGCAAAAGAAGAAAAGTATCCCAAAACTAATGAAAACGCACCATTTTGGGCTCCAAAAATAGGCGCAGCCGACCAAGCTTGCTACCCCTATCGTAGAGCTCTCACAGAGCTTTCGAACGGTATGTTGTGTGCCACGTGACTCCTTACGGATCAAAAGTTATGGATACCGGAGCGACAGAGACCTGGTCCCAAGCCCCACGCCCTCGGTTTGCGGGCCCAGCCTCTACGTGAAGCGAAGTTGTCTTGCCCAAGGTGACATGGGATTCGATAATAGAAATGTGATGGATCAGGTTGGAGTCCTTTTCGCTGCTGAAGACGTACGATCCTGGACGGAAAAACAGCACAAAAGAAGAAAAAATGTACCAAAACTAATGAAAACGTTCAATTTTGGGCTTCGAAAATAGGCACAGCCGAGCAAGCTTGCTGCCCTCGTCGTATAGCTCTCGGAGAGCTTTCCAACGGTATGTTGTGTACCGCGTAAATCTTTCCGGATCAAAAGTTATGGGCACCGGAGCGACGGAGACCTGGTCCCAAGCCCCACACCCTCAGTTTGCGGGCCCAGCCTCTACGAGAAGCGAAGTTGTCTTGCCCAAGATGTGGTGGGATTGGGTAATAGAAATGTGATGGATTAGGTTGTCGTCCTTTTCGCGGCTCACGACGTACAATCCGGGACGGAAAAAAAGTGCAAAAGAAGAAAATTGTCCCGAACCTGATGAAAACGTTTGATTTTGGGATCCGAAAATAGGCGCAGCTGAGCAGGCTTGCTTCCCTCGTCGTAGAGCTCTCGGAAAGCTTTCCAACGGTATACTGTGCGCCACTTAACTCTTTCCGAATCAAAAGTTATGAGCACCGAAGCGACGGAGACCTGGTCCCAAGCCCCACGCCCTCGGTTTGTGGGCCCAGCCTCTACATGAAGCGAAGTTGTCTGGCCCAAGGTTCCTTGGGATTCGGTAATAGAAATGTGATCGATTAGGTTGTCGTCCTTTTCGCGGCTCATGACGTACGATCCGGGACAGAAAAACTGTCACGCCCCAACCCGGCCTATAAAGGTTAGACTAGGGTGTGATCTAAACATTCAAGTCCTTTCACATTCTTAATCATTCTATGAGGTTTAGCACTTAACGTTTTATTCTAGACTCCAAATTTTTCCGGAAATCCGGCAGCATAACGGCTGTAATTGGGCTCTTTGTTTGACCTAATTCTTTAAACGCCTCAATTATTCCAATCATTAATCCAATTCCATTAAAGACTCCTATTTGTCACCAACCGATTTGCCTACTAGTTTATCTTGAAAGTCTCGTTTGGTTAATAAGCCTAACATGATAACTATGTCCCGTTTATTTGTCAATTTCCTATCATGCAAGTACCTATTATCCTTTAGTTTGCAAATGAGCACCTAAGTGAAATTAGATAGAATTAACTTAGTTGATTGTTCATCTAGTGGTTTGAAGGCCTACGATAACTACTAATGAAGAAAACGAAAGCAAACAACCAAATAAAAGTTCGTCCGGTTATAGATAGTACAATCCCAGAATTAGACCCAAATTACAACGGGGTCATTTACATCAATAAAATGAATATTTGCAATCAAACACAACATCCATATAGCAACCACTTTCAGGCAAGGCACAAAAGCACGTAGGGACAGGCAATCACTCCAAGGAATCATCGATAAGCACGTTGTCCTCGGGTACCTGTACCTGTTCTTCTTCACCTGTGATAAAAAGAGGGTGAGTCCTTATGAACTCAGCGAGGGGGAACGAGAAATACGTTTTGAAACTCATTTTCCGATTAAACTTATGAAAATCCTTTTCTCAAACATGAATACAACAGAAATACAAGTACATAAATACAAGTACAGAACAGGAATACCGATCTTTCCTCCCCGAGGTTCTCTAGGATCCAAGCGGGAGTACTTATACACATAATAAAAAGGATACGGCGAGCTTTTGCTCTCAGATCAGTTTCAGAATCAGAAGTTGCGGCCGACTTCAAATCATTCCCCAAAACACACCAGGTGGGTGTACTCCGGATGTACCCCAAAATCCTACGACCCAACTCTCCGAGGAAGTCTAGCCCCCAAGCGAGAGAGGGAATGGGACCATGGAGGTCACGGTAACACCGGCAAGCCCGATGCCGCCCGGCGTGCGTGATCACTACCATGCCGACAGGAAGGTTGCAACCTTGTATGCAATGCACATTTATGACAGGTAATATATATCACAGAAGGAGGACAACAAAGTAGGTTGCCTCCGGACAGTCATAAGTTTGCACATTGATAGATAAACAGGCAGGACATGATAAGACAGGAAATTTCACTTGAAAGGCATATAGAATTATATGGAAATTAAACGGGCAGCCATGTAACACATATAAAACAGGCCATATAACTCATTAAAAGTCCACGCAATCAAGTGATAAGATTACTCAACATGCAGTGATATCAACAAGGGTTCAAATGCGAGAAAAGCTTATTTGACAACATGCAATGGTCAAGATCACATTTGAAGTTATAAGACATTTACGGGCAGCCCACTAAGCATCTAATTTCCACACAATATCCAAATGATCAACACTTAGCAAGACTACCTAGTCATTAGGGTTTCCGTTTCATGCTTAACCGCGTGATTAAACCCTAAGTCAACTCAAAATCATTCTCAAGTCATGCATCATTCAGTTCAAACATCCTCAAGTACCCAAAACAGTCCACACAACATTCCAACACCACAATTCCAAGCAATTAGTACCACAAGGGAGGTTACATCAATTTTCCAAGCATATAGCTAAGTGAAACCTTTACTGCAATAGGCTGTTTTCTCACAATCAATGGGATAATCAAACAATCTCCAAATCCAGTGAATAAGATGTCAAATTAAATATTTAGAAGTTAGCTAAAATCAGAAACAAACCTTGCATCAATTGGAGTTCGAGATCATTAGATATAGCCGAAACAGTGGAATAGCACAAAACTGTCCAGATTTGCACACATTTCGATAATTGACGTTTTTGAGGTCCTTAGATTCATTTTTAGCTTTGGTCCATTTCTGACAAAATTGTCCAGAACTGAAAAATCTAGCAGAACACCAATTTTCATACATTTTGGACATCATTAACTAAGTCAAATATGGTTCGTTCCACAAGGTCAGTGCATCTGCCCAAAACCTGCTTCGTTTTTCCAGATTTCCAGATTTGGTCACATTTTAAAGATTTGCCATTTTGAGGACCTTAGAGTCAAAATTAGCTTCGGCCTATTTCTGGGAAAAATGTTCAAAACTGTCCAAACTAGTCACCCACCAATTTTCAAGCATTTTAAACATCATTTGCTTAGCTAAACTTACCTCGAACAAACTGGTCAGAGAGCTGTCATCCATTTCGACTTCACCTAGCATCATTTTCAAGCCAAGATCTTGCCATGCATGGTTGTTTAAGCTTATGAACGACCATATAGCTCAAGTACAGAAGCAAATACACACATTTATGAGCATGCATGTGAGTTTTTAAAGAGTTTTCAAAAGATTTTAACCCTCACCTTAGCAATCAACCACAAAATGCTCAAGACCCTTTGTTGAAGCTCAAAACTTCTCCTTTCCCTTGCTTAGCCGAGAACCTCACTAGTTTTTCTCTATTTTTCCTAGCTTAATGTTCAAACTCTTAGCACAAGCATGATGTTAAACCATGAAGAAAAGAAATGGATGCTTAGTAACTCACCTAGGCCGAAATGAAGCTTCAAATGCACATGCAAGAGTGATTTCGAGCTCTAGCTTGTTTGCTTGGGTTTCTCGATGGCTACTCGACCTTGCTCAACCAAGATGTGAAGAAGACAAGCTAAGGAGGTAGAAAACTCAGCCAAGAACCGAAAATGGAGAGAGAGAATGAAGGGGAGAGAGAAAAGATTGAGGAAAATGAGAGAATGTGACAAAGTGATGGCTTTGCAATTCCTTTGAGGGTGTGGTCGGCCTTGGGCAGCCAAAATCTGATTTTTGTGTCTTCAAAATGTTGTTTTTTGAATGCTAGCATGGGCATGCAAGGGCTGGTCGAAAATGGTGGGGATTTGAGGGGAATTGAGCAATTTTTTAATGCCTTTGTGTCATAGTTTGTCTAGGATTATGAATAAATTATGCAATGCTAGACTAAATGCACTTAGTGGTCAGCCAAGGGCTTGCAAATTGCTGAAATTTCAGATTCTATTTAACATATTATGGATTATAATAAGGGTGAAATTTGAGGTGCATTGGTTTTGGGTGAGAATAAAGAATAAAGAATGTTTAGGTGTTTGTGTAGATTGAATTGTTTATTGTTAGTGGATTTTGTAGAGATTTGAATTAGGATTATTATAATAGTTAGTGGATTGTGTAGGATTATTTTATTGTCTTGTGCTTTGTGTAGGATTCTTTCTTGATCAACGTGGTGGCACGGATTCCTAGGTCTAGGGCACGAATTACGAGGTAGACACGATCTACGAGGTAAGACACGAACTTCAAGACTAATGCACGTACTTCAAGACTAATGCACAGATTTCAATGCAAATGCACGCAATCCCTAGATAAATGTACGTAAACCAATACAAGGCACGTAATTCAAGACACAACTCTTAAACCTAGGTTAAAGCACGCAGTTCAAGGTTAATGCACACGAAACGAAGAGACACACGCAAATCAAGGTCTCGCATGTAAATTAAGGTCATGGCATGTTTATCTAGGTATCGCACGTATATCGAGGATTAGGGCACACAATTTTAGGTTAAGGCACGTATAACGAGGCATGCACGAAAACCAAGACATGGCACGTAATCTAGGGTCGGTCGTACAGTTCTAGTTCTAAGACACGCAAATCGAGGTAAGGCACGTTATTCGGGATTGGGCCTCACAAAAATAGCGCAAAAGAAAAAAAATGTCCTGAAACTGATGAAAATATTCGATTTTGGGTTATGAAAATAGGCACAACCGTGCAAGCTTGCTGCCCTCATCGTAGAGCTCTCGGAGAGCTTTCCAACGGTATGTTGTGCGCCGTGTAACTTTTTTCGGATCAAAAGTTATGGGCACTGGAGCGACGGAGACTTGGTCCTAAGCCCCACGCCCTGGGTTTGCAGGCCCAGCCTCTACGTGAAGCGAAGTTGTCTTGCCCAAGGTGTCGTGGGATTCGGTAATAGAAATGTGATGGATTAGGTTGTCGTACTTTTTGCGGCTCACGATGTATGATCCGAGACGAAAAAATTACGCAAAAGAAGAAAAGTGTCTCGAAACTGATGAAAACGTTCGATTTTGGGCTATAAAAATAGGCAGAGCCGTGTAATCTTGCGTCCCTCGTGGTAGAGCTCTCGGTGAGCTTTCCAACGGTATGCTGTGCACGGCGTAACTTTTTCTGGATCAAAAGTTATGGACACCGGAGCGACGGAGACCTGGTCTTAAGCCCCATGCCCTCAGTTTGTGGGCCCAGCCTCTGCGTGAAGTGAAGTTGTCTTGCCCAAGGTGCCTTGGGATTTGGTAATAGAAATGTGATGGATTAGGTTGTCGTCCTTTTCGAGGCTCACGATGTACAATCCGAGACGGAAAAACAGCGCAAAAGAAGAAAAGTGTACCAAAACTGATTAAAACATTCAATTTTGGGCTCCGAAAACATGCACAACCAAGAACGCTTGATGCCCTTGTTTTAGAGCTCTCGGAGAGCTTTCCAACGGTATGCTGTGTACGGCGTAACTCTTTTCGGATAAAAAGTTATGGACACCGGAGCGACGGAGACCTGGTCCCAAGCCCCACGCCCTCAATTTGCGGGCCCAGCCTCTACGTGAAGTGAAGTTGTCTTGCCCAAGGTGCCGTGGGATTCGGTAATAGAAATTTGATGGATTAGGTTGTCATCCTTTTCGCGGCTCACGACGTACGATCCGGGACAGAAAAACAGCGCAAAAGTAGAAATGTGTCACGAAACTGATGAAAAAGTTCGATCTTGGGATACAAAAATTGGCACCTCCGAGCAGGCTTGTTGTCCCCGTCGTAGAGTTCTCGGATTGCTTTCCAACGGTATGTTGTGCGCAGGGTAACTCTTTCCAGATCAAAAGTTATGGACACCGGAGCGACAGAGACTTGGTCCCAAGCCCCACGCCCTCAGTTTACGGGCAAGCCCCACGCCCTCAGTTTACGGGCCCAGCCTCTACATGGAGCGAAGTTGTCTTGCCCAAGGTGCCGTGAGATTCGGTAAAAGAAATGTGATGGATTAGGTTATCGTCATTTTCGCTGCTTACAACGTACGATCCGGGACGGAAAAATAGCAAAAATAAAGTAAAGTATCCCAAAATTGATGAAAACGTTTGATTTTGTATCTAAAAACTGGCGCAGCTGAGCAGGCTTGCTTACTCCATCGTAGAGCTCTCAGAGAGCTTTCCAACGGTATGCTGTGCACCGTGTAACTCCTTACGGATCAAAAGTTATGGGTACCGGAATGATGGAGACCTGTTCCCAAGCCCTATGCCCTCGGTTTGCGGGCCCAACCTCTACGTGAAGAGAAGTTGTCTTGCTCAAGGTGCTGTAGGATTCAGTAATTGAAATGTGATGGATTAGGTTGTCGTCCTTTTCGCGGCTCACGACGTACAATCTGGGACGAAAAAACAGCGTAAAAGAAGAAAAATATCTCAAAACAGATGAAAATGTTCGATTTTGGGCTCCGATAACAGGCACAGCCGAGCAGGCTTCCTACCCTTGTCGTAGAGCTCTCGCAAAGCTTTCCAACGGTATGGTGTGTGCCGCATGACTCCTTACGGATCAAAAGTTATGGGCACCGGAGCGACGGAGACCTGGTCCCAACCCCCACGCCCTCGGTTTGTGGGCCCAGCCTCTACATGAAGCGAAGTTGTCTTGCCCAATGTACCATGGGATTTGGTAATAGAAATGTGGTGGATTAGGTTGTTGTCCTTTTCGCGGCTCAAGACGTACTATTCGGGACGAAAAAATAGCACAAAAGAAGAAAAGTGTCTCGAAACTGATGAAAACGTTCGATTTTGGGCTCCAAAAATAGGCGCTGCCAAGTAGGCTTGCTACCCCCATCGTAGAGCTCTCGGAGAGCTTTCCAACGGTATACTGTGTGCCGCATAACTCCTCACATATCAAAACTTATGGGTACCAGAGCGACGGAGACCTGGTCAAAAGCCCCACGCCCTTGGTTTGCAGGCCCAGCCTCTACATGAAGCGAAGTTGTCTAGCCCAAGGTACGGTGGGATTCGGTAATAGAAAATGATGGATTAGGTTGTCGTCCTTTTCGCGGCTCACGACGTACGATCCGGGATGGAAAAACAGTGCAAAAGAAGAAAAGTATCCCGAAATTGATGAAAACATTCGGTTTTGGGCTCCAAAAATAGGCCCAGGTGTGCAGGCTTACTGCCTCCATCGTAGAGCTCTCGGAGAGCTTTCCAACGGTATGCTGTGCATCGCGTAACTCCTTACGAATAAAAAATTATGGGCACTGGAGCGATGGAGACCCGGTCCCAAGCCCCACGCCCTTGGTTTGCGCGCCCAGCCTTTGCGTGAAGTGAAGTTTTCTTGCCTAAGGTGCTGTGGGATTCGGTAATAGAAATGTTATGGATTAGGTTGTCGTCCTTTTCGAGGATCATGACGTACGATCCGAGACGGAAAAACAGCACAAAAGAAGAAAAGTGTCCCGAAACTGATGAAAACGTTCGATTTTGGGCACACGAAATGAGGTATCGCACGTAAATCAAAGTTAGGGCACGTAAGTCGAGGACTAGGGCACATAATTCTAGGTCAAGGCACGTATGACGCGGCATGCACGAAAATCAAAACAGGGCATGTAATCCAAGGTCAGTCATATAGTTTTGGGTCTAAGGCACGCAAATCGAGGTAAGACATGTTATTTGGGGTCGGGCCTCACATCCTCCCCTCCTTAAAAGAATTTCGTCCCGAAATTCATTCCTATTTGTTGAGGTCATTTAGATGGATTCTGACCTTTGTTATTTTCTCACTCTAGTTCGTCCTGTGTTTTGTGATCTCTCTTACCACAACCAATTCACTTCCTATGATTCTCCAATCATTTAGTTCGGTGTGACCTCTACATTCACAGTTCTTTCCTTTGAACGACTCCATTCCTTCCATTTGATCTTATGGTCAAGTCCATTAACTAAGGTTAAAATCTCCAAACATAGTAATCAAGGCTGCATCGATATTCTAACAATATAACTATAACTCCAAAATCATGACTTATGTCGTGTCAATATTGCATTCATACCTCAAAAGGAATATCACAATAATACCATGATCCTAGGGTGACATACACTAATTTCAAGATGATAGGTCTATATCCGATTTACATATCCTATCAACTAGCTTCAAAATTGTTAACACGTAGGACATGCACATGTTATAGATCATTTCCACAATACGACCCTATCTTCAAGAAGAACTCACCAAACAAACTAGTCCATCTCAAATCGTTATCCATTGATAATATCATAGGCCTTCTTATCTCGTAGGTAAATTGGATCAGCAAATCTTCTAGTGACTAGTCTCCTGGTTACAGGCTCCTACTCACTAACATTCCTTCCTAGCTTCGTTAACTTTTATGCTCGTAGTCAAGAAGAAAGACCATTGATATTCGTTAAACTCAAATTCTAAGGTTCATTAAGTACCACCAACAAATTTCCATCGAAATTGCATGGGTAACTAATCATGTTACACTAGTTCAACTCTTACAAGTAAAATTCATCAGCATGTGATCCACAATTTATTTCCTTATTCGAATCTCTATCTTCAAGTCACGAGGCTTTAGAATTTCTTTTAATCTTAACCAAGACTCCTATGGTGAATAGTTTCAACCTCAAATAAATTATACTCACCTCAATCCAAGGTAACGTCAGATTAGGAAGACAATGGTCCTACTCACTTAACGACCTAGTCATTCGTTCGAACACTCAATGCCCGCAATATATCTTCAACATCAGTGTTACTAAGCTAGGTTCATAGTTATGTAAGTGATATCAATGCTCCACTAGGTTACCGACCGTACAACAATAGTCTTAGGACTATAAATGGGTACCGAAATGATCTAGCTCATGAGATATTTACCATACTAATCCAAATAGCTTGTTACACGAAATAACTTATAGGCTGTGTCAACATAAGAATTATGACCACGAGACATCCTTCAACATAACCTAATAGAACTTCAAAAATAATCAATCACTCATTTAACTATCACTACAAGATCCACCCCTCTATTCAACGACCACAATTCGAAGTCTACCAACCGCTAGTTTCTAGACATGAAACGGTGCACATAGATACGGTGGTCTAACAATAGTCTCTTGGGTCATTATGACTCTAATTCATCTCTATCTTAACTATATGAAATCTTACTCTTCTCATTTACATGTTCAACTAGTTAAGAGCATCAAGGCTCATCGACCTTAGGTCCTAGGTTTCACCATGAATCACATGCATACTCACTATTAGCTATTTAGGATTACTAATCATACCTAACGACTCCACTTTGCAACCAGATGCTTAATATCATTCCTATGGTTTATATACTAGGTCCATCGGTCTTACTTAAGGATATATGCTTTCTAACATCATCTAAGATATCCAAACAACGAGTGCATAGAATGACTTACTTCGCATAATCACAACTAAATCCGAGGGGCACCAATTTATTACCATGATTCTAAATATCACCAATATCCAACTTAGGACCTTAGCAACGTTAGTCATCTAATGCATAATTCAATACCTTACACTTCTATTCGACCTAACATTTAGGTGTAGTCTTCTGAACACGAGTTCTAGCTACATGTATTCCCTGATTCCAGTATCCCTATATCTTGTTATACTAAAGGATCATCAATGGTTAATTCCAATCAAGTAAGGATTCGATCATATAAATAGTCTATTACACCAATTTAAGATATAAGAATTTGATTCAAAAGCAACTCCTAAGTCAAACTTTCATTTTAAGCATATGAATATATGTATACTACTCCACATGTCCAATAGTATACTCTTATCTTTATATCTTAAGGAAAGCTGTATATCTTTAACCTATATACTTGAACCACAATTAGAAGAACGATTTAACAGAATCAAGAACTTCAAAGCTATAAAATTGATAACTTAATCACAGGTATGGGCATTCCAAAGATAAGGAGATAACTTTACCTCAACAATTATACTTGTGCTACACATTTTATATATGCATACCCAATAATACATACGATCCGTCGAGTACCTGTGAAGATGCGAGAAATCTCTATCCAAGCCTTTTTGTTCTTCCTGCATAAATTCATTTCCCTGAAAGTTCTAATCCTAAGTATCTATGTATATAAACAGTCAGTCATGGTTATGAAACATGCACATGTATCCAAGAAGGAGTATAAAAGCATGTATGCATTATTGAGGGCGTGTCGGTGTACATGATACATAATACATATGGTCCACAAAGGCACATAATATTCAATACTTAAAGCAATTAAAGCACATTAGCACATATTAACACATATAAACAAGACATCATAATTTCCTTAGGGCTTCTACCCATGGTCCAAGAGTTGAACACGACAAATGCCCAGTTAGTAAACTAAGCTCTGATACCATTCTAATATAGGGTGTCACGCCCCAACCAGACCTATAGAGGTTAGACTAGGGTGTGATCTAAACATTCACGTTCTTTTATGACTATAATTGATTAATGAAGATTAAGCTTATCCGTTAGACTAGAACTGCAAAAATTCTTCAGAAAACTGGCAGCATAACAGCTGTAATTGGCTCTATAGTTTGACCTAATTTTCTAAACGCCTCAAAACTTTCAATCACAAATTCGATTCCAAGTAAGATTACTTTTTATCACCAATTGATATGTCCAATATTTATCTCAAGTCTCGTTTGCTTAACACCTAGCATGGCAACTATGTCTCGTTTATGTGTCAATTCCTGTTACACAAGTACCTGTTGGTCATAGCTTACAAATGAGTACCTGCTTAAGATTGGATAGATTCATTTTACTTAGCCCTTTGCCTAATACTTCATAAGCCTGTATGAGTTACTAATCAAAGTAGCAAAACAATCAAATAGGGTGTCTGTCTAGTTATAAACAGTACAAATCAAAATTAGACCCCAAATTACAACGGGGGTCTTTTACAATAACAATGACAACAACATAAGAGATAGTCTTCAAAACGAACATATCGTCCATAAAATAGCCACAGTCAAGTAAGGCACATAGGGCAGGCAATCACTCCAAGGAGTCATCAATAGGCACGTTATCCTCAGGTACCTGTTCCTGATCTTCTTCACCTGAGATGATAAAAGAGGGCGAGTCCTTATGAACTCAGCAAGGGGGAACGAGAGATACGTTTTGAAACTCTTTTTCCGGTTAAAGTTATGAAAAACCCTTTTTGAAAGCATGACATATAACACAAGTAAGTTCATAATGTAATATAAAAGTAAAAGAACACAATTACCCGTCTTTCCTTCCTGAGGTCCTCTAGGAACCAAGCGAGAGTACTTATACATATAGTGGAAAGGATACGGTGAGCTTTTGCTCTCAATTCATTTCCAATATCAGGTGGTGCAGCTGACTTCAAATCATCTGCTTATCACACCAAATGGGTTTACTCCGGATGTACCCCAAAATCCTACGACCCAACTCTCCGAGAAAGTCTAGCCCCCAAGCGAGAGAGGGAATTGGACAATGGTAGTCACGGTTGCACCGGCAAGCCCAATGCCTCCCGGTGTGCGTAAAACGCTACCACGCCAGAATGAAAGGTTGCAACCTTGTATGCAATACACATTTATAACATTTAATATATCACATTAGGTGGACAACAAAGTAGGTTGCCTCCGAGCAGCCATAAGATCGCACATTGACAAGTAAACACACGAGGCATGCTTTGACATGTAATTTCACTTGTAAAGCACATGAAGTTATATGAATATTAAACAGGCAGCCATGTAACACATGTAAATCAAGTCATATAACTCATTTCGGGGTTCATGTAATCAGATAATAAGTTTATACAAGCATGCAACGACGTCTACGTGTGACCGGTTGTAAGAAAGGTCTACTTATCAACATGTAATCATCGGGAATCACATTTCAAGCATACTTAACATTTCTTAGGCAGCCCACTAATCACACAATTGGACACAATAACCATAGGATCAACACTTAGTGAGTTTTCATATTCAATAAGGTTTCAATTCATGCTTACACGTGCGATTTAAGCCACAAGTTGTCACGTAACTAACCCAAGCCATGCATCGATTAATTAAAACATCTTCAATCATCCTAAAACAGTCCACATAACTTCCAAGTGCCACAATCCCAAGAATTCAATATCACAAGAGAAGTTAGAATATTTTTTTAAAGTATATCACTAAATAAATACCTCACTGCAATGATCTGTTTTCCCACAATAATTTAGACAAGCAAACAATCTCCAATTCAAGTGAACAAAATTTCAAATTAAATATTATTAAGTGAACTAAATCCAGAGACAAACCTTGCATCATTTGGAGTTCGGATTCAAGAGTTATAGCTAAAACCGTGAGACTACGCAAAACTGTCCAAATTCATACATATTTCAATACTTTCCATTTTTGATGGTCTTAGGCTTAGATTTAGCTTTAGTCTATTTCTGACAAAAATGTTCAGAACTGAAAAATATAACAACCTACCAAATTTTATGCATTTTGGATATCATTTACTACGTCAAAAATGTTTCATTCTGCAAGGACAGTGAAACGCCAAAAACCAGCTCCATTTTCCCAGATTTTCCAGATTTAGACACCCTTCGATTTGTTGCCATTTTGGAGACCTTAGAATCAAAATTGGTCTTGGTTTATTTCTACAAAAAAATGCTCAGAACTAGTAAAACTAGTCACCTACTAATTTTCACGCATTTTTAACAACATTTACCAGGCCAAATACACTTCGTTCTAACAAGTCAGAAATCTGCCAGCTACGCGATTTTGCCTATCTTCAAGTTCTAGCCGAATATCTTGCCAGGCATGGTTATATAAGCTTATGAACACACATATACAACAAGTACAGTGGTAAATCTAGACATGTGAAGGCATGCATGTGGTTTTTGAAAGCTTTTAAAGAGGATTACCCCACACCTTAGCAAAATAATAGATGAAGATGCACAAAATCCTTGTTTTTGAGCTTTGTGTGTGACTTTGAGCTATCCTTGCTTGATTACCTTGCTATGGCCGATGCTTGGAGTGTCCTAGAGAGTGAGCTTGAGGTCTTGGAAGCTCAAGAGATGCCATGGTCGAAAATGAGAGAGAATGAGAGAGAATGAGAGCTTGAGAAAGATTTGAGAGAAAGAAATGATATTTTTGTGCATGTGGTCAGCTATAGGCTTGCAAAAACTGAATTTGTGTCATCTTTTGGAGCATGTTTGAATTTTTCGGCATGTTTGGTGATGTGGCCGAGAATGTGGAGCATGGTGGTTAATAAAATAATGCTTTGGTGTATGGAAAAGATATGACAATGTGTAAGATTGTGTCTTAGCATGCATGAATAAGTTATGTTGTTCAAATTTTTGCTCAAGGACAAGGTATGGTCGGCCAAGTGATGTTAAATTATGAATTTTTTGTCTTGTTTTAGGAATAATTTATTGTAGGTGCATGGGTTTTGAAAAAGAGTAGGAATAAAGAATAAGAATAAAGAATGTTTGAACATTAAAATATTGAGTTGAATTTGACTTAGGATTAAAATAAGAGTTAGTGGATTTTGTAGAGATTTGAATTAGGATTATAATAATAGTTAGTGGTGTTTGTAGGATTATTTTATAGTCTAGTGCTTCGTGTAGGATTCTTTATTGATTAGCGTGCGGTCACGCTTTCCTATATCTATGTCATGCACTACGAGGTAAGGCACACATTTCAAGGCAAATGCACGGATTCGAAGGTAAATGCATGCAACCCTAAGTGAATGCGCATAAACCAATGCAAGGCACATAAAACGAGACATGACTCTTGAACCTAGTTCAAGGCACACAATTCAAGGTTAGGGCACACGAAACGAGGTATCGCACGTAAATCGAAGTTAGGGCACGAAAGTCAAGGATTAGGGCACACAATTCTAGGTCAAGGCACGTATGACGAGGCATGCATGAAAACCAAGACAGGGCATGTAATCCAAGGTCGGTCATACAGTTCTAGGTCTAAGGCACCCAAATCAAGGCAAGACATGTTATTCGGGGTCGGGCCTCACATGTTTTGCCCAAGGTGCCATGGGATTCAGAAATAGAAATATAATGGATTAGGTTGTCGTCCTTTTCGCGGCTCACGACGTACGATCCAGGATGAAAAAACATCACAAAAGAAGAAAGTGTCCAAAAATTAATGAAAACGTTCGATTTTGGGCTCTGAAAATAGGCGCAGCCGAGAAGGCTTGCTGCCACAGTCGTAGAGCTCTTAGAGAGCTTTCCAACGGCATGTTGTGCGCTGTGTAACTCGTTCCGAATTGAAAGTTATGGGCACCGGAGCGACGGAGACCTGGTCCCAGGCCCCACGCCCTGGGTTTGTGGGCCCGGCCTCTACGTGAAGCGAAGTTTTCTTGCCCAAGCTGCCGTGGGATTCGGTAATAGAAATTTGATTGATTAGGTTGTCGTCCTTTTCGCGACTCACAATGTACGATCCAGGACGGAAAAACAGCGCAAAAGAAGAAAATTATTCCAAAATTGATGAAAACGTTCAATTTTGGGCTCCGAAAATAGGTGCAGCCGAGCAGGCTTGCTGCCCCCATCATAGAGCTCTCGGATAGCTTTCCAACAGTTTGCTGTGCACCGTGTAACTCTTTCCGGATCAAAAGTTATGGGCACTAGAGTGACGGAGACCTGGTCTCAAGCCCCATGCCCTCGGTTTGCGGGCTCAACTTCTACGTGAAGCGAAGTTGTCTTGCCCAAGGTGTGGTGGGATTCGGTAATAGAAACGTGATGGATTAGGTTGTCGTCTTTTTCGCAACTCACGACGTACGATTCGAGACAGAAAATCAGCACAAAAGAAGAAAGTGTCCCAAAATTGATGAAAACTTACGATTTTGGGCTCCGAAAATAAGTGCAGCCATGCAGGCTAGCTACCCTCATCGTAGAGCACTCGGAGAGCTTTCCAACGGTATGATGTGCGCTGCGTAACTCTTTCCGGATCAAAAGTTATGGGCACCGGAGCGACGGAGACCTAGTCTCAAGCCCCACGCACTCAGTTTCTGGGCCCAGCCTCTACGTGAAGTGAAGTTGTCTTGCCCAAGGTGTCATGGGATTCGGTAATAAAAATGTGATGGATTAGGTTGTCGTCCTTTTCGCGGCTCACGACGTACGATTAGGGACAGAAAAATTGCGCAAAAGAAGAAAAGTATCCCGAAACTGATGAAAACATTCGATTTTGGGGTCCAAAAACAGGCGCAGCCAAGCAGGCTTGTTGCCCTCGTCGTAGAACTCTCGGAGAACTTTCCAACGGTATGCTGTGCGCCGCATAACTCTTTCCGGATCAAAAGTTATGGGCACCGGAGCAACGGAGACCTAGTCCCAAGCCCTACACCCTCGGTTTGCGAGCCCGGCCTCTACGTGAAGCGAAGTTGTCTTGCCCAAGGTTCCATGGGATTCGATAATAGAAACATGATGGATTAGGTTGTCATCCTTTTCGCAGCTCACAACATACGATAAGGGACAGAAAAATAGAGCAAAAGAAGAAAAGTGTCATGAAACTGATGAAAACATTCGATTTTGGGCTATAAAAATAGGTGTTGCCGAGTTGGCTTGCTGCCCCCGTCGTAGAGCTCTCGGAGAGCTTTCCAACGGTATGCGGTGCACCACGTAACTCTTTCCGGATCAAAAGTAAAGGGCACCGGAGCGACGGAGACCTGGTCCCAAGCCCCACGCACTCGGTTTGCGGGCCCAGCCTCTACGTGAAGCGAAGTTGTCTTGCCCAAGGTGTCATAAGATTCTGTAATAGAAATGTGATGGATTAGGTTGTCGTCCTTTTCGTGGCTCACGACGTACAATTCGGGACGGAAAAACATCGCAAAACAAGAAAAGTATCCTGAAACTGATGAAAACGTTCAATTTTGGGGTCCAAAAATAGGCGCAACCGATCAGGCTTGCTACCCTCGACGTAGAGCTCTCGGAGAGCTTTCCAACGGTATGGTGTGCACTGCGTAACTCTTTCCAAATCAAACATTATGGGCACCGGAGCGACGGAGGCCTGGTCTCAAGCCCCACACCCTCGGTTTGCGGGCACAGCCTCTACGTGAAGCAAAGTTGTCTTGCCCAAGGTGCCGTGGGATTCGGTAATAGAAATGTGATGGATTAGGTTGTCGTCCTGTTCGCGGCTCACGACGTACGATTCGGGACGAAAAAACAACGCAAAAGAAGAAAAGTATACCAGAACTGATGAAAACGTTCGATTTTGGGCACCAAAAATAGGCGCAGCTGAGCAGGCTTGCTGCCCACGTCGAGAGCTCTCTGAGAGCTTTCCAACGGTATGCTGTGCGCCGCGTAATCCTTTCCGGATCCAAAGTCGTGGGCACCGGAGCGACGAAGACTTGGTCCCAAGCCCCACGCTCTCGGTTTGTGGGCCAAGCCTCTACGTTAAGCGAAGTTGTCTTGAATAAGGTGCCGTGGGATTCGGTAATAGAAATATAATGGATTAGGTTGTTGTCCTTTTCGCAACTCTCAAGACGTACGATCCAAGACGAAAAAACATCGCACAAGAAGAAAAGTGTCCGAAAATTGATCAAAATGTTTGATTTTAGGCTCTGAAAATAGGCGCAACTAAGCAGGCTTGATGCCATCGTCGTAGAGCTCTTGGAGAGCTTTCCAACGGTATGCTGTGCACTACGTAACTCTTTCTAGATCAAAAGTTATGGGCACCGGAGCGACGGAGACCTGGTCCTAAGCCCCACACCCTCGGTTTGTGGGCCCGGCCTCTTCGTGAAGTGAAGTTGTATTGCCCAAGGTGCCGTGAGATTCGGTAATATAAATTTGATTGATTAGGTTGTCGTCCTTTACGCAGCTCACGACGTACGATTCAGGACGGAAAAATAGTGCAAAATCAGAAAAATGTCCCAAAACTGATGAAAATGTTCAATTTTGGCCTCCAAAAATAGGCGCAGCCGAGCAGGCTTGCTACCCCCATCGTAAAGCTCTTGGATAGCTTTCCAACGGTATGCTGTGCACCGCGTAACTCTTTCCAAATCAAAATTTATGGGCACCAGAGCGACGGAGACCTAGTTTGCGGGCCCAGCCTCTACGTGAAGTGAAGTTGTCTTGCCCAAGGTTCGGTGGGATTCGGTAATAGAAACGTGATGGATTAGGTTGTCGTCCTTTTCGTGGCTCACGACGTACGATCCGGGACGAAAAAACAGTGCAATAGAAGAAAAGTTACCCAAAACTGATGAAAACATTCGATTTTGGGCTCCGAAAACAGTCGCAGCCGAGAAAGCTTGCTGCCCTTGTCGTAGAGCTCACGGAGTGCTTTCCAACTGTATGTTGTGCACCGTGTAACTCTTCCCAGATCAAAAGTTATGGGCACCGGAGCGACGGAGACCTGGTCCCAAGCCCCATGCCCTCGGTTTGCTGGCTCAGCCTCTACATGAAGAGAAGTTGTCTTGCCCAAGGTGCCATGGGATTTGGTAATAGAAATGTGATGGATTAGGTTGTCGTCCTTTTCGCGGCACACGACGTACGATTCGGGATGGAAAAATAGCGCAAAAGAAAAGTGTCCCGAAACTGATGAAAACGTTCGATTTTGGGCTCCAAAAATAGGCATAGCCCAGCAAGCTTGCTGCCCCCGTCGTAGAGCTCTTGAAGAGCTTTCCAACGGTATGCTCTATGCCGCGTAACTCCCTACGGATCAAAAGTTATGGGCACCGGAGTGACGGAGACCTGGTCCCAAGCCCCACGCCCTCGGTTTGCGGGCCCAGCCTCTACATGAAGCGAAGTTGTCTTGCCCAAGGTGCAATGGGATTCGGTAATAGAAATGTGATGGATTAGGTTGTCGTCCTTTTTGCAGCTTACGACGTACGATCTGGGACGGAAAAATAGCGTAAAAGAAGAAAAGTGTCCCAAAACTGATGAAAACATTCAATTTTGGGCTTTGAAAATAGACGCAGCCAAGCAAGCTTCCTGCCCTCGTCGTAGATGTGATAACCCGAACCCGGCATGCATTTAATAGCACTTGACAGCATTTGATTAATTGTTTAATTAGTTAAATCATCTAATTTTCACTGTTTTGCTATTTCTTTTAGAAGAATTCGGAAAGGATTTATATTAATTGATTAAAAGATTATTACCTATTTCTAATAATTTTAGTAATTGAATTTATTCTCTTGTGATCAATTTAGTGTCATCTTAAATGTTAATATTTAATTTCACTTGATTGCATGTTTATATTTATTTGTTCATTTGTAACTTAACATGAACTTCATAATTCTTTAAAATATTCTAGGAATAGTTAAATTAATTGATTTTAAATGAATATTGATTACTTTGACTATTTTGATTATTTTGAAAATCGGTTTTAATTTTCTTGCATTAAATTACTCGGTTTTCAATTAAATGAGAAAAGTAACTCCGAGCCGGAGTTAATTTTAAACTATTCTACTATTCTACTTTTCAAAGAATTAAAGTTTTATATTATTGTTCATCACTTTATTAGCGATCGATTAGTGACCGTTCGATCGTAGAATTTCAAAAATAAGAGTTAGAGAAATATTTCTCAAATTTCGTAAATAATGTTTCTAGTTTAAATTAACTAGTTTTAGTTGTTTTTCATTTAATTGCATTGTTTTAACTTGAATTGGATTAAATGGCATCAAAATAAACTAATTTGACCATTTTTAACTTGACTTTGACCTTGTCTTTTTACCATTTTGCCCTTGTCACCTTATAAATTAAAAACAAAGCAAAATAAACTCAAAAACAAATGCACAATTTCCCTCTATGTCCCCCCCCATGGCCGTGAGGTAGAGGAAGGCAAAAGAAAATATTTTTTCTTCAATTTTCTCCTACAAATTATGCTTGGATTTGATCTTGGAGCTTGGCTAGGGTTTGAGCAAACCTTCCTCTTCAATCTTTATGAGGGTTTTCACGCTTTTGTACATTTAAATTCGAATTTGAATTTTGTGTCAAATTTTTATATTTGATATATAATGTGTTATAATGCCTGTAATTGCTTGATATAGCTTCCTTTGAGTTCGTAGAGCATTGTTTGATAGTTATTTAGCAATTTTTACGGTTAAAACGGCGTATTTGAAATTGGGGAAGAACATGAATAGTGAATTATGAATAGTAAACCCTAGAATTTCGGATTTCGATCTGAATTGCAATTGATTGATTTGGATAGGTGCCATTAGTGATAGAAAGATAAAATGTGAAATAAAAACGTATCGGCCTTTGTTAAAATTAGAAATTAGTCAAAGAAACGTAAAGGGGCCGTTTGACCAAAAGTTGACCGTGCTCGAATTGAGTTGGGGGTTTCGTAATTGAGGGCATGGAAGCACTTTTGGCGCTGTTGTGGCGTTGATTGAATGATCGGTTAACATAGCTGTAGTTCAAACGCAGTAGGTGGACTTTCGGGTCTCGGGTGAGAAAGTGAAGTTTAGAGACATAGAAACATGCCTTGTAGTGCCTGAGTGAATGTAGTGAAATCGGTTTCCTAATCCCGTAGCTCATTTGCTCGTAATTGTCCTTGGAAGTTGGGGTTGAATAGTGATATTTGTTGTTTTCGTGTTTGAACTGTCGTTACTTGTTTAAATGTTGTTATTGTTGCTTATTATTGCTTGTTATGCTTGAAAAGTTAGTTAAATGCTAGTATTGATTGTGATTGCTTGTTATCTCGTTTGTTGTCACTAGTTTGTATTGTTGTGCTATCGCTCATTTATTGCCTTGTATCGAGTCTTGCATTGCATAGTGTCTCGCGCGTGAGTGATGGGCCTCTCTGGGTAGCCTCGGGTTGCCAGTGTTGGTTGCTCTAGCTCCGTTGCTATTCCCTTTCTCCCTTGGGTTGCCTCCTAGGGAGATTTGGGTTGTAGAATTGATGGATACTTCCGGGGTATTCCAAACTGGTGTTATAAGGTGGATGTGCGCTTATTGTCATCGTTTTCAACATCAAGCTCAAGATTGATGTATTGCTCGTGAAATGGTACATTGCTCGTATGAGTGAACCACAGCCTTCAGAGTGTAGTATAGCTTTAAAGGGCTGTGTTAATGCTTTCTTGATTGCTTATAGTATTGTTGTTTGTATTGAATGTTTCCTTATTGTCTTTATTGCTTAACTGTGATTATTTGCATTGCACGATCTTCTTTCTCTCCAACTCGATATCTGTCTCGCCCTCACTGAGTATACGTGTTGTGTATACTCACTCCTCACCACCACATTTCAGGAAATGCCTTGTTAGCTGAAAAGTTCGTGGATATGTGTTAGTTCGTGCCTGAGGAGTTGTCTTGCGTGCTTTGTGGCTTGAGCTGTCAAAGATGTAAAGATGTATGCTCATTGTTGTATGTATTTATTGTTAAAAGAAATGTAATTTAATCTAGCTAAGTAGTTGAGGTAGATTGATAAGTTAGTTATGTATTCAGTAGTATAGTTAACACGATGCATGTTTGTAATTGTCTAAAGAAAAGAGTGAGAATGGTATGATAGTATATTTTGTGCAGTAGGTAGTATGGATTAAATGTCAAGCTTGAATGTTCTTGTAAAAGATGTAAAGAGATAGGTTAGTTTTAAACTGGAAATGTATATTTATATGCTGTGTTTAGTTGTTGAGAACCAAGGCTCGGATGGCCTTGAGGTGGTTTTGAATGGTTGGACACGGTGTTGGTCCATTTATATGCTATTACAGGTTTTGCAATTTGCCTAGAAACAGGGGAGACTCTGTCCGTCTTTCCCTAAAATCTTGCCCGGGTTTGGATTTGGGTTGTGAATAGATTGATTGTTAGAACTCCCGGTCTCGAGAGGGATCGGGGTGTTACAGGTAGTATCAGAGCTTGTCTAGCTCATAAGCCAGGACAGGGTCCTCGGTATGGTGGGTAGTGATCCTTGAATGTGTGCTTGTTAAGTGTGTCTTGAAAGTGTGTGCCTGTATGTGAGATTGTGTGTCTTGATTTGAATGTATGCACCTATGTGATATAGTTATGTGTTATGTGTTAAATGTTTTTTTTCAAGTAAGGTGAAGTGTCCAGTTGTGCATTGAATTGACCTATCGAATTGGCATCGTGAATTGAATCGACCTCGTGGATTGTAATTTGCTTGAAGTATTGCTTGTAATGTGTGTATTGGAATGTCTTGAATTGGTTGTGCCGTGATTTGAATTGATTATGTTGTGCTTGACTTGATTGTTATGCTTGAGTGACTTTGTTGAATAAACTCTTTTGTAAACTTGCTAGCATAATAGCTTAAGGCATATGTATAACTGTGATATATTGGCATTCATACATGTCTTATGGAAATGGTAAGTAAGTCCTCTTCCTCCCATGAAGAAAGTGGTTCACAGCTAGCCTCTCAAGGTGTATGGGTTGGCAGGAAATGAATGGAATTTAATTAGCCTTTATTTGGGAGTTAGTGTTTGCTTTTGGAGCTCGGTTATTGGCCAATCTCTAAGGTCTTCCTCTGTGATTAACAGTTGTGAAGAGTAGCTTTCTCTTGGGGTTTTATTTGATTGTTCTCTGGGGCATTCTTTGGTTTTCTTAATGGGTATTCTTTGGAGACTTCTATTGGCACTTCTTGGTAGACTTGGCTATTGGGTTTTCAGTTGGATTTACTGAATGGTATTATCTATGGCATATGTGTCTCGGTCTTTATTGGAGTGTTACTGGTATTCCTTATTGGAAATTCTTCAATGGCATTCTCTAGGATTCTTAATGGTCATTTATTTAGTATTACTTATTGGGCAATTCTTGGTACTTTCTTACTGGAGCATTGTTCGGGTATTTTCTTTGGCATTCCTCAGTTGGTTTGGTAACTGGAATCCCTATCAGACTCATTATCTCATATTACTTACGGTATTCTTTGGAATTCTTACCGGGCATTTTACTAGTATTTCCCTTATTGGCATTTTTTGGGAGATCCTACACTTGGAATTCTGCTTGGACATATTATCTTGTACTGTTTACGGCTTCTCCTTTGGCCTTTCCACTCAGGGGAAATCTATACTTGCTGTTTGACTACGATGTTGCGATAGGAACTCAGTGATTGGAAGATTTCATTTAGAGGTTGGCCTTTGGTATTCTTCTCTATATTCCTTTACAGAACTTTCAGCTGGGTCTATTTACGGTAGTCAGTACTGCATGAGGTGCATCTACTTTGGCTATCTCTTAACTTTCTTATTTGGTACTTGTTAGACTTCTATTGAAGATTCTTAAACAGGGTATTCCTTCGGTACTCTTCCTGCCATTAGTATGTGGTATTGATGATATCTACAGTATCTTTGCTTCAGTCTTTACTTGGTATTTCCTCGGCATTCTTGATTGGAATTTCTATTCGGGATTTCCTACGAGCATTCTTATATATTATCTTGCTCAGCAATCGATGAAGATTTATCAGAGTTGGATTTTAGATGATGCAGAGTCCTATTAGAAGAAGAATTGCGAGGACGCAATTGTTTTAAGGGGGGAAGGATGTGATAACCCGAACCCGGCATGCATTTAATAGCACTTGACAGCATTTGATTAATTGTTTAATTAGTTAAATCATCTAATTTTCACTGTTTTGCCATTTCTTTTAGAAGAATTCGGAAAGGATTTATATTAATTGATTAAAAGATTATTACCTATTTCTAATAATTGTAGTAATTGAATTTATTCTCTTGTGATCAATTAAGTGTCATCTTAAATGTTAATATTTAATTTCACTTGATTGCATGTTTATATTTATTTGTTCATTTGTAACTTAACATGAACTTCATAATTCTTTAAAATATTCTAGGAATAGTTAAATTAATTGATTTTAAATGAATATTGATTACTTTGACTATTTTGATTATTTTAAAAATCGGTTTTAATTTTCTTGCATTAAATTACTCGGTTTTTAATTAAATGAGAAAAGTAACTCCGAGCCGGAGTTAATTTTAAACTATTCTACTATTCTACTTTTCAAAGAATTAAAGTTTTATATTATTGTTCATCACTTTATTAGCGATCGATTAGTGACCGTTCGATCGTAGAATTTCAAAAATAAGAGTTAGAGAAATATTTCTCAAATTTCGTAAATAATGTTTCTAGTTTAAATTAACTAGTTTTAGTTATTTTTCATTTAATTGCATTGTTTTAACTTGAATTGGATTAAATGGCATCAAAATAAACTAATTTGACCATTTTTAACTTGACTTTGACCTTGTCTTTTTACCATTTTGCCCTTGTCACCTTATAAATTAAAAACAAAGCAAAATAAACTCAAAAACAAATGCACAATTTCCCTCTATGTCCCCCCCATGGCCGTGAGGTAGAGGAAGGCAAAAGAAAATATTTTTTCTTCAATTTTCTCCTACAAATTATGCTTGGATTTGATCTTGGAGCTTGGCTAGGGTTTGAGCAAACCTTCCTCTTCAATCTCTGTGAGGGTTTTCACGCTTTTGTGCATTTAAATTCGAATTTGAATTTTGTGTCAAATTTTTAGATTTGATATATAATGTGTTATAATGCCTGTAATTGTTTGATATAGTTTCCTTTGAGTTCGTAGAGCATTGTTTGATAGTTATTTAGCAATTTTTACGGTTGAAACGGCGTATTTGAAATTGGGGAAGAACATGAATAGTGAATTATGAATAGTAAACCCTAGAATTTCGGATTTCGATCTGAATTGCAATTGATTGATTTGGATAGGTGCCATTAGTGATAGAAAGATAAAATGTGAAATAAAAACGGATCGGCCTTTGTTAAAATTAGAAATTAGTCAAAGAAACGTAAAGGGGCCGTTTGACCAAAAGTTGACCATGCTCGAATTGAGTTGGGGGTTTCGTAATTGAGGGCATGGAAGCACTTTTGGCGCTGTTGTGGCGTTGATTGAATGGCCGGTTAGCATAGCTGTAGTTCAAACGCAATAGGTGGACTTTCAGGTGTCGGGTGAGAAAGTGAAGTTTAGAGACATAGAAACATGCCTTGTAGTGCCTGAGTGAATGTAGTGAAATCGGTTTCCTAATCCCGTAGCTCATTTGCTCGTAATTGTCCTTGGAAGTTGGGGTTGAATAGTGATATTTGTTGTTTTCGTGTTTGAACTGTCGTTACTTGTTTAAATGTTGTTATTGTTGCTTATTATTGCTTGTTATGCTTGAAAAGTTAGTTGAATGCTAGTATTGATTGTGATTGCTTGTTATCTCGTTTGTTGTCACTAGTTTGTATTGTTGTGCTATCGCTCGTTTATTGCCTTGTATCGAGTCTTGCATTGCATAGTGTCTAACGCGGGAGTGATGGGCCTCTCTGGGTAGCCTCGGGTTGCCAGTATTGGTTGCTCTAGCTCCACTGCTATTCTCTTTCTCGCTTGGGTTGCCTCCCAGGGAGATTTGGGTCGTAGAATTGATGGATACTTCCGGGGTATTCCAAACTGGTGTTATAAGGTGGATGCGCGCTTATTGTCATCGTTGTCAACATCAAGCTCGAGATTGATGTATCGCTCGTGAAATGGTACATTGCTCGTATGAGTGAACCACAGCCTTCAGAGTGTGGTATAGCTTTAAAGGGCTGTGTTAATGCTTTCTTGATTGCTTATAGTATTGTTGTTTGTATTGAATGTTTCCTTATTGTCTTTATTGCTTAACTGTGATTATTTGCATTGCACGATCTTCTTTCTCTCCAACTCGATATCTGTCTCGCCCTCACTGAGTATACGTGTTGTGTATACTCACTCATCACCACCACATTTCAGGAAATGCCTTGTTAGCTGAAATGTTCGTGGATATGTGTTAGTTCGTGCCTGAGGAGTTGTCTTGCGTGCTTTGTGGCTTGAGCTGTCAAAGATGTAAAGATGTATGCTCATATGTTGTATGTATTTATTGTTAAAAGAAATGTAATTTAATCTAGCTAAGTAGTTGTGGTAGATTGATAAGTTAGTTATGTATTCAGTAGTATAGTTAACCCGATGCTTGTTTGTAATTGTCTAAAGAAAAGAGTGAGAATGGTATGATAGTATATTTTGTGCAGTAGGTAGTATGGATTAAATGTCAAGCTTGAATGTTCTTGTAAAAGATGTAAAGAGATAGGTTAGTTTTAAACTGGAAATGTATATTTATATGCTGTGTTTAGTTGTTGAGAACCAAGGCTCGGATGGCCTTGAGGTGGTTTTGAATGGTTGGACACGGTGTTGGTCCATTTATATGCTATTACAGGTTTTGCAATTTGCCTAGAAACAGGGGAGACTCTGTCCGTCTATCCCTAAAATCTTGCCCGGGTTTGGATTTGAGTTGTGAATAGATTGATTGTTAGAACTCCCGGTCTCGAGAGGGATCGAGGTGTTATAGGAGCTCTCGGATAGCTTTCCAATAGTATGTTGTGCGCTGTGTAACTCTTCCCGGATCAAAAGTTATGGCCACCGTAGCGACGGAGACCTGGTCCTAAGCCCCACGCCCTCGGTTTGTGGGCCCAGCCTCTATGTGAAGCCAAGTTGTCTTGCCCAAGATGCGGTGGGATTCGGTATTAAAAATGTGATGGATTAGGTTGTCGTCCTTTACGCGGCTCATAACGTACGATCCGGACGGAAAAACAGTGCAAAAGAAGAAAAGTATCATGAAACTAATGAAAACGATCAATTTTGGGCTCCGAAAATAGGAGCAGCCATGCAGTATTGCTGCCCTCGTCGTAGAGCTCTCGGAAAGCTTTCCAATGGTATGCTCTGTGTCGCGTAACTCCTTACGGATAAAAAGTTATGGGCACTAGAGTGACGGAGACCTGGTCTCAAGCCCCACTCCATCGGCTTGCTGGCCCAGCCTCTACGTGAAGGAAAGTTGTCTTGTCCAAGGTGTCGTGGGATTCGTTAAATAGAAATGTGATGGATTAGATTGTCGTCCTTTCCGTGGGTCACGACATACGATCCGGGATGGAAAAACAGCGCAAAAGAAGGAATGTATCCCAAAATTGATGAAAACATTCGATTTTGGGCACCAAAAACAGGCACAGCCTTGCAGGCTTGCTGCCCTCGTCGTTGAGCTCTCGGAGAGCTTTCCAACGTTATGTTGTGCGCCTTGTAACTCTTTATGGATCAAAATTTATGAACACCGGAGCGACGGAGACCTGGTCCCAAGCCCCACTCCCTCGATTTGCGGGCCCAGCCTCTACATGAAGCGAAGTTGTCTTGCCCAAGGTACGATGGGATTCGGTAATAGAAATGTGATGGATTTGGGTGTCGTCCTTTTCACGGCTCATGACGTACGATCCGGGACAAAAAAATAGCGCAAAAGAGGAAAAGTGTCCCGAAACTGATGAAAACATTCGATTTTGAACTTCAGAAATAGGCACAGCTTTGCAGTCCTGCTGCCCTTGTAGTAGAACTCTCGGAGAGCTTTCCAACGGTATGCTGTGTGCCACGTAGCGACTTACAAATAAAAAGTTATGGGCACCGGAGTGACGGAGACCTAGTCCCAAGACCCGCGCCCTCGGTTTGCGGGCCCAACCTCTACATGAAGCGAAGTTGTCTTGCCCAAGGTTGTGAGGCCCGACCTCGATTTGCGTGCGATACCTTGTTTCGTGTGCCCTAATCTAGATTTGCGCGCCTTGACCTAGGTTTAAGAATTGTGTTCGTTTTGTGTGCCATGCATTGAATTACGTGCATTCATTTCGGGTTGCGTGCATTTACTTGAAAAATGTGCATTCGTCTCGTAGTTCGTGTCCTACCTCGTAGTGCGTGCCCTAGACCTAGGAAAGCGTGCTCTCACGCTAATCAAGAAAGCATCTTGCACGAAGCACTAGGTCATTACTTAATCCTACAAAATCCACTAACTATTATTAAATTACTAATTCAAACCACTAGAAGACAAATCCTCACAAAAAGCTAGACATTCCTTATTCTTTATTCGTTATTCTTTTTGCACTTTCAACACACAATTAAATAATGCTCAAAAGATGACACAAAATTAGATTTTTTATAGCCTTGGCCGACCACCACATGAGTTTTGTGCTTGCTTGCTCAATTCAATTTAATTCTAGACAACTTATGACAACTCTATGACACAAATGCATAAAAATTAGCTCAAAAACCTTTGCAAAAGCTTCCAATTCTCGACCAACTACTCCTTGTCCATGATAGGAATTTCAAAATACATCTTGAAGACACAAAAAAAGCTGAAATTTTGCTGCCCAAGGCTGAATATGCTTCATCAATTGCAAGGCTTCTATTTTTTTTTTTCATTTCTCTCATTTTCCTCTCACATTTCTCTCTCTCCCTCTCATTCTTCTCTCTCTCTCTCAGCCTTGGCTGAGTTTCTTCCCTTCATAGCTAATCTTCGTCATACCATAGGTAATCAAGACAAGCCACAAGCAAAGGAACTCGACCAAGCTAGCTAGGATGCAAGAATCACACATGCATGCTCCTTGAGTCACCATTTCGGCCTTGGTGAGTTTACTAGCTTCCATTTATTTTCTTCTTGTTCTAACCACATGCATGTACTAAGAACTTGGCCACTAAGCTAGGAAAAATAGAGAAAATCAAGTTGGAGTCTCGGCTAAGCAAGGAAGAAGAAGAAATTTGTGCTTCATCAAAGTTTTGTGCATCTTCTTGTTGATTTGCTATGGTGAGGGCTAAAACTTCTTGAAAATCCTTCAAAAATCCACATGCATGCTCTTAAATGTATTTCTTTGCTTCTGTACTTGAGTTATATGTGTGTTCATAAGCTTTTACAACCATGCATGGCAAGATTTTGGCTTGAAGTTGATGATAGATGAAATCGGGTTTGGTGACAGCTCTCTATCTAGTTGTTGTGAGGTGAGTTGGGCTAGGAAAATGATGTTGAAAATGCATGAAAATTGGTCAGTAACTAGTTTTGCCAGGTTTGAACATTTTTCAATGAAATAGGCCAAAGCTAATTTTGAATCTAATGTCCTCAAAATGGCAAAACATTAAAATGTGTCCAAATCTAGAAGTCTAGAAAAATGAAGCAGGTTTTGGCAGATGCTCTGACCTTGTGGAACGAACCCCTTTTTACTTAGTAAATGATGTCCAAAATGCATGAAATTTGGTGTGCTACTAGATTTTTCAGTTCTGGACATTTTTTTCAGATATCGACTAAGGCTAAATCTGACCCTAAGGACCTCAAAAACGACAATTATTGAAATGTGTACAAATCTGGACAGTTTTGTGCAATCCCACTGTTTTGGCTATAACTATTGATCTCGAACTCCAAATGATGCAAGGTTTGTTTATGATTTTAGTTCACTTCTTAAGATTTAATTTGACATCTTATTTATGGGAATTGGAGATTGTTTGCTTGACTTAATGATTGTGAGAAGACAGCCTATTGCAGTGAGGGTTTCACTTAGTTATATGCTTAGAAATTTGTTGTAACTTCTCTTGTGGTATTAATTGCTTTGGATTGTTGCATTGGGATGTTGTGTGGACTGTTTTGAGTACTTGGGGATGTTTGGATTAATTGATGCTTGGCTTGAGATTGATTTTGAGTGGACTTGGGGCTTAATCGCACGGGTAAGCACGAAATGGAAACCCTAGCAACTAGGTAAACATGCTAAGTGTTGATCCTTTGAATATTGGGTGTAATTATATGCTTAGTAGGCTGCCTGTAGTTGCCCTTATAGCCGTAAATGTGATTTTGATCATTGCATGTTGACAAATAGGCCTTTCTTGCATCCGAACCTACGTACATTGTTGTTGCATGTTAAATAACCTTATTATTTGATTACGCGGACGTTGAAATGAGTTATATGACCTGATTTATGTGCGTTACATGGCTGCCCGTTTAATGTTCATATAACTCCATATGCCTTTCAAGTGAAATTACCTGTCTTATCGTGCCTCGCTTGTTTACTTGCCAATGTGCAATCTTATGACTGTCCGGAGGCAACCTACTTTGTTGTCCTCCTAATGTGATATATTAAATGTCATAAATGTGCATTGCATATAAGGTTACAATCTTTTATTCTGGCATGGTAGCGTTCACGCACACTGGGCGGCATCGGGCTTGCCGGTGCAACCGTGACTACCATTGTCCAATTCCCTCTCTCGCTTGGGGGCTAGACTTCCTCGGAGAGTTGGGTCGTAGGATTTTGGGATACATCCGGAGTACACCCATTTGGCGTGATAAGGGGATGATTTGAAGTCAATCGCAACAACTGATGCTGGAAATAAGCTGAGAGCAAAAGCTCAATGTATCCTTTTTACTATGTGTATAAGTACTCTCGCTTGATTCCTAGAGGACCTTGGGGAGGAAAGACGGGTAATTGTGTTCATTTACTTTTGTATTATTGTTATGCACTTAATTATGTTATATTCATGCTTACAAAAGGATTTTCATAAGTTGAACAAGAAAATGAGTTTCAAAACCTATTTCTCGTTCCCCCTTGCTGAGTTCATAAGGACTCACCCTCTTTTATCATCTCAGGTGAAGAAGATCAAGAACAGGTACCTGAGGACGATGTGTCTAACGATGATTCCTTGGAGTGATTGCCTGTCCTATGTGCTTTGCGTGATTATGGCTATTTGTGAACTATACTACTTGAAGACTATTTTTTTTTATGTTGCTCAACATTTGAATGTAAAAGACCCCCGTTGTAATTTGGAGTCTAATTTTGGTTTGTACTGATGATAACTAGACACTAGACATTACTATGGTCATTTTGCTACTATTACTGCTAGTATCTATAATAGGATTATGAAGTATTAGGTAAGGGTTAAGTATAATGAACCAACCAAATCTTAAGCAGGTACTCGCTATTAAGCTAAGATCAACAGGTACTTTTGTAACGAGGATAAACAAACAAACGAGACATAGTATCATGCTAGGTTATTAATCAAACGGGACATTGAGATAACCAGTAGGTATTTCAATTGATGGTAAATAGTAATCCTAGTTTGAAATGAAATTGAGATTGGAAAATTTGAGGTGTTCAGAGAATTAGGTCAAACCAAAGAGCCCAATTACAGTCGTTATGCTGCCGGTTTTCCCAAAAATTTTAGAGTTTAGGCCAAAACGTTAAGTGTTAAATCTTCATAAATGGTTAAGCATGTGATATGACTTGAATGTTAGATCACACCCTAGTCTAACATTTATAGGCCGGGTTAGGGCGTGACACCTTATAAGTAAAAAGAATGGTATCAGAGCTTGGATTGCTTAAGCCGGGTTTAACTCTCGGACCATGGGTAGAGCCCTAAGATAATTAGGATGACTTGTCTATTTGTTATTGTGTGATAATGTTAAATGTGCCTTCTATGTTTTATGTGCTTAAGTGATTAACATGTCTTAATTGTTTCTAGAATTATGTTGCATTAAATTCTTGTTTGTTGTGTTTCAATAAATTGTTTATCGTAATCAGTGCCTATAGATGGCTGGCCCTAGTAGCCGCACTACTAATAGGAGCGGTGAACCCCAAGAGACCGGAGATGCCTATCAAACTAATCCCGGCATGGCTATGTTTAACATGATGGCGAATGCCATGGATCGCGTATCACGAGTGATGGAGCGCCAAGATGCACATGAGGCCAACAACAACAACAACAACAGGAATGATGGCAACCATGGGAGACATAGCAGAATGAGGGAGTTTCTTGACTTTCGCCCGTCCAAATTCCACAGGGAAGCTAATGATGAGAAAGCAGAGGCTTGGCTGTCCGAGGTCGAGAAGATTTTCAGGCCACTTGACTATACTGATGAAGAGAAGGTGGAGTTTGTTGTGTTTCTGTTGCACGGGGATGCTGAACATTGGTGGCACATTGTGGAGGCACAGTGGGAAACTGATCAGACATCTCGCTTGTGGGGTAATTTCATTAAGGCATTCAAGGAGAAATATGTACCTACCGTTTCTAGGCAGAGGCGGATTGAAGAGTTCATGCACTTGACCCAGGGTAACATGATGGTAGCCCAGTACGAGGCTCGTTTTGACCGATTGTCCTGTTATGCTCAATATATGTTAGTACTCCGGAGGCGAAGATGTGGAAATTTACAACTGGATTGAGGCTAGAGATTCAGGACCAGTTGGCTTCTCATGACTTCGATACCTATTCTACTCTCTTTGCTGCTACTTCTCGAGTTGAGAAGAGGAAACTTGATAGAGCCGGTTCGAGTCAGCCGAATAAGAAACCATACCAGCCTCCAAGTCAGCAGAGGAAATTCCAGAGTCATAGTCGAAGTCAAGGCCAGAGCCAGAACAGACCAGTGAATAACTGTGGCCCGACGAAAGCGCCGTCAGCCTCTTCCACTTGCGGATCCACAGGTAGTTCACCTGCTACTCAGTCTGTCAACTGTTCTTACTGTGACAAGAAGGGTCATACCGAGGCCCAGTGTTGGAAGAAGTCAGGACGATGTGTGAGATGTGGCAGTGATCAGCATCAGATCAAGGATTGCCCTAAATGGCAAGCAGGGCAAAATCAGGGTAAACCAGCTGGTAGAGGCAAGACTCTAGTTCCCAGAGTCCAGGCTCGAGCTTATGCTACCGAGTACGAGAAGCTTCCAGAGGAGACCGCTATTGTTGAAGGTATATTCTTCATACTGAATCAACCTGTTAGGGTGCTAATTGACCCGGGTGCTATTCATTCATTTATTATTCCCTTATGTGTGGAACGTGTGAAACTGAAAGTTGTATGTTTGCCTTACGAAGTAGAAGTTGGTACTCCAATGGGTTCTAAGCTAGTTACTAGCTCAGCTTGTAAAGCATTTAAAATCCAAATTAAAGATAGGGAATTCTCAGCCAATCTTATTGTATTACCTTTTCGAGACTATGAGGTCAATTTAGGGATGGATTGGTTGCCAAAACATCATGTCCAACTAAATTGCCGGACGAAGATTATAACGTTCCGGGTACCTGGTCAACCAATACTGGAGGTAATGAGAAAAAGAGATTTCATTGGGAGTTCCATCATTTCATCTACGAAAGCAGTGAAGTCCTTGAGAAAAGGGTGTAGCGGATACTTAGCTTACCTCATCAACAAGCCGTCGGATAAAGCTAAGTTGGAGGAGATGCTAGTGATCAAAGACTATGCGCATGTGTTTCCAGAAGAATTGCCTGGTTTACCCCCAAATCGGGAGATCAAGTTCGTTATAGAGTTACTGCCTGGCACCCAGCCGATATCTAAAGCTCCCTATCGTATGGCACCAGCCGAGCTACAAGAATTGAAGGACCAATTGCAAGGATTGTTGAAGAAGGGGTTTGTTCAACCAAGTTCTTCACCGTGGGGTGCACCAGTTCTATTTGTGAAAAAGAAAGACGGAACATTGAGGCTATGCATCGATTACCGAGGACTGAACCAAGTGACTGTCAAGAATAAATACCCACTTCCATTGATTGACGAGTTGTTTGATCAACTTCAAGGAGCCAAAGTGTATTCGAAACTCGACTTGAGGCAAGGGTACTACCAATTGCGGATCAAAAAGAAGGATGTTCCTAAAATGGCTTTCAGGACAAGATATGGGCATTATGAATATGTGGTGATGCCATTTGGACTAACTAATGCCCCTGCAGCTTTTATGGACCTGATGCACAGGGTATTTCAACCCTACTTGGACCAATTTGTGGTGATCTTCATTGATGATATTTTGGTATACTCGAAATCCGAGGCGGAGCATGAACAACATCTACGGTTGGTACTGCAGAAACTTCGAGAGCATCAATTGTACGCAAAGTTTAGCAAGTGTGAATTTTGGTTGCAACAGATTGCATTTTTGGGGCATATCATATCCCAAGAGGGAATAGCGGTGGATCCAGCAAAGATAGAAGCAGTGATGTCTTGGAAGAAGCCAAAAAATGTTACGGAGATTCAGAGTTTTCTTGGTCTAGCCGGCTATTATCGGAGGTTCGTGAAGGATTTCTCTAAGATTGCAGGACCACTTACAAAGCTCACTCAAAAGAAAACAAAGTTCGTGTGGGATGATAAGTGTGAGAACAGCTTCCAAGAGTTGAAGAAAAGATTGACTACCGCACCTATTCTTGCATTGCCTGAAGGAAGTCCAGGTTTTATAATCTATAGCGATGCTTCAGATGAAGGATTGGGTTGTGTGTTGATGCAAAATGGAAGAGTGATTGCATATGTTTCTAGGAAACCCAAGCCATATGAATTGAATTACCCGACGCACGATTTGGAGTTAGCGGCTATTGTGTTTGCACTCAAGAAATGGAGGCATTATCTGTGGGGTAACAAGTTTGAGGTATTTACTGATCACAAGAGCTTGAAATACTTGTTCACTCAAAAGAAGTTGAATATGAGGCAAAGGCAGTGGATAAAGCTTTTGAACGATTATAACTGCACAATCAATTATGTGCCCGGTAAAGATAATGTAGTTACAGATGCCTTAAGTAGGAAAGTGAGCATGGCAAAACTGGAAGTCAAGGTGAAGGAGTTGTTGGAGGAAGCATTTCTGTGGAAACCACAATTGACTCGGAAAGGGTTACTTTTAGCCACTACGCAGGTTCAATCGACCTTGTTGTCTGAATTATGAGAGGCTCAACAGAAGGACCAACAATTTCAGAAGATTAAGGAAAGCAACGCGGATTTCAAGTTTCATGATGATGGTGTTTGGAGGTTTAGGAATCGGATTTGTGTTCCCAATGAACCAGAGCTGAAAAAGAAGATTCTTGATGAAGCCCATAATTCAAGATACACTATTCACCCCAGTGGAACAAAGATGTACTAGGATTTGAAGCAACACTATTGGTGGAATAACATGAAGAGAGAGATTGCGGAGTTTGTGGCACGGTGTTTGACTTGCCAGAGAGTCAAAGCGGAACATCAACGACCCGCAGGTTTACTTTAGCCATTGGAGATTCCTCAATGGAAATGGGAACATATGACTAAGGACTTTGTTATGGACCTCCCCAGATCACAAAAGGGTCATGACGCCGTTTGGGTCATAGTGGATAGATTGACTAAGTCGGCACACTTTTGACCGATGAACAAGGAGGATAGTCTTGAGAAATTGGGAGATATGTATGTAGCGGAGATTGTAAGATTGCACGGGATGCCTGTGAGTATTGTGTCGGATAGGGATCCTCATTTTACTTCCCGATTTTGGAAGAGATTGCAAGAAGCTTTGGGAACGAAGTTGAGTTTCAGCACGGCTTATCACCCTCAAACTGACGGACAATCGGAGAGAACTATTCAGATTCTAGAGGATATGCTGAGGGCTTGTGTTTTAGACTTCGGAAAAGGTTGGGAGAAATATCTATCCCTGGCGGAGTTCGCTTATAGTAACAGCTATCAGGCCACTATCAGAATGGCTCCATTCGAGGCATTGTATGGACGTAAGTGTCGATCCCCAATTTACTGGGATGAAGTAGGTGAGACGAAGACTTTTGACCCGACCCTTCTACCTGAACTTATGAAGACTGTTGATAATATCCACCTCATCCGGAAATGGATGCTTACCGCCTAGAGCAGGCAGAAGAGTTATGCAGACCGACGGAGACGGAGCCTAGAGTTTGAGGTCGGCGACAAGGTGTTCTTGAAGATATCACTTCGTAGGGGACTGATTAAACATGGCAAGGGTGGAAAGTTGAGCCCGAGATTTGTAAGACCATTCGAGATAATTGAGAAGGTTGGCAAATTGGCGTATCACCTGGCACTACCCCAAAACCACTCCAATATTCACGACGTCTTTCATGTTTCAATGCTGTGGAAGTATCATCCTGATCCATCACATATCTTGGAGCCAGAGCCGTTGCAGCTTCGGGAGAACTTGTCTTACGAGGAGAAGCCCATTCGGATCCTAGACCAGCAAGATCGGGAGTTGCGCAACAAAACTATACCGATGGTGAAGGTGCTGTGGGATCATCATGGAGTTGAAGAAGTAACGTGGGAAAGGCGAGACCAAATGGAGCAGCAATATCCAGCTTTATTTCAAAGGTAATATTGAATTTCGGGATGAAATTCTTTTAAGGAGGGGAGGATGTGAGGCCCGACCTCGATTTGCGTGCGATACCTTGTTTCGTGTGCCCTAATCTAGATTTGCGCGCCTTGACCTAGGTTTAAGAATTGTGTTCGTTTTGTGTGCCATGCATTGAATTACGTGCATTCAATTAGGGTTGCGTGCATTTACTAGAAAAATGTGTATTCGTCTCGTAGTTCGTGTCTTATCTCGTAGTGCGTTCCTTAGACCTAGGAAAGCGTGCCCTCACGCTAATCAAGAAAGCATCTTGCACGAAGCACTAGGTCATTACTTAATACTACAAAATCCACTAACTATTATTAAATTACTAATTCAACCCACTAGAAGACAAAATCTCACAAAAAGCTAGACATTCCTTATTCTTTTTGCACTTTCAACACACAATTAAATAATGCTCAAAAGATGACACAAAATCAGATTTTTTATAGCCTTGGCCGACCACCACATGAGTTTTGTGCTTGCTTGCTCAATTCAATTTAATTCTAGACAACTTATGACAACTCTATGACACAAATGCATAAAAAATTAGCTCAAAAACCTTTGCAAAAGCTTCCAATTCTCGACCAACTACTCCTTGCCCATGCTAGGAATTTCAAAATACATCTTGAAGACACAAAAAAAGCTGAATTTTTGCTGCCCAAGGCCGAATATGCTTCATCAATTGCAAGGCTTCTATTTTTTTTCATTTCTCTCATTTTCCTCTCACATTTCTCTCTCTCCCTCTCATTCTTCTCTCTCTCTCTCGGCCTTGGCTGAGTTTTTTCCCTTCATAGCTCATCTTCATCATACCATAGTTAATCAAGACAAGCCATAAGCAAAGGAACTCGACCAAGCTAGCTAGGATGCAAGAATTACACATGCATGCTCCTTGAGTCACCATTTCGGCCTTGGTGAGTTTACTAGCTTCCATTTCTTTTCTTCTTGTTCTAACCACATGCATGTACTAAGAACTTGGCAACTAAGCTAGGAAAAATAGAGAAAATCGAGTTGGAGTCTCGGCTAAGCAAGGAAGAAGAAGAAATTTGTGCTTCATCAAAGTTTTGTGCATCTTTTTGTTGATTTGCTAAGGTGAGGGCTAAAACTTCTTGAAAATCCTTCAAAAATCCACATGCATGCTCTTAAATGTATGTCTTTGCTTCTGTACTTGAGTTATATGTGTGTTCATAAGCTTTTACAACCATGCATGGCAAGATTTTGGCTTGAAGTTGATGATAGATGAAATCGGGTTTGGTGATAGCTCTCTATCATGTTGTTGCGAGGTGAGTTTGGCTAGGAAACTGACGTTGAAAATGCATGAAAATTAGTAGGTAACTAGTTTTTCCAGTTTTGAACTTTTTTCACAGAAATAGGCCAAAGCTAATTTTGACTCTAAGGTCCACAAAATGGCAAAACATTAAAATGTGTCCAAATCTGGAAGTCTGGAAAAATGAAGCAGGTTTTGGCAGATGCACTGACCTTGTGGAACAAACCAGTTTTGACTTAGTAAATGATGTCAAAAATGCATGAAATTTGGTGTTCTACTAGATTTTTCAGTTCTGGAAATTTTTTGTCAGAAATGGACTAGGGCTAAATCTGACCCTAAGGACCTCAAAAATGACAATTATTGAAATGTGTGCAAATCTGGACAGTTTTGTGCAATCCCACTATTTTGGCTATAACTATTGATCTCGAACTCCAAATGATGCAAGGTTTGTTTCTGATTTTAGTTCACTTCTTAAGCTTTAATTTGAAATCTTATTTACTGGAATTGGAGATTGTTTGCTTGACTTAATGATTGTGAGAAAACAGCCTATTGCAGTGAGGGTTTCACTTAGTTATATGCTTAGAAATTTGTTGTAACTTCTCTTGTGGTATTAATTGCTTTGGATTGTGGCATTGGGATGTTGTGTGGACTGTTTTGAGTACTTGGGGATGTTTGGATTAATTGATGCTTGGATTGAGATTGATTTTGAGTGGACTTGGGGCTTAATCGCACGGGTAAGCACGAAATGGAAACCCTAGCAACTAGGTAAACATGCTAAGTGTTGATCCTTTGAATATTGAGTGTAATTATATGCTTAGTAGGCTGCCCGTAGTTGCCCTTATAGCCCTAAATGTGATTTTGATCATTGCATGTTGACAAATAGGCCTTTCTTGCATCCGAACCTACGTAGATTGTTGTTGCATGTTAAATAACCTTATTATTTGATTACGCGGATGTTGAAATGAGTTATATGACCTGATTTACGTGCGTTACATGGCTGCCCGTTTAATGTTCATATAACTCCATATGCCTTTCAAGTGAAATTACCTGTCTATCGTGCCTCGCTTGTTTACTTGCCAATGTGTAATCTTATGACTGTCCAGAGGCAACCTACTTTGTTGTCCTCCTAATGTGATATATTAAATGTCATAAATGTGCATTGCATATAACGTTGCAACCTTTCATTCTGGCGTGGTAGAATTCATGCGCACCGGGCGGTATCGGGCTTGCCGGTGCAACCGTGACTACCATTGTCCAATTCCCTCTCTCGTTTTGTGGCTAGACTTCCTTGGAGAGTTGGGTCGTAGGATTTCGGGGTACATTCGGAGTACACCCACTTGGCGTGATAAGGGGATGATTTGAAGTCGACCGCAACAACTGATGCTGGAAATGAACTGAGAGCAAAAGTTCAACGTATCCTTTTTACTATGTGTATAAGTACTCTCGCTAGGTTCCTAGAGGACCTCGGGGAGGAAAGACGGGTAATTGTGTTCCTTTACTTTTGTATTATTGTTATGCACTTAATTGTGTTATATTCATGCTTGCAAAAGGATTTTCATAAGTTGAACCGGAAAATGAGTTTCAAAACCTATTTCTCGTTCCCCCTCGCTGAGTTCATAAGGACTCACCCTCTTTTATCATCTCAGGTGAAGAAGATCAAGAACAGGTACCTGAGGACGATATGCCTAACGACGATTCGTTGGAGTGATTGCCTATCCTATGTGCTTTGCATGATTATGGCTATTTGTGAACTATGCTACTTGAAGACTATTTCTTTTTATGTTGCTCAACGTTTGAATGTAAAAGACCCCCGTTGTAATTTGGGGTCTAATTTTGGTTTGTACTGATGATAACTAGACACTAGACATTACTATGGTCATTTTGCTACTATTACTGCTAGTATATATAATAGGATTATGAAGTATTAGGTAAGGGTTAAGTAAAATGAACCAACCAAATCTTAAGCAGGTACTCGCTATTAAGCTAAGATCAACAGGTACTTTTGTAACGAGGATAAACAAACAAACGAGACATAGTATCATGCTAGGTTATTAATCAAACGGGACATTGAGATAACCAGTAGGTTTTTCAATTGATGGTAAATAGTAATCCTAGTTGGAAATGAAATTGAGGTTGGAAAATTTGAGGTGTTCAGAGAATTGGTTCAAACCAAAGAGCCCAATTACAGCCGTTATGTTGCCGATTTTCTAGAAAATTTTGGAGTTTAGGCCAAAACGTTAAGTGTTAAATCTTCATAAATGGTTAAGCATGTGATATGACTTGAATGTTAGATCACACCCTAGTCTAACTTTTATAGGCCGGGTTGGGGCGTGACAAAGGTGCCATGGGATTTGGTAATAGAAATGTGATGGATTAGGTTGTCGTCCTTTTCGCGGCTCACGACGTACGATCCGGGACGGAAAAACTGCACAACAAAAAAAAAGAAAAGTGTCCTGAAACTGATGAAAACGTTCGATTTTGGGCTCCCCGAAAATGGGTGCAGCTAAGCAGGTTTGCAACCCTCATCGTAAAGCTCTCGGAGAGCTTTCCAACTGTATGTTGTACGCCACGTAGCTCTTTCCAGATCAAGAGTTATGGGCGCCTGAGCGATGGAGACCTGGTCCCAAGCCCCACGCCCTTGGTTTGCCGGCCAAGCCTCTACGTGAAGAGAAGTTGTCTTGCCCATGGTACCATGGGATTCGGTAATAAAAATGTGATGGATTAGGTTGTCATCCTTTTCGCGGACCACGACGTAAGATCCGGGACAAAAAAATAGCATAAAAGAAGAAAAGTATCCCGAAATTGATGAAAACGTTCAATTTTGGGCTCCCAAAATAGGCGCAGTCTAGCAGGCTTTTTTCCCCCGTCGTAGAGCTCTTGAAGAGCTCTCCGACGGTATGCTGTGTGCCGCGTAACTCCTTACGGATCAAAAGTTATGGGCACTAGAGTGATGGAGACCTGGTCCCAAGCCCCATGCCCTCGGTTTGTAGGCCCAGCCTCTACGTGAAATGAAGTTGTCTTGCCAAAGGTGCAGTCGGATTCGGTAATAGAAATGTGATGGATTAGGTTGTCATCTTTTTCGCGGCTCACGACGTACGATTCGGGACGGAAAAACTGCGCAAAAGGAGAAAAGTCTCACGAAACTGATTAAAATATTCGATTTTGGGCTTTGAAAATAGGCGCAGCCATGCAGTCTTGCTGCCTTTGTCGTAGAGCTCTAGGAGAGTTTTCCAACGGTATGCTGTGTACCGCGTAACTCGTTACGGATAAAAATTTATGGGCTCTAGAATGACAGAGACCTGGTCCCAAGCCCCACACTCTCGGTTTGCGGGCCCAGCCTCTACGTGAAGCAAACTTGTCTTGCCCAAGGTGCCATGGGATTCGCTAATAGAAATGTGATGGATTAGATTGTCGTCCTTTTTGTGGCTCATGACATACCATTCGGGACGGAAAAATAGCACAAAAGAAGGAAAGTGTCCCGAAACTGATGAAAACGTTCAATTTTGGGCTCCGAAAATAGGCACAGCCCAGCAAGCTTGCTGCCCTCGTCGTAGAGCTCCCGGATAGCTTTCCAACGGTATGCTCTGCACCGCGTAACTCCTTGCGGATCAAAAGTTATATGCACCGGAATGACGGAGACTTGGTCCCAAGCACCACGCCATCGGTTTGTGGGCTAAGCCTCTACGTGAAGCAAAGTTGTCTTGCCCAAGGTGCCATGGGATTCGGTAATAGAAATGTGATGGATTAGGTTGTCGTCCTTTTCGCGGCTCACGACGTACGATCCAGTACGGAAAAACAGCGCAAAAGAAGAAAAGTTTCCCAAAACTGATGAAAACATTCAATTTTGGTCTCCAAAAATAGGCGTAGCCGAGCAGGCTTGCTGCCCTCGTCGTAAAGCTCTCGGAGAGCTTTCCAACGGTATGTTGTGGGCCACGTAACTCTTCCCGAATCAAAAGTTATAGGCACCGGAGCGACAGAGACCTGGTCCCAAGGCCCACGCCCTCGGTTTGTGGGCCCAGCCTCTACGTGAAACGAAGTTGTCTTGCCCAAGGTGTCATGGGATTTTGTAATAATAATGTGATGGATTTGGTTGTCGCCCTTTTCGCCGCTCACGACGTACGATCCGGGATGGAAAAACAGTGCAAAAGAAGAAAACTGTCACGAAACTGATGAACACATTTGATTTTAGGCTACAAAAACAGGCGCAGGGGCAGGCTTGCTTCCCCCATCGTAGAGCTCTCGGAGAGCTTTCCAACGGTATGCTGTGCGCCGCGCAACTCTTTCTGTATCAAAAGTTATGGGTACCGGAGCGACGGAGACCTGGTCACAAGCCCCACTCCCTCCGTTTGTAGGCCCACCCTCTACGTGAAGCGAAATTTTCTTGCCCAAGGTGTCGTGGGATTCGGTAATAGACATGTGATGGATTAGGTTGTCGTCCTTTTCGTGGCTCACAACGTACGATCCGGGATGGAAAAACAGCGCAAAAGAAGAAATGTGTCCCAAAACTGTTTAAAACATTCGATTTTGGACTCCAAAAACAAACGCAGCCGGGCAGTCTTGCTACCCCCATCGTAGAGCTCTCGGAGAGCTTTCCAACGGCATGTTGTGCGCCGCGTAACTCCTTACAGATCAAATGTTATAGGCACCGGAATGACGGAGACCTGGTCCCAAGCCCCACACCCTCAGTTTGCAGGCCTAGCCTCTGCGTGAAGCGAAGTTATCTTGCCCAAGGTGCCACGGTATTCAGTAATAAAAATGTGATCGATTAGGTTACCGTCCATTTTGCAGCTCACGGCATACGATCCGGGACCGAAAAATAGCATTAAAGAAGAAAACTATCCGAAAACTGATGAAAATGTTCAATTTTGGGCTCCCAAAACAGGCGCAGCCGAGTAGGTTTGCTTCCCTCATCGTAGAGCTCTCGGAGAGCTTTCCAACGGTATGCTATGCACCGCATAACTCCTTATAGATCAAAAATTATGGGCACCGGAGTGACAGAGACCTGGTCCTAAGCCCATGCCCTCGATTTGCGGGCCCAGCCTCTACGTGAAGCGAAGTTGTCTTGCCAAAGGTGCCGTCGAATTCGGTAATAGAAATGTGATGGATTAGTTTGTCGTCTTTTTCGCGGCTCACGAATTATGATCCAGGATGAAAAAGAGCGCAAAAGGAGAAAAGTGTCCCGAAACTGATAAAAACATTCGATTTTGGGCTTCAAAAACAGGCGTAGCCATGCAGTCTTGCTGCCCTCATCGTAGAGCTCTCGAAGAGTTTTCCAACGGTATGTTGTGTGCCGCGTAACTCCTTACAAAAAAAAAGTTATGGGTTCTAGAGTGATGGAGACCTGTCCCAAGACCCACGCCCTTGGTTTGCGGGCCCAGCCTCTACGTGAAGCGAAGTTGTCTTGCCCAAGGTGCCATGGGATTCGGTAATAGAAATGTGATGGATTAGGTTGTCGTCCTTTTCGCGGCTCACGACGTACCATCCGGGATGGAAAAACAGCGCAAAAGAAGAAAAGTATCCCGAAACTGATGAAAATGTTCAATTTTGGGCTCCAAAAATAGGCACAACCCAGCAAGCTTGCTGCCCTCGTCGTAGAGCTCCCGGAGAGCTTTCCAACGGTATGCTCTGCACCGCGTAACTCCTTGCGGATCAAAAGTTATGTGCACCCGAGTGACGGAGACCTGGTCCTAAGCACCACGCCATCGGTTTGCGGGCTAAGCCTCAACGTGAAGCAAAGTTGTCTTGCCCAAGGTGCCATGGGATTTGGTAATAGAAATGTGATGGATTAGGTTGTCGTCCTTTTCGCGGCTCACGACGTACGATCCAGTACGGAAAAACAGCGCAAAAGAAGAAAAGTTTCCTAAAACTGATGAAAACATTCAATTTTGGTCTCCAAAAATCAGTGCAACCGAGCAGGCTTGCTGCCCTCGTCATAAAGCTCTCGGAGAGCTTTCCAACGGTATGTTGTAGGCCACGTAACTCTTCCCGAATCAAAATTTATAGGCACCGGAGCGACAGAGACCTGGTCCCAAGCCCCATGCCCTCGGTTTGTGGGCCCAGCCTCTACATGAAACGAAGTTGTCTTGCCCAAAGTATCATGGGATTCGGTAATAATAATGTGATGGATTTGGTTGTCGTCCTTTTCACCGCTCACAACGTATGATCCGGGATGAAAAAACAGCGCAAAAGAAGAAAACCGTCACGAAACTGTTGAACACATTCGATTTTAGGCTACAAAAATAGGCGCAGGGGCAGGCTTCCTTCCCCCATCGTAGAGCTCTCGGAGAGCTTTCCAACGGTATGCTGTGCGCCGCGCAACTCTTTCAGGATCAAAAGTTATGGGCACCGGAGCGACGGAGACCTGGTCCCAAGCCCCACTCCCTCCGTTTGTAGGCCCACCCTCTATGTGAAGCGAAATTTTCTTGCCCAAGGTGTCGTGGGATTCGGTAATAGACATGTGATGCATTAGGTTGCCGTCCTTTTCGTGGCTCATGACGTACGATCCGGGATGAAAAAACAGCGCAAAAGAATAAATGTGTCCCGAAACTGTTTAAAACATTCGATTTTGGACTCCGAAAACAAGCGCAGCCGGGCAGTCTTGCTGCCCCCATCGTAGAGCTCTCGGAGAGCTTTCCAACGGCATGTTGTGCGCCGCGTAACTCCTTACGAATTAAAAGTTATAGGCACCGGAATGACGCAGACCTGGTCCCAAGCCCCACACGCTCAGTTTGCAGGCCCAGCCTCTACGTGAAGCGAAGTTATCTTGCCCAAGGTGCCGTGGTATTAAGTAATAAAAATGTGATCGATTAGGTTGTCGTCCATTTCGCAGCTCACGACGTACGATCCGGGACCGAAAAATAGCATAAAAGAAGAAAATAGTCCAAAAACTGATGAAAATATTCAATTTTGGGCTCCCAAAGCAGGCTTGCTTCCCTCGTCGTAGAGCTCTCGGAGAGCTTTCCAACGGTATGCTATGCACCGCGTAACTCCTTACAGATCAAAAATTATGGGCACCGGAGTGACAGAGACCTAGTCCTAAGCCCATGCCCTCGGTTTGCGGGCCCAGTCTCTACGTGAAGCGAAGTTGTCTTGCCAAAGGTGCCGTCGAATTCGGTAATAGAAATGTGATGGATTAGTTTGTCGTCTTTTTCGTGGCTCATAAATTACGATCCAGGATGAAAAAAGAGCGCAAAAGGAGAAAAGTGTCACGAAACTGATGAAAACATTCGATTTTGGGCTTCGAAAACAGGCATAGCCGTGCAGTCTTGCTGCCCTCATCGTAGAGCACTCGGAGAGTTTTTCAACGGTATGCTGTGTGCCGCGTAACTCCTTACAGAAAAAAAAGTTATGGGCTCTAGAGTGATGGAGACTTGTCTCAAGACCCACGCCCTCGGTTTGCGGGCCCAGCCTCTATGTGAAGCGAAGTTGTCTTGCCCAAGGTGCCATGGGATTCGGTAATATAAATGTGATAGATTAGGTTGTCGTCCTTTTCGTGGCTCACGACGTACCATCCGGGATGGAAAAACAGCGCAAAAGAAGAAAAGTGTCCCAAAACTGATGAAAACGTTCAATTTTGGGCTACAAAAATAAACACAACCCAGTAAGCTTGCTGCCCCCTTCGTAGAGCTCTCGGTGAGCTTTCCAATGGTATGCTCTGCGCCGCGTAACTCCTTGCGGATCAAAAGTTATGGGTAGACGGAGACTTGGTCCCAAGCCTCACGCCCTCGGTTTGCCGGCCCAGCCTCTACGTGAAGCGAAGTTGTCTTGCCCAAGGTGCCATGGGATTCAGTAATAGAAATGTGATGGATTAGGTTGTTGTCCTTTTCGCGGCTCACGACGTACGATCCGGGACAGAAAAATAATGTAAAAGAAGAAAAGTGTCTTGAAACTAATGAAAATATTCGATTTTGCGCTCCAAAAATAGGCGCAGCCGAGCAAGCGTGTTGCCTTCGTCGTAGAGCTCTCGAAGAGCTTTCCAACAGTATGTTGTGCGCCATGTAACTCTTCCCGGATCAAAAGTTATGGGCAACAGAGCGACGGAGACCTGGTACTAAGCCCCACACCCTCGGTTTGCGGGCCCAGCCTCTACGTGAAGCGCAGTTCTCTTGCCCAAGGTGAGGTGGGATTAGGTAATTGAAATGTGATGCATTAGGTTGTCGTCATTTTCGCGGCTCACGACGTACGATCCAGGATGGAAAAACAGCGCAAAAGAAGAAAAGTGTCCCGAAACTGATAAAAACATTAAATTTGGGCTCCGAAAACTAGCGCAGCCGTGCAGTCTTACTGCCCTCATTGCATAACTCTCAGAGAGTTTTCCAACGGTATGCTGTGTGCCGCGTGACTCCTTACGGATAAAAAGTCATGGGCACCATAGTGACGTAGACCTGGTCCCAAGCCCCACGCCCTCAGTTTGCGGGCCCAGCCTCTACATGAAGAGAAGTTGTCATGCCCAAGGTTCCGTGGGATTCAGTAATAGAAATGTGATGGATTAGGTTGTCGTCCTTTTCACGGCTCACGACGTAAGATTCAGGACGGAGAAACAGCGCAAAAGAAGAAAAGTTTTCCAAAACTGATGAAATTATTCTATTTTGGGCTCCAAAAATAGGCGCAGCCGAGCAGGCTTGCTGCCCTCGTCGTAGAGCTCTCGGAGAACTTTCCAACGGTATGTTGTGCGTCGCGTAACTCTTCTCGGATCAAAAGTTATAGGCACCGGAGCGACAGAGACCTGGTCCTAAGCCCCACGCCCTCGGTTTGTGGGCCCAACCTCTACCTGAAGCGAAGTTTTCTTGCCCAAGGTGCCATGGGATTCGATAATAGTAATGTGATGGATCAGATTGTCGCCCTTTTTGCAGCTCATGACGTACGATCCGGGATAGAAAAACAGCGCAAAAGAAGAAAAGTGTCATGAAACTGGTGAAAATTTTTGATTTTGAGCTACAAAAACAGTCGCAGGAGCAGGCTTGCTTCCCCCGTCGTAGAGCTCTCGGAGAGCTTTCCAACAGTATGCTGCGCGCCGTGTAACTCTTTTCGGATCAAAAGTTATAGGCACTGAAGCGACAGAGACCTGGTCCCAAGCCCTATGCCCTCGGTTGATAGGCCCAGCCTCTACGTGAAGCGAAATTTTCTTGCCCAAGATGTCGTGGGATTCGGTAATAGACATGTGATGGATTAGGTTGGCGTCCTTTTCGCGGCTCATGACGTACGATCCGGGATGGAAAAACATCACAAAAGAAGAAAAGTGTCCCGAAACTAATAAAAACATTCAATTTTGGGCTCCGAAAACAAGCGTAGCCGAGCAAGCTTGCTGCCCTTGTAGTAGAGCTCTCGGAGAGATTTTCGACGATATGCTATGTGCCGTGTAACTTTTCCCGGAAAAAAAGTTATAAGCTCCGGAGTGACGGAGACCTAGTCCTAATCCCCACGCCCGCAGTTTGCGGGCCCAGCCTCTACGCGATGTAAAGTTGTCTTGCCCAAGGTGCGGTGGGATTCGGTAATAGAAATGTGATGGATTAAGTTGTCGTCCTTTTCGCAGCTCACGACGTACGATCCGGGACAGAAAATCAGCGCAAAAGAAGAAAAGTGTCCCAAAACTAATGAAAACGTTTGATTTTGGCTTCCAAAAATAGATGCAGCCATGCAGTCTTGCTGCCCTCGTCGTAGAGCTCTCATAGAGCTTTCCAACGGTATGCTGTGTGCCGCGTAACTCCTTTAAGATAAAAAGTTATGGGCACCAGAGTGACAGAGACCTAGCCCCAAGCCCCACTCCCTCGGTTTACGGGCCCAACCTCTACGTGATGCCAAGTTATCTTAGCCAAGGTACCGTGGGATTCGGTAATAGAAATGTGATGGATTAGGTTGTCGTCCTTTTCGCGGCTCATGACGTACGATACGGGACGGAAAAACAGCGCCAAATAAGAAAAGTATCCAAAAACTGATGAAAACGTTTGATTTTGGGCTAAAACAACTGGCGCAGCCGAGCAGGCTTTCTACCCTCATCGTAGAGCACTCAGAGAGATATCCAACGGTATGCTGTGCACCGTGTAACTCTTTTCGGATCAAAAGTTATGGGCACTGGAGCGACGAAGACTTGGTCCCAAACCCCACGCCCTCAGTTTGCAAACCCAGCCTCTATGTGAAGCGAAGTTGTCTTGCCCAAGGTGCGGTGGGATTCGGTAATAGAAATGTGATGGATTAGGTTGTCATCCTTTTCACGGCTCACGACGTACGATCCGAGACGGAAAAACAGCGCAAAAGAAGAAAAGTGTCCCAAAACAGATTAAAACGTTCGATTTTGGGCTCCGAAAACAGGCATAGCAGTGCAGTCTTGCTACCCTCGTCGTAGAGCTCTCGAGGAGCTTTCCAACGATATGTTGTGTGCCGTGTAACTCCTTACAGATAAAAATTTATGGGCACTAGAGTGACGGAGACTTGGTCCCATACCCCACGCCCTCGGTTTGCGGGCCTAGCCTCTACATGAAGCGATGTTGTCTTGCCTAAGGTGCCATGGGATTCGGTAATAAGAATGTGATGGATTAGATTGTCGTCCTTTTCGCGGCTCACGATGTACAATCCGGGACGAAAAAACTACGCAAAAGAAGAAAAGTATCCTAAACCTATTGAAACCATTCGGGCACCAAAAATAGGCAAAACTGAGCAGGCTTGCTGCCCTCTTCGTAGAGCTGTCGAAGTGCTTTCCAACGGTATGCTGTGCGCCATGTAACTTTTCCCGGATCAAAAGTTATGGGCACCGGAGCGACGGAGACCTAGTCCCAAGCCCCACGCCCACGGTTTGCGGGCCCAACCTCTACGTGAAGCAAAGTTGTCTTGCCCAAGGTGCGGTGGGATTCAGTAATAGATATGTGATGGATTACGTTGTTGTCCTTTTCGTGGCTCACGACGTACGATCCGGGATGGAAAAACAGAGCAAAAGAATAAATGTGTCCCAAAACTGTTGAAAACATTCGATTTTTGGGCTCTGAAAACAAACGCAGCCACGCAGTCTTGCTGCTCCCATCGTAGGGCTCTTGGAGAGCTTTCCAACGGCATGTTGTGCGCCGCGTAACTCCTTACGGATCAAAAGTTATAGGCACCGGAGTGACGGAGACCTGGTCCCAAGCCCCATGCCCTCGGTTTGTGGGCCCAGCCTCTACGTGAAGTGAAGTTATCTTGCCCAAGGTGCCGTGGGATTAGGTAATAGAAATGTGATGGATTAGGTTGTCGTCATTTTCGCGACTCACGACGTACGATCCGGGACTGAAAAACAGCTCAAAAGAAGAAAAGTATCATAAAACTAATGAAGACATTCGATTTTGGGATACAAATACAGGCGCAAGAGCAGGCTTGCTTCCCTTGTCGTAGAGGTCTTAGAGAGGTTTCCAACAGTATGCTGTGCGGCGCGCAACTTTTTTCGGATCAAAAGTTATGGGCACCAGAGCGACAGAGACCTGGTCCCAAGCCCCACGTCCTTTTCGTTGCTCACGATGTACGATCCGCGACGAAAAAATAGCACAAAAGAAGAAAAGTGTCCAGAAACTAATGAAAATGTTCTATTTTGGGCTCCGAAAATAGGTGTAGCCCAGCAAGCTTCCTATCCCTGTTGTAGAGCTCTCGGAGAGCTTTCGAACGGTATGCTCTGAGCCGCGTAACTCTTTACAGAACAAAAGTTATGGCCACTAGAGTGACGAAGACCTGGTCCCAAGCCCCATGCCCTCGATTTGCGGGCCCAACCTCTATGTGAAGCGAAGTTGTCTTACCCAAGGTGCCATGGGATTTGGTAATTGAAATGTGATGGATTTGGTTGTCGTCCTTTTCGCAGCTCACGACGTACGATCCATGACGAAAAAATAGTGTAAAAGAAGAAAAGTGTCCCAAAACTGATGAAAACATTCAATTTTGGTCTCCGAAAACAGGCGCAGCTGAGCAAGCTTGTTGCCCTCGTCGTAGAGCTCTCGGAGAGCTTTTCGACGGTATGCTGTGCGCCGTGTAACTTTTCCCGGATCAAAAGTTATGGGCACCGGAGCGACGGAGACCTAGTCCTAAGCCCCACGCCCACGGTTTGCGGGCCCAACCTCTACGTGAAGCAAAGTTGTCTTGCCCAAGGTACGGTGGGATTTAGTAATAGATATGTGATGGATTACGTTGTTGTCCTTTTCGTGGCTCACGACGTACGATCCCGGATGGAAAAACAGCGCAAAAGAATAAATGTGTCCCAAAACTATTGAAAACATTAGATTTTTGGGCTCCGAAAACAAGCGCAGCCACGCAGTCTTGTTGTTCCCATCGTAGGGCTCTCGGAGAGCTTTCCAACGGCATGTTGTGCGCCGCGTAACTCCTTACGGATCAAAAGTTATAGGCACCGGAGCGACAGAGACCTGGTCCCAAGCCCCATGCCCTCAGTTTGTGGGCCTAGCCTCTACGTGAAGCGAAGTTATCTTGCCCAAGGTGCCGTGGGATTAGGTAATAGAAATGTGATGGATTAGGTTGTCGTCCTTTTCGCGGCTCACGACATACGATCCGGGACGAAAAAATAGCTCAAAAGAAGAAAAATGTCATAAAACTAATGAAAACATTCGATTTTGGGATACAAATACAAGCGCAACAGCAGGCTTGCTTCCCTTGTCGTAGGGGTCTTAGAGAGGTTTCCAACAGTATGCTGTGCGGCGCGCAACTCTTTTTGGATCAAAAGTTATGGGCACCAGAGCGACAGAGACCTGGTCCCAAGCCCCACGTCCTCGGTTTGCAGGCCCAACCTCTACATGAAGCGAAATTGTCCTACCCAAGGTGTCATGGGATTCTGTAATAGAAATGTGATGTATTAGGTTGTCGTCCTTTTCGCGGCTCACGACGTACGATCCGGGATGGAAAAACCGCGTAAAAGAAGAAAAGTGTCCCGAAACTGTTGAAAACATGCAATTTTGGGCTTCGAAAATAGGCGTAGCTGAGCAGGCTTGCTTCCCTTGTCGTAGAGCTCTCGGAGGGCTTTCTAACGGTATGTTGTGCGCCGCGTAACTCTTTCCCGATCAAAAGTTATGGGCACCGGAGCGACGGAGACCTAGTCCCAAGCCCCACGGCCTCGGTTTGTGGGCCCAACCATTACGTGAAGCGAAGTTGTCTTGCCCAAGGTGCAATGGGATTCGATAATAGAATTGTGATGGATTATGTTGTCGTCCTTTTCACGGCTCATGACGTACGATCCGGGACGGAAAAACAGCGCAAAAGTAAAAAAGTGTACCGAAACTGATGAAAATGTTCGATTTTGGGCTCCGAAAATAGGCGCAGCCATGTAGTCTTGTTGCCCTGGTCGTAGAGCTCTCGAAGAGCTTTCCAACGGTATGCCGTGCGCCACATAACTCTTTCCGGATCAAAAGTTATGGGCACCGGTGCGACGGAGACCTAGTCCCAAGCCCTATGCCCTTGGCTTGCGTGCCCAGCCTCTACGTGAAGCTAAGTTGTCTTGCCCAATGTGTCATGGGATTCGGTAATAAAACTGTGATGGATTAGGTTGTCGTCCTTTTCGTGGCTCACGGCGTACGATTCGGGACGGAAAAACAGCGTAAAAGAAGAAAAGTATCCTGAAACTGATGAAAATATTCAATTTTGAGCTCCCAAAACAGGCGTAGTCGAGCAGGGTTACTGCCCCCGTCGTAGAGCTCTCGGAGAGCTTTCAAACAGTATGCTATGCGCCGCGTAACTCCTTACGAATCAAAAGTTATGGGCACTGGAGTGACGGGGACCTGGTCCCAAGCCCGATGCCGTCGGTTTGCGGGCCTAGCCTCTACGTGAAGCGAAGTTGTCTTGCCCATGGTGCCATCAGATTCGGTCATAGAAATGTGATGGATTAGGTTGTCGTCCTTTTTCGCAGCTCACGACGTAATATCCAGGACGAAAAAATAGTGCAAAAAGAGAAAGTGTCACGAAATTGATGAAAAAATTCAATTTTGGGCTCCGAAAATAGGCGCTGTGACGCCCGAGATTTAGCCATGCATTTAATTACTGCTGCATCCTTTGTTTGCGCATCTATTTCTATGCATTATTAACTGCCTTCTTAAGTTACTATTCACTTCATTTTTAAACTGCATTCTATTGGTTAATTAGCATTTTTATTAAATCATATTAATTGAAAAAGTAGTGGGAAAAATGTGCATTTGAACTAAAGGCGTTAGGAGAACTCGTTTAGAAAATGATTTTTGTAGTTGAATGAATAGTGTTACGTAACTAACTTAGAGATTTAATTAACTAGCACACATGTTTCACCGTAGGCTCGTTTTTAAGCTTACTACGCGCATTTTAGAAGCCACTTAAGCACCCAAACATGACCCCACCCCAATATATCCTCAACATAACATAACATTAACTCATATAACACAAGAAAAAAAAAAAGCTGAAAAAAAGGGAGCAGAACCCGACAGCTCCAAGGGAAGAAAAGAAGGAGATTTTGCTCACCAAGCCTCCAATCCAAGCCACTCCAAGCCTTGAGCAACTAGTGTAGGGTGTTTGCAAGGTTCCTAGGTGCTCCTACGCGCATTGGTGAGGGATTTCATGGCTTATTTTTGCATTTCTAAATAGTTGTCAATTTCTTGATTTGTTGAAAATGTGATCAAATGCCATTGTATTAGTTATCTATGCTATTATACTATGTATATGAATGCTAGAGAACATATTTGAGCCATCGTTTCGTAATTTAAACGGTTAGAATCGTTAGTTTGATTTTTAGGGTGAATAGTGACGTTTTTCTAGGGTTTTGCGTAATTGCTCGAATTAGCTTGATTCAATGCTTCTAATAGATGCCTTAGGTGCTAGTTAAGGTAACCTAATAGCCCCGTGGACTTGCATTGTCCTTAGATCGCTTAAAATGGAAAATAGCTGACTTTAATTTGGGGCTTTCGGGGTTAATGCGAATCCGGGTGGATTCGGGCTTCAATTCTAGTATCCTTAAGTTACCTAGGTGCTATAGAAGCCTTGATGTCCCTTGTTTGAAGCCCGGACAATGTATGTGTAGTTTAAAGCCATAAGAGGGAATTTGGGGCTTTCGGGGTAATTGCGGGCATTTGAATGAGTTAGAGGGTTGAGAGGGTACCTTGAGGGTTAGTTAGAAAGTTGGGAGAGTTTCCTTTGAAATTGGAATCATTAATCTTGGTTTGGAAGAGAAATAGTTTGAAAAACAAAGGGATTTATGAGCTATTTCGGTTGACCCACACTTCTAAACCCATGGCATAACTTCTTGAGTGTTTATATGTGGTTTCAAGTTATTTTGAAGCTTTTGGTGTGATTCTATACTTAATTTGCATGTCTCCTCGTAAAATTGCATATTTGCTTATATAATTGTTCTATTCTAATTGCATCGAGGTCAACCTACTTTGTTGATCCTCCTATGTGTTAATGCTTATATTATTGTTATTAACTTGCCATTGTTAAGTGCATTGCATAGTGGTTGCGCAACCATAGTGTCAGGGGCGGATGTGTTGAATATCGGCTGGGCGGCAGATGGTTTGCCGGTGGATATTCAAACTTCGTGCCCTAGTCCCTCATTCGCCTGGTCCGGAGATTGCCAGGGGATGTTGGGTCATAGGATTCGGGGTACATCTGGAGTACACCCACTGGAGTGTTTGGGGATTATGCCGGCTTATCGTGATCGTGCTCGTGGTTTGTGGATCGTGATTGAAGACCAGTGAAGATTGGTGTATAGGGGATTGTGTGAAATGTATCCTTTTAAATGTGTGGTTACTTTAGTTATCATTGTTTCTTAAATTGTCTAAGTGATATTGTTGTATAACTGTATTATCTGTTGCATTGCACACCCCGGGACTATATCCCTCACTGGGCAACAGTGGTTGCTCATACCTCGATATATGTTTCAGGAGACGCTGAGGGTGATCCCCAGCTTGTTGAGTTACTTGAGGAGGAGGAAGTTCAGATTGACCCTTTACCTTAGTTGCTGTGCCTGATAGCTTGAGGTGGTTTAATTCCTTGCTGCTTTGTGGAAGGCTCAACTGTTTATTTTATGTCCTATTTTGTAGCCTAAGGGCTATGTATATGCTTGTTGTATAAGTTGAAGACTAGTTGGTTGTGGTGTAGCTTTGAAAGCCTATGTACTGTAATAACTTATGATCTACTTCTATTCGCTTTGCTTGCTTGGGAGTGAATGGCTTAAAGTAGAAATGTTGATCTTCCAATTATGTTTAATTGATTTCCTAGAATGTCATGATTATAAAACTATGTTGATAACTAGTTCTCGCATGCTTGTGTGTTTTGGAACTATTGTGTACTTTAAGGCTCGGATGGCCTTAGAACTTTGTTGTTTAATTAAGAAAAGCTTGTATTGTATTGTTGGGACTTTGTTTGAGTGATTACAGGTTTTTAGAATGTCCACGGTACAGGGGAGACTATGTCCGTGTGTCGGGTCCGGACTTAACCTTTAGCTTGGGGGTTGGGTTGGGGCGTGACATTTAAGTGGTATCAGAGCTATAGATTGCATGAAGCCGGGTTAAATTTCTCGGTCTGTGGGTAGAGATTTGTTATGTGACTTTGTGAATGCATGAGTCCTTGATTTTGATTGACCTAAGTGAAATTTGAATTAGGAATGAACATGCTAGCGTGGAAAAAGAATATCAAGAGTCTAGAATGTCAAGTATGATCTAGTGATTTATGTGTACTTCAAGAATGTGAAATATTTATCTGAACTTCTATGTACTTGACTTTATGTGAATCTAATTGGACTTTTCTTTATGTGTTTACTTATAAATTGCATATATACATATATATACCTGTCATAACACTTTGCATTCAAGCTATTCGAGATGGGGCCCCGCCGTCGTGCAGATAATCCGAATGTTGGTGGAGAACCCGAGGGGGTTCATGGGCAAGAAGCTGAGATGGCCAAAAATGCACCGCAGGTTCAAGAACCGAGCACTGCACAGATCTTGGCCATGATGGCCACTGCTATGAACACTATCGCCCAGTTTGTTACACAACAGGGTCAGCCAGGGGTCGTTGGAGGTAATCAGGCTGCGATAGCCAGAGGTAGTTGTCCTACCGGAGGGAATCTGTATGATCGGTTTATACATCATGGGGCCTATACTTTCTTTGGGGAGCCGGACGATATGAAGACTGAGATGTGGCTAAGGAAGTTTGAGAGAGTGGCAGCAATACTCGAGTGCCATGATGACAGGAAGATTACTTATGCCACTTTCCTTCTCGAGGGTGATGCTGAAGATTGGTGGCATACCGTCAGTGAGAAATGGGAAGCCGTGGGCGTTCATCATTCATGGGCTGACTTTGTCCGAGAATTTCGAGACAAGTATATATCGGTAGTTGCCCGCGAGAGGCATCAAATAGAGTTCATAAACTTGAAGCAGGGAAGTATGACGGTAGATCAATACGAGGCTACTTTTACCCGGCTTTCTCGTTATGCACCAGCTTTGATTCAGCCGGAGGACATGAAGATCCAGAGGTTCATCCTGGGTTTGAGGAGGGATATTATGCTGAACTTGTCTGCAAATGATTTTCCTAACTATGCTGCAGTAGTCCGAGCCGCCTCGAGATATGAGAAACGCAAGGCCGATGTGTTAGCCGAGACCAGTCAATTGAGTAAACGGTTTCAGTCTCAGAGTCAAGGGTACCAGGGGCAGGCTGTATCAGTTGGGCAGAGTTCATAGCCGAGGCAGACTCAGAGTTATACAGGGCCTACTCAGACTCAGTCACGACCGGTTCAGAGTCAAACCCAGAGTCAGTTCCGTCCAGCAGTTTCCCGTTCGCAGCAGGGCAGTTCAGCTACCTCTACTTACAGAGCTCCTTCGGGAGGCACTGTTGTAAGATGTCACCAGCAGTGCAGCTTCTGTCAGCGCCAGGGCCACACTGAGGATGTTTGTTGGAAGAAACATAACAAGTGTACAAGTTGCGGCAGTGATCAGCACAGGGTTAAAGACTGTCAGAAATTTAAGAACCCTAGGGGTCTGACATCAGCTCAGAACTCTCAGACCAGGGCACCAGCTACAGCACCACCACCACGAGGCCAGGCCCGTGTATTTGCTTTGGATGCTGAGGAGCTTCCGGATACTACCGCTGTGGTAGAAGGTATTTTTCTTCTTAATGATCAATCAGTTAAGGTTTTAATTGATTTCGGGGCTTCGCATTCTTTTATTACTCCTACTTGTGCACAAAATGCTAAATTGAAACATGATAAACTGTTGCATGAGATTGTGGTTTATACTCCTATGGGTCCGAAGTTTGTTACTAGATCTATTTGCAGAGCATGTAGTATATTTATTGAGGGTCGTGTTTTTCCTGCTGATTTGATTATCCTACCCTTCAATGACTTTGAAATTATATTGGGGATGGACTGGTTAAGTAAATATTATGCCCAGCTTGATTGTAGAAAGAAGATTGTGTATCTAGAAATGCCTGACCAGCCTATACTTAAAATAGTTGGTAGTAGAAAATCTACGGGAACTCCTATTATTTCTTCTATTAGGGCATCTAAATTATTGAACAAGGGTTGTGAGGCTTATCTTGCATATTTGATTAATCAACCTGGGGATCAATTGAAATTGAATGATGTACCTATCGTGAGAGAGTTTCCGGGGGTCTTTCCTGAGGAATTACCTGGGTTACCGCCTGATAGAGAGATAGAGTTCATGATTGATTTATTTCCGGGGACTTCACCTATCTCTAGGACTCCGTATAGAATGGCTCCACCTGAATTGCAGGAATTGAAAGTTCAATTGCAGGGCTTGCTTGAGAAGGGATTCATTCAGCTGAGTTCTTCACCGTGGGGTGCGCCAGTTCTATTCGTTAAAAAGAAAGACGGATCTCTTCGCCTATGCATTGATTATCGGGGTCTTAATCAGGTAACCATCAAAAATAAATATCCTTTGCCTTTAATCGAAGAGTTATTTGATCAGTTGCAAGGTGCCAGGGTATTCTCTAAATTTGATCTGAGGCAGGGCTATTATCAACTGAGGATTAAGAAAGATGATGTTCCTAAAACTACTTTCAGAACTCGATATGGCCATTATGAGTTTGTTGTCTTGCCGTTTGGTCTTACTAATGCTCCCGCCGCATTCATGGACTTAATGCAGAGGGTATTCCGTCCTTATCTGGACCAATTTGTGGTCATATTTATTGATGATATCCTTGTCTATTCTAAATCTGAGGCGAAACATGAACAGCATCTCAGAATTGTGTTGCAGACTCTTCAGGAGCATCAGTTATTTGCAAAGTTTAGCAAATGTGAATTCTGGCTTAAGCAAGTTGCCTTTCTTGGCCATATTATCTCGCAGGATGGTATTTCTGTTGATCCAGCGAAGATTGAAGTTGTGTTATCTTGGAAACGACCTGAAACTGTCACGGAGATTCGTAGCTTCCTTGGTTTAGCTGGGTATTATTGGAGGTTTGTCAAGGATTTCTCTAAGATTGCAGGGTCTTTAACTCAACTTACTCAGAAGAAAACAGTTTTTGACTGGAGTGATAAATGTGAGGCCAGCTTCCAGGAATTGAAGAAGAGATTGACTACAGCTCCTATTCTTGCTTTACCTGAGGGTTATGATAATCTGGTGATCTATAGTGATGCTTCGAAGGAAGGTCTAGGTTGTGTATTGATGCAGAATGGCAGGGTTATTGCTTATGCTTCCAGGAAACTGAAGCCTTATGAACTCAACTATCCGACTCATGATCTTGAGCTTGCAGCTATCATTCTTGCATTAAAGAAATGGCGTCATTATCTCTGGGGCAACAAATTTGAAATCTTTACAGATCATAAGAGCTTGAAATATCTGTTTTCACAGAAAGAGTTGAACATGAGGCAGAGGCGTTGGCTGGAATTACTTGAGGACTATAACTGCACTATTAACTATCTTCCGGGCAAGACCAATATTGTTGCTGATGCTTTGAGTCGAAAGGCTACTGTTGCTAGCTTCATTATCAAGAATTGGAAATTCATGGAAGAATTGTGCTTATGGAAGCCTAGTACTTCAAATTCTGGTATTCAATTTGCAAGTTTGCAGATTCAATCTTTGTTATTATCCAAGATTTGAGAAGCTCAACAAGCTGATCTTCAATTGTTGAAAGTCTTAGAGAATTCTAAAGGGGGAGAGTCGGATTTCAAACTGCACGACGATGGTATTCTCAAATTCAAGGGTAGAATCTGTATTTCGAATGATCCAACCCTAAAGAAGGATATTCTTGCTGAGGCACACAGTTCTAGATATACTATCCATCCAAGCAGTACGAAAATGTATAAAGATTTGAAGCAGAACTTTTGGTGGAATAATATGAAGAGAGAAATTGCTGACTATGTTGCTCGATGCCTTACTTGTCAGAAAGTTAAAGCAGAACACCAGAGACCTGCAGGGTTGTTGCAGCCTTTGGCTATTCCTGTTTGGAAATGGGATCATATTACTATGGATTTCGTATCAGATTTACCGAGGTCTTCGAAGGGTAATGACTCAGTTTGGGTTATTGTGGATAGACTGACCAAGACTTCTCACTTTATTGCTAAAAAAAGTCTGATTCTCTTGATAAACTGGTAGAGTTGTATATTGAGAATGTTGTCCGACTTCATGGAATTCCAAAGAGTATTGTGTCAGATAGAGATCCCAGATTCACATCGCAGTTCTGGCAGAAGATTCAGAAAGCTTTGGGCACGACTTTGAATTTCAGTACAGCTTATCATCCCCAGACAGATGGTCAATCCGAGAGAACTATCTTAATCCTTGAGGATATGTTACGGGCTTGCATTCTGGACTTCGGTAAAAGTTGGGAGAAGTATTTGCCACTCGCAGAGTTCGCCTATAACAATAGTTATCAAGCTACTATTGGTATGGCACCATATGAGGCACTGTATGGGCGTAAATGTCGATCTCCTCTCTACTGGGATGATGCTGGCGAGATGAAGACTATCGACCCTACTCTCTTACCTGAAATGAACAAAATGATTGATCATGTGCAGCTTATCAGAAAAAGAATGCTTACAGCACAGAGCCGGCAAAAGAGTTATGCGGATAGACGACGTTGTGATCTAAAATTTGCTGTGGGGGATCGAGTATTTCTGAAAATTTCTCCTCACAAGGGTTTGATTCGGCATGGTAAAGGAGGTAAACTCAGTCCTCGATATGTGGGACCATTTGAGATAACTAAAACTATTGGTGAACTGGCTTACCGTTTGGCTTTACCTCCCAGTCTGGGCAGAATTCATGACGTATTCCATGTTTCCATGCTTCGGAAGTATCAGCCAGATCCCTCTCACATACTTGAGCCGGAACCGCTAGAGGTCAGTGAAACTTTGACCTATACAGAGAAACCTCTTCGAATTGTTGATCAGAAAGTTCAGGAGCTGAGGACTAAAAGCATTCTGATGGTTAAAGTTCTGTGGGATCATCACGGAGTAGAGGATGCGACGTGGGAGAGAGAGGAGCAGATGCGGGAACGGTATCCAGAGTTATTCGCCGAATCATGTAAGAATTGCGTGGACGCAATTAGCTTAAGGGGGAAAGGATGTGACGCCCGAGATTTAGCCATGCATTTAATTACTGCTGCATCCTTTGTTTGCGCATCTCTTTCTATGCCTTATTAACTGCCTTCTTAAGTTACTATTCACTTCATTTTTAAACTGCATTCTATTGGTTAATTAGCATTTTTATTAAATCATATTAATTGTAAAAGTAGTGGGAAAATGTGCATTTGAACTAAAGGTGTTAGGAGAACTCGTTTAGAAAATGATTTTTGTAGTTGAATGAATAGTGTTACGTAACTAACTTAGAGATTTAATTAACTAGCACACATGTTTCACCGTAGGCTCATTTTTAAGCTTACTACGCGTATTTTAGAAGCCACTTAAGCACCCAAACATGACCCCACCCCAATATATCATCAACATAACATAACATTAACTCATATAACACAAGAAAAAAAAAATAAAAGCTGAAAAAAAGGGAGCAGAACCCGACAGCTCCAAGGGAAGAAAAGAAGGAGATTTTGCTCACCAAGCCTCCAATCCAAGCCACTCCAAGCCTTGAGCAACTAGTGTAGGGTGTTTGCAAGGTTCCTAGGTGCTCCTACGCGCATTGGTGGGGGATTTCACGGCTTATTTTTGTATTTCTAAATAGTTGTCAATTTCTTAATTTGTTGAAAATGTGATCAAATGCCATTGTATTAGTTATCTATGCTATTATACCATGTATATGAATGCCAGAGAACATATTTGAGCCATCGTTTCGCAATTTAAATGGTTAGAATCGTTAGTTTGATTTTTAGGGTGAATAGTGATGTTTTTCTAGGGTTTTGCGTAATTGCTCGAATTAGCTTGATTCAATGCTTCTAATAGATGCCTTAGGTGCTAGTGAAGGTAACCTAATAGCCCCGTGCACTTGCATTGTCCTTAAATCGCTTAAAATGGAAAATAGCCGACTTTAATTTCGGGCTTTCGGGGTTAATGCGAATCCGGGTGGATTCAGGCTTCAATTCTAGTATCCTTAAGTTACCTAGGTGCTATAGAAGCCTTGATGTCCCTTGTTTGAAGCCCGGACAATGTATGTGTAGTTTAAAGCCATAAGAGGGAATTTGGGGCTTTCGGGGTAATTGCGGGCATTTGAATGAGTTAGAGGGTTGAGAGGGTACCTTGAGGGTTAGTTAGAAAGTTGGGAGAGTTTCCTTTGAAATTGGAATCATTAACCTTGGTTTGGAAGAGAAATAGTTTGAAAAACAATGGGATTTATGAGCTATTTCGGTTGACCCACACTTCTAAACTCATGGCATAACTTCTTGAGTGTTTATATGTGGTTTCAAGTTATTTTGAAGCTTTTGGTGTGATTCTATACTTAATTTGTATGTCTCCTCGTAAAATTGCATATTTGCTTATATAATTGTTCTATTCTAATTGCATCGAGGTCAACCTACTTTGTTGATCCTCCTATGTGTTAATGCTTATATTATTGCTATTAACTTGCCATTGTTAAGTGCATTGCATAGTGGTTGCGCAACCATAGTGTTAGGGGCGGATGTGTTGAATATCGGCTGGGCGGTAGAGGGCTTGCCGGTGGATATTCAAACTCCGTGCCCTAGTCCCTCATTCACCTGGTCTGGAGATTGCCAGGGGATGTTGGGTCGTAGGGTTCGGGGTACATCCGAAGTATACCCACTGGAGTGTTTGGGGATTATGCCGGCTTATTGTGATCGTGCTCGTGGTTCGTGGATCGTGATTGAAGACCAGTGAAGATTGGTGTATAGGGGATTGTGTGAAATGTATCCTTTTAAATGTGTGGTTACTTTAGTTATCATTGTTTCTTAAATTGTCTAAGTGATATTGTTGTATAACTGTATTATCTGTTGCATTGCACGCCCCGGGACTATATCCCTCACTGGGCAACAGTGGTTGCTCATACCTCGATATATGTTTCAGGAGATGCTGAGGGTGATCCCTAGCTTGTTGAGTTAGTTGAGGAGGAAGAAGTTCAGATTGACCCTTTACCTTAGTTGCTGTGCCTGATAGCTTGAGGTGGTTTAATTCCTTGCTGCTTTGTGGAAGGCTCAACTGTTTATTTTATGTCCTATTTTGTAGCCTAAGGGCTATGTATATGCTTGTTGTATAAGTTGAAGACTAGTTGGTTGTGGTGTAGCTTTGAAAGCCTATGTACTGTAATAACTTATGATCTACTTCTATTCGCTTTGCTTGCTTGGGAGTGAATGGCTTAAAGTAGAAATGTTGATCTTTCAATTATGTTTAATTGATTTCCTAGAATGTCATGATTATAAAACTATGTTGATAACTAGTTCTCGCATGCTTGTGTGTTTTGGAACTATTGTGTACTTTAAGGCTCGGATGGCCTTAGAACTTTGTTGTTTAATTAAGAAAAGCTTGTATTGTATTGTTGGGACTTTGTTTGAGTGATTACAGGTTTTTAGAATGTCCACGGTACAGGGGAGACTCTGTCCGTGTGTCGGGTCCGGACTTAACCTTTAGCTTGGGGGTTGGGTCGGGGCGTGACAGGCGCAGCTATGCAGTCTTGCTGCCCCCATCGTAGAGATCTCAAAGAGCTTTCCGATGGTATGCTGTGCGCCGTGTAACTCCTTAGGGATAAAAAGTTATAGGCACTGGAGTGACAGAGACCTGGTCCCAAGCCCCACGCCCTCGATTTGCTAGCCCAGCCTCTACGTGAAGTGAAGTTGTCTTGCCCATGGTGTCGTGGGATTTGGTAATAGAAATATGATGGATTAGGTTGTCGTCCCTTTCGTTGCTCACGATGTACGATCCGGGATGAAAAAACAGCGCAAAAAAAGAAAAGTATCCAGAAACTAATTAAAATGTTCTATTTTGGGCTCTAAAAATATGTGTAGCCCAGCAAGCTTGCTGCCCCCATTGTAGAGCTCTCGGAGAGCTTTCCAACGGTATGCTCTGCGCCGCGTAACTCTTTACAGAACAAAAGTCATGGCCACTAGAGTGACGGAGACCTGGTCCTAAGCCCCATGCCCTCGGTTTGCGGGCCCAGCCTCTACGTGAAGCGAAGTTGTCTTACCCATGGTGCCATGGGATTCGGTAATAGAAATGTGATGGATTTGCTTGTCGTCCTTTTCGCAGCTCACAACGTACGATCCGGGACGAAAAAATAGTGTAAAAGAAGAAAAGTGTCCCGAAACTGATGAAAACATTCAATTTTGTGCTTCGAAAACAGGCGCAGCCGAGCAACCTTGTTGCCCTCGTCGTAGAGCTCTCGGAGAGCTTTCCGACGGTATGCTGTGCGCCGTGTAACTTTTCCCGGATCAAAAGTTATGGGCACCGGAGCGACGGAGACCTAGTCCCAAGCCCAACGCCCACGGTTTGCGGGCCTAACCTCTACGTGAAGCAAAGTTGTCTTGCCTAAGGTGCAGTGGGATTCAGTAATTGATATGTGATGGATTACGTTGTCGTCCTTTTCGTGGCTCACGACGTACGATCCGGGATAGAAAAACAGCGAAAAAGAATAAATGTGTCCCAAAACTATTGAAAACATTCGATTTTTGGGCTCCGAAAACAAGCGCAGCCACGCAGTCTTGCTGCTCCCATCGTACGGCTCTCGGAGAGCTTTCCAACGGCATGTTGTCCGCCGCGTAACTCTTCCCGGATCAAAAGTTATAGGCACCGGAGCGACAGAGACTTGGTCCTAAGCCCCACGCCCTCGGTTTGTGGGCCCAGCCTCTACCTGAAGTGAAGGTTTCTTGCCCAAGGTGCCATGGGATTCAGTAATAGTAATGTGATGGATCATGTTGTCGCCCTTTTTGCGACTCACGACGTATGATCCGGGACGGAAAAATAGCGCAAATGAAAAAAAGTGTCACGAAACTGATGAAAATATTCGATTTTGAGCTACAAAAACAGGCACAGGAGCAGGCTTGCTTGCCCCGTCGTAGAGCTCTCGGAGAGCTTTCCAACGGTATGCTTTGCACCGTGCAACTCTTTCCGAATCAAAAGTTATGGGCACCGAAGCGACGGAGACCTAGTCCCAAGCCCCACGCCCTCGGTTTGTGGGCCCAGCCTCTACGTGAAGCAAAATTTTCTTGCCCAAGGTGTCGTGGGATTCGGTAATAGACATGTGATGGATTAGGTTGTCGTCCTTTTCACGGCTCACGACGTACGATCTGGGACGAAAAAACATCACAAAACAAGAGAAGTGTCTCGAAACTAATGAAAACATTTAATTTTGGGCTCCGAAAACAGGCGCAGCTGAGCAAGCTTGCTGCCCTCATTGTAGAGCTCTCGGAGAGATTTTCGACGGTATGCTGTGTGCCGTGTAACTTTTCCCGGATCAAAAGTTACGGGCACCGGAGCGACGGAGACCAGGTCCCAAGCCCCACACCCGCAGTTTGCGGGCCCTGCCTCTCCGTGAAGTAAAGTTGTCTTGTCCAAGGTGCGGTGGGATTCGGTAATAAAAATGTGATAGATTAGGTTGTCGTTCTTTTTGCAGCTCACGACGTACGATCTGGGACGGAAAATCAACGAAAAAGAAGAAAAGTGTCCCGAAACTGATGAAAACGTTCGATTTTGGCTTTCAAAAATAGACTCATCCATGCAGTGTTGCTGCCCTCGTCGTAGAGCTCTCAGAGAGCTTTCCAACGGTATGCTGTGTGCTGCGTAACTCCTTTTGGATAAAAAGATATGGGCAACAGAGTGACAGAGACCTGGCCCCAAGCCCCACTTCCTCGGTTTACGGGCCCAGCCTCTACGTGATGCCAAGTTATCTTGTCCAAGGTACCGTGGGATTCGGTAATAGAAATACGATGGATTAGGTTGTCGTCCTTTTCGTGGCTCATAACGTACGATACGGGATGGAAAAATAGCACAAAAGAAGAAAAGTATCCCAAAACTGATGAAAACGTTTGATTTTGGGCTAAAAAAACTGGCGCAGCCAAGCAAGCTTGCTGCCCTCGTCGTAGAGCACTCAGAGAGATTTCCAACGGTATACTGTGCGCCGTGTAACTCTTTTCGGATCAAAAGTTATGGGCACCGGAGCGACGGAGACCTGGTCCCAAGCCCCACGCCCTGGGTTTGTGGGCCCAACCTCTACGTGAAGCGAAGTTCTCTTGCCCAAGGTGCGGTGGGATTAGGTAATTGAAATATGATGGATTAGGTTGTCGTCGTTTTCGCGGCTCACGACGTACGATCCGCGACGAAAAAACAGCGCAAAAGAATAAAAAATGTCCTAAAACTAATAAAAATATTGAATTTGGGCTCCGAAAACTAGCGCAGCCGTGCAGTCTTGCTGCCCTCATCGTAGAACTCTCGAAGAGTTTTCCAACAGTATGCTGTGTGCCGGGTAACTCTGTACGGATAAAAAGTGATGGGCACCAGAGTGACGTAGACCTGGTCCCAAGCCCCACGCCCTCAGTTTGCGGGCCCAGCCTCTACATGAAGCGAAGTTGTCATGCCCAAGGTTCTGTGGGATTCGGTAATAGAAATGTCATGGATTAGATTGTCGTCCTTTTCATGGCTCACGACGTACAATCCGGGATGGAGAAACAGCGCAAAAGAAGAAAGTTCCCAAAACTGATGAAAACATTCGATTTTGGACTCCAAAAAAAGGCGCAGCCGAGCAGGCTTGCTACCCTCGTCGTACAACTCTCGGAGAACTTTCCAACGGTATGCTGTGCGCCGCGTAACTCTTCCCGGATCAAAAGTTACAGGACCGGAGCGACAGAGACCTAGTCCTAAGCCCCACGCCCTCAGTTTGTGGGCCCAGCCTCTACCTGAAGCGAAGTTTTCTTGCCCAAGGTGCCATGGGATTCGGTAATAGTAATGTGATGGATCAGGTTGTCGCCCTTTTTGCGGCTCACGACGTACGATCCGGGAGGGAAAAACAGCGCAAACGAAGAAAAGTTTCACGAAACTGATGAAAATATTCGATTTTGAGCTACAAAAATAGGCACAGGAACAGGCTTGCTTCCCCCGTCGTAGAGTTCTCAGAGAGCTTTCCAACGGTATGCTATGCGCCGTGCAACTCTTTCCGGATCAAAAGTTATGGGCACCGAAGCGACGGAGACCTGGTCCCAAGCCCCACGCTCTCGGTTTGTGGGCCCAGCCTCTACGTGAAGTGAAATTTTCTTGGCTAAGGTGTCATGGGATTCGGTAATAGGCATGTGATGGATTAGGTTGTCGTCCTTTTTGCGGCTCACGACGTACGATCCAGGACGAAAAAACATCGCAAAAGAAGAAAAGTGTCCCGAAACTAATGAAAACATTCAATTTTGGCTCCGAAAACAGGCGCAACCGAGCAAGCTTGCTACCCTCGTTGTAGAGCTCTCGAAGAGATTTTCGACGGTATGCTGTGCTCCGTGTAACTTTTCCCGGATCAAAAATTATGGGCACTGGAGCGACGGAGACCTAGTCCCAAGCCCCACGCCCGCAGTTTTCGGGCCCAGCCTCTACGTGAAGTAATGTTGTCTTGCCCAAGGTACGGTGGGATTCGGTAATAGAAATATAATGGATTAGGTTGTCGTCCTTTTCGCAGCTCACGACGTACGATCCGGGATAGAAAATCAGTGCAAAAGAAGAAAACTGTCCAGAGATGGATGAAAACATTCGAGTTTGGCTTCCAAAAATAGACGCAGCCATGTAGTCTTGCTGCTCTCATCGTAGAGCTCTCAGAGAGCTTTCCAACGGTATACTGTGTGCCGCGTAACTCCTTTAAGATAAAAAGTTATGGGCACCAGAGTGACGGAGACCTGGCCCCAATCCCCACTCCCTCGGTTTGCTGGCCCAGCCTCTATGTGATGCCAAGTTATCTTGCCTAAGGTACCATGGGATTCGGTAATAGAAATGTGATGGATTAGGTTGTCGTCCTTTTCGCGGCTCATGACGTACGATACAGGATGAAAAAACAGCGCAAAGGAAGAAAAGTATCCCAAAACTAATGAAAACATTTGATTTTGGGCTAAAAAAACTGGCGCAGCCGAGCAGGCTTGCTGCCCTCGTCGTAGAGCACTCAGAAAGATTTCCAACGGTATGCTGTGCGCTGTGTAACTCTTTTCGGATCAAAAGTTATGGGCACCGGAGCGTTGGAGAGCTGGTCCCAAGCCCCACACCCTCGGTTTGCGGGCCCAGCCTCTAGGTGATGCGAAGTTGTCTTTCCCAAGGTGCGGTGGGATTCAGTAATAGAAATGTGATGGATTAGGTTGTCATCCTTTTCGCTGCTCACGACGTACGATTCGGGACGAAAAAACATTATAAAAGAAGAAAAGTGTCCCAAAACTGATGAAAACGTTCGATTTTGGGCTTCGAAAATAGGCGCAGCCGTGCAATCTTGCTACCCTCATCGTAGAGCTATCGAAGAGCTTTCCAACTGTATGCTGTGTGTCGCGTAACTCCTTACAGATAAAAAGTTATGGGCACTAGAGTGACGGAGACTTGGTCCCATGCCCCATGCCCTCAGTTTGCGGGCCCAACCTCTACGTGAAGCGAAGTTTTCATGCCCAAGGTGCCGTGGGATTCGGTAATAGGAATGTGATGGATTAGGTTGTCGTCCTTTTTGCGTCTGACGACGTACGATCCGGGACGGAAAAACTACGCAAAAGAATAAAAGTATCCTAAACCTAATGAAAACATTCGATTTTGGGCACCAAAAATAGGTGCAACCGAGCAGGCTTGCTGCCCTCGTCGTAGAGCTCTCGAAGAGCTTTCCAACGGTATGCTGTGCGTCGCGTAACTCTTCCCGAATCAAAAGTTATGGGCACCGGAGCTACAGAGACCTGGTCCCAAGCCCCATGCCCTCGGTTTGTAGGCCTAGCCTCTACGTAAAGCGAAGTTATCTTGCCCAAGGTGCCGTGGGATTAGGTAATAGAAATGTGATGGATTAGATTGTCGTCCTTTTCGAGGCTCACGACGTACGATCCGGGACGGAAAAACAGCGCAAAAGAAGAAAAGTGTCATGAAACAAATGAAAACATTCGATTTTGGGATACAAAAACAGGCGTAGGAGCAGGCTTGCTTCCCCCATCGTAGAGGTCTCAGAGAGGTTTCCAACAGTATGCTGTGCGCCGTGCAACTCTTTTCGGATCAAAAGTTATGGGCACCAGAGCGACGGAGACCTGGTCCCAAGCCCCACGCCCTCGGTTTGCAGGCCCAACCTCTACGTGAAGCGAAATTGTCTTGCCCAAGGTGTCATGGAATTCGGTAATAGACATGTGATGGATTAGGTTGTCGTCCTTTTCGCGGCTCACGACGTACGATCCGGGATGGAAAAACCGCGTAAAAGAAGAAAAGTGTCCCGAAACTGTTGAAAACATACGATTTTGGGCTCCGAAAATAAGCGCAGCTGAGCAGGCTTGCTTCCCTTGTCGTAGAGCTCTCGGGGAGCTTTCTAACGGTATGCTGTTCGCAGCGTAACTCTTTCCGGATCAAAAGTTATGGGTACCGGAGCGACGGAGACCTAGTCCCAAGCCCCACTCCCTCGGTTTGTGGGACCAACAATTACGTGAAGCAAAGTTGTCTTGCCCAAGGTGCAGTGGGATTCGATAATAGAAATGTGATGGATTAGGTTTTCGTCCTTTTCGCGGCTCACGACGTACGATCTGGGACGAAAAAATAGCGCAAAAGTAAAAAAGTGTCCAAAAACTGATAAAAATGTTCGATTTTGAGGTCCGAAAATAGGCGCAGCCATGCAGTGTTGCTACCCTGGTCGTAGAGCTCTCGAAGAGCGTTCCAACGGTATGTCGTACGCCACGTAACTCTTTCCGGATCAAAAGTTATGGGCACCGGTGCGACGGTGACCTAGTCCCTAGCCCTACGCCCTTAGCTTGCGTGCCCAGCCTCTACGTGAAGCGAAGTTGTCTTGCCCGAGGTGTCGTGGGATTCAGTAATAAAAATATGATGGATTAGGTTGTCGTCCTTTTCGCGGCTCACGACGTACGATCCGGGACGGAAAAACAGCGTAAAAGAAGAAAACTGTCCCGAAACTGATGAAAATATTTGATTTTGGGCTCCCAAAATAGGCGTAGTTGAGCAGGCTTACTGCCCCTGTCGTAGAGCTCTCAAAGAGATTTCAAACAGTATGCCATGCGCCGCGTAACTCCTTATGGATCAAAAGTTATGGGCACCGGAGTGACGGAGACCTGGTCCCAAGCCCGATGTCGTCAGTTTGCGGGCCCAGCCTCTACGTGAAGCGAAGTTGTCTTGCCCATGGTACCATCGGATTCGGTAGTAGAAATGTGATGGATTAGGTTGTCGTCCTTTTTGCATCTCACGACGTAATATCTGGGATGAAAAAATAGCGCGGAAGGAGAAAAGTATCACGAAATTGATGAAAGAATTTGATTTTGGTCTCCGACAATAGGCGCAACCGCGCAGTCTTGCTGTCCACATCGTAGAGCTCTTAGAGAGCTTTCCAACGGTATGTTGTGCGCCATGTAACTCCTTACAGATAAAAAGTTATAGGCACTGGAGTGACGGAGACCTGGTCCTAAGCCCCACACCCTCGGTTTGCGAGCCCAACCTCTACGTGAAGTGAAGTTGTCTTGCCCATGGTGCCGTGGGATTTGGTAATAGAAATGTGATGGATTAGGTTGTCGTCCTTTTCGTTGCTCACAATGTACGATTCGGGACGGAAAAACAACGCAAAAGAAGAAAAGTGTCCAGAAACTAATGAAAATGTTCTATTTTGGGCTCCGAAAATAGGCGTAGCCCAGCAAGCTTGCTGCCCCCATTGGAGAGCTCTCGGAGAGCTTTCCAACGGTATGCTCTGCGCCGCATAACTCCTTACGGAACAAAAGTTATGGGCACTGGAGTGACGAAGACTTGGTCCCAAGCCCCACGCCCTCGGTTTGCTGTCTCAGCGTCTACGTGAAGCGAAGTTGTTTTGCCCAAGGTGCCATAGGATTCGGTAATAGAAATGTGATGAATTTGGTTTTCGTCCTTTTCGCAGCTCACGACGTACGATCAAGGACGGAAAAATAGCGTAAAAGAATAAAAGTGTCCCGAAATTGATGAAAATATTGAATTTTGCACTCCGAAAATAGGCGCAGCCGAGCAAGCTTGATGCCCTTGTCGTAGAGCTCTCGGAGAGCTTTCCAACGGTATGCTGTGCGCCGTGTAACTTTTCCCGGATCAAAAGTTATGGGCACCGGAGCGACGGAGACATAGTCCCAATCCCCACGCCCATGGTTTGCGGGCCCAACCTCTACATGAAGCGAAGTTGTCTTGCCCAAGGTGAGGTAGGATTCGGTAATAGAAATGTGATGGATTAGGTTGTCGTCCTTTTCGCGGCTCACGACGTACGATCCGAGATGGAAAATCAGCGCAAAAGAAGAAATGTGTCCAAAAATTGATGAAAACATTCGATTTTGGCCTCCAAAAATAGACGCAGCTGTACAGTCTTGCTACCCTCGTCGTAGAGCTCTCGGAGAGCTTTCCAACGGTATGTTGTGTGCCGCATAACTCCTTACGGATAAAAAGTTAATAGCACCAGAGTGATGGAGACCTGGTCCCAAGCCTCACTCCCTCGGTTTGTAGGCCCAGCCTCTACATGATGCGAAGTTGTCTTGCCCAAGGTGTCGTGGGGTTTGGTAATAGAAATGTGATGGATTAGGTTGTTGTACTTTTCGCGGCTCATGACGTATGATCCAGGACGGAAAAATAGCGCAAAAAAAGAAAAGTAACCCAAAACTAATGAAAACGTTTGATTTTGGGCTCCAAAAACAGGCGCAGCCGAGCATGCTTGCTGCCCTCGTCGTAGAGCACTTGATGAGCTTTCCAACGGTATGTTGTGCGCCGTGTAACTCTTTCCTAATCAAAAGTTATGGGCACCGGAGCGACGGAGACCTGGTCCCAAGCCCCACGCCCTCGGTTTGTGGGCCCAGCCTTTACGTGAGGCGAAGTTGTATTGCCCAAGGTGTTGTGGGATTCGGTAATAGAAATGTGATGGATTAGGCTGTCGTCCTTTTTGCGGCTCACGACGTACGATCCAGTACAGAAAAACAGCGCAAAAGAAGAAAAGTGTCCCGAAACTGTTGAAAACGTTCGATTTTGGGCTCCAAACACAAGTGCAGCCGAGCAGACTTGCTATCATCGTCGTAGAGCTCTCGGAGAGCTTTCCAACAGTATGCTGTGGGCTACGTAACTCTTTTCGAATAAAAAGTTATGGGCACCGGAGTGACGAAGACCTGGTTCCAAGCCCAACGCCCTCGATTTGTTGGCCCAGCCTCTACGTGAAGTGAAGTTATCTTGCGCAAGGTGCTGTGGGATTCGGTAATAGAAATGTGATGGATTAGGTTGTCGTCCTTTTCGTGGCTCACGATATATGATCCGGGACAGAAAAACAGCGCAAAAGAAGAAAAGTGTCTAGAAACTAATAAAAACATTCGATTTTGGGCTCTGAATATAGGCGCAGCTGTGAGGCCCGACCTCGATTTGAGTGTGATACCTCGTTTCATGTGCCTTAATCTAGATTTGCGTGCTTTGACCTAGGTTTAAGAATTGTGTTCGTTTTGTGTGTCATGCATTAAATTACGTGCATTCATCTAGGATTGCGTGTATTTATTAAAAAAATGTGCATTTGTCTCGTAGTTCGTGTCATACCTCGTAGTGTGTGCCCTAGACCTAGGAAAGCGTGCCCTCACGCTAATCAAGAAAGCATCTTGCACGAAGCACTAAGTCAATAATTAATCCTACAAAATCCACTAACTATTATTAAATTACTAATTCAACCCACTAGAAGAAAAAATCTCACAAAAAGCTAGACATTCCTTATTCTTTATTCCTTATTTTTTTGCAATTTTAACACACAATTAAATAATGCAGATAAGATGACAAAAGATCATATTTTTTTTATTGCCTTGGCCGACCACTACAAGGGCTTTGTGCTTGCTTTGCATAATTCAAATCCTATTCCCAAACATTTTATGACATCCTATGACACAAATGCATAAAAAATTGCTCAAAATCTCAAAATTCTACCATTCTCGACATTGCTCCCTTGCCCATGCTAAACACTTCAAAATTCAAGCATCTTGAAGACATAAATCTGAAATGTTGCTGCCCAAGGCTGAACATGCTTCATCAAATGCAAGGCTTTTGTTTTTTTTTCATTTCTCTCATCTTCCTCTCACATTTCTCTCTCTCCCTCTCATTCTTCTCTCTCTCTCTCGGCCTTGGCTGAGTTTCTTACCTTCATAGCTCATCTTCATCATACCATAGTTAATCAAGACAAGCCACAAGCAAGAAACTTGATCAAGCTAGCTAGGATGCAAGAATCGCACATGTAAGCTTTTTGAGTCACCATTTTCGGCCTTGGTGAGTTTACTAGGTTCCATTTCTTTTCTTCTTGTTCTAACCACATGCATGTACTAAGAACTTGGCCACTAAGCTAGGAAAAATAGAGAGAAATCGGGTGATGTCTTGGCTAAGCAAGGAAGAAGAAGAAAATTGTGCTTCATCAAGTTTTGTGCATCTTCTTGTTGATTTGCTAAGGTGAGGGCTAAAACCTTTTGAAAATCCTTCAAAAATCCACATGCATGCTCTTAAATGTATGTCTTTGCTTCTGTACTTGAGTTATATGTATGTTCATAAGCTTTTACAACCATGCATGGCAAGATTTTGGCTTGAAGTTGATGATAGATGAAATCGGGTTTGTTGACAGCTCTCTGACTTGTTGTTTCGAGGTAAGTTTGGCTAGGCACATGATGTTTAAAATGCATGATGTTTAAAATGCATGAAAGAACCAGTTTTGACTTAGTAAATGATGTCCAAAATACATGAAATTTGGTGTGCTGCTAGGTTTTTCAGTTCTGGACATTTTTGTCAGAAATGGACTAAGGCTGAATCTGACCTTAAGGACCTCAAAAACGAGAATTATCTAAATGTGTGCAAATCTGGACAGTTTTGTGCAATCCCACTGTTTTGGCCATAGCTATTGATCTCGAACTCCAAATGATGCAAGGTTTGTTTCTGATTTTATTTAAATTCTTAAGCTTTAATTTGACATCTTATTCACTTGAATTGGAGATTGTTTTCTTGTCTTAATTATTGTGAGAAAACAGCCTATTGCAGTGAGGGTTTCATTTAGTTATATGCTTAGAAAATTTGTTGTAACTTCTCTTGTGGTATTAATTGCTTTGGATTGTGGCATTGGGATGTTATGTGGACTGTTTTGAGTACTTGGGGATGTTTGGATAAATTGATGCTTGGCTTGCGATTGATTTGAGTGGACTTGGGGCTTAATCGCACGGGTAAGCACGAAATTGAAACCCTAGCAACTAGGTAAACATGCTAAGTGTTGATCCTTTGAATATTGGGTGTAATTATATGCTTAGTAGGCTGCCCGTAGTTTCCCTTATATCCCTAAATGTGATTTTGATTTGTTGCATGTTGACAAATAGGCCTTTCTTACGTCCGAACCACGTAGATTATTGTTGCATGTTGAATAACCTTATTATTTGATTACGTGGACGTTGAAATGAGTTATATGACTTGAATTACGTGCGTTACGTGGCTGCCCGTTTAATGTTCATTTAACTCCATATGCTTTTCAAGTGAAATTACTTGTCTATTCATGCCTCGCTTGTTTACTTGTCAATGTGCAATCTTATGACTGTCCGGAGGCAACCTACTTTGTTGTCCTCCTAATGTGATATATTAAATGTCATAAATGTGCATTGCATACAAGGTTGCAACCTTTCATTCTGGCATGGTAGCATTCACGCATACCGGGCGGCATCGGGCTTGCCAATGCAACCGTGACTACCATGGTCCCATTCCCTCTCTCGCTTGGGGGCTAGACTTCCTCAGAGAGTTGGGTCGTAGGATTTTGGGGTACATCCGGAGTACACCCACTTGGCGTGTTAAGGGGATGATTTGAAGTCGGCCGCAACAATTGAGAGCAAAAGCTCACCGTATCCTTTTTCTATATGTATAAGTACTCTCGCTTGGTTCCTAGAGGACCTCGGGGAGGAAAGACTGGTAATTGTGTTCCTTTACTTTATATTATTGTTATGTACTTAATTGTGTTATATTCATGCTTGCAAAAGGATTTTCATAAGTTGAACCGGAAAATGAGTTTCAAAACCTATTTCTCGTTCCCCCTCGCTGAGTTCATAATGACTCACCATTTTTTATCATCTCAGGTGAAGAAGATCAAGAACAGGTACCTGAGGACGATGTGCCTAATGATGATTCCTTGGAGTGATTGCTTGTCCTATGTGCCTTGCGTGATTATGGCTATTTGTGAACTATGCTACTTGAAGACTATTTCTTTTTATGTTGCTTGATGTGTAATGTAAAAGACCCCCGTTGTAATTTGTGGTCTAATTTTGGTTTGTACTAATGTTAACTAGACAGACACTAGACACTACTATGGTCATTTTGCTATTATTACTGGTAGTACCTATAATAGGATTATGAAGTATTAGGTAAGGGCTAAGTAAAATGAACCAACCAAATCTTAAGCAGGTACACGTTATTAAGCTAAGATCAACAGGTACTTTTATAACGAGGATTAACAAACGAACGAGACATAGTATCATGCTAGGTTATTAATCAAACGAGACATCAAGACAACTAGTAGGCATTTCAATTGATGGTAAATAGTAATCCTAGTTGGAAATGAAATTGAGATGGTAAATTTGAGGCGTTTAGAGAATTAGGTCAAACCAAAGAGCCCAATTACAGCAGTTATGCTGCCAGTTTTTCTAGAAAATTTTGGAGTTTAAGCCAAAACGTTAAGTGTTAAATCTTCATAAATGGTTAAGTATGTGATATGACTTGAACGTTAGATCATACCCTAGTCTAACCTTTATAGGCCGGGTTGGGGCGTGACACCGTATATAAGAATGGTATCAGAGCTTAGATTGCTTAAGCTGGGTTTAACTCTCGGACCATGGGTAGAGCCCTAAGATAATTAGGATGACTTGTTTATATGTTATTGTGTGATAATGTTAAATGTGTCTTCTATGTTCTATGTGCTTAAGTGTTTAACATGTCTTAATTATTTCTAGAGTTATGTACCTATGTTATGTTGCATATCTTATGCATTAAATTCTTATTTGTCGTATTTCAATAAATTGTGTATCGTAATCTGTGCCTATAGATGGCTGGCCCTAGTACCCGCACTACTAATAGGACCGGTGAACCCCAAGAGACCGGAGATGCCTATCAAACTAAACTCGTTATAGCTATGTTTAACATGATGGCAAATGCCATGGATCGCGTATCACGAGTGATTGAGCGCCAAGATGCACGTGAGGCTAACAACAACAACAACAACAACAACAAGAATGATGGTAACCATGGGAAACATAGCAGAATGAGGGAGTTTCTTGACTTTCGTCCATCCAAATTCCACGGGAAAGCTGATGATGAGAAAGCAGACGCTTGGCTGTCTGAGATCGAGAAGATTTTCAAGCCACTTGATTATACTGATGAAGAGAAGGTGGAGTTTGTTGTGTTTCTATTGCACGGGGATGCTAAACATTGGTGGCACACAGTGGAGGCACTGTGGGAAACTGATCAGACACCTCGCCTGTGGGGTAATTTCGTTAAGGCATTCAAGGAGAAATATGTACCTGCAGTTTTCAGGCAGAGGTGAATTGAGGAGTTCATGCACTTGACCCAGGGTAACATGACGGTGGCCCAGTACGAGGCTCGTTTTGACCGACTGTCCCGTTATGCTCAATATATGGTCAGTACTCCGGAGGTGAAGATGTGGAAATTTACAACTGGATTGAGGCCAAAGATTCAGGACCAGTTAGCTTCTCATGACTTCGATACCTATTTAGCTCTCTTTGCTGCTGCTTCCCGAGTTGAGAAGAGGAAACTTGATAGAGCCGATTCGAGTCAGCCGAACAAGAAACTATACCAGCCTCCAGGTCAGCAGAGGAAATTCTAGGGCTAGAGCCAGAACAGACCAGTGAATAACCGTGGCCCGATGAAAGTGCCATCAGCCTCTTCCACCCGCAGATCCACAGGTAGTTCACCTGCTACTCAGTTTGTCAACTGTTCTTACTGTGACAAGAAGGGTCATACCGAGGCCCAATGCTGGAAGAAGTCAGGACGATGTATGAGATGTGGTAGTAATCAACATCAGATCAAGGATTGCCCTAAACGGCAGGCAGGACAAAATCAGTGTAAACCAGCTAGTAGAGGCAAGACTCCAGTTCCTAGAGTTCAGGCTCAAGTCTATGCTATTGAGTGCGAGGAGATTCCAGATGAGACTATTGTTGTTGAAAGTACATTCTTCATATTGAATCAACCTGTTAAGGTGTTAATTGATCCGGGTGCTACTCATTCATTTATTACTCCCTTATGTGTGGAACATGTAAAACTGAAAGTTGTATGTTTGCCATACGAAGTAGAAGTTGGTACTCCGATGGGTTCTAAACTTGTTACTAGCTCAGCTTGTAAAGCATGTAAAATCCAAATTAAGGATAGGGAATTCTCAGCCAATCTTATTGTATTACCGTTTCGAGACTATGAAGTCATTTTAGGGATGGACTGGCTGGCAAAACATCATGTCCAACTAGATTGCCGGATGAAGATTATAACGTTCCGGGTACCTGGTCAACCAATACTGGAGGTAATGGGTCAAATAGAATTTACCGGGAGTTCCATCATTTAATCTACGAAAGTAGTGAAGTCCTTGAGAGAAGGGTGTATCGGATACTTAGCTTACCTCATCAACAAGCCGTCGGATAAAGCTAAGTTGGAGGAGATGCCAGTGATCAAAGACTATGCAGATGTGTTTCCAGAAGAATTGCCCGATTTACCCCCAAATCGGGAGATCGAGTTCGTTATAGAGCTACTGCCTAGCACCTAGCCAATATCTAAAGCTCCCTATCGTATGGCACCGACCGAGCTACAAGAATTGAAGGACCAATTTCAAGGATTGTTGAAGAAAGGGTTTGTTCAACCAAGTTCTTCTCCATGGGGTGCACCAGTCCACTTTGTGAAGAAGAAACACGAAACGTTGAGGCTATGCATTGATTACTGAGGATTGAACCAAGTGACTGTCAAGAATAAATACCCACTTCCCCTGATCGACGAGTTGTTTGATCAACTTCAAGGAGCCAAAGTGTATTCGAAACTCGACTTGAGACAAGGGTACTATCAGTTACGGATCAAAAAGGAAGATGTGCCTAAAACGGCCTTCAGGACAAGATATGGGCATTATGAATATGTGGTGATGCCATTTGGACTAACTAATACCCCTGCAGCTTTTATGGACTTGATGCACAGGGAGTTTCAACCCTACTTGGACCAATTTGTGGTGATCTTCATTGATGATATTTTGGTATACTCGAAATCTGAGGCGGAGCATGAACAACATCTGCGGTTGGTACTGTAGAAACTTTGAGAGCATCAATTGTATGCAAAGTTTAGCAAGTGTGAATTTTGGTTGCAACAGATTGCATTTTTGGGGCATATCATATCCCAAGAGGGAATAGCGGTGGATCCAGCAAAGATAGAAGCTGTGATGTCTTGGAAGAAGCCGAAAAACTTTACGGAGATTCGGAGTTTTCTTGGTCTAGCCGGCTATTACCAGAGATTCGTGAAGGATTTCTCTAAGATTGCAAGACCGCTTACAAAGCTTACTCAAAAGAAAACAAAGTTCATGTGGGATGATAAGTGTGAGAACAGCTTCCAAGAGTTGAAGAAAAGATTGACTACCGCACCTGTTCTTGCATTGATTGAAGGAAGTCAAGGTTTTGTAATCTATAGCGATGCTTCGAAGGAAGGATTGGGTTGTGTGCTGATGCAAAATGGTAGAGTGATTGTGTATGCTTCTAGGAAACCGAAGCCGTATGAATTGAACTACCCGACGCATGCTTTGGAGTTAGCGGCTATTGTGTTTGCACTCAAGAAATGGAGGCATTATTTGTGGGGTAACAAGTTTGAGGTATTTACTGATCACAAGAGCTTGAAATATTTGTTCTTTTAAAAAGAGTTGAATATGGGGCAAAGGCGGTGGATAGAGCTTTTGGATGATTATAACTGCACAATCAATTATGTGCCCGGTAAAGCGAATGTAGTTGCAGATGCTTTAAGTAGGAAAGCAAGCATGGCAAAACTGGAAGTCAAGGTGCAAGAGTTATTGGAGGAAGCATTTTTGTGGAAACCACAATTGACTCGTAAAGGGCTACTTTTTGCCACTACGCAAGTTCAATCGACCTTGTTATCTGAGTTACGAGAGGCTCAACCGAAAGACCAACAATTTCAGAAGATTAAAGAAAGCAACGCAGATTTCAAGTTCTATGATGATGGTGTTTGGAGGTTTAGGAATCAGATTTGTGTTCCTAATGAACCAGAGCTGAAAAAGAAGATTCTTGAAGAAGCCCATAATTCAAGATACACTATTCATCCCGGTGGAACAAAGATGTACCGGGATTTGAAGCAACACTATTGGTGGAATAACATGAAGAGAGAGATTGCAGAGTTTGTGGCACGGTGTTTGACTTGCTAGAGAGTCAAAGCGGAACATCAACGGCCATCAGGTTTACTTCAGCTGTTAGAGATTCCTTAATGGAAATGGGAACATATAACTATGGACTTTGTTATGGACCTGCCCAGATCACAAAAGGGTCATGACGCCGTTTGGGTCATAGTGGATAGATTGACTAAGTCGGCGCACTTTTTACCGATGAACAAGGAGGATAGTCCTGAGAAATTGGGAGATATGCATGTAGCGTAGATTGTCAGATTGCACGGGATGCTTGTGAGTATTGTGTCGGATAGGGATCCTCGTTTTACTTCTTGATTTTGGAAGAGATTGCAAGAAGCTTTGGGAACGAAGTTTAGTTTCAGCACGGCTTATTACCCTCAGACTGATGGACAATCGGAGAGAACTATTCAGATTCTAGAGGATATGTTGAGGGCGTGCATTTTAGATTTCGGAAAAGGTTGGGAGAAATATCTGTCTCTAGTGGAGTTCGCTTATAATAATAGTTATCAAGCCACTATCGGGATGGCCCCGTTTGAGACGTTGTATGGACGTAAGTGTCGATCCCCAATTTACTGGGATGAAGTAGGTGAGATGAAGACTTTTGACCCGACCCTTTTACCTGAACTTATGAAGACTGTTGATAATATCCACCTCATCCGGAAACGGATGCTTACTGCCCAAAGCAGGCAGAAGAGTTATGCAGACCGACGGAGACAGAGCCTAGAGTTTGAGGTCAACGACAAGGTGTTCTTGAAGATATCACCTCGGAGGGGACTGATTAAGCATGGCAAGGATAGAAAGTTGAGCCCGAGGTTTGTAGGACCATTTGAGATAATTGAGAAGGTTGGCAAGTTGGCGTATCGCCTGGCACTACCCCAAAACCTCTCCAATATTCACGACGTCTTTCATGTTTCAATGCTGTGGAAGTATCATCCTGATCCGTCGCATATCTTGGAGCCAGAGCCGTTGCAGCTTCGGGAGAACTTGTCTTACGAGGAGAAGCCCATTCGGATCCTAGACCAGCAAGATTGGGAGTTGTACAACAAAACTATACCGATGGTAAAAGTGATGTGGGATCATCATGGAGTTGAAGAAGCAACGTGGGAAAGGCGAGACCAGATGGAACAGCAATATCCAACTTTATTTCAAAGGTAATAATGAATTTCGGGACGAAATTCTTTAAAGGAGGAGAGGATGTGAGGCCCGACCTCGATTTGCGTGTGATACCTCGTTTCGTGTGCCCTAATCTAGATTTGCATGCCTTGACCTAGGTTTAAGAATTGTGTTCATTTTGTGTGCCATGCATTAAATTAAGTGCAATCATTTAGGATTGTGTGCATTTACTAGAAATATGTGCATTAATCTCGTAGTTTGTGTCATACCTCGTAGTGTGTGCCCTAGACCTAGGAAAGCGTGCCCTCACGCTAATCAAGAAAGCATCTTGCACGAAGCACTAGGTCATTAATTAATCCTACAAAATCCACTAACTATTATTAAATTACTAATTCAACCCACTAGAAGACAAAATCGAACAAAAAGCTAGACATTCCTTATTCTTTATTCCTTATTCTTTTTGCACTTTCAACACATAATTAAATAATGCACATAAGATGACAAAAGATCAGATTTTTTTTATTGCCTTGGCCGACCACTACAAGGGCTTTGTGCTTGCTTTGCATAATTCAAATCCTATTCCCAAACATTTTATGACATCCTATGACACAAATGCATAAAAAATTGCTCAAAATTTCCTCAAAACTCTACCATTCTCGACATTGCTCCCTTGCCCATGCTAAACACTTCAAAATTAAAGCATCTTGAAGACATAAATCTGAAATTTTGCTGCCCAAGGCCGAACATGCTTCATCAAATGCAAGGCTTTTGTTTTTTTTTCATTTCTCTCATCTTCCTCTCACATTTCTCTCTCTCCCTCTCATTCTTCTCTCTCTCTCTCTCGGCCTTGGCTGAGTTTCTTACCTTCATAGCTCATCTTCATCATACCATAGTTAATCAAGACAAGCCACAAGCAAGAAACTCGATCAAGCTAGCTAGGATGCAAGAATCGCACATGCAAGCTTTTTGAGTCACCATTTTCGGCCTTGGTGAGTTTACTAGGTTCCATTTCTTTTCTTCTTGTTCTAACCACATGCATGTACTAAGAACTTTGCCACTAATCTAGGAAAAATAGATAGAAATCGGGTGGAGTCTTGGCTAAGCAAGGAAGAAGAAGAAAATTGTGCTTCATCTAGTTTTGTGCATCTTCTTGTTGATTTGCTAAGGTGAGGGCTAAAACCTTTTGAAAATCCTTCAAAAATCCACATGCATGCTCTTAAATGTATGTCTTTGCTTCTGTACTTGAGTTATATGTGTGTTCATAAGCTTTTACAACCATGCATGGCAAGATTTTGGCTTGAAGTTGATGATAGATGAAATTGGGTTTGTTGACAGCTCTCTGACTTGTTGTTTCGAGGTGAGTTTGGCTAGGCACATGATGTTGAAAATGCATGAAACTTGGTAGGTGATTATTTTTTCCCGTTTTGAACATTTTTCGTAGAAATAGGCCAAAGCTAATTTTGAATCTAAAGTCCTCAAAATGGCAAATCATTAAAATGTGTCCAAATCTGGAAGTCTGAAAAAATGAAGCAGGTTTTGGCAGATGCACTGACCTTGTGGAAAGAACCAGTTTTGACTTAGTAAATGATGTCCAAAATACATGAAATTTGGTGTGCTTCTAGGTTTTTCGGTTTTGGACATTTTTGTCAGAAATGGACTAAGGCTGAATCTGATCTTAAGAACCTCAAAAATGACAATTATCGAAATGTGTGCAAATCTGGACAGTTTTGTGCAATCCCACTGTTTTGGCCATAGCTATTGATCTCGAACTCCAAATGATGCAAGGTTTATTTCTGATTTTAGTTCACTTCTTAAGATTTAATTTGACATCTTATTCAATAGAATTGGATATTTTTTGCTTGTCTTAATGATTGTGAGAATACAGCCTATTGCAGTGAGGGTTTCATTTAGTTATATGCTTAGAAAATTTGTTGTAACTTCTCTTGTGGTATTAATTGATTTGCATTGTGGCATTGGGATGTTATGTGGACTGTTTTGAGTACTTGGGGATGTTTGGATAAATTGATGCTTGGCTTGAGATTGATTTGAGTGGACTCGGGGCTTAATCGCACAGGTAAGCACGAAATTGAAACCCTAGCAACTAGGTAAACATGCTAAGTGTTGATCCTTTGAATATTGGGTGTAACTATATGCTTAGTAGGCTTCCCGTAGTTTCCCTTATATCCCTAAATGTGATTTTGATTCGTTGCATGTTGACAAATAAGCCTTTCTTACGTCTGAACCACGTAGATTATTGTTGCATGTTGAATAACCTTATTATTTGATTACGTGGACGTTGAAATGAGTTATATGACTTGAATTACGTGCGTTACATGGCTGCCCGTTTAATGTTCATATAACTCCATATGCTTTTCAAGTGAAATTACTTGTCTATTCATGCCTCGCTTGTTTACTTGTCAATATGCAATCTTATGACTGTCCGTAGGCAACCTACTTTGTTGTCCTCCTAATGTGATATATTAAATGTCATAAATGTGTATTGCATACAAGGTTGCAACCTTTCATTCTGGCATGGTAGCGTTCACGCACACCGGGCGGCATCGGGCTTGCCGGTGCAACCATGACTACCATGGTCCCATTCCCTCTCTCGCTTGGGGGCTAGACTTCCTCGGAGAGTTGGGTCGTAGGATTTTGGGGTACATTCGGAGTACACCCACTTGGCGTGTTAAGGGGATGATTTGAAGTCAGCCGCAACAACTGAGAGCAAAAGCTCACCGTATCCTTTTTCTATATGTATAAGTACTCTCGCTTGGTTCCTAGATGACCTCGAGGAGGAAAGACTGGTAATTTTGTTCCTTTACTTTATATTATTGTTATGTACTTAATTGTGTTATATTCATGCTTGCAAAAAGATTTTCATAAGTTGAACCGGAAAATGAGTTTTAAAATCTATTTCTCATTCCCCCTCGCTGAGTTCATAAGGACTCACCCTCTTTTATCATCTCAGGTGAAGAAGATCAAGAACAGGTACCTGAGGACGATGTGCCTAACGATGATTCCTTGGAGTGATTGTATGTCCTATGTGTCTTGCGTGATTATGGCTATTTGTGAACTATGCTACTTGAAGACTATTTCTTTTTATGTTGCTTGATATGTAATGTAAAAGACCCCCGTTGTAATTTGGGGTCTAATTTTGGTTTTTACTACTGTTAACTAGACATACACTAGACACTACTATGATCATTTTGCTATTATTACTGCTAGTACCTATAATAGGATTATGAAGTATTAGGTAAGGGCTAAGTAAAATGAACCAACCAAATCTTAAGCACGTACACGTTATTAAGCTAAGATCAACAGGTACTTTTGTAACGAGGATTAACAAACGAACGAGACATAGTATCATGCTAGGTTATTAATCAAACGAGGCATCAAGACAACTAGTAGGCATTTCAATTGATGGTAAATAGTAATCCTAGTTGGAAATGAAATTGAGATGGTAAATTTGAGGCGTTTAGAGAATTAGGTCAAACCAAAGAGCCCAATTACAGCCGTTATACTACCGCTTTTTTGGAAAATTTTGGAGTTTAAGCCAAAACGTTAAGTGTTAAATCTTTATAAACGGTTAAGTATGTGATATGACTTGAACGTTAGATCACACCCTAGTCTAACCTTTATAGGCCGGGTTGGGGCGTGACTGTAGCCCAGAATGCTTGCTGCCTCCGTCGTAGAGCTCTCATAGAGCTTTCCAATGGTATGCTCTACGCCGCATAACGCATTACGGATCAAAAGTTATGGGCACCGGAGTGACGGAGACTTGGTCCCAAGCCCCACGCCCTCATTTTGCAGGGCCAGCCTTTACGTGAAGCCAAGTTGTCTTGCCCAAGGTGCCATGGGATTCAGTAATAGAAATGTGATGGATTAGGTTGTCGTCCTTTTCGCGGCTCACGACGTACGATCCAGGATGCAAAAATAGCGTAAAAGAAGAAAAGTATCCCAAAACTGATGAAAATATTCAATTTTCAGCTCCGAAAACAAGCATAGCCGAGCAAGCTTGCTGCCCTCGTCATTGAACTCTCGTAGAGCTTTCCAACAGTATGCTGTGCGCCGTGTAACTTTTCCCGGATCAAAAGTTATGGGCACCGGAGCGACGGAGACCTAGTCCCAAGCCCCACGCCCGCGGTTTGCGGGCCCAGCCTCTACGTGAAGCGAAGTTGTCTTGCCCAAGATGCTGTGGGATTCGGTAATAGAAATGTGATGGATTAGGTTGTCGTCCTTTTCGTGGCTTACGAGATACGATCTGGGATCGAAAATCAGCGCAAAAGAAGAAAAGTGTCCCAAAACTGATGAAAACTTTCGATTTTGGCCTCTAAAAATAGACGTAGCCGTGCAGTCTTGCTACCCTCGTCGTAGAGCTCTCGGAGAGCTTTCCAACAGTATGCTGTGTGCCATGTAACTCCTTACGGATAAAAAGTTATGGGCACCAGAGTGACGGAGACCTGGTCCCAAGCCCCACTCCCTCGGTTTGCGGGCCCAGCCTCTACGTGATGCGAAGTTGTCTTCCCCAAGGTGTCGTGGGATTCGGTAATAGAAATGTGATGGATTAGGTTGTCGTCCTTTTCGCGGCTCATGACGTACGATCCGGGACGGAAAAACAGCGCAAAAGTAGAAAAGTATCCTAAAACTGATGAAAACATTTTATTTTGGCCTCCAAAAATAGGTGCAGCCTAGCAGGCTTGCTACCTTCATCGTAGAGCACTCGAAGAGCTTTCCAACGGTATGCTGTGCGCCGTGTAACTCTTTCCGGATCAAAAGTTATGGGCACCGGAGCGACGGAGACATGGTCCCAAGCCCCACGCCCTCGGTTTGTGGGCCCAGCCTTTACGTGAAACAAAGTTGTCTTGCCCAATGTGCTGTGGGATTCGGTAATAGAAATGTAATGGATTAGGTTGTCGTCCTTTTTGTGGCTCACGACGTACGATCCAGGATAAAAAAATAGCACAAAAGAAGAAAAGTGTCCCAAAACTGATGAAAACATTCCATTTTGGGCTCCGAACACAACCGCAGCCGAGCGGGCTTGCTTCCCTCGTCGTGGAGCTCTCGGTGAGCTTTCCAACAGTATGCTGTGTGCTACATAACTCTTTATAAATCAAAAGTTATGGGCACCGGAGTGACAGAGACTTGGTCCCAAGCCCCACGCCCTCGGTTTGTGGGCCCAGCCTCAACGTGAAGCGAAGTTGTCTTGCGCAAGGTGCCATGGGATTCAGTAATAGAAATGTGATGGATTAGGTTGTCGTTCTTTTCGTGGCTCATAATGTACGATCCGGGACAAAAAAATAGCACAAAAGAAGAAAAGTGTCCCGAAACTGATGAAAATGTTCAATTTTGGGCTCCGAAAATAGGCGCATCCATGCAGTCTTGCTTCCCTCGTCGTAGAGCTCTCAGGGAGCTTTCTAACTGTATGCTGTGCGCTGGGTAACGCCTTATGGATAAAAAGTTATGGACACCGGAGTGACGGAGACCTGGTCCCAAGCCTAACGCCCTCGGTTTGTAGGCCCAGCCTCTATGTGAAGAGAAGTTGTCTTGCCCAAGGTGCCCTGGGATTCGGTAATAGAAATGTTATGGATTAGGTTGTCATCCTTTTCGCTGCTCACGACGTACGATCCGCGACGTAAAAATAGCGCAAAAGCAGAAAAGTGTCTCGAAATAGATGAAAACTTTCAATTTTGGGTTTCAAAAATAGGCACAACTGTGGAAGCTTGTTGCCCTCATTGTAGAGCTCTTGGAGAGCTTTCCGACGGCATGCTGTGCTCCGTGTAACTCTTTCCCGATCAAAAGTTATGGGCACCGGAGTGACGAAGACCTGGTCTCATGCCCCACGCCCTCGATTTGTGGGCCCAGCCTCTACATGAAGGGAAGTTGTCTTGCCCAAGGGTACGGTGGGATTCGATAATAGAAATGTGATGGTTTAAGTTGTCGTCCTTTTCGCGGCTCACGACGTACGATCTCGGACAGAAAAATAGCGCAAAAGAAGAAAATTGTCCCGAAACTGATGAAAACGTTCAAATTTGTGCTCTGAAAATAGGCACAGTCATGCAGTCTTGCTACCCTCGTCGTAGAGATCTCAGAGAGCTTTCCAACAGTATGCTCTGTGTCGCGTAACTCCTTACCGATAAAAAGTTATGGGCACCAGAGTGACGGAGACTTGGTCCCAAGCCCCATGCCCTCGGATTGCGGGCCCAGCCTCTACATGAAGCGAAGTTGTCTTGCCCAAGGTACTATGGGATTCGGTAATAGAAATGTGATGGATTAGGTTGTCGTTCTTTTCGTGGCTCATGACGTACGATCCGGCACGGAAAAATAGCACAAAAGAAGAAAAGTATCACAAAACTAATGAAAACGTTCGATTTTGGGATCCAAAAATTAGGCGTAGCCAAGCAAGGTTGCTGCCCTCATCGTAAAGCTCTCGGAGAGCTTTCCAACGGTATGCTGTGCCACGTGTAACTCTTTTCGGATCAAAAGTTATGGGCACCGGAGCGACGAAGACCTGGTCCCAAGCCTCACGCCCTCGGTTTGTGGGCCCAGCCTCTACGTGAAGCGAAGTTGTCTTTCCCAAGGTGCAGTGGGATTCGGTAATAGAAATATGATGGATTATGTTGTCGTCCTTTTCACGGCTTGTGACGTACGATCCAGTTCGAAAAAACAGCGCAAAAGAAGAAAAGTGTCCTTAAACTGATGAAAACGTTCGATTTTGGGCTCCGAAAAATGGCACGGCCATACAGTCTTGCTACCCTCGTCGTAGAGCTCTCAGAGAGCTTTCCAACAGTATGCAGTGTGCCGCGTAACTCCTTACGAATAAAAAGTTATGGGCACCAGAGTGACGGTGACTTGGTCCTAAGCTCCATGCCCTCGGTTTGCGGGCCCAGCCTCTACGTGAAGCAAAGTTGTCTTGCCCAAGATGTCGTGGGATTCGGTAATAGAAATGTGATGGATTAGGTGATCGTCCTTTTTGCGGCTCACGACGTACGATCCGGGACGGAAAAACAGCGCAAAAGAAGAAAAGTATCCCAAAAATGATGAAAACTTTCGATTTTGGGCTCCAAAAACAGGCACAGCCGAGTAGGCTTGTTGCCCTCGTCGTAGAGCTCTTGGAGAGCTTTCCAACATTATGTTGTGCGCCGTGTAACTCTTTCCAGATCAAAAGTTATGGGCACCGGAGCGATAGAGACCTGGTCCCAAGCCCCTCGCCATCGGTTTGTCTTGCCCAAGGTGCCGTGGGATTCTATAATAGAAATGTGATGGATTAGGTTGTCGTCCTTTTCGCGGCTCACGACGTACGATCTGGGATGAAAAAACAGCGCAAAAGAAGAAAAGTGTCACGAAATAGAAGAAAACATTCAATTTTGGGCTACATAAAATAGGTGCAGGAGCAGGCTTGTTACCCCCGTCGTAGAGCTCTCGGAGAGCTTTCCAATGGTATGCTGTGCGCCGCGTTACTCTTTCCGGATCAAAATTTATGGGCACCGAAGCGACGAAGACCTGGTCCCAAGCCCCACGCCCTCAGTTTATGGGCCCAGCCTCTACGTGAAGCAAAATTGTCTTGCCTAAGGTGTCGTGGGATTCAGTAATGGAAATGTGATAGATTAGGTTGTCGTCCTTTTCGCGGCTCACGACGTACGATCCGGGATGGAAAAACAGCGCAAAAGAAGAAAAGTGTCCAAAAACTATTGAAAACGTTCAATTTTGGGCCCCAAAAATAGCAGCAGCCACGTAGTATTGCTTCCCCCATCGTAGAGCTCTCGAAGAGCTTTCCAACGGTATGTTGTGCGCCGTGTGACTCCTTACTGATCAAAAGTTATGGGCACCGGAGTAGCGGAGACCAGGTCCCAAGACCTACACACCCGGTTTGCGGGCCCAGCCTCTACGTGATGTGAAGATATCTTGCCCAAGGTGCCATGGGATTCGGTAATAGAAATGTGATAGATTAGGTTGTCGTCCATTTAGCGGCTCACGACGCACGATCCGGGACAGAAAAATAGTGCAAAAGAAGAAAAGTATACCAAAACCGATGAAAACGTTCCATTTTGGGATCTAAAAATAGGCATCGTAGAGCTCTCGGAGAGCTTTCCAAGCGTATGTTGTGCGCCGCTTAACTCTTTTCAGATCAAAAGTTATGGGAACCGGAGCGACGGAGACCTGGTCCCAAGCCCCACGCCCTCGGTTTGTGGGCCCAGCCTCTACGTGAAGCGAACTTTTCTTGACCAAGGTGCAGTGGAATTCGGTAATAAAAATGTGATGGATTTGGTTGTCGTCCTTTTCGCCACTCACGTCGTACGATCCGGGAGTGAAAAATATCGCAAAAGAAGAAAAGTGTCTCAAAATTGATGAAAACGTATGATTTTAAGTTTTGAAAACCGGCGCAGCCGAGCAGGCTTGCTGCCCTAGTCGTAGAACTCTCGTAGGGCTTTTCAACAGTATGCTGTGCGCTGCGTAACTCTTACCGGATCAAAAGTTATGGGCGCCGGAGCGACGGAGACCTGGTCCCAAGCCCCACGCCCTCGGTTTGTGGGCCCAGCCTCTACGTGAAGCGAACTTTTCTTGACCAAGGTGCCGTGGGATTCGGTAATAGAAATATGATGGATTAGGTTGTCGTCTTTTTCGTGGCTCACAACGTATGATCCAGGACGAAAAAACAGCGCATAAGAAGAAATGTGTCCCGAAACTGATGAAAACATTCAATTTTGGGCTCGAAAAATAGGAGCAGCCGTACAATCTTGCTACCTCTTCGTAGAGCTCTCGGAGATCTTTCCAACGGTATGTTGTACGCCGCGTAATTCTTTCCGGATCAAAAGTTATGGGTACTAGAGCGACAGAGACCTGGTCCCAAGCCCCACACCCTCGGTTTGTGAACCCAGCCGCTCCGTGAAGCGAAGTTGTCTTGCCCAAGGTGCCGTGGGATTCAGTAATATAAATGTGATGGATTAGGTTGTCGTCTTTTTCTCGGCTTACGACGTACGATCCGGGACGGAAAAACAGCGTAAATTAAGAAAAGTGTCACGAAAGCAATGAAAACATTCGATTATGGGCTACAAAAATAGGCGCAGGAGCAGGCCTGCTACCCCGTCGTAGAGCTCTCGGAGAGCTTTCCAACGGTATGCTGTGCGCCGCGTAACTCTTTTCGGATCAAAAGTTATGGGCACCGGAGCGATGGAGACCTGGTCCCAAGCCCCACGCCCTCGGTTTGTGGGCCAAGCCTCTACATGAAGTGAACTTTTCTTGACCAAGGTACCGTAGAATTCGGTAATAGAAATGTTATGGATTAGGCTTTCGTCCTTTTTGTGGTTCACAACGTACGATCCAGGACGAAAAAACAGCGCAAAAGAAGAAAAGTGTCCCGAAACTGATGAAAACATTCAATTTTGGGCTCGAAAAATAGGAGCAGCTGTGCAATCTTGCTGCCCTCTTCGTAGAGGTCTCGGAGAGCTTTCCAACGGTATGTTGTGCGCCGCGTAATTCTTTTCGGATCAAAAGTTATGGGCACTAGAGCGACAGAGACCTGGTCTCAAGCCCCACACCCTCGGTTTGTGAGACCAGCCTCTACGTGAATCGAAGTTTTCTTGCCCAAGGTGCCGTGGGATTTGGTAATAGAAATGTGATGGATTAGGTTGTCGTCTTTTTCTCGGATCACGACGTACGATTCGGGACGAAAAAATAGCGTAAATTAAGAAAAATATCACGACAGTAATGAAAACATTCGATTTTGGGCTACAAAAATAGGCGCAGGAGCAGGCTTGCTACACCGGTCGTAGAGCTCTCGGAGAGCTTTCCAACGGTATGTTGTGCGCCGCGTAACTCTTTCAGGATCAAAAGTTATGGGCACCGGAGCGATGGAGACTTGGTCCCAAGTCCCACGCCCTCAGTTTGTGGGCCAAGCCTCTACGTGAAGCGAACTTTTCTTGACCAAGGTGCCGTGGGATTCGGTAATAGAAATGTTATGGATTAGGTTGTCGTCCTTTTCGCGGCTCATGACGTACGATCCAGGACAGAAAAACAGTGTAAATTAAGAAAAGTGTCACGAAACAGATGAAAACATTCGATTTTGGGCTACAAAAATAGGCGCAGGAGTAGGCTTGCTACCCCCGTCGTAGAGCTCTTGGAGAGCTTTCCAACGGTATGCTGTGCACCGCGTAACTCTTTTCGGATCAAAAGTTATGGGCACCGGAGCGATGGAGACCTTGTCCCAAGCCCTACGCCCTCGGTTTGTGTGCCCAGCCTCTACGTGAAGCGAAATTGTCTTGCCCAAGGTGTCGTACGATTCGGTAACAGAAATGCGATCGATCAGGTTGTCGTCCTTTTCGTGGCACACGACGTACGATCCGGGATAGAAAAACAGCGCAAAAGAAGAAAAGTTTCACAAAATTATTGAAAACGTTCAATTTTGGGCTTCGAAAACAAGCGCAACTGCGCAGTCTTGCTGCCCCCATCGTAGAGCTCTCGGAGAGCTTTCCAACGATATGTGGTGCGTCGCGTGACTCCTTACAGATCAAAAGTTATGGGCACCGGAGTGACGGAGACCTAGTCCCAAGCCCCATACACTCAGATTATGGGCCCAGCCTCTACGTGAAGCGAAGTTGTCTTGCCCAAGGTGCCATGCGATTCGGTAATAGAAATGTGATAGATTAGGTTATCGTCCTTTTCGCGGCTCACGACGTACGATCCGGGATGGAAAAACAGTGCAAAGGAAGAAAAGGTTCCCAAAGCTGTTGAAAACATTCGATTTTGGGCCCCAAAAATAGGTGCAACCGCGCAGTCTTGTTGCCCCCATCGTAGAGCCCTCGGATAGCTTTCCAACGGTTTACGGTGCGCCGCGTGACTTCTTACGGATCAAAAGTTATGGATACCGGAGTGACGAAGACCTGGTCCTAAGCCCCATACACTCGGTTTGCGGGCCTAGTTCTACGTGAAGAAAAGTTGTCTTGCCCAAGGTGCGGTGGGATTCGACAATAAAAATGTGATGGATTAGGTTGTCGTCCTTTTCGCGGCTCACGACGTACGATCCACGATGGAAAATCAGCGCAAAAGAAGAAAAGTATCCCAAAATTGATGAAAACGTTCGATTTTGGGCTCCCAAAATAGGCACAGCCAAGCTGGCTTACTGCCCCCGTCGTAGAGCTCTCGAAGAGCTTTCAAACGGCATGCTATGCGCTGCGTAACTCCTTATAGATCAAATGTTATGGGCACCGGAGTGACGGAGACCTGGTCCCAAGCCCGATACCGTCGGTTTGCGGGCCCAGCCTCTACGTGAAGCGAAGTTGTCTTGCCCATGGTGCCGTCGAATTTGGTAGTAGAAATGTGATGGATTAGGTTGTCGTCCTTTTCGCAGCTCACGACGAATGATCCGGGACGAAAAAATAACCCAAAAAGAGAAAAGTGTCACGAAATTGATGAAAAAAAATCAATTTTGGGATCCAAAAATAGGCACAACAGCGTAGTCTTGCTGACCCCATCGTAGAGCTCTCAGAGAGCTTTCTGACGGTATGTTGTGCACCGCGTAACTCCTTACGATAAAAAGTTATTGGCACTGGAGTGACGGAGACCTGGTCTCAAGCCCCACGCCCTTGGTTTGCGGGCCCAACCTCTACGTGAAGTGAAGTTCTCTTGCCCATGGTGTCGTGAGATTCGGTAATAGAAATGGGATGGATTAGGTTGTCATCCTTTTCGTTGCTCACGATGTACGATCCGGGACGGAAAAACAGCGCAAAAGAATAAAAGTGTTCAGAAACTAATGAAAACGTTCTATTTTGGGCTCCGAAAATAGGCGCAGCCTAGCAAGTATGCTACCCCCGTTGTAGAGCTCTCGGAGAGCTTTCCAACGGTATGCTCTGTGCCGCGTAACTCCTTACGGATCAAAAGTTATGGGCACTAGAGTGACAAAGACCTGGTCCCAAGCCCTACGCCCTCGGTTTGCGGGCCCAGCCTCTACGTGAAGCGAAGTTGTCTTGCCCAAGGTGCCATTGGATTCTGTAATAGAAATGTGATGGATTTGGTTGTCATCCTTTTCGCTGCTCACGACGTACGATCCGGGATGGAATAGTGTCCCGAAACTGATGAAAACATTAAATTTTGGGCTCTGAAAATAGGCGCAGCCGATCAAGCTTGCTGCCCTCATCATAGAGCTCTCGGAGAGATTTTCGACGGTATGCTGTACGCCGTGTAACTTTTCCCGGATCAAAAGTTATGGGCACCGGAGCGACGGAGACCTAGTCCCAAGCCCCACGCCCGCGGTTTATGGGCCCAGCCTCTACGTGAAATGAAGTTGTCTTGCCCAAGGTGCAGTGGGATTCGGTAATAGAAATGTGATGGAATTATGTTGCCGTCCTTTTTGTGGTTCATGACGTACGATCCGGGACAAAAAATCAGCGGAAAAGAAGAAATGTGTCCCAAAACTGATGAAAACATTCAATTTTGGCCTCCGAAAATAGACGCAGCTGTGCAGTCCTGCTGCCCTCGTCGTAGAGCTCTCGGAGAGCTTTCAAATGGTATGCTGTGTGTCGCGTAACTCTTTCCGGATAAAAAGTTATAGGCACCAGAGCGACGGAGACCTGGTCCCAAGCCCCACTCCCTCGTTTTGCGGGCCCAGCCTCTACGTGATGGGAAGTTGTCTTGCCCAAGGTGTCGTGGGATTCGGTAATAGAAATGTGATAGATTAGGTTGTCGTCCTTTTCACGACTCAAAACGTACGATTAGGACGGAAAAACAGCGCAAAAGTAGAAAAGTATCCCAAAACTGATGAAAACTTTTGATTTTGGGCTCCAAAAAAGGCGCAGCCGAGCAGGCTTGATGCCCTTGTTGTAGAGCACTCGGAGAGCTTTCCAACGGTTTGCTGTGCGCCGTGTAACTCTTTTCTGATCAAAAGTTATGGGCACCGGAACGACGGAGACCTAGTCCCAAGCCCCACGCCCTCGGTTTGTGGGCCCAACCTTTACGTGAGGCGAAGTTGTATTGCCCAAGGTGCTATGGGATTCGGTAATAGAAATGTGATGGATTAGGTTGTCGTCCTTTTTGTGGCTCACGACTTACGATCCAGGACAGAAAAACAGAGCAAATGAAGAAAAGTATCCCAAAACTGGTGAAAACATTCTATTTTGGGCTCTAAAAACAAGTACAGCCAAGCAGGCTTGCTACCCTTGTCGTAGAGCTCTCAGAGGGCTTTCCAACGGTATGCAGTGCGCTGCGTAACTCTTTCCGAATCAAAAGTTATGGGCACCGGAGTGACGGAGACCTGGTTATAAGCCCCATGCCCTCGGTTTGTGGGCCCAGCCTCTACGTGAAGCGAAGTCGTCTTGCATAAGGTGCCGTGGGATTCGGTAATAGAAATGTGATGGATTAGGTTGTCGTCCTTTTTGTGGCTCACGATGTACGATACGGGACGGAAAAATAGCGCAAAACAAGAGAAGTGTCCAGAAACTAATGAAAACGTTCGATTTTGGGCTCTGAAAATAGGCGCAGCCTAACAAGCTTTCTACCTCCGTCGTAGATCTCTCGGAGAGCTTTCCAACGGTATTCTCTGCATCGCGTAACTCCTTATGGATCAAAAGTTATGGGCACCGGAGTGACGGAGACCTGGTCCTAAGCCCCACGCCCTCGTTTTTCGGGCCCAGCCTTTACGTGAAGCGAAGTTGTCTTGCGCAAGGTACTGTGGGATTCGGTAATAGAAATGTGATGGATTAGGTTGTTGTCCTTTTCGCAGCTCACGACGTACGATACGGGACAGAAAAATAGCGCAAAAGAAGAAAAGTGTCACAAAATTGATGAAAATGTACAATTTTGGGCTCCGAAAATAGGTGCAGTCGTGCATTCTTACTACCCTTGTTGTAGTGCTCTCAGGGAGCTTTCCAACTGTATGTCTTGCGCCACGTAACGCCTTACGGATAAAAAGTAACGGGGACCTAAGTGACAGAGACCTGGTCCTAAGCCTTCGCCCTCGGTTTGCGGGCCCAGCTTCTACGTGAAGAGGAGTTGTCTTGCCTAAGGTGCCTTGGGATTCGGTAATAGAAATGTGATGGATTAGGTTGTCGTACTTTTCGTGGCTCACGACGTACGATCCGGGACGGAAAAATAGCGTAAAAGAAGAAAAGTGTCCCGAAACCGATGAAAACATTCAATTTTGGGCTTCAAAAACAGGCGCAGCCGAGCAAGCTTGCTGCCTTCATTATAGAGCTCTGTGAGAGCTTTCCAACTATATACTGTGAGCCTTGTAACTCTTTTCGGATCAAAAGTTATGGCCACCGGAGCATCAGAGACTTGGTCCCAAGCCCCATGCCCTCGGTTTGCGAGCCCAGCCTCTGCATAAAGCGAAGTTGTCTTGCCCAAGGTACGGTAGGATTCGGTAATAGAAATGTGATGGATTATGTTGTCATTCTTTTTGTGGCTCACGACGAACAATCCGGGACGAAAAAACAGCACAAAAGAAAAAAAGTGTCACGAAACTGATGAAAACATTCGATTTTGGGCTACAAAAATAGGCGCAAGAGTAGGCTTGCTACCCCCATCGTAGAGCTCTCTGAGAGCTTTCCAACGATTTATTGTGCACCGCATAACTCTTTCTGGATCAAAAGTTATGGGCACCGGAGCGACGGAGACATGGTCCCAAGCCCCACGCCATCGGTTTGCGGGCCCAGCCTCTACATGAAGCGAATTTGTCTTGCCCAAGGTGCAGTGGGATTCGATAATAGAAATGTGATGGATTAGGTTGTCGTCCTTTTCGCGGCTCATGACGTACGATCCGAGTTGGAAAAACAGCGTAAAAGAAGAAAAGTGTCCCAAAACTGTTGAAAACGTTCTATTTTGGGCCCAGAAATTAGGCGCAGCCGTACAGTCTTGCTACCTCCATCGTAGAGCTCTCGGAGAGCTTTCCAACAGTATGCTGTGTGCCGTGTGACTCCTTACGGATCAAACGTTATGGGCTCCGGAATGACGGAGACTTGGTCCCATGCCCCACACACTCGGTTTGCGGGTCCAGCCTCTACGTGAAGCGAAGTTGTCTTGCCCAAGGTGCCATGGAATTCGGCAATAAAAATATGATGGATTAGGTTGTCGTCCTTTTCGCGGCTCACGACGTACGATCCGGGTCAGAAAAACAGCACAAAAGAATAAAAGTATCCTAAAATAGATTAAAACGTTCCATTTTGGGCTCTGAAAATTGGCGCAGACGAGCAGGCTTGCTTTCCTCGTCGTAGAGCTCTCGGAGAGCTTTCCAACGGTATGCTGTGAACCGCTTAACTCTTTTCGGATCAAAAGTTATGGGAACGGGAGTGACAGAGACCTGGTCCCAAGCCCCACGCCCTCGGTTTATGGGCCCAACCTTTACGTGAAGTGAAGTTTTCTTGCTCAAGATGCAGTGGGATTTGGTAATAGAAATGTGATGGATTAGGTTGTCGTCCTTCTCGTGGCTCACGTCGTACGATCCGGGACGGAAAAACAGCGCAAAAGAATAAAAGTGTCCCAAAACTGATGAAAACGTTGGATTTTGGGCTCCAAAAAAGAAGCAGTCGAGCAGGCTTGATGCCCTTGTCGTAGAGCACTCGGAGAACTTTCCAACGGTATGCTGTGCGCCGTGTAACTCTTTTCTGATCAAAAGTTATGGGCACCGGAACGACAGAGACCTGGTCCCAAGCCCCACGCCCTCAGTTTGTGGGCCCAGCCTTTACGTGAGGCGAAGTTGTATTGCCCAAAGTGCTATGGGATTCGGTAATAGAAATGTGATGGATTAGGTTGTCGTCCTTTTTGTGGCTGACGACATACGATCCAGGATAGAAAAATAGAGCAAAAGATGAAAAGTGTCACGAAACTGGTGAAAACATTCGATTTTGGGCTCCGAACACAAGTGCAGCCGAGCAGGCTTGCTACCCTCGTCGTAGAGCTCTTAGAGGGCTTTCCAACGGTATGCAGTGCGCTGCGTAACTCTTTCCGAATCAAAAGTTATGGGCACCGGAGTGACGGAGACCTGGTTCCAAGCCCCACGCCCTCGGTTTGTGGGCCCAGCCTCTACGTGAAGCGAAGTCGTCTTGCGCAACGTGCCGTGGGATTCGGTAATAGAAATGTGATGGATTAGATTATCGTCCTTTTCGTGGCTCACGATATACGATCCGAGACGAAAAAACCGCGCAAAAGAAGATAAGTGTCCAGAAACTAATTAAAATGTTCGATTTTGGGCTCTGAAAATAGGCGCAGCCTAGCAAGCTTGTTGCCTCCGTCGTAGATCTCTCGGAGAGCTTTCCAACAGTATTCTCTGCGCCGCGTAACTCCTTACGAATCAAAAGTTATGGGTACCTGAGTGACGGAGACCTGGTGCCAAGCCCCACGCCCTCGTTTTGCGAGCCCAGACTTTACGTGAAGCGAAGTTGTCTTGCCCGAGGAGCCATGGGATTCGGTAATAGAAATGTGATGGATTAGGTTGTCGTCATTTTCGAAGCTCAGGACGTACGATTCGGGACGAAAAAATAGCGTAAAAGAAGAAAAGTATCCCAAAATTGATGAAAACATTCAATTTTCGGCTCCGAAAATAGGCGCAATCGAGCAAGCTTGCTGCCCTCGTTGTTGAGCTCTAGGAAAGCTTTCCAACGGTATGCTGTGCGTTGTGTAACTTTTCCCTGATCAAAAGTTATGGGCACCGGAGCGACGGAGACCTAGTCCCAAGCCCCACGCCCGCGGTTTGTAGGCCCAGCCTCTACGTGAAGCGAAGTTGTCTTGCCTAAGGTACGGTAGGATTCGGTAATAGAAATGTGATAGATTAGGTTGTCGACCTTTTCGTAGCTCACAATGTACGATCCGGGATCGAAAAACAACGCAGCCATACAATCTTGCACACCCTTGTAGTAGAGCTCTCGGGGAGCTTTCCAACGGTATGCTGTGTGCCGCGTTACTCTTTGCGGATAAAAAGTTATGGGTACCAGAGTGACGGAGACCTGGTCCCAAGCCTTACTCCCTCGGTTTGCGGGCCCAGCCTCTACGTGATGCGAAGTTGTCTTGCCCAGGGTGCCGTGAGATTCGGTAATAGAAATGTGATGGATTAGGTTGTCGTCCTTTTCGAGGCTCATGACGTACGATCCGAGACGGAAAAATAGTGCAAAAGAAGAAAAGAATCCAAAAATTGATGAAAATGTTTGATTTTGGGCTCCAAAAACAAGCGCAGCCGAGCAGGCTTACTGCTCTCGCCGTAGAGCTCTCGGAGAGCTTTCCAACGGTATGTGGTGCGCGTGACTCCATACGGATCAAAAGTTATGGGCACCGGAGTGACGGAGACCTGGTCCCAAGCCCCATACACTCGGTTTGCGGGCCCAGCCTCTATGTGAAGTGAAGTTGTCTTGCCCAAGGTGCCATGCGATTTGGTAATAGAAATGTGATGGATTAGGTTGTCATTCTTTTCGCGACTCAGGACGTACGATCCGGAATGGAAAAACAGCGTAAAGGAAGAAAAGTTTCCCAAAACTATTGAAAACGTTCGATTTTGGGCACCGAACACCGGCGCAACGGCGCAGTCTTGCTGCCCTCATCGTAGAGCTCTCGAAGAGCTTTCCAACGGTGTGCGGTGCGCTGCGTGACTCCTTACGAATCAAAAGTTATGGGCACTGGAATGATAGAGACCTGGTCCCAAGCCCCATACACTCGGTTTGCGGGCCCAGCCTCTACGTGAAGCAAAGTTGTCTTGCCCAAGGTGCCATGCGATTCAGTAATAGAAATGTGATGGCTTAGGTTGTTGTCCTTCTCGTAGCTCATAACGTGCGATCCGGGACGGAAAAACTGCGCAAAAGAAGAAATGTATCCCAAAACTAATTAAAACGTTCCATTTTAGGCTCTGAAAATAGGCGCAGCCGAGAAGGCTTGCTTCCCTCGTCGTAGAGCTCTCAGAGAGCTTGCCAACGGTATGCTGTGCGCCGCGTAACTCTTTCCGGAACAAAAGTTATAGGCACCGGAGCAACGGAGACCTGGTGCAAAGCCCCACGCCCTCGGTCTATGGGCCCAACCTCTACGTGAAGCGAAGTTTTCTTGCCCAAGGTGTCGTGGGATTCGGTAATAGAAATGTGATGGAATAGGTTGTCGACCTTTTCGCGGCTCACGACGTACGATCCAGGACATAAAAACAGCACAAAAGAAGAAAAGTGTCCGAAAACTAATGAAAATGATCAATTTTGGGCTTCGAAAATAGTCACAGCCGTGAAATCTTTCTGCCCTCATCGTAGAGCTCTTGGGGAGCTTTCCAACGGTAAGCTGTGCGCCACGTGATGCCTTACGGATAAAAAGTTATGGGCACTGGAGTAACGGAGACCTGGTCCTAAGCCCCACACCCTCGATTTGCGGGCCCAAACACTACGTGAAGCGAAGTTGTCTTGCCCAAGGTGCTATGGGATTCGGTAATAAAAATGTGATGGATTAGGTTGTCTTCCTTTACGCGGCTGACGACGTATGATCCAGGACATAAAAACAGTGCAAAAGAAGAAAAGTGTCCTGAAACTGATGAAAACGTTTGATTTTAGGCTCCGAACACAAGCGCAACCAAGCAGGCTTGCTACCCTCATCGTAGAGCTCTCAGAGAGCTTTCCAACGGTATACTGTGCGCTGCGTAACTCTTTCCGAATCAAAAGATATGGGCACCGAAGTGACGGAGACCTGATCCCAAGCCCCACGCCATCGGTTTGTAGGCCCAGCCTCTACATGAAGCGAAGTTGTCTTGTGCAAGGTGCTATGGGATTCGATAATAGAAATGTGATAGATTAGATTGTCGTCCTTTTCGCAGCTCATGACATACGATATGGGACAGAAAAACAGTGCAAAAGAAGAAAAGTGTCCCAAAACTGATGAAAATGTACAATTTTGGGCTCCGAAAACAGGCGCAGTCGTGCAGTCTTACTGCCCTCGTTGTAGTGCTCTCGGGGAGCTTTCCAACTGTATGTCTTGTGCCGCGTAACACCTTACGGATAAAAAGTAACGGGGACCGAAGTGACGGAGACCTGGTCCCAAGCCCTTGCCCTCGGTTTGCGGGCCCAGCTTCTACGTGAAGAGGAGTTGTCTTGCCTAAGGTGCCTTGGGATTCGGTAATAGAAATGTGATGGATTAGGTTATCGTACTTTTCGCGGCTCACGACGTACGATCCGGGATGAAAAAATAGCACAAAAGAAGAAAAGTGTCCCGAAACCGATGAAAATATTCAATTTTGGGCTTCAAAAATAGGCACAGCCGAGCAAGCTTGCTACCCTCATTATAGAGCTCTCGGAGAGCTTTCCAACGGTATGTTGTGAGTCGTGTAACTCTTTCCGGATCAAAAGTTATGGGCACCGGAGCGTCGGAGACTTGGTCCCAAGCCCCACACCCTCGGTTTGTGGGCCCAGCCTCTACAATAAGTGAAGTTTTCTTGCCCAAGGTGCGGTAGGATTCAATAATAGAAATGTGATGGATTATGTTGTCATTCTTTTCGTGGCTCACGACGTACAATCCGGGATGAAAAAACAGCGCAAAGGAAGAAAAGTGTCACGAAACTGATGAAAACATTCGATTTTGGACTACAAAAATAGGCGCAAGAGTAGGCTTGCTACCCCCATCGTAGAGCTCTCGGAGAGCTTTCCAACGGTATGTTGTGCACTGCATAACTCTTTCGGGATCAAAAGTTATGGCACCGGAGCGACGGAGACATGGTCCCAAGCCCCACGCTGTCGGTTTGCGGGCCCAGCCTCTACGTGAAGCGAAATTGTCTTGCCCAAGGTGCAGTGGGATTCGATAATAGAAATATGATGGATTAGGTTGTCGTCCTTTTCGCGGCTCATGACGTACGATCCGAGATGGAAAAACAGCGCAAAAGAAGAAAAGTGTCCCGAAACTATTGAAAACATTCTATTTTGGGCCCAGAAAATAGGCGCAGCCGCACAGTCTTGCTACCTCCATCGTAGAGCTCTCGGAGAGCTTTCCAACAGTATGTTGTGCGCCGTGTGACTCTTTACGGATCAAACGTTATGGGCTCCGGAGTGACGGAGACTTGGTCCCAAGCCCCACACACTTGGTTTGCGGGCCCAGCCTCTACGTGAAGCGAAGTTGTCTTGCCCAAGGTGCCATGGAATTTGGTAATAGAAATGTGATGGATTAGGTTGTTGTCCTTTTCGCGGTTCACGACGTACGATTCGGGTCTGAAAAACAGCGCAAAAGAATAAAAGTATCCCGAAACAAATGAAAATGTTCCATTTTGGGCTCTGAAAATAGGCGCAGACGAGCAGGCTTGCTTTCCTCGTCGTAGAGCTCTCGGAGAGCTTTCCAACGGTATGCTGTGCACCGCTTAACTCTTTTCGGATCAAAAGTTATAGGCACGGGAGCGACGGAGACCTGGTCCCATGCCCCACGCTCTCGGTTTGTGGGCCCAGCCTTTACGTGAAGAGAAGTTGTCTTGCTCAAGATGCAGTGGGATTTTGTAATAGAAATGTGATGGATTAGGTTGTCGTCCTTCTCGCGGCTCACGTTATATGATACGGGACGAAAAAACAGTGCAAAAGAATAAAAGTGTCCCAAAACTGATGAAAATGTTTGATTTTGGCCTCTGAAAATAAGCACAGCCAAGCAAGAATGCTGCCTTCGTCGTAGAGCTCTCGGAGAGGTTTCCAATGGTATGTTGTACGCCGCGTAACTCTGACCGGATCAAAAGGTATGGGCACCGGAGCGACGGAGACCTGGCCCCAAGCCCCACGCCCTCGGTTTATGGGCCCATCCTCTACGTGAAGCGATATGTTCTTGCCCAAGGTGCCGTGGGATTTGGTAATAGAAATGTGATGGATTAGGTTGTCGTCCTTTTCGCAGAGCACGACGTATGATTCGGGACGAAAAAATAGCACAAAAGAAGACAAGTGTCCCGAAACTGATAAAAACATTCAATTTTGGGCTCGAAAAATAGGCGCAACTGTGCAGTCCTGCTGCCCTCATCGTAGAGCTCTCATGGAGTTTTCCAACGGTACATTGTGCACCGCGTAACTCTTCCCGGATCAAATGTTATAGGCATCGGAGTGACAGAGACCTGGTCCCAAGCCCCACGCCCTTGGTTTGTGGGCCCAGCCTCTACGTAAGCGAAGTTGTCTTGCCTAAGGTGCCTTGGGATTCGGTAATGGAAATGTGATGGATTAGGTTGTCGTCCTTTTTGCAGCTCGCGACGTACGATCCGGGATGGAAAAATAGCGCAAAAGAAGAAAAGTGTCACAAAATTGATGAAAACATTCGATTTTGGGCCACAAAAATAGGCGCAGGAGCAAGCTTGCTGCCCCCGTCATAGAGCTCCCAGAGAGCTTTCCAACGGTATGCTGTGCGCAGCGTAACTCTTTCGGGATCAAAATTTATGGGCACCGGAGTGACCGAGACCCTTGTCCCAAGCCCCACGCCCTCGGTATGCGGGCCCAGCCTCTACTTGAAGCAAAATTGTCTTGCCCTAGGTGTCGTGGGATCCGGTAATAGAAATGTGATGGATTGGGTTGTCATCCTTTTCGCGGCTCACGACATACGATCCGGGATGGAAAAACAGTGCAAAAGAAGAAAGGTGCCTTGAAACTCTTGAAAACGTTCGATTTTGGGCCCCAAAAATTGGAGTAGTCGCGCAGTCTTGCTACCCCCATCGTAGAGCTTGGAGAGCTTTCCAACAGTATGTTGTGCGTTGCGTGACTCCTTACGGATCAAAAGTTAAGGGCATCAGAGTGACGGAGTCCTGGTCCCAAGCCCCACCCACTTTATTTGCGGGCCCAGCCTCTACATGAAGGGAAGTTGTCTTGCCCAAGGTGCCATGGGATTCGGTAATAGAAATGTGATGGATTAGGTTGTCGTCCTTTTCGCGGCTCACTACGTACGATCCGGGAAAGAAAAATAGCGTAAAAGAAGAAAAGTATTCTAAAACTGATGAAAACGTTCCATTTTGTGCTCTGAAAATAGGCGCAGCCGAGCAGGCTTGCTTATCTCGTCGTAGAGCTCTCGGAGAGCTTTCCAACAGTATGTTGTGCGCCGTGTAACTCTTTTCGGATCAAAAGTTATATACACCTGAGCGACGGAGACCTAGTCCCAAGCCCCATGCCATCGGTTTGTGGGCCCAGCCTTTACATGAAGCGAAGTTGTATTGCCCAAGGTGTAGTGGGATTCGGTAATAGAAATATGATGGATTAGGTTGTCGTCCTTTTCGCGGATCACGACGTACGATCCGGGACAGAAAAATAACGCAAAAGAAGAAAAGTGTCCCGAAACTGATGAAAACGTTCAATTTTGGGCACTGAAAATAGGCATAGCCGAGCAAGCCTGCTTCCCTCGTCGTAGATTTCTCGGAGAGCTTTCCAACGGTATGCTGTGCGCCGTGTTACTCTTACCGGATCAAAAGTTATGGGCACCGGAGCGACGGAGACCTGGTCCCAAGCCACACGCACTCGGTTTGTTGGCCCAGCCTCTACGTGAAGTGAAGTTTTCTTGCCCAAGGTGGCTTGGGATTCGGTAATAGAAATTTGATGGATTAGATTGTCATCCTTTTCGCGGTTCACGACGTACGATCCGGGATGAAAAAACAGTGCAAAAGGAGAAAAGTATCCCGAAACTGATGAAAATATTCAATTTTGGGCTTGGAAAATAGGCGCATCCATGAAGTCTTGCTACCCTCATCGTAGAGCTCTCGGGGAACTTTCTAATGGTATGTTGTGCACCGCGTAACGCCTTACGGATAAAAAGTTATAGGCACCGGAGTGACGGAGACCGGGTCCTAAGCCCCACGCCCTCGATTTGTGAGCCCAGACTCTACGTGAAGCGAAGTTGTCTTGCCCAATGTGCTGTGGGATTCGGTAATGGAAATGTAATGGATTAGGTTGTCGTCCTTTTCATGACTCACGAGGTACGATCCAGGACGGAAAAACAGCGCAAAAGAAGAAAAGTATCCCGAAACTGATGAAAACATTCGATTTTGGGCACCGAACAAAGGCGCAACCGAGCAAGCTTGCTACCTTTGTCGTAGAGCTCTCGGAGAGCTTTCCAACGGTATGCTGTGTGCTCTGTAACTCTTTCCGGATCAAAAGTTATGGGTATTGGAGTGACGGAGACCTATTCCCAAACCTAACGCCCCTGGTTTGTGGGCCCAGCCTCTACATGAAGCGAAGTTGTCTTGCCCAAGGTGCCATGGGATTCAGTAATAGAAATGTGATGGATTAGGTTGTCGTCCTTTTCGCGGCTCACGACGTACAATCCGGGACCCAAAAACATCGCAAAAGAATAAAAGTGTCCCGAAGCTGACGAAAATGTTCAATTTTGGATGCCGAAAACAAGCTCAGCCGTGCCGTTTTGCTGCCCTCGTAGTAGAGCTCTGGGGGAGCTTTCCAACGGTATACTGTGCACTGCGTAACTCTTTCCGGATCAAAAGTTATGGGCACCGGAGTGACGGAGACCTGGTCCCAAGCCCTACACACTTGGTTTGTAGTCCCAGCCTCTACTTGAAGCGAAGTTGTCTTGCCCAAGGTGCAGTGGGATTCGGTAATAGAAATGTGATGGATTAGGTTGTCGTCATTTTCGCTGCTCAAGACGTACGATCCGGGACGGAAAAATAGCGCAAAAGAAGAAAAGTGTCATGAAACTAATGAAAATGTTCGATTTTTGGCTCTGAAAACTGGCACAGCCGAGCAGGCTTGCTGCCCTAGTCGTAGAGCTCTCGGCGAGCTTTCTAACGGTATGTTGTGCCCCGCGTAACTCTTACCGGATCAAAAGTTATAGGCATTAGTGTGATAGAGACCTGGTCCCGAGCCCCACGCCCTCGGTTTGAGGGCCCAGCCACTACGTGAAGCGAAGTTTTCTTTCACAAGGTGCCGTGGGATTTAGTAATGAAAATGTGATGGATTAAGTTGTCGTCCTTTTTGCAGCTCACGATGTACGATCCGGGATGAAAAAATAGCGTAAAAGAAGAAAAGTGTCCCAAAACTGAAGAAAACATTCAATTTTTGGCTCGAAAAATAGGCGCAGCAGTGCAGTCTTGTTGCCTTCGTCGTAGAGCTGTCGGGGAGCTTCAACGGTATGCTATGCGACGCGTAACGCCTTACAGATAAAAAGTTATGGGCACCAGATTGACGGAGACTTGGTCCTAAGCCCCACGCCCTCGATTTGCTGGCCTAGACTCTTCGTGAAGAAAAGTTGTCTTGCCCAAGGTACCATGGGATTCGGTAATAGAAATGTGATGGATTAGGTTGTCGTCCTTTTCGCGGCTCACGACGTACGATCCGGGACGGAAAAATAGCACAAAAGAAGAAAAGTATCCCAAAATCGATGAAAATGTTCCATTTTGGGCTCTGAAAATAGGCGTAGCTGAGCGTACTTGCTTCCCTCGTCGTAGAGCTCTCGGAGAGCTTTCTAACGGTATGTTGTGCGCTGCGTAACTCCTTACGGATCAAAAGTTATGGGCACCGGAGTAACGGAGACCTGGTCATAAGCCCTACACCCTCGGTTTGCAGGCCCAGCCTCTTCGTGAAGCAAAGTTGTCTTGCCTAAGGTGCTATGGGATTCGGTAATAGAAATGTGATGAATTAGGTTGTCGTCCTTTTCGCGGCTCACGACGTACGATCCGGGACAAAAAAAAAGCACAAAAAAAGAAAAGTGTCTCGAAACTGATAAAAATGTTCCATTTTCGGCTCTGAAAACAGGCGCAGCCGAGCGTACTTGCTTCCCTCATCATAGAACTCTCGGAGAGCTTTCTAAAGGTATGCTGTGCACCGCGTAACTCTTTCCGGATCAAAAGTTCTGGGCACCGGAGAGACGGAGACTTGGTCCCAAGCCCCACGCCCTCGGCTTGTGGGCCTAGCCTTTACGTGAAGCAAAGTATTCTTCCCCAAGGTGGAGTGAGATTCGGTAATAGAAATGTGATGGATTAGATTGTCGTCTTTCTCGCATCTCACGACGTACGATCCAGGACGGAAAAGCAGCACAAAAGAAGAAAAGTTTCCCGAAACTGATGAAAACGTTCGATTTTGGGATCCAAAAATAGGCACAGCAGTGCATTCTTGCTGCACTTGTCATAGAGCTCTTGGGAAGCTTTCCAACGGTATGCTGTGCGCCGCATAACGCCTTACAAATAAAAAGTTATGGGCACCGGAGTGACGGAGACCTGGTCCCAAGCCCCAAGCCCCACGCCCCCGATTTTTGGGCCCAGACTCTACGTGAAGCGAAGTTGTCTTGCCCATGGTACCATGGGATTCATTAATAGAAATGTGATGAATGAGGTTGTCGTCCTTTTTGCGGCTCACGATGTACGATCGGTGACGAAAAACCAGCGTAAAAGAAGAAAATTATCCCGAAACTGATGAAAACGTTCAATTTTGGGCTCCTAACACAGGCGCAGCTGAGCAGACTTGCTACCCTCATCATAAAGGTCTCGGAGAGCTTAACACGGTATGATGTGCGCCGCATAACTCTTTCCGGATCAAAAGTTATGGGCACCGGAGTGACGGAGACCTAGTCCCGAGCCCCATGTCCTCGGTTTGCGCCCCCATCCTCTATGTTAAGCGAAGTAGTCTTGCCCAAGGTACCATGGGATTCGGCAATAGAAATGTGATGGATTAGGTTGTCGTCCTTTTCGCGGCTCACGACGTACGATTCAGGATGAAAAAATAGCGCAAAAGAAGAAAAGTGTCCCGAAACCGATGAAAACATTCAATTTTGGGCATAAAAAATAGGTGCAGCTAAGCAAGCTTGCTGCCTTCATTATAGAGCTCTCTGAGAGCTTTCCAACGGTATGCTGTGAGCCGTATAACTCTTTCCGGATCAAAAGTTATGGGCACCGAAGCGTCGGAGACCTGGTCCCAAGCCCCACGCCCTCGGTTTGCGGGCCCAACTTCTACATGAAGCGAAGTTGTCTTGCCCAAGGTACGGTGGGATTCGGTAATAGAAATGTGATGGATTAAGTTGTCATTCTTTTCGTGGCTCACGACGTACGATCCGGGACGAAAAAACAGCGCAAAAGAAGAGAAGTGTCACGAAACTGATGAAAACATTCGATTTTGGGCTACAAAAATAGGCGCAGGAGCAGGCTTGCTACCCCCGTCGTAGAGCTCTCGGAGAGCTTTCCAACTGTATGTTGTGCGCCGCGTAACTCTTTCTGGATCAAAAGTTATAGGCACCAGAGCGACGGAGAACAGGTCCCAAGCCCCACACCATCGGTTTGCGGGCCCAGCCTCTACGTGAAGCGAAATTGTCTTGCCCAAGGTGCGGTGGGATTCGATAATAGAAATGTGATGGATTAGGTTCTCGTCCTTTTCGCGACTTATGACGTACGATCCGGGATGAAAAAATAGCGCAAAAGAAGAAAAGTGACCCGAAACTGTTGAAAACATTCTATTTTAGACAACAAAAATAGGCGCAGCCTCGCAGTCTTGCTACCCCCATCGTAGAGCTCTCCGAGAGCTTTCCAACGGTATGCTGTGTGTCACGTGACTCCTTACGGATCAAACGTTATAGGCTCCGGAGTGACGGAGACCTGGTCCCAAGCCCTACACACTCGGTTTGCGGGCCCAACCTCTATGTGAAGCGAAGATGTCTTTCCCAAGGTGCCATGGAATTCGGTAATACAAATGTGATGGATTAGGTTGTCGTCCTTTTTGCGGCTCACGACGTACGATCCGGGATGGAAAAACAACGCAAAAGAAGAAAAGTATCCCAAAATAGATGAAAACGTTCCATTTTGGGCTCTGAAAATAGGCGCAGACGAGCAGGCTTGCTTCCCTCGTCGTAGAGCTCTCGGAGAACTTTCCAACGGTATGCTGTGCACCGCTTAACTCTTTCCGGATCAAAAGTTATGGGCGCCAGAGCAACGGAGACCTGGTCCCAAGCCCCACGCCCTCGGTTTGTGGGACTAGCCTTTACGTGAAGCGAAGTTGTCTTGCTCAAGGTGCAGTGGGATTCAGTAATAGAAATGTGATGGATTAGATTGTCGTCCTTTTCGCGGCTCACGTCGTACAATACGGGACGAAAAAACAACGCAAAAGAAGAAAAGTGTCCCGAAACTAATGAAAACGTTTGATTTTGGGCTCTGAAAATAGGCGCAGCCAAGCAAGAATGTTGCTTTCGTCGTAGAGCTCCTGGAGAGGTTTCCAATGGTATGTTGTACGCAGCGTAACTCTTACCGAATCAAAAGGTATGGGCACCGGAGCGACGGAGACCTGGCCCCAAGCCCCACGCCTCTGGTTTATAGGCCCAGCCTCTACGTGAAGCGAAGTGTTCTTGCCCAAGGTGCCATGGCATTCGGTAATAGAAATGTGATGGATTAGGTTGTCGTCCTTTTTACAGCTGACGACGTACGATCCGGGACGAATAAACAACGCAAAAGAAGAAAAGTATCCCAAAACTGATAAAAACATTCAATTTTGGGCTCGAAAATAGGCGCAACCGTGGAGTCTTGCTGCCCTCGTCGTAGAGCTCTCAGGGAGTTTTCCAACGGTATGCTGTGCGCCGCGTAACTCTTTCCGGATCAAATGTTATGGGCACCGGAGCGACAGAGACCTGGTCCCAAGCCCCACGACCTCGGTTTAGGGGCCCAGCCTCTACGTGAAGCGAAGTTGTCTTGCCTAAGGTGCCGTGGGATTCGGTAATAGAAATGTGATGGATTAGGTTGTCGTCCTTTTTGCAGCTCACGTCGTACGATCCGGGACGGAAAAACAGTGTAAAAGAAGAAAAGTGTCACGAAACTAATGAAAACATTCGATTTTGGACCACAAAAATAGGCGCAGGAGCAAGCTTGCTGCCCCCGTCGTAGAGCTCCCAGAGAGCTTTCCAACGGTATGCTGTGCGCCGCGTAACTCTTTCGGGATCAAAAGTTATAGGCACCGGAGCGACGGAGACCTGGTCCCAAGCCCTACGCCCTCGGTTTGTGGGCCCAGCCTCTACTTGAAGCAAAATTGTCTTGCCCTAGGTGTCGTGGGATTCGGTAATAGAAATGTGATGGATTAGGTTGTCGTCCTTTTCGCGGCTCACGACGTACGATCTGGGATGGAAAAACAGCGCAAAAGAAGAAAAGTGCCCCGAAACTCTTGAAAACGTTCGATTTTGGGCAACAAAAATAGGCGCAGTCGCGTAGTCATGCTGCCCCCATCGTAAAGCTCTCGGAGAGCTTTCCAACAGTATGCTGTGCGTCGCGTGACTCCTTACGGATCAAAAGTTATGGGCATCGGAGTGACGGAGTCCTGGTCTCAAGCTCCACACACTCAATTTGCGGGCCCAGCCTCTACGTGAAGCGAAGTTGTCTTACCCAAGGTGCCATGGGATTCGGTAATAGAAATGTGATGTATTAGGTTGTTGTCCTTTTTGTGGCTCACTACGTACGATCCGGGAAAGAAAAATAGCGTAAAAGAAGAAAAGTATCCTAAAACTGATGAAAACTTTCCATTTTGTGCTCTGAAAATAAGCGCAGCCGAGCAGGCTTGCTTCCCTTATCGTAGAGCTCTCGGAGAGCTTTCCAACGGTATGCTGTGCACCGCGCAACTCTTTTCGGATCAAAAGTTATGTGCACCTGAGCGACAGAGACCTGGTCCCAAGCCCCATGCCCTCAGTTTGTGGGCCCAGCCTTTACGTGAAGCGAAGTTGTCTTGCCCAAGGTGCAGTGGGATTCGGTAATAGAATACGATGGATTAGGTTGTCGTCCTTTTCACGGATCACGACGTACGATTCGAGATGAAAAAATAGGGCAAAAAAAGAAAAGTGTCCCGAAACTGACGAAAACGTTCAATTTTGGGCTCTGAAAATAGGCATAGCTGAGCAAGCCTGCTACCCTCGTCGTAGATCTCTCGGAGAGCTTTCCAACGGTATGTTGTGCGCTGCGTAACTCTTATCGGATCAAAAGTTATGGGCACCGGAGCTACGGAGACCTGGTCCCAAGCCCCACGCACTTGGTTTGTAGGCCCAGCCTCTACGTGAAGCAAAGTTTTCTTGCCCAAGGTGCCTTAGGATTCGGTAATAGAAATTTGATTGATTAGGTTGTCGTCCTTTTCGCGGCTCACGACATACGATCCGGGAAGGAAAAACAGCGCAAAAGGAGAAAAGTGTCTCGAAACTGATAAAAATATTCAATTTTGTGCTCACAAAATAGGCGCATCTGTCACGCCCCAACCCGGCCTATAAGGTTAGACTAGGGTGTGATCTAAACATTCAAGTCTCATCTCGTACTTAATCGATCATGAAAATTTAACACTTAATGTTTAGCCTAAACTCTAAAATTTTCTAAAAAACCAGCAGCATAACGGCTATAATTGGACTCTTGGTTCGACCTAATCCTCTAAACGCCTCAAATTTTCCAATCTCAATTTCATTTCCAACTAGGATTATTATTTACCATCAATTGAAATGCCTACTAACTATATGTCACGTTTGATTAATAACCTAGCATGATACTATGTCTCGTTTGTTTGTTAATCCTCGTTATAAAGTACTTGTTGATCTTAGCTTAATAGCGAGTACCTGCTTAAGATTGGATAGGTTCGTTTACTTAGTCCTTACCTATTACGTCATAATCCTATGATAGATACTAGTAGTAATAATAGAAAAACGATCATAGTAGTGTCTAGTGTCTGTCTAGTTAATATCAATACAAACCAAAATTAGACCCCAAATTACAACGGTGGTCTTTTACATTACAAACATTGAACAACATAAAAAGAAATGGTCTTCAAGTAGCATAGTGTTCACAAATAGCCATAATCACGCAAAACACATAGGACATGCAATCACTCCAAGGAATCATCGTTAGGCACATCGTCCTCAGGTACCTGTTCTTGATCTTCTTCACCTGAGATGATAAAAGAGGGTGAGTCCTTATGAACTCAGCGAGGGGGAACGTGAAATAGGTTTTGAAACTCATTTTCCGGTTCAACTTATGAAAATCCTTTTTGCAAGCATGAATATAACACAATTAAGTACATAACAAAAATATAAAGTAAAGGAACACAATTACCAGTTTTTCCTCCCCGAGGTCCTCTAGGAACCAAGCGAGAATACTTATACATATAGAAAAAGGATACGGTGAGCTTTTGCTCTCAGTTGTTGCGGCTGACTTCAAATCATCCCCTTAACACGCCAAGTGGGTGTACTCCGGATGTATCCTGAAATCCTACGACCCAACTCTCCGAGGAAGTCTAGCCCCTAAGCGAGAGAGGGAATTGGACAATGGTAGTCACGGTTGCACCGGCAAGCCCGATGCCGTCCGGTGTGCGTGAACGCTACCACGCCAGAAAGAAAGGTTGCAACCTTGTATGCAATGCACATTTATGACATTTAATATATCACATTAGGAGGACAACAAAGTAGGTTGCCTCCGGACAGTCATAAGATTGCACATTGACAAGTAAACAAGCGAGGCACGAATAGACAAGTAATTTCACTTGAAAAGCATATGGAGTTATATGAACATTAAACGGGCAGCCACATGTAATGCACGTAAATCAGGTCATATAACTCATTTCAACGTCCACGTAATCAAATAATAGGTTATTCAACATGCAACAACAATCTACGTGGTTCGGATGCAAGAAAGGCCTATTTGTCAACATGCAACGAATCAAAATCACATTTAGGGCTATAAGGCAACTAAGGGCAGCCTACTAAACATATATTTACACTCGATATCCAAAGGATCAACACTTAGCAAGTTCGCCTAGTCACTAGGGTTTCCATTTCGTGCTTACCCGTGTGATTAAGCCCCAAGTCAACTCAAAGTCAATCTCAAGCCATACATCAATTAATTCAAACATCCCCAAGTATTCAAAACAGTCCACAAAACATCCCAAAGCCACAATCCCAAGCATTAATTCAACAAGAGAAGTTACAACAATTTTTCTAAGCATAACACTAAGTGAAACCCTTACTGCAATAGGCTGTTTTCTCACAATCATTAAGACAAGCAAACAATCTCCAATTCTAGTGAATAAGATTTCAAATTAAATCTTAAGAAGTGAAATAAAATCAGAAACAAACCTTGCATCATTTGATGTTCGAGGTCAATAGTTATAGCCCAAACAGTGGGATTGCACAAAACTGTCCAGATTTGCACACATTTCGGTAATTGTCATTTTGGAGGTCTTAGGATCCGATTTAGCCTTAGTCTATTTCGGACAAAAATGTCCAGAACTGAAAAACCTAGAAGCACACCAAATTTCATGCATTTTGGACATCATTGACTAAGTCAAAACTGGTTCGTTCCACAAGGTCAGTGCATCTGCCAAAACCAGTTTCATTTTTCCAGACTTCCAGATTTGGACACATTTTAATGATTTTCCATTTTTAGGACCTTAGAGTCAAAATTAGCTTTGGCCTATTTCTATGAAAAATGTTCAAAACTGGCAAAAATAGTTACCTAATAATTTTCATGCATTTGGAACATCACTTTCCTAGCCAAACTCACCTCGTAACAACAAGACAGAGAGCTGTCACCAAACCCAATTTCATCTATCATCATCTTCAAGCCAAAATCTTGCCATGCATGGTTGTAAAAGCTTATGAACACACATATAACTCAAGTACAGAAGCAAAGACATACATTTAAGAGCATGCATGTGGATTTTTGAAGGATTTTCAAGAAGTTTTAGCTCTCACCTTAGCAAATCAACAAGAAGATGCACAAAACTTGATGAAGCACAAATTTCTTCTTCTTCCTTGCTTAGCCAAGACACCACCCGATTTCTCTCTATTTTTACTAGCTTAGTGACCAAGTTCTTAGTAGATGCATGTGGTTAGAACAAGAAGAAAATAAATGGAAGCAAGCAAACTCACCAAGGCCGAAATGGTTGTTCAAAAAGCTTGCATGTGTGATTCTTGCATCCTAGCTAGCTTGGGCGAGTTTCTTTGCTTGTTGCTTGTCTTGATTAACTATGGTGTGATGAAGATGAGCTATGAGGTGAATGAACTCATCCAAGGCCGAGAGAGAGAGAGAGAAGAATGAGAGGGAGAGAGAGAAATGTGAGAGGAAAATGAGAGAAATGAAAAAAAAAAAATAGAAGCCTTGCAATTGATGAAGCATATTCGGCCTTGGGCAGCAAAAATTCAGCTTTTTTGTGTCTTCAAGATGTATTTTGAAATTCCTAGCATGGGCAAGGAGTAGTTGGTCGAGAATTGGAAGCTTTTGCAAAGGTTTTTGAGCTAACTTTTTTATGCATTTGTGTCATAGAGTGGTCATAAGTTGTCTAGAATTAAATTGAATTGAGCAAGCAAGCACAAAACTCATGTGGTGGTCGGCCAAGGCTATAAAAAATCTGATTTTGTGTCATCTTTTGAGCATTATTTAATTGTGTGTTGAAAGTGCAAAAAGAATAAGGATTATCTAGCTTTTTGTGAGATTTTGCCTTCTAGTGGGTTGAATTAGTAATTTAATAATAGTTTGTGGATTTTGTAGGATTAATTAATGACCTAGTACTTCGTGCAATATTTTTTCTTGATTAGCGTGAGGGCACGCTTTCCTAGGTCTAGGGCACGCACTACGAGGTAGGACACAAACTACAGACGAATGCACGTTTTTCTAGTAAATGCACGCAATCCTAAACGAATGCACGTAATTCAATGCATGGCACACAAAATGAACACAATTCTTAAACCTAGGTCAAGGTGCGCAAATCTAGATTAGGGCACACGAAACGAGGTATCGCACGCAAATCGAGGTCGGGCCTCACATCCTCCCTTCCTTAAAAGAATTGCCTCACATCCTCCCTTCCTTAAAAGAATTTCGTCCCGAAATTCAATATTACCTTTGAAATAAAGCTGGATATTGCTGCTCCATCTGGTCTCGCCTTTCCCACGTTGCTTCTTCAACTCCATGATGATCCCACAGCACCTTCACCACCGGTATAGTTTTGTTTCGCAACTCCCGATCTTACTGGTCTAGGATCCGAATGGGCTTCTCCACGTAAGACAAGTTCTCCTGAAGATGCAATGGCTCTAGCTCCAAGATATGCGATAGATCAGGATGATACTTCCGCAGCATTGAAACATGAAAGACGTCGTGAATATTGGAGAGGTTTTGGGGTAGTGCCAGGCTATACGCCAACTTGCCAACCTTCTCAATTACCTCAAATGGTCCTACAAACCTCGGGCTCAACTTTCCACCCTTGCCGTGTTTAATATGTCCCCTCCGAGGTGATATCTTCAAGAACACCTTGTCGCCGACCTCAAACTCTAGGCTCCGTCTCCGTCGGTCTGCATAACTCTTCTGCCTGCTTTGGGCGGTAAGCATCCGTTTCCGGATGAGGTGGATATTATCAACAGTCTTCATAAGTTCAGGTAGAAGGGTCGGGTCAAAAGTCTTCGTCTCACCTACTTCATCCCAGTAAATTGGGGATCGACACTTACGTCCATACAATGCTTCAAATGGGGCCATCCCGATAGTGGCCGGATAACTATTATTATAAGCGAACTCCGCTAGAGATAGATATTTCTCCCAACCTTTTCCGAAATCTAAAACACACGCCCTCAGCATATCCTCCAGAATCTGAATAGTTCTTTCCGATTGTCTGTCAGTCTGAGGGTGATAAGCCGTGCTGAAACTCAACTTCGTTCCAAAATCAGGAAGTAAAACGAGGATCCCTATCTGACACAATACTCATAGGCATCCCGTGCAATCTTACAATCTCCGCTACATACATATCTCCCAATTTCTCAGGACTATCCTCCTTGTTCATCGGTAAAAAGTGCGCCGACTTAGTCAATCTATCCACTATGACCCAAACGGCGTCATGACCCTTTTGTGACCTGGGCAGGTCCATAACAAAGTCCATAGTTATATGTTTCCATTTCCATTGAGGAATCTCCAACGGCTGAAGTAAACCTGCAGGTCGTTGATGTTCCGCTTTGACTCTCTGGCAAGTCAAACACTGTGCCACAAACTCCACAATCTCTCTCTTCATGTTATTCCACCAATAGTGTTGCTTCAAATCCCGGTACATCTTTGTTCCGCAGGGGTGAATAGTGTATCTTGAATTATGGGCTTCTTCAAAAATCTTCTTTCTCAGCTCCGGCTCATTGGGAACACAAATCCGATTCCTAAACCTCCAAATACCATCACCATGAAACTTGAAATCTGTGTTGCTTTCTTTAATCTTCTAAAATTGTTGGTCCTTCTGTTGAGCCTCTCGTAACTCAGATAACAAGGTCGATTGAACTTGCGTAGTGGCAAAAAGTAACCCTTTACGAGTCAATTGTGGTTTCCACAAAAATGCTTCCTCCAACAACTCCTGCACCTTGACTTCCAGTTTGGCCATGCTTGCTTTCCTACTTAAGGCATCTGCAACTACATTCACTTTATCGGGCACATAATTGATTATGCAGTTATAATCATCCAAAAGCTCCATCCACCGCCTTTGCCTCATATTCAACTCTTTTTGAGAAAACAAGTATTTCAAGCTCTTGTGATCAGTAAATACCTCAATCTTGTTACCCCACAGATAATGCCTCCATTTCTTGAGTGCAAACACAATAGCCGCTAATTCCAAATCATGCGTCGGGTAGTTTAATTCATACGGCTTCGGTTTCCTAGAAGCATATGCAATCACTCTTCCATTTTGCATCAGCACACAACCCAATCCTTCCTTCGAAGCATCGCTATAGATTACAAAACCTTGACTTCCTTCAGGCAATGCAAGAACAAGTACGGTAGTCAATCTTTTCTTCAACTCTTGAAAGCTATTCTCACACTTATCATCCCACATGAACTTTGTTTTCTTTTGAGTGAGCTTTGTAAGCAGTCCTGCAATCTTAGAGAAATCCTTCACGAATCTCCGATAATAGCCGGCTAGACCAAGAAAACTCTGAATCTCCATAACATTTTCTGGCTTCTTCCAAGACATCATTGCTTCTATCTTTGCTGGATCCACCGCTATTCCCTCTTGGGATATGATATGCCCCAAAAATGCAATCTGCTGCAACCAAAATTTGCACTTGCTAAACTTTACATACAATTGATGCTCTCGAAGTTTCTGTAGTACCAACCGCAGATGTTGTTCATGCTCCGACTCGGATTTCGAGTACACCAAAATATAATCAATGAAGATCACCACAAATTGGTCCAAGTAGGGTTGAAACACCCTGTGCATCAAATCCATAAAAGTTGTAGGGGCATTAGTTAGTCCAAATGGCATCACCACATATTCATAATACCCGTATCTTGTCCTGAAAGCCGTTTTAGGCACATTTTCCTTTTTTGATCCGTAACTGATAGTACCCTTGCCTCAAGTCGAGTTTCGAATACACTTTAGCTCCTTGAAGTTGATCAAACAACTCGTCGATCAGTGGAAGTGGGTATTTATTCTTGACAGTCACTTGGTTCAGTCCTCGGTAATCGATGCATAGCCTCAACGTTCCGTCTTTCTTCTTCACAAATAGAACTAGTGTACCCCACGGTGAAGAACTTGGTTGAACAAACCCCTTCTTCAACAATCCTTGCAATTGGTCCTTCAATTCTTGTAGCTCGGCCGGTGCCATAACATAGGGAGCTTTAGATATCGGCTGGGTGCTACGCAGTAGCTCTATAACGAACTCGATCTCCCGATTTGGGGTTAAACCGGACAATTCTTCTGGAAACACATCCGCATAGTCTTTGATCACTGGCATCTCCTCCAACTTAGCTTTATCCGACGGCCTGTTGATGAGGTAAGATAAGTATCCGCTACACCCTTTTCTCAAGGACTTCACTGCTTTCGTAGATAAAATGATAGAACTCCCGGTGAAATCTCTTCGACCCATTACCTCCAGTATTGGTTGACCAGGTACCCGGAACGTTATAATATTCATCCGGAAATCTAGTTGGACATGATGTTTTGCCAGCCAATCCATCCCTAAAATGACTTCATAGTCTCGAAAAGGTAATACAATAAGATTGGCTGAGAATTCCCTATCCTTAATTTGGATTTTGCATGCTTTACAAGCTGAGCTAGTAACGAGTTTAGAACCCATCGGAGTACCAACTTCTACTTCATATGGCAAACATACAACTTTCAGTTTTACACGTTGCACACACAAGGGAGTAATAAATGACTGAGTAGCACCGGATCAATTAGCACCCTAACAGGTTGATTCAGTATGAAGAATGTACATTCAACAACAGCGGTCTCATCTGGAATCTCCTCGCACTCAATAGCATAGGCTCGAGCCTGAACTCTAGGAATTGGAGTCTTGCCTCTACCAGCTGGTTTACCCTGATTCTGTCTTGCCTGCCGTTTAGGGCAATCCTTGATCTGATGTTGATCACTGCCACATCTCATACATCGTCCTGACTTCTTCTAGCACTGGGCCTCGGTATGACCCTTCTTGTCATAGTAAGAACAGTTGACAGACTGAGTAGCAGGTGAACTACCTGTGGATCCGCAGGTGGAAGAGGCTGATGGCGCTTTCGTCAGGCCACGGTTATTCACTGGTCTGTTCTGGCTTTGGCCCTGATTACGATTCTGACTCTGGAATTTCCTCTGCTGACCTAGAAGCTGGTATGGTTTCTTGTTCGGCTGACTCAAATCGGTTCTATCAAGTTTCCTCTTCTCAACTCGGGAAGCAGCAGCAAAGATAGCAGAATAGGTATCGAAGTCATGAGAAGACAACTGGTCCGGAATCTCTGGCCTCAATCCAATCGTAAATTTCCACATCTTCGCCTCTAGAGTACTGACCATATATTGAGCATAACGGGACAGTCGGTCAAAACGAGCCTCGTACTGGGCCACCGTCATGTTACCCTAGGTCAAGTGCATGAACTCCTCAATCTGCCTCTGCTTGGAAACTGCGGGTACATATTTCTCCTTGAATGCCTTAACGAAATTACCCCACAAGGGAGGTGTCTGATTAGTTTTCCACAGTGCTTCCATAGTGTGCCACCAATGTTCAGCATCCCTGTGCAACAGAAACACGGCAAACTCCACCTTCTCTTCATCAGTATAGTCAAGTGGCCTAAAACTCTTCTCGACCTCGGACAGCCAAGCCTCTGCTTTCTCATTATCAGCTTCCCCGTGGAATTTGGACGGGCGAAAGTCAAGAAACTCCCTCATTCTACTATGTCTCCCATGGTTACCATCATTCCTGTTGTTGTTGTTGTTTTTGGCCTCATGTGCATCTTGGCGCTCCATCACTCGTGATATACGATCCATGGCATTTGCCATCATGTTAAACATAGCTATACCGGGATTAGTTTGATAGGCATCTCCGGTTTTTTTGTCATGCCCCAACCCGGCTTATAAAGGTTAGACTAGGGTGTGATCTAAACATTCAAGTCCTTTCACATTCTTAATCATTCTAGGAGGTTTAAACTTAACGTTTTATTCTAGACTTCAAATTTTTTCTGGAAATCCGGCAGCATAACGGCTGTAATTGGGCTCTTTGTTTTGATCTAAATTTTCTAACAGCCTCAAAATTTACCATCTCAAATTCAATTCCAGTTAAGATTACTATTATTCCATCAATTGAATTTCCTATTGGTTAATTCGACGTCCCGTTTGGTTTATAACCTAGCATGATACTATGTCTCGTTTGTCCATTTATCCTCGTTTCAAAATATACCTGTTGATCTTAACTTATTAGCGAGTACCTGTTGAGATTGGGTAAGTTCATTTACCTATTCCTTAACTAAGCATCATAACCTGTGATAGATACTAGCGGTAGTAAAAGCAAAACGATCAAAGTAGTGTCATGTCTAGTATCAGTCTACTTAAAATAAGTACAAACCAAAATTAGACCCCAAATTACAACGGGGGTCTTTTACATCACAAGCAACAAATAACATAAGGGAAATAGTCTTCAAGCAGCAAAAGGTACACAAGTAGTCACATTCAAGCAAAACAACAATAACAGGAAATCATTCCAGGGGTTCATCATTTGGTACATTATCCTCTGGTTTCTGTACCTGCTCTTCTTCACTTGAGACGATAAAAGAGGGTGAGTCCTTATGAACTCAGCGAGGGGGAACGAGAAATAAGTTTTGAAACTCATTTTCCAGTTCAATTTATGAAAACCCCTTTTTAAAACATGTCACATATTACAAATAATATGGTAAGCAATTATAAGAAACAAATCGAGAAACGGATGCAATTACCAATCATTTCAAGGATACGGTGAGCATTTGCTCTCAATTTTAATTTCGAATCAATTGTTGCGGCCGACTTCAATAATCCACTTATCACTCCCAATGGGTGTACTCCGGATGTACCCCGAAACCTACAACCCAACTCTCCAAGGTAGAATGCCAAGCGAGAGAGGGAATTGGATCATGCTAGTCACGGTAGCATCGGCAAGCCCGATGCCGCCCGGCAGACGTGAAACGCTACCATGCCACAAGAAGGGTTGCAACCTTGTATACAATGCACATTTATAACATTTAACATATCACATTAGGAGGGCAACAAAGTAGGTTGCCTCCGAACAGTTATAAGATCGCACGTTGTCAAGTAGTCAAACAAGGCACGATAAGACAAGTAATTTCACTTGAAAGGCATATAAAGTCATATGAACATCAAACGGGCAGCCATGTAACACATGTAAAACAGGCCATATAACTCATTAAGAGGCTCATATAATCAAGTGATACGAATTATTCAACATGCAACAACATTTACGTGGGTTCGGTAGCAAGAAAAGCTTATTTGACAACATGCAATGGTCAAAACCATAATTGAAGTTGTAAGACATTTTACGGGCAGCCCACGCAACGTACAGTTTCCACACATTATCCAATGATTAACACTTAGTAAGACTACTTAGCTATTAGGGTTTCCATTTCATGCATAATCGTGTGTTCAAACCCTAAGTCAACTCAACATCATTCCCAAGTCATACATCATTCAATTCAAACATCCTCAAGTACTCAAAACAGTCCACGCAATATTCCAACATCACAATTCCAAGCAATTAGTACCACAAGAGAGGTTACAATAGTTTTCCATGCATATAGCTAAGTGAAACACTCACTGCATAGGCTGTTTTCTCACAATCAATAGGATAATCAAAAAATCTCCAAATTCAGTGAATAAGATTTCAAATTAAATCTTAAGAAGTTAAATAAACTCAGAAACAAACCTTGCATCAATTGGAGTTCAGAATCGTTAGTTATAGCCGAAACAGTGAGGTAGCACAAAACTGTCCAGATTTGCACACTTTCCCGAAAATGACGTTTTTGAGGTCCTTAGAGTCAGTTTTAGCTTTGGTCTATTTCTTACAAAATTGTACGGAACTGACAAATATAGCAGTACACCAATGTTCATGCATTTTAGACAAAATTTAGTAGGTCAAATATGGTACGTTCCACAAGGTCAGTGCATCTGCCAAAACCTGATTCATTTCTCCAGATTTCCAGATTTTGTCACATTTCAAAGATCTGCTATTTTGAGGACCTTAGAGTCAAAATAAGCTTCGGCCTATTTCTGGAAACAATGTTCAAAACTGTCCAAACTAGTCACCTACCAATTTTCAAGCATTTTCAACATCATTTGCCTAGCTAAACTTACCTCGAACAGACGGGTCAGAGAGCTGTCACATAAATTCGACTTCACCTAGCATCATTTTCAAACCAAGATCTTGCCATGCATGGTTGCTTAAGCTCATGACCGACCATATAGCTCAAGTACAGAAGCAAATACACACATTTATGAGCATGCATGTGAATTTTTAAAGAGTTTTCAAAAGGTTTTAACCCTCACCTTTGCAATCAATCAAAAGATGCACAACAACCTTGTTGAAGCTCAAATCTTCTCCTTTCCTTTGCCTAGCCGAAATCCTACTAGCTTTTCTCTATTTTTTCCTAGCTTAATGATCAATCTCTTAGTGCATGCATATAGTTAGAACTTGAAGAAAAGAAATGGATGCCTAGTAACTCACCTAGGCCGAAAATGAAGCTTCAATGCACATGCAAGAGTGATTTTCGAACTCTAGCTTGTTTGCTTGAGTTGCTTGGATGATTGGCTTGCCTTGTTCGACTAAGGAATGATGAAGAGGAGCAAAGATGGTGAGAGTTCAGCCACGGACCGAAATGGAGAGAGGAAATGAGAGTGAGAGAGAAATGTGAGAGAAAGAAATGAAGGAAATGAAGATAAAACAAAAGCTTTGCAAGTTGAGGAGCATGCTCGGCCTTGATGCTTTCAAATTCAGCTTTTGTCTTCAAAATGCTTTAAATTTTGAAATGTCTAGCATGGCAAGGTGTTATGGCCGAGAATGGTGAGGAGATTGAGTGAGATTTGAGCAATTTTTTAATGCTTTGAGTAATAATTTGTCTTAGCATGCAATAGAATAAAAAAAATTTGCTCAAACCTTGTGCAAAACCATGGTATGGTCGGCCAAGGCTAATGAAATAGCTGAATTCTTGTCATCTTTTGGGTGTTAATTGTTGTGTGTTGAAAATGCGAAAAGAACAAAGAATAAAGAATAAGGAATGTCTAGTGTTTGGTGCCTTTTTTGTCTTCTAGTGAATGGAATTTGGATTATTATATTGTTAGTGGATTTTGTAGGATTGTTTAATAGTCTAGTGCTTCGTGAAAGATGCTTTCTTGATGAGCGTGAAGGCACGCTTTCCTAGGTCTAGGGCACGCACTATGAGGTAGGACACGAACTACGAGACGGACGCACGTTTTTTGAGTAAATGCACGCAATCCCTAATGAATGAACGTAATTCAATGCATGGCACATAAAATGAACACAATTCTTAAACCTAGGTCATAGCACGCAAATCTAGGTTAGGGCACACGAAGCTAGGTTTCGCACGCAAATCGTGGTCGGGCCTCACATCTTCCCCTCCTTAAAAGAATTTCGTCCCAAAATTCAATATTACCTTGAAATAAAGCTGGATACTGTTGCTCCATCTGGTCTCGCCTTTCCCACGTTGCTTCTTCGATTCCATGATGATCCCACAGCACTTTCACCATAGGTATAGTTCTGTTGCGCAACTCCCGATCTTGCTGGTCTAGGATCCGAATGGGCCCCTCCTCATTGGACAAGTTCTCCCGAAGCTGCAACGGCTCTGGCTCCAAGATGTGTGACGGGTCAGGATGATACTTCCGCAGCATCGAAACATGAAAGACGTCGTGAATATTGGAGAGGTTCTGGGGTAGTGCTAGGCGATACACCAACTTGCCAACCTTTTCAACTATCTCAAATGGTCCTACAAATCTCGGGCTCAACTTTCCACCCTTGCCATGTTTAATCAGTCACCTCCGGGGTGATATCTTCAAGAACACCTTGTCGCTAACCTCAAACTCGAGACTCCGTCTCCGCCGGTCTGCATAACTCTTCTGCCTGCTCTGGGCGGTAAGCATCCGTTTCCGGATGAGGTGGATGTTATCAACAGTTTTCATTAATTCAGGTAAAACGGTCAGGTCAAAAGTCTTCGTCTCACCTACTTCATCCCAATAGATTGGGGATCGACACTTACGTCCATACAGCGCCTCAAAAGGGGCCATCCCGATCGTGGCCTGATAACTATTGTTGTAGGCGAACTCCGCTAGAGATAGATATCTCTCCTAACCTTTCCCGAAGTCCAACACACATGCCCTCAGCATATCCTCCAAAATCTGAATAGTCCTCTCCGATTGACCATCCGTCTGAGGGTGATAAGCCGTGCTAAAACTCAATTTCGTCCCCAAAGCTTCCTACAATCTCTTCCAAAATCGGGAAGTAAAACGAGGATCCCTATCCGATACAATACTCACAGGCATCCCGTGCAATCTTACAATCTCCGCCACATACATATCTCCTAGTTTCTCAGGACTATCTTCCTTGTTTATTGGTAAAAAGTGCGCCGACTTAGTCAATCTATCCACTATAACCCAAACGGCGTCACGACCCTTTCGTGATCTAGGCAAGTCCATAACAAAATCCATAGTTATATGTTCCCATTTCCATTGAGGAATCTCCAACGGCTGAAGTAAGCCTGCGGGTCGTTGATGTTCTGCTTTGACTCTCTGGCAAGTCAAACACCGTGCTACAAACTCCGCAATTTCCCTTTTCATGTTATTCCACCAGTAGTGTTGCTTCAAATCTCGATACATCTTTGTTCCACCGGGGTGAATAGTGTATCTTGAATTATGGGCTTCTTCAAGAATCTTCTTTTTCAGCTCTGGGTCATTGGGAACACAAACCCGGTTCCTAAACCTCCAAACACCATCATCATGAAACTTGAAATCTGCATTACTTTCCTTAATCTTCTGAAATTGTTGGTTATTCTGTTGAGCCTCTCGTAACTCTGGCAACAAAGTCGATTGAACTTGGGTAGTGGCAAAAAGTAACCCCTTCTGAGTCAATTGTGGTTTCCAAAAAAATACTTCCTCCAACAACTCCTACACCTTGGCTTCCAGTTTCGCGATGCTTGCTTTTCTGCTTAAGGCATCTGCGACTACGTTCGCCTTACCAGGCACATAATTAATTGAGCAGTTATAATCATCCAAAAGCTTCATCCACCGCCTTTGCCTCATATTCAACTCCTTTTGAGAGAATAAGTATTTCAAGCTCTTATGATTAGTAAATACCTCAAACTTGTTACCCCACAGATAATGCCTCCATTTCTTGAGTGCAAACACAATAGCCGCTAATTCCAAATCATGCGTCGGGTAATTCATCTCATACGGCTTGGGTTTCCTAGAACCATATGCAATAACTCTTCCATTTTGTATCAATACACATCCCAATCCTTCTTTCGAAGCATCGCTATAGATTACAAAACCTTGACTCCCTTCTGGCAATACAAGAACTGGTGCAGTAGTCAATCTTTTCTTCAACTCTTGGAAGTTGTTCTCACACTTATCATCCCACACGAACTTGGTTTTCTTTTGAGTGAGCTTTGTAAGCAGTCCTGCAATCTTAGAGAAATCCTTCACGAACCTCCGATAATAGCCGGCTAGACCAAGAAAACTACGAACTTCCGTAACATTTTCCGGCTTCTTCCAAGACATCACTGCATCGATCTTTGCTGGATCAACTGCTATTCCCTCTTGGGATATGATATGCCCTAAAAATGCAATCTGTTGCAGCCAAAATTCACACTTGCTAAACTTTGCATACAATCGGTGCTCCCGAAGTTTCTGCAGTACCAACCACAGATGTTGCTCATGCTCCGCCTCCGATTTCGAGTATACCAAAATATCATCAATGAAGATCACCACAAATTGGTCCAAGTAGGGTTGAAACACCCTATGAATCAAATCCATAAAAGCTGCAGGGGCATTAGTTAGTCCAAAAGGCATCACCACATATTCATAGTGCCCATATCTCGTCCTGAAAGCCATTTTAGGCACATCTTCCTTCTTGATCCGCAACTGATAATACCCTTGTCTCAAGTCGAGTTTCGAATACACTTTGGCTCCTTGCAGTTGATCAAATAACTCGTCAATCAAGGGAAGTGGGTATTTATTCTTGACAATCACTTGGTTCAAACCTCGATAGTCAATGCATAGCCTCAACGTTCCGTCTTTCTTCTTAACAAATAATACTGGTGCACCCCACGGTGAAGAGCTCGGTTGTACAAATCCCTTCTTCAGCAAACCTTGCAATTGGTCCTTCAATTCTTGTAGCTCGGCCGGTGCCATACGATAGGGAGCTTTTGATATTGGCTGGGCGCCAGGCAGCAACTCTATAACAAACTCGATCTCCCAATTTGGGGGTAAACCGGGTAACTCTTCAGGGAATACATCTGTATAGTCTTTGATCACAGGCATCTCCTCCAACTTAGCTTTATCCGACGGCTTGTTGATAAGGTAAGCCAAGTATCCGCTGCACCCTTTACTCAAGGACTTCACTGCTTTTGTAGATGAAATGATGGAACTCTCGGTGAAATCTCTTCGGCCCAAAACCTCCAGTATCGGTTGATCAGGTACCCGGAACGTTATAATCTTTGCCCAGCAATCCAGTTGGACATGATGTTTTGCCAGCCAGTCCATCCCTAAAATGACCTTGTAGTCTCGAAAAGGTAATACAATAAGATTGGCTGAGAATTCCATATCCTTAATTTGGATTTTACATGCTTTACAAGCTGAACTGGTTACAAGTTTAGAACCCATTGGAGTACCAACTTCCACCTCAAATGGCAGACATACAACTTTTAATTTCACACGTTCCACACATAATGGAGTAATAAATGAATGAGTAGCACCCAGATCAATTAATACCTTAACAGGTTGATTAAGTATGAAGAATGTACCTTCAACAACAGCGGTCTCATCTGGAATCTCCTCACACTCAATGGTATAAGCTCGGGCCTGGACTCTAGGAATTGGAGTCTTGCCTCTACCAGCTGGTTTAACCTGATTTTGTCCTCCTTGCCATCTAGGGCAATCCTTAGCCCGATGCTGATCACTGCCACAGCCCACACATCATCCCGATTTCCTCCAACACTAGGCCTCAGTGTGACCCTTCCTGCTACAGTGAGAACAAGTAACAGTCTGAGAAGCAGGTGAACTACCTGTGGATCCGCGGGTAGAAGAGGCTGATGGCGCTTTAGTCGGCCCACGGTTATTCATTGACCTGTTCTGGCTCTGGCCTTGACCGCGACTCTGACTCTGGAATTTCCTCTGCTGACCTGGAGGTTGGTATGGTTTCTTGTTTGGTTGACTCGAACCGGCTCCATCTAGTTTCCTCTTCTCAACTCGAGAGGCAGCAGCGAAGAGAGCAGAATAAGTATCGAAGTCATGAGAAGCTAACTGGCCCTGAATCTCTGGCCTCAAACCAACAGTAAATTTCCACAATTTTGCCTCCGGAGTACAAACCATATATTGAGCATAACGGGACAGTCGGTCAAAACGAGCCTCGTACTGGGCCACCATCATATTACCCTGGGTCAAGTGCATGAACTCCTCGATCCGCCTCTGCCTGGAAACTGTAGGTACATATTTCTCCTTAAACGCCTTAACGAAATTACCCCACAAGCGAGGTGTCTGATCAGTCTCCCACAGTGCCTCTACAGTGTGCCACCAATGCTCGGCATCCCTGTGCAACAGAAATACAGCAAACTCCAATTTCTCTTCATCTGTATAATCAAGTGGCCTGAAAATCTTCTCGATATCGGACAGCCAAGCCTCTGCTTTCTCATCATCAGCTTCCCCGTAGAATTTAGATGGGCGAAAGTCAAGGAATTCCTTCATTCTGTTATGTCTCCCATGGTTACCCTCATTCCTGTTGTTGATGTTGTTGTTGGCTTCACGAGCATCCTGATGCTCCATCACACGTGATACACGATCCATGGCAGTTGCCATCATATTAAACATAGCTATACCGGGATTAGTCTGATAGGCGTCCCCGATCTCTTGAGGTTCACCGCTCCTATTAGTAGTACGGGTACTAAGGCCAGCCATCTAAAGGCACAATTTATTGAAATACGATAATTAAGAATCTAATGCATAAGATATGCAACATATATAGGTACAATTCTAAAAACATTCAAGGCATATAAGTCACTTAAGCACATAGAACATAGAAGGCACATTTATCACACAATAACACACAAACAAGTCATCCTAATTATCTTAGGGCTTTACCCACGGTCCGAGAGTTAAACCCAGCTTAAGCAATCCAAGATTTGATACCATTCTTCTAAGGTGTCACGCCCCAACCTGGCTTATAAAGGTTAGACTAGGGTGTGATCTAAACATTCAAGTCCTTTCACATTCTTAATCATTCTAGGAGGTTTAACACTTAACGTTTTATTCTAGACTTCAAATTTTTTTCGGAAATCCAGCAGCATAACGGCTGTAATTGGGCTCTTTGTTTTGATCTAAATTTTCTAACAGCCTCAAAATTTACCATCTCAAATTCAATTCCAGTTAAGATTACTATTATTCCATCAATTGAATTTCCTATTGGTTAATTCGACGTCCTGTTTGATTTATAACCTAGCATGATACTATGTCTCGTTTGTCCATTTATCCTCGTTTCAAAATATACCTGTTGATCTTAACTTATTAGCGAGTACCTGTTGAGATTGGGTAAGTTCATTTACCTATTCCTTAACTAAGCATCATAACTTGTGATAGATACTAGCGGTAGTAAAAGAAAAACGATCAAAGTAGTGTCATGTCTAGTATCAGTCTACTTAAAATAAGTACAAACCAATATTAGATCCCAAATTACAACGGGGGTCTTTTACATCACAAGCAACAAATAACATAAGGGAAATAGTCTTCAAGCAGCAAAAGGCACACAAGTAGTCACGTTCAAGCAAAACAACAATAACAGGCAATCACTCCAGGGGTTCATCATTTGGTACATTATCCTCTGGTTCCTGTACCTGCTCTTCTTCACCTGAGACAATAAAAGAGGGTGAGTCCTTATGAACTCAGCGAGGGAGAACGAGAAATAAGTTTTGAAACTCATTTTTTCGTTCAATTTATGAAAACCCCTTTTTAAAACATGTCACATATTACAAATAATATGGTAAGTAATTATAAGAAACAAATCGAGAAACGGATACAATTACCAATCATTTCAAGGATACGGTGAGCATTTGCTCTCAATTTCAATTTCGAATCAATTGTTGCGGCCGACTTCAATAATCCACTTATCACTCCCAATTGGGTGTACTCCGGATGTACCCCGAAACCTACGACCCAACTCTCCAAGGGTGAATACCAAGCGAGAGAGGGAATTGGATCATGGTAGTCACGGTAGCACCGGCAAGCCCGTTGCCGCCCGGCGGAGGTGAAACGCTACCATGCCACACGAAAGGTTGCAACCTTGTATGCAATGCACATTTATAACATTTAACATATCACATTAGGAGGGCAACAAAGTAGGTTCTCTCCGAACAGTTATAAGATCGCACGTTGTCAAGTAGTCAAACAAGGCACGATAAGACAAGTAATTTCACTTGAAAGGCATATAGAGTCATATGAACATCAAATGGGCAGCCATGTAACACATGTAAAACAGGCCATATAACTCATTAAGAGGCTCATATAATCAAGTGATACGAATTATTCAACATGCAACAACATTTACGTGGGTTCGGTAGCAAGAAAATCATATTTGACAACATGCAATGGTCAAAACCATAATTGAAGTTGTAAGACATTTTACGGGCAGCCCACGCAACGTACAGTTTCCACACATTATCCAATGATTAACACTTAGTAAGACTACTTAGCCATTAGGGTTTCCATTTCATGCATAATCGTGTGTTCAAACCCTAAGTCAACTCAACATCATTCCCAAGTCAAACATCATTCAATTCAAATATCCTCAAGTGCTCAAAACAGTCCACGCAATATTCCAACATCACAATTCCAAGCAATTAGTACCACAAGAGAGGTTACAATAGTTTTCCATGCATATAGCTAAGTGAAACACTCACTGCATAGGCTGTTTTCTCACAATCAATAGGATTATCAAAAAATATCCAAATTCAGTGAAGAAGATGTCAAATTAAAGATTAAGAAGTTAACTAAATTCAGAAACAAACCTTGCATCAATTGGAGTTCAGAATCGTTAGTTATAGCCGAAACAGTGAGGTAGCACAAAACTGTCCAGATTTGCACACTTTCCCGAAAATGACGTTTTTGAGGTCCTTAGAGTCAGTTTTAGCTTTGGTCTATTTCTGACAAAATTGTCCAGAACTGAAAAATATAGTAGCAAACCAATTTTCATGCATTTTGGACAACATTTACTAGGTCAAATATGGTACGTTCCACAAGGTCAGTGCATCTGCCAAAACCTGATTCATTTCTCCAGATTTCCAGATTTTGTCATATTTCAAAGATCTGCTATTTTGAGGACCATAGAGTCAAAATTAGCTTCGGCTTATTTCTGGAAACAATGTTCAAAACTGTCCAAACTAGTCACCTACCAATTTTCAAGCATTTTCAACATCATTTGCCTAGCTAAACTTACCTCGAACAGACAGGTCAGAGAGCTGTCACATAAATTCGACTTCACCTAGCATCATTTTCAAACCAAGATCTTGCCATGCATGGTTGCTTAAGCTCATGACCGACCATATAGCTCAAGTACAGAAGCAAATACACACATTTATGAGCATGCATGTGAATTTTTAAAGAGTTTTCAAAAGGTTTTAACCCTCACCTTTGCAATCAATCAAAAGATGCACAACAACCTTGTTGAAGCTCAAATCTTCTCCTTTCCTTTGCCTAGCCAAAATCCTACTAGATTTTCTCTATTTTTTCCTAGCTTAATGATCAATCTCTTAGTGCATGCATGTAGTTAGAACTTGAAGAAAAGAAATGGATGCTTAGTAACTCACCTAGGCCGAAAATGAAGCTTCAATGCACATGCAAGAGTGATTTTCGAACTCTAGCTTGTTTGCTTGAGTTGCTTGGATGATTGGCTTGCCTTGTTCGACTAAGGAATGATGAAGAGGAGCAAATATGGTGAGAGTTCAGACAAGGACCGAAATGGAGAGAGGAAATGAGAGTGAGAGAGAAATGTGAGAGAAAGAAATGAAGGAAATGAAGATAAAACAAAAGCTTTGCAAGTTGAGGAGCATGCTCGTCCTTGATGCTTTCAAATTCAGCTTTTGTCTTCAAAATGCTTTAAATTTTGAAATGTCTAGCATGGCAAGGTGTTATGGCGGAGAATGGTGAGAAGATTGAGTGAGATTTGAGCAATTTTTTAATGCTTTGAGTAATAATTTGTCTTAGCATGCAATAGAATAAAAAAAATTTGCTCAAACCTTGTGCAAAACCATGGTATGGTCGGCCAAGGCTAATGAAATGGCTGAATTCTTGTCATCTTTTGGGTGTCAATTGTTGTGTGTTGAAAATGCAAAAAGAACAAAGAATAAAGAATAAGGAATGTCTAGTGTTTGGTGCCTTTTTTGTCTTCTAGTGAATGGAATTTGGATTATTATATTGTTAGTGGATTTTGTAGGATTGTTTAATAGTCTAGTGCTTCGTGAAAGATGCTTTCTTGATGAGCGTGAAGGCACGCTTTCCTAGGTCTAGGGCACGCACTATGAGGTAGGACACGAACTACGAGACGGATACACGTTTTTCGAGTAAATGCACGTAATCCCAAACGAATGCACGTAATTCAATGCATGGCACATAAAATGAACACAATTCTTAAACCTAGGTCATAGCACGCAAATCTAGGTTAGGGCACACGAAGCTAGGTTTCGCACGCAAATCGGGGTCAGGCCTCACACTCTTGCGGTTCACCACTCCTATTAGTAGTACAGGTACTAGGGCCAGCCATCTATAGGCACATATTAAGATGCACAATTTATTGAAGTATGACAAATAAGAATTTAATGCATAAGATATGCAACATAACATAGATACATAACTCTAGAAATAATTAAGACATATTAAACACTTAAGCACATAGAACATAGAAGGCACATTTAACATTATCACACAACAACATATAGACAAGTCATCCTAATCATCCTAGGGCTCTACCCATGGTCCGAGAGTTAAACCCGGCTTAAGCAATCTAAGCTCTGATACCATTCTTATAAGGTGTCACGCCCTAACCCGGCCTATAAGGTTAGACTAGGCTGTGATCTAAACATTCAAGTCTCATCTCGTACTTAATTGATCATGAAAATTTAACACTTAATGTTTAGCCTAAACTCCAAAATTTTTCGGAAAACCGGCAGCATAACGGCTGTAATTGGGCTCTTGGTTCAACCTAATCCTCTAAATGCCTCAAATTTTCCAATCTCAATTTCATTTCCAACTAGGATTATTATTTACCATCAATTGAAACGCCTACTAACTATATGTCACGCTTGATTAATAACCTAGCATGATACTATGTCTCGTTTGTTTGTTAATCCTCGCCATAAAGTACTTGTTGATCTTAGCTTAATAGCGAGTACCTGCTTAAGATTGGATAGGTTCGTTTACTTAGTCCTTACCTGTTACGTCATAATCCTATGATAGATACTAGTAGTAATAATAGCAAAACGATTATAGTAGTGTCTAGTGTATGTCTAGTTAATATCAGTACAAACCAAAATTAGACCCCAAATTACAGCGGGGGTCTTTTACATTACAAACATTGAACAACATAAAAAGAAATGGTCTTCAAGTAGTATAGTGTTCACAAATAGCCATAATCACGCAAAACACATAGGACAGGCAATCACTCCAAGGAATCATCGTTAGGCACATCATCCTCAGGTACCTGTTGTTGATCTTCTTCACCTGAGATGATAAAAGAGGGTGAGTCCTTATGAACTCAGCGAGGGGGAACGAGAAATAGGTTTTGAAACTCATTTTCCGGTTCAACTTATGAAAATCCTTTTTGCAAGCATGAATATAACACAATTAAGTACATAACAATAATATAAAGTAAAGGAACACAATTACTAGTCTTTCATCCCCGAGGTCCTCTAGGAACCAAGCGAGAATACTTATACATATAGAAAAAGGATATGGTGAGATTTTGCTCTCAGTTGTTGCGGCCGACTTCAAATCATCCCCTTAACACGCCAAGTGGGTGTACTCCGGATGTACACTGAAATCTTACGACCCAACTCTCCGAGGAAGTCTAGCCCCCAAGCGAGAGAAGGAATTGGACAATGGTAGTCACGGTTGCACCGGCAAGCCCGATGCCGCCCGGTGTGCGTGAACGCTACCATGCCAGAAAGAAAGGTTGCAACCTTGTATACAATGCACATTTATAACATTTAATATATCACATTAGGAGGACAACAAAGTAGGTTGCCTCCGGACAGTCATAAAATTGCACATTGACAAGTAAACAAGCGAGGCACGAATAGACAAGTAATTTCACTTGAAAAGCATATGGAATTATATGAACATTAAACGGGCAGCCACATGTAATGCAAGTAAATCAGGTCATATAACTCATTTCAACGTCCACGTAATCAAATCATAGGTTATTCAACATGCAACAACAATCTACGTGGTTCGGATGCAAGAAAGGCCTATTTGTCAACATGCAACGAATCAAAATCACATTTAGGGCTATAAGGCAACTACGGGCAGCCTACTAAACATATATTTTGTCACGCCCCAACCCGGCCTATAAGGTTAGACTAGGGTGTGACCTAAACGTTCAGGACCTGTCACCTACTTAACCATTTATGAAGAATTAAAACTTATCGTTTTAGTCTAAACTCCAAAGTTTTCTGGAAAACCGGCAGCATAACGGCTGAAATTGGGCTCTTTGGTTTGACCTAATTCTCTAAACGCCTCAATTATTCCAATCATTAATCCAATTCCATTAAGGACTCCTATTTGTCACCAACCGATTTGCCTACTAGTTTATCTTGAAAGTCTTGTTTGGTTAATAAGCCTAACATGATAATTATGTCCCGTTTATTTGTCAATTTCCTATCATGCAAGTACCTATTATCCTTTAGTTTGCAAATGAGCACCTAAGTGAAATTAGATAGAATTAACTTAGTTGATTGTTCATCTAGTGGTTTGAATGCCTATGATAACTACTAATTAAGAAAACGAAAGCAAACAACCAAATAAAAGTTCGTCTGGTTATAGATAGTACAATCCCAGAATTAGACCCAAATTACAATGGGGTCATTTACATCAATAAACAACGAGCAACATAAAAGAAGTAGTCTTCAAGTAGCATAGTTCACAAATAACCACATTCAAGCAAAACAACAATGACAGGCAATCACTCTAGTGGTTCATCGATAAGCACGTTATCCTCGGGTACCTGTACCTGTTCTTCTTCACCTGAGATGATAAAAGAGGGTGGGTCCTTGTGAACTCAGCGAGGGGAACGAGATATAAGTTTTGAAACTCATTTTCCGGTTTAACTTATGAAAATCCTTTTTGCAAGCATGAATATAACAATAATACAAGTACAGAAACAGAAATACAAGTCTTTCCTCCCCGAGGTTCTCTAGGAACCAAGCGAGAGTACTTATACACATAGTTAAAAGGATATAGTGAGCTTTTGCTCTCAGATCAGTTTCAGAATCAGAAGTTGCGGCCGACTTCAAATCGTCCCCCAAACACGCCAGGTGGGTGTACTCCGGATGTACCCCGAAATCCTATGACCTAACTTTCTGAGGAAGTCTAGCCCCCAAGCGAGAGAGGGAATGGGGCCATGGTAGTCACGGGTGCACCGGCAAGCCCGATGCCGCCCGGTGTGCGTGATCGCTACCATGCCAACAGGAAAGGTTGCAACCTTGTATGCAATGCACATTTATGACAGGTAATATATCACAGTAGGAGGACAACAAAGTAGGTTGCCTCCGGACAGTCATAAGATTGCACATTGACCAAGTAAACAGGCAGGGCACGATAAAACAAGTAATATATCACAGTAGGAGGACAACAAAGTAGGTTGCCTCCGGACAGTCATAAGATTGCACATTGACCAAGTAAACAGGCAGGGCACGATAAAACAGGTAATATATCACAGTAGGAGGACAACAAAGTAGGTTGCCTCCGGACAGTCATAAGATTGCACATTGACAGGTAAACAAGCAGGGCACGATAAGACAGGAAATTTCACTTGAAAGGCATATAGAGTTATATGAAAATTAAACAGGCAGCCATGTAACACATGTAAAACAGGCCATATAACTCATTAAGAAGCCCACGTGATCAAGTGATAAGATTATTCAACATGCAATGACATCAATCGTGGGTTCGGGTGCAAGAAAAGCTTATTTGTCAACATGCAATGGTCAAAATCACATTTGAAGTTATAAGACATTTACGGGCAGCCCACTAAGCATATAATTCCCACACAATATCCAAATGATCAATACTTAGCAAAACTACCTAGTCATTAGGGCTTCCATTTCATGTATATTCGTGCAATTTGAGCCTCAACCCAACTCAAAGTCAATCTCAAGCCATACATCATTTAATTCAACATCCTCAAACATTCAAAACAGTCCACACAACATCCCAACACCACATTTCCACACAATTAGTACCACAAGAGAGGTTACAACAATTTTCCAAGCATGTAGCTAAATGAAACCTTTACTGCAATAGGCTGTTTTCTCACAATCAATAGGATAATCAAAAAATCTCCAAATTCAGTGAATAAGATGTCAAATTAAAGCTTAAAACGTTGAATAAAATCAGAAACAAACCTTGCATCAATTGGAGTTTAGAATCATTAGTTATATCCGAAACAGTGAGGTAGCACAAAACTGTCCAGATTTGCACACTTTTCAGAAATTGACGTTTTTGAGGTCCTTAGGGTCAGTTTTAGCTTTGGTCCATTTCTGACAAAATTGTCCAGAACTGAAAAATATAGCAGCAAACCAAATTTCATGCATTTTGGACATCATTTACTGAGTCAAATATGGTTCGTTCCACAAGGTCAGTGCATCTAACAAAACCTGCTTCATTTTTCCAGATTTCCAGATTTTGTCACATTTTAAAGATTTTCCATTTTGAGGACCTTATAGTCAAAATTAGATTCGGCCAATTTCTGGGAAAAATGTTCAAAACTGTCCAAAATAGTCACCTACCAATTTTCAATCATTTTAAACATCATTTTCCTAGCTAAACTTACCTCGAACAGACTGGTCAGAGAGCTGTCAACAATTTCGACTTCACCTAGCATCATTTTCAAGCCAAGATCTTGCCATGCATGGTTGTTTAAGCTTATGAACGACCATATAGCTCAATTACAGAAGCAAATACACACATTTATGAGCATGCATGTGAATTTTTGAAGAGTTTTCAAAAGGTTTTAACCGTCACCTTTGCAATCAACCCAAAAAATGCTCAAAAACCTTGTTGAAGCTCAAATCTCTTCTTCTTCTTGCTTAGCTGAGATTCCAACTAGCTTTTCTCTATTTTTCCTAGCTTAGTGATCAATCTCTTATCACATGCATGAGGTTAGAACAAGAAGAAAAGAAATGGAAGATTAAAAACTCACCAAGGCCGAAAATGGTGACTCAAAATGCTTGCATGTGTGTTTCTTGCATCCTAGCTTGCTTGGGTGAGTTTCTTTGCTTGTGGTTTGTCTTGATGCACCATAGGATGATGAAGATGAGCTAAGAGGTGGAGAGAACTCAGCCAAAACCGAAATGGAGAGAGAGATTAAGAGGGAGAGAGAGAAAATATGAGGAAAGTGAGAGAAATGAGAGAAAAATGAGGCTTTTGCAAAAGTTGATGCATATGTTGGCCTTGGGCATGCAAAAATTCAGATTTGTGTCATCTTTTGAATTGTTTTAACATGTGTGTAAGAGAATGTTGGGTATTTAGGGACTTTAGGTAGAATAGAATATAGGATATGTTTAGAGGTTTGTGAGATTTTGTCTTGTAGTGAGTTTAAAATATAATATTTTGGTGTTAGTGGATTTTGTAGAGATTTGAATTAGTATTATAATAATAGTTAGTGGTGTTTGTAGGATTATTTTATAGTCTAGTGCTTTGTGTAGGATTCTTTATTGATTAGCGTGCGGGCACGCTTTCCTAAGTCTAGGGCACACACTACGACGTAGGACACGAATTACGAGACGAACGTACGTTTTTCAAGACTAAGGCACATACTTCAATATAAGTGCACGGATTCTAATGCTAACACACGCAACCCTAGGTGAATGAACATAGATCAAAATAAGGCACGTAATTCAATGCAATGCACGTACTTCAAGACACGACTCTTAAACCTAGGTTAAAGCACGCGTTTCAAGGTTAATGCACACGAAACGAAGAGACACATGCAAATCGAGGTCTCGCACGTAAATTAAGGTCATGGCACGTTTATCTAGGTATTGCATGTATCTAAAAGATTAGGGCACACAATTCTAGGTTAAGGCACGTATAACGAGGTATGCACGAAAACCAAGACAGGATACGTAATCCAAGGTCGGCCATACAATTCTAGGTCTAAGGCACACAAATCGAGGTAAGGCACGTTATTCGGGGTCGGGCCTCACATCCTCCCCTCCTTAAAAGAATTTCGTCCCGAAATTCATTCTTGCCTATTGAGGTCATTTAGACGGATTCTGACCCTTGTCATTCTTCCTACTTCGGTTCATCCCGTGTTTGGCGATCTCTTATCACCACCAATTCACTTCCTATGTTTCTCCAATCATTTAATTCGGTGTGACCCATATATTTATAGTTTGTTCCTTTGAACAACTCTCTTTTCTCCAATTGATCTTAAGGTCGAGTTTATTAACTAAAGTTAGAATCTCCAAACATAGTCATCAAAGCTGCATCGGTATTCTAACAATATAACTGTAACTCCAAAATCATGGCTCATGTTGTATCAATCTCGCATTCATACCTCAAAAGGAATATCACAATAATTCCATGATCCTAGGGTGACATACGCTAATTTCAAGATGATAGATCTATATCAGATTTACATATTCTATCAACTAGCTTCAAAATTGTTAACACCTAGGACATACATGTGTTATGGGTCGTTTCCACAATACGACTCTATTTTCAGGAAAAACTCTCCAAACAAACTGATCCATCTCAAATCATCATCTATCGATGGTATTATAGCCCTTTTTATCTCGCAGGTACATTAGATTAACAAATCTTCTAATGACTAGTCTCCCGATCATAGGCTCCTATTCACTAATATCCTTTCCCAGCTTCGTTAACCTTCATGCTCGTAATCAACGAGAAAGACTGTTGAGATTCATTAAACTCGAATTCTAAGGTTTATTAAGTATCACCAACAAATTGCCATCAAAATTGCATGGGTAAACTAATCATGTAGCACTAGTTCAACTTTTCAAGTAAATTCATCAACTCGTAATCCACAATTTATTTCCTTATTCAAATCCCTATCTTCAAGTCACGAGGCTTCAGAATTTCTTTAATCTTAACCAAACTCCTAGGGCGAATAGTTTCCACCTCAAATAAATTCTACTCACCTCAATCCAAGGTTACGTCATACTTAAGAAGACAATGGTCCTACTCACTTAGCGACCTAGTCATCCCTTCGAACACTTAATGCCTGCTAATATATCTTCGACATTAATGTTACTAAGCTAGGTTCATAGCCATGTAAGTGAGATCAATTCTCTACTAGGTTACCGGTCGTACAACAACAATCCTAGGACTATAAATGGGTACCGAAATGATCTAGCTCATAAGACACTTACCATACTAATCCAAGTAGCTTGTTACACAAAATAACTTCAAGGCCGTGTCAACATAAGAATTATGACCACGAGGCATCCTTCAACATAACATATTAGAACTTCAAAAGTAATCAATTACTTATTTAACTATCACTACAAAATTCACCCCTCTTAATCGACGACCACAATTCAAAGTCTCCAACTGCTAGTTTCTAGAAGTGAAACGGTGCACATAGATACGGTGGTCTAACAGTAGTCTCTTGGGTCATCATGACTCTGATTCATCTCTATCTTACTCTCTTCGTTTACATGTTCAACTAGCTAAGAGCATCAAGACTCATCGACCTTAGGTCCTAGGGTTCACCATGAATCATCATGCATACTCACTATTAGCTATTTAGGATTACTAATCATATCCTAACGACTCCACTTTGCAACCAGATGCTTTAATCTCATTTCCATGGTTTATATAATAGGTCCATCGGTCTTACTTAAGGATATATGCTTTCCAACATCCTCTAGGGTATCTAAACAACGAGTGTATAGAATGACTTACTTGCATAATCACAACTAAACCCGAGAGGCACCAAATTAATACCATGATTCTAAATATCACTGATATCCAACTTAGGACCTTTAGCAATGTTAGTCAACTAATGCACAATTCCATTCCTTACACTTCTATCTGACCTAACATTTTAGGTGCAGTTTTCCAAACACGAGTTCTAGCTACGTGAATTCCTTGAGTCCAACATTCCTATACCTTGTTATACTAAAGAATCATCAACCTTGTTAAACTTAGTCTCCAGAGTTACCTACATGTCTTGAGGTTGTCCATTGTTAAGTCACTCAAATACACTATCCATGTCTCAATAATCTAACCCCTAAAAGTAACTATCGTCAACTTCCACAAATTCATCTTTTAATTTCTAGGTCACAATCTTACCATTGAGTGAACTTGAAACTCATTAATATACACCTTATTAGGTTCAACGATGCTTAATTCCAATCAAGTAAGGATTCAATCATATAATTAGTCTATTATACCATTTTAAGATATAAGAATTTGATTCAAAAGCAACTCCTAAGTCAAACTTCCATTATAAGCATGTGACCATAGATATACTACTCCACATCTCTAATATTATATTCTTATATCTAAGGAAAGTTGTATGTCCTTAACATTTATTCTTGAACCATAATTAGAAGAACGGTTTGACGGAATTAAGAACTTTATAGCTATAAAATTGATAATTTAATCACAGGTATGTGTATTCCAAAGATAAAGAGATAATTTTACCTCAACAATTATACCTGTGCTACGCATTTTATATATATGCATATCCAATAAGATATATGATCCATTGAGCACCTGTGAAGATGCGAGAAATCTCTAACCAAGCCTTTCGTTCGTCCTGCACAAATTCACTTCCCTGAAAGTCCTAATCCTAACTATCTATTTGTATAAACAGTCATTCATGGTTACATAACATGCACATTTATCAAGGAAGGAGTATAAAAGCATGCATGCATTATTGAGGGCACTAACGTGTCGGTGTGCATGACACATAATACATATAGTCCACAAAGGCACATAGTATTCAATTCTCAAAGCAATTAAAGCACATTAGCACACATTAACACATATAAACAAGACATCATAATTACCTTAGGGCTTCTACCCATGGTCCGAAAGTTGAACCCGACTAACGCCTAGTTACTAAACTAAGCTCTGATACCATTCTACTTATAAGGTGTCACGCCCCAACCCAGCCTATAAGGTTAGACTAGGGTGTGACCTAAACGTTCAAGACCTGTCACATACTTAACCGTTTATGAAGAATTAACACTTATCGTTTTAGTCTAAACTCCAAAGTTTTCTGGAAAACCGGCAGCATAACGGCTGAAATTGGGCTCTTTGGTTTGACCTAATTCTCTAAACGCCTCAATTATTCCAATCATTAATCCAATTCCATTAAGAACTCCTTATTGTCACCAACCGATTTGCCTACTAATTTATCTTGAAAGTCTCGTTTGGTTAATAAGCCGAACATGATAACTATGTCCCGTTTATTTGTCAATTTCCTATCATGCAAGTACCTATTATCCTTTAGTTTGCAAATGAGCATCTAAGTGAAATTAGATAGAATTAACTTAGTTGATTGTTCATCTAGTGGTTTGAATGCCTATGATAACTACTAATTAAGAAAACGAAAGCAAACAACCAAATAAAAGTTCGTTCGGTTATAGATAGTACAATCCCAGAATTAGACCCAAATTACAATGGGGTCATTTACATCAATAAACAACGAGCAACATAAAAGAAGTAGTCTTCAAGTAGCATAGTTCACAAATAACCACATTCAAGCAAAACAACAATGACAGGCAATCACTCCAGTGGTTCATCGATAAGCACGTTGTCCTCGGGTACCTGTACCTGTTCTTCTTCACCTGAGATGATAAAAGAGGGTGAGTCCTTATGAACTCAGCGAGGGGGAACGAGATATAAGTTTTGAAACTCATTTTCCGGTTTAACTTATGAAAATCCTTTTTGCAAGCATGAATATAACAATAATACAAGTACAGAAACAGAAATACCAGTCTTTCCTCCCCGAGGTTCTCTAGGAACCAAGCGAGAGTACTTATACACATAGTAAAAAGGATATAGTGAGCTTTTGCTCTCAGATCAGTTTCAGAATCAGAAGTTGCGGCCGACTTCAAATCGTCCCCCAAACACGCCAGGTGGGTGTACTCCGGATGTACCCCGAAATCCTACGACCCAACTCTCCGAGAAAGTCTAGCCCCCAAGCGAGAGAGGGAATAGGGCCATGGTAGTCACGGGTACACCGGCAAGCCCGATGTCGCCCGGTGTGCGTGATCGCTACCATGCCAACAGGAAAGGTTGCAACCTTGTATGCAATGCACATTTATGACAGGTAATATATCACAGTAGGAGGACAACAAAGTAGGTTGCCTCCGGACAGTCATAAGATTGCACATTGACCAAGTAAACAGGCAGGGCACGATAAAACAGGTAATATATCACAGTAGGAGGACAACAAAGTAGGTTGCCTCCGGACAGTCATAAGATTACACATTGACCAAGTAAACAGGCAGGGCACGATAAAACAGGTAATATATCACAGTAGGAGGACAACAAAGTAGGTTGCCTCTGGACAGTCATAAGATTGCACATTGACAGGTAAACAAGCAGGGCACGATAAGACAGGAAATTTCACTTGAAAGGCATATAGAGTTATATGAAAATTAAACAGGCAGTCATGTAACACATGTAAAACAGGCCATATAACTCATTAAGAAGCCCACGTGATCAAGTGATAAGATTATTCAACATGCAATGACATCAATCATGGGTTCGGGTGCAAGAAAAGCTTATTTGTCAACATGCAATGGTCAAAATCACATTTGAAGTTATAAGACCTTTACGGGCAGCCCACTAAGCATATAATTCCCACACAATATCCAAATGATCAATAATTAGCAAAACTACCTAGTCATTAGGGCTTCCATTTCATGTATATTCGTGCAATTTGAGCCTCAACCCAACTCAAAGTCAATCTCAAACCATACATCATTTAATTCAACATCCTCAAACATTCAAAACAGTCCACACAACATCCCAACACCACATTTCCACACAATTAGTACCACAAGAGAGGTTACAACAATTTTCCAAGCATGTAGCTAAATGAAACCTTTACTGCAATAGGCTGTTTTCTCACAATCAATAGGATAATAAAAAAATCTCCAAATTCAGTGAATAAGATGTCAAATTAAAGCTTAAAAAGTTGACTAAAATCAGAAACAAACCTTGCATCAATTGGAGTTTAGAATCATTAGTTATAGCCGAAACAGTGAGGTAGCACAAAACTGTCCAGATTTGCACACTTTTCAGAAATTGACGTTTTTGAGGTCCTTAGGGTCAGTTTTAGCTTTGGTCCATTTCTGACAAAATTGTCCAGAACTGAAAAATATAGCAGCAAACCAAATTTCATGCATTTTGAACGTCATTTACTGAGTCAAATATGGTTCGTTCCACAAGGTCAGTGCATCTAACAAAACCTGCTTCATTTTTCCAGATTTCCAGATTTTGTCACATTTTAAAGATTTTCCATTTTGAGGACCATAGAATCAAAATTAGCTTCGGCCTATTTCTGGGAAAAATGTTCAAAACTGTCCAAAATAGTCACCTACCAATTTTCAATCATTTTAAACATCATTTTATTAGCTAAACTTACCTCGAACAGACTGGTCAGAGAGCTGTCAACAATTTCGACTTCACCTAGCATCATTTTCAAGCCAAGATCTTGCCATGCATGGTTGTTTAAGCTTATGAAAGACCATATAGCTCAAGTACAGAAGCAAATACACACATTTATGAGCATGCATGTGAAGTTTTGAAGAGTTTTCAAAAGGTTTTAACCGTCACCTTTGCAATCAACCCAAAAAATGCTCAAAAACCTTGTTGAAGCTCAAATCTCTTCTTCTTCTTGCTTAGCTGAGATTCCAACTAGATTTTCTCTATTTTTCCTAGCTTAGTGATCAATCTCTTAGCACATGCATGAGGTTAGAACAAGAAGAAAAGAAATGGAAGATTAAAAACTCACCAAGGCCGAAAATGGTGACTCAAAATGCTTGCATGTGTGTTTCTTGCATCCTAGCTTGCTTGGGTGAGTTTCTTTGCTTGTGGTTTGTCTTGATGCACCATAGGATGATGAAGATGAGCTAAGAGGTGGAGAGAACTCAGCCAAAACCGAAATGGAGAGAGAGAGTAAGAGGGAGAGAGAGAAAATATGAGGAAAGTGAGAGAAATGAGAGAAAAATGAGGCTTTTGCAAAAGTTGATGCATATGTTGGCCTTGGGCATGCAAAAATTCAGATTTGTGTCATCTTTTGAATTGTTTTAACATGTGTGTAAGAGAATGTTGGGTATTTAGGGACTTTAGGTAGAATAGAATATAGGATATGTTTAGAGGTTTGTGAGATTTTGTCTTGTAGTGAGTTTAAAATATAATATTTTGGTGTTAGTGGATTTTGTAGAGATTTGAATTAGTATTATAATAATAGTTAGTGGTGTTTGTAGGATTATTTTATAGTCTAGTGCTTTGTGTAGGATTCTTTATTGATTAGCGTGCGGGTACGCTTTCCTAAGTCTAGGGCACACACTACGACGTAGGACACGAACTACGAGACGTACGCACGTTTTTCAAGACTAAGGCACATACTTCAAGATAAGTGCACGGATTCTAATGCTAACACACGCAACCCTAGGTGAATGAACGTAGATCAAAATAAGGCACGTAATTCAATACAATGCACGTAATTCAAGACACGACTCTTAAACCTAGGTTAAAGCACGCGTTTCAAGGTTAATGTACACGAAACGAAGAGACACACGTAAATCGAGGTCTCGTACGTAAATTAAGGTCATGGCACGTTTATCTAGGTATTGTACGTATCTCAAGGATTAGGGCACACAATTCTAGGTTAAGGCACGTATAACGCGGCATGCCCGAAAACCAAGACAGGATACGTAATCCAAGGTCAGCCATACAATTCTAGGTCTAAGGCACACAAATAGAGGTAAGGCACGTTATTCGGGGTCGGGCCTCACATATTTACACTCGATATTCAAAGGATCAACACTTAGCAAATTCGCCTAGTCACTAGGGTTTCCATTTCGTGCTTACCCGTGTGATTAAGCCCAAGTCAACTCAAAGTCAATATCAAGCCATACATCAATTAATTCAAACATCCCCAAGTATTCAAAACAGTCCACACAACATCCCAAAGCCACAATCCCAAGCATTAATTCAACAAGAGAAGTTATAACAATTTTTCTAAGCATAACACTGAGTGAAACCCTTACTGCAATAGGCTGTTTTCTCACAATCATTAAGACAAGAAAAAAATCTCCAATTCTAGTGAATAAGATTTCAAATTAAAGCTTAAGAAGTGAACTAAAATAAAAAACAAACCTTGTATCATTTGAAGTTCGAGGTCAATAGTTATAGCCCAAACAGTGGGATTGCACAAAACTGTCCAGATTTGCACACATTTCGATAATTGTAATTTTTTAGGTCTTTAGGGTCCGATTTAGCCTTAGTTCATTTCTGACAAAAATGTCCAGAACTGAAAAATATAGTATCACACCAAATTGCATGAATTTTGAACATCATTTACTAAGTCAAAACTGGTTCGTTCCACAAGGTCAGTGCATATGCCAAAACCTGCTTCATTTTTCCAGACTTCCAGATTTGGACACATTTTAATGATTTGCCATTTTGAGGACCTTGGAGTCAAAATTATCTTTGGCCTATTTCTGTGAAAACTGTTCAAAACTGGCAAAACTAGTTACCTACCAATTTTCATGCATTTTAAACATCATTTGCCTAGCCAAACTCACCTCGTAACAACAAGACAGAGAGCTGTCACCAAACCCGATTTCATCTATCATCATCTTCAAGCCAAAATCATGCCATGCATGGTTGTAAAAGCTTATGAACACACATATAACTCAATTACAGAAGCAAAGACATACATTTAAGAGCATGCATGTGGATTTTTGAAGGATTTTCAAGAAGTTTTAGCCCTCACCTTAGCAAATCAACAAGAAGATGCACAAAACTTGATGAAGCACAAATTTCTTCTTCTTCCTTGCTTAGCCAAGAAACCACCCGATTTCTCTCTATTTTTCCTAGCTTAGTGACCCAGTTCTTAGTAGATGCATGTGGTTAGAACAAGAAGAAAATAAATGGAAGCTAGCAAACTTACCAAGGCCGAAATGTTTGTTCAAAAAGCTTACATGTGTGATTCTTGCATCCTAGCTAGCTTGGGCGAGTTTCCTTGCTTGTTGCTTGTCTTGATTAACTATGGTGTGATGAAAATGAGCTATGAGGTGAAGGAACTCAGCCAAGGCCGAGAGAGAGAGAGAAGAATGAGAGGGAGAGAGAGAAATGTGAGAGGAAAATGAGAGAAATGAAAAAAAAATAGAAGCCTTGCAATTGATGAAGCATATTCAGCCTTGGGCAGCAAAAAATCAGCTTTTTGTGTCTTCAATATGTATTTTGAAATTCCTAGCATGGGCAATGAGTAGTTGGTCGAGAATTGGAAGCTTTTGCAATGGTTTTTGAGCTAATTTTTTATGCATTTGTGTCATAAAGTTGTCATAAGTTGTCTAGAATTAAATTGAATTGAGCAAGCAAGCACAAAACTCATGTGGTGGTCGGCCAAGGCTATAAAAAATATGATTTTGTGTCATCTTTTGAGCATTATTTAATTGTGTGTTGAAAGTGCAAAAAGAATAAGGAATAAAGAATAAGGAATGTCTAGCTTTTTGTGAGATTTTGTCTTCTAGTGGGTTGAATTAGTAATTTAATAATAGTTAGTGGATTTTGTAGGATTAATTAATGACCTAGTGCTTCGTGCAAGATGTTTTCTTGATTAGCGTGAGGGCACACTTTCCTAGGTCTAGGGCATGCACTACGAGGTAAGACACGAACTACGAGACAAATGCATATTTTTCTAGTAAATTCACGCAACCCTAAATGAATGCACGTAATTCAATGCATGGCACACAAAACGAACACAATTCTTAAACCTAGGTCAAGGCGCGCAAATCTAGATTAAGGCACACGAAACGAGGTATCGCATGCAAATCGAGGTCGGGCCTCACAGCATCCATGCAGTCTTGCTACCCTCGTCGTAGAGCTCTCGGGGAGCTTTCCAATGGTATGTTGTGCGCCGTGTATCGCCTTACGGATAAAAAGTTATGGGCACTAGAGTGACAGAGACAGGGTCCTAAGCCCTATGCCCTCGATTTGTGAGCGCAAACACTACGTGAAGCGAAGTTGTCTTGCCCAATGTGCTGTGGGATTCGGTAATAGAAATGTGATGGATTAGGTTATCGTCCTTTTCGCGGCTCACGAGGTACGATCCAGGATGGAAAAACAGCGCAAAAGAAGAAAAGTATCCCGAAACTGATGAAAACATTCGATTTTGGGCACCGAACAAAGGCGCAACCAAGCAAGCTTGCTACCCTTGGCGTAGAGCTCTCGGAGAGCTTTCCAATGGTATGATGTGCGCGGCGTAACTCTTTCCGGATCAAAAGTTATGGGCACCGGAGCGACGGAGACCTGGTCCCGAGCCCCACGCCCTCGGTTTACAGGCCCAACCTCTATGTTAAGCAAAGTTGTCTTGCCCAAGGTGCCATGGGATTTGGCAATAGAAATGTGATGGATTAGGTTGTCGTCCTTTTCGCGGCTCACGACGTACGATCGGGGACGGAAAAATAGCGTAAAAGATGAAAAGTGTCCCAAAACTGATGAAAACGTTCGATTTTGGGCTCTGAAAATAGGAGCAGCTGAGCAGGCTTCTTGTTCCTGTCGTAGAGCTCTCGGAGAGCTTTCCAATGGTTTGCTGTGCTCCACGTAACTCCTTACGGATCAAAAGTTATGGGCACTAGAGTGACGGTGACCTAGTCCCAAGCCCCACGCCCTCGGTTTGCGGGCCCAGCCTCTACGTGAAGCAAAGTTGTCTTGCCCAAGGTACCGTCGGATTCAGTAATAGAAATGTGATGGATTAGGTTGTCGTCCTTTTCGCTGCTCACGACGTACGATCCGGGATGGAAAAACATTGCAAAAAAAGAAAAATGTCACAAAACTGATGAAAACATTCAATTTTGGGCTCCGAAAACAGGCGCAGCCGCGCAGTCTTGCTTTTCCCATCGTACGGCTCTCAGAGAGCTATCCAACAGTATGTTATGCGCCACGTAACTCTTTAGGGATAAAAAGTTATGGGCACCGGAGTGACGAAGACCTGCTCCCAAGCCCCACGCCCTCGGTTTGAGGGCCCAGCCTCCACGTGAAGCGAAGTTGTGTTACCCAAGGTCCTGCAGGATTCGGTAATAGAAATATAATGGATTAGGTTGTCGTCCTTTTTGCGGCTCACGACGTACGATCCGGGATGAAAAAACAGCGCAAAAGAAGAAAAGTGTCCCGAAACTAATGAAAACGTTAGATTTTGGTCTCCGAAAAAAGGCGCAGAAGAGCAGGCTTGCTGACCCCGTCGTAGAGCTCTCGGAGAGCTTTCCACTGGTAAGCTCTGCTCTGCGTAACTTGTCACGCCCCAACCCAGCCTATAAAGGTTAGACTAAGGTGTGATCTAAACATTCAAGTCATGTCTCGTACTTAGTTGTTCATGAAAGTTTAACGCTTAACGTTTAGCCTAGACTCCACAATTTTTCCGGAAAACTGGCAGCATAACGGCTATAATTGGGCTCTTTAGTTTGACCTAGTTCTCTAAACGCCTCAAATTTCATTTCCAACTAAGATTACTATTTACCATCAATTGAGATGCCTACTAATTATCTCGATGTCTCGTTTGATTAATAACCTAGCATGATACTATGTCTCATTTGTTTGTGAATCTCGTTACAAAAGTACCTGTTGATCTTAGCTTAACAATGGGTACCTGCTTAAGATTGGATAGGTTCATTTTGCTTAGTCCTTACCTGATACTTCATAATCCTATGATAGATACTAACCAGTAACGATAGCAAAATGACCATAGTAGTATTTGTCTAGTTATTATCAGTACAAGCCAAAATTAGACCCCAAATTATAACAGGGGTCTTTTACATTACAAACATCAAGCAACATGAAAAGAAATAGTCTTCAAGCAGCATAGTGTTCACAATGGCCATAATCAAGCAAAGCACATAGGACAAGCAATCATTCCAAGGAATCATCGTTAGGCACGTCGTCCTCGGGTACCTGTTCTTGATCTTCTTCACCTGAGATGATAAAAGAGGGTGAGTCCTTATGAACTCAGCGAGGGGGAACGAGAAATAGGTTTTGAAACTCATTTTCCAGTTCAACTTATGAAAACCCTTTTTGCAAGCATGAATATATCACAAGTAAGTACATAACATGATATAAAAGTAAAGGAACACAATTACCCGTCTTTCCTCCCCGAGGTCCTCTAGGAACCAAGCGAGAGTACTTATACACATAGTGAAAAGGATACGGTGAGCTTTTGCTCTCAGTTCATGTCAGTATCAGTTGTTGCAGCCGACTTCAAATCATCCCCTTACCACACCAAATGGGTGTACTCCGAATGTACCCCGAAATCCTACGACCCAACTCTCCGAGGAAGTCTAGCCCCTAAGCGAGAGAGGGAATTGGACAATGGTAGTCACGGTTGCACCGGCAAGCCCGATGCCGCCTGGTGTGCGTGAACGCTACCACGCCAGAATAAAAGGTTGCAACCTTGTATGCAATGCACATTTATGACATGTAATATATCACATTAGGAGGACAACAAAGTAGGTTGCCTCCGAGCAGTCATAAGATTGCACATTGACAAGTAAACAAGCGAGGCACGATATAACAAGTAATTTCACTTGAAAGGCACATGGATTTATATGAACATTAAACGGGCAGCCATATAACGCATGTAAATCAAGTCATATAACTCATTTCGAAGTTCACATAATCAAATAATAAGATTATTCAACATGCAACGACATCTACATGGGTCCGGGTGCAAAAAAGGCTTACTTGTCAACATGTAATCATCAAAATCACATTTAGGGCTACAAGGGCAACTACGGGCAGCCTACTAAACATATAATTAAACACGATATTCATAGGATCAACACATAGTGAATTTACCTAGTCATTAGGGTTTCAATTCGTGCTTACTCGTGCGATTAAGCCCCAAGTCATCTCAAAATCAAACTCAAGCCATACGTCGATTAATTCAAACACCCTCAAGTATTCAAAACAGTCCACACAACATCCCAATGCCACAATCCCAAGCATTTAATACAACGAGAGAAGCTACAATAATTTTTCTAAGCATATCACTAAGTGAAACCCTCACTGCAATTGACTGTTTTCTCACAATCATTAAGATAAGCAAACAATCTCCAATTCTAGTGAATAAGATGTCAAATTAAATATTAAGAAGTGAACTAAATTCAGAAACAACCCTCGCATCATTTGGAGTTCGGGTTCAATAGTTATAGCCAAAACAGTGAGACTGCACAAAACTGTCCAGATTTGCACACATTTCAATATTTGTCGTTTTTGAGGGTATTAGGGTCAGATTTAGCCTTAGTTCATTTCTGACAAAAATGTCCATAACTGAAAAATATAGCAGGATACCAAATCTCATGCATTTTGGATGTCATGTACTAAGTAAAAACTGGTTTGTTCTACAAGGTAAGTGAATCTGCCAAAACCTGCTTTATTTTTCCAGACTTTCCGGATTTGGACATATTTTAATAATTTGATAGTTTGAGGACCTTAGAATCAAAATTAGCTTTGGCATATTTCTGTGAAAAATGTTCAGAACTGGAAAATCTACTTACTTGACAATTTTCATGCATTTTCAACATCATTGACCAAGCCAAAATCACATCGTACCAACAAGGCAGAAAACTGTCCCATACACGATTTCATCCAACATCACATTTTAGCCAAATATCTTGCCATGTATGTTTATAAAAGCTCATGAACACACATATATATCAAGTACAGAAGTAAAGATAGAAATTTAAAGGCATGAATGTGGGTTTTTGAAAGATTTTCAAGAAGTTTTAGCCCTCACCTTAGCAAAACAACAAGAAGATGCACAAGACTCTTGGTGAAGCACAAAGTTGACCTTTTTCCTTGCTTAGCCGAGACACCACTCAGTTTTTCTCAAATTTCCTAGCTTAGTAACCAAGGTCTTAGTAGGTGCATGTGGTTAGAACAAGAAGAAAATGAATGGAAGCTAGCAAACTCACCTAAGCCGAAATGGAGATTCAAAGAGCTTGCATGTGTGTTTCTTGCAACCTAGCTTTCTTAGTCAACCTCCCTAGCTTCTTGCATGCCTTGATGAACCATGGAGTGATGAAGATAAGCTAAGGAGTGTAGAAACTCAGCCAAGGCCGAGAGAGAGAGAGAAGGATGATAGGGAGAGAGAAGAATGAGAGGAAATGAAAGAAAAATAAAAGCTTTTGCAAGGTTTGAAGCATTTGTTGGCCTTGAGCTTTGCAAATTCAGATTTGTGTCTTCAAGAAGCACGGTTTTTGAATTACCTAGCATGGCAAGAGAATGGGTCGAGAATATGGGTGCATTGGGTAGGGTTTTGGGTTATTTTTTTATGCATTTGTGTCATAGAATTGTCATAGAATGTTTGGGTTCAATTTGAATTGTGCAAGCAATCACAAAAGCACACAAGGTGGTCGGCCAAGGCATTGCAAAAATCTGAATTTTTGTCATCTTTTGAGCATTATTTAATTGTGTGTTTGGAAAGTGCAAAAGAATAAGGAATAAAGAATAAGGAATGTCTAGCTTTTTGTGAGATTTTGTCTTCTAGTGGGTTGAATTAATAATTTAATATTAGTTAGTGGGATTTGTAGGATTAATTAATGACCTAGTGCTTCGTGCAAGATGCTTTCTTGATTAGCGTGAGGGCACACTTTCCTAGGTTTAGGGCACGCACTACGAGGTAAGGCACGCACTACGAGGTAGGACACAAACTACGAGACGAATGCACATTTTCCAAGTAAATGCACACAACCCTAAATGAATGCACATAATTCAATGCAAGGCACACAAAACGAAACACAATTCTTAAACCTAGGTCAAAGCACGCAAATCTAGGTTAGGGCACACAAAACGAGGTATCGCACGCAAATCGAGGTCGGGCCGCACATCCTCCCCTCCTTAAAAGAATTTCTTCCCGAAATTCAATATTACCTTTGAAATAAATCTGGATACTGATGCTCCATCTGGTCTCGCCTTTCCCACGTTGCTTCTTCAACTCCATGATGATCCCACAACACTTTCACCATCGGTATAGATTTGCTGCGCAATTCCCGATCTTGATGGTCTAGGATCCGAATGGGCTTCTCCTCATAGGACAAGTTCTCCCGAAGCTGCAATTGCTCTGGCTCCAAGATATGCGATGGATCAGGATGATACTTCTGCAGCATCGAAACATGAAAGACGTCGTGAATATTGGAGAAGTTTTGGGGTAATGCCAGGCGATACGCCAATTTGCCAACCTTCTCAATTATCTCAAATGGTCCTACAAATTTTGGGCTCAACTTTCCACCCTTGCCGTGTTTAATCAGTCCCCTCCGGGGTGATATCTTCAAGAACACCTTGTTGCCAACCTCAAACTCTAGGCTCCGTCTCCGTCGGTCTGCATAACTTTTCTGCTTGCTTTGGGCGGTAAGCATCCGTTTCCGGATAAGGTGGATATTATCAACAGTCTTCATAAGTTCAGGTAGAAGGGTCGGGTCAAAAGTCTTCGTCTCACCTACTTCATCCCAGTAAATTGGGGATCGACACTTACATCCATACAACGCCTCAAATGGGGCCATCTCGATAGTGGCCTGGTAACTATTATTATAAGCGAACTCCGCTAGAGACATATATTTCTCCCAACCTTTCCCGAAGTCTAAAACATACGCCCTCAGCATATCCTCCAGAATCTAAATAGTTCTCTCCGATTGTCCATCAGTCTGAGGGTGATAAGCCGTGCTAAAACTCAACTTCATTCCCAATGCTTCTTGCAATATCTTCCAAAATCAGGAAGTAAAACGAGGATCCCTATCCTATACAATACTCACAGACATCCCGTGCAATCTTACAATCTCCGCCACATACATATCTCCAAATTTCTCAGGACTATCCTCCTTGTTCATCGATAAGAAGTGCGCTGACTTAGTCAATCTATCCACTATGACCCAAACGGCGTCATGACCCTTTTGTGACTTGGGCAGGTCCATAACAAAGTCCATAGTTATATGTTCCCATTTCCATTGAGGAATCTCCAACGGCTGAAGTAAACCTGCTGGTCGTTGATGTTCCGCTTTGACTCTCTGGCAAATCAAACACCGTGCCACAAACTCCGCGTTCTCTCTTTTCATGTTTTTCCACCAATAGTGTTGCTTCAAATCCCGGTACATCTTTGTTCCGCCGGGGTGAATAGTGTATCTTGAATTATGGGCTTCTTCAAAATCTTCTTTGTCAGCTCTGGTTCATTAGGAACACAAATCCGATTCCTAAACCTCCAAATAACATCATCATGAAACTTGAAATATGTGTTGCTTTCTTTAATCTTCTAGAATTGTTGGTCCTTCTGTTGAGCCTCTCGTAATTTAGACAACAAGGTCGATTGAACTTGTGTAGTGGCGAAAAGTAACCCTTTCCGAGTCAATTGTGGTTTCCACAAAAATGTTTCCTCCAACAACTCCTGCACCTTGACTTCCAGTTTTGCCATGCTCGCCTTCTTACTTGAGGCATCTGCAACTACATTTGCTTTACCGGGCACATAATTGATTGTGCAGTTATAATCATCCAAAAGCTCCATCCACCGCCTTTACCTCATATTCAACTCTTTTTGGGAGAACAAGTATTTCAAGCTCTTGTGATCAATAAACACCTCGAACTTGTTACCCCACAGATAGAGTAAGGCCCGACCCCGAATAACGTGTGTTATCTCGATTTACGTGTCTTGTCTTGGTTTTCGTGTATGCTTCGTCATTCGTGTCTTGACCTAGAATTATGTGCCCTAATCCTCGACTTACGTGCCCTGACTTCGAATTGCGTGCGTTACCTCGTTTCGTGTACCCTGACCTAGAATTGCGTGTCTTAACCTAGGTTTAAGAGTCGTACCTCGATTTACGTGCATTGCATTGAATTATGTGCCTTGCATTGGTTTATGTGCATTCACCTAGGGTTACATGCATTTGCATTGGAATCCGTACATTTATCTTGAAGTACGTGCCTTACCTTGTAGTTCGTGTCTACCTCGTGATTCGTGTCCCGTATTGATTTCTATGCGTGTCTCATAGTGCATGCCCTAGACCTACGAAAGCGTGGCCACACGCTAATCAATAAAGAATCATACACAAAGCACAAGACAATAAAATAATCCTACATAATCCACTAACCAATATTATATTCCTAATTCAAATTCTCTACAAAACCCACTAACTAATAAAATATTCTATCACACTCAACTAACCAATAAACTATTATAAACCTACACTTATTATAATCCAAAATATACTAACTTGAATCTGAAATTTCAGATTCTCCCTTGCATTACATGGCCAAAACAAGGCAATTTGATCAACTTTGCACAATTAAATTAAAGCCTAGACATTCTATGACACATGCACTAAGCACAATGCATAAAAAATTCACCTACACCCTACCCAAGCATCTCATTTTCGACCCTCCCAATGCCATGCTTCATTTCAACTCAAAAAAATGCTAAAGATGACACAAAATTCAGATTTGAAAGGCTCAAGGCCAACACACACACACACAAGCATCATTTTTCTCTCAACTCTCTCTCCCTCTCTCATCATTTTTGACCCTAGCTCTCTCTTGAGCATCCAAGACTCCTCACAAGCTCTCAAGGACTCTTTAAGACTCTCCCAAACTCGACCATAGCAAGCCATAGCAAGCAAACACACAAGAAAGTCTCATACAAGCTCATAACTCATCATTTTCGGCCTAGGTAAAGTTTTGAAGGTTTTCTTCCATTTCTTTTTGTTCTAAACACATGCACACTTCCTACACAAGCTAACTAAGCTAGGATTTAAAGGAAATCAAGATACCTCTCGGCCAAAGCAAGGAAAAAGGTCCATTTGTGCGATTTCAAGAGCATTTGTGCATTTTCATCCATCAAGTTGCTAAGGTGAGGGTTAAACTCTTTTAAAAGTTTTCAAAAACCACATGCATGCCTTTAAATGTCTATCTTTACTTCTTTACTTGTGATATATGTGTGTTCATGAGCTTTTGTAAACATGCATGGCAAGATATTTGGATAGAATGTGATGATAGATGAAATCAGGTATGTGACAGCCTTCTGCCTTGTTGGTGCGAGGAGATTTTGACCGGGTAAATGATGTTGAAAATGTGTGAAAATTGGTAGGTACCTATTTTTTCCAGTTATGAACACTTTTTTCAGAAATAGGCCAAAGCCAATTTTGACTCTAAGGTCCTCAAAATGGCAAAATATTAAAATGTGTCCAAATCTGGAAAGTCTAGAAAAATGAAGCAGGTATTGGCAGATTCACTGACCTTGTAGAACGAACCAGTTTTGACTTAGTAAATGATATCTAAAATGCATGAAAATTGGTGTGCTACTATATTTTTCAGTTATGGACATGTTTGTCAGAAATAGACTAAGGCTAAATCCGACCCTAAGGCCCCAAAAAACGACAAGTATTGAAATTTGTACAAATCTGGACAGTTTTGTGTAGTCTCACGGTTTTGGCTATAACTCTTGAACCCGAACTCCAAATGATACGAGGTTTGTTTCTGATTTTAGTTCACTCCTTAAGCTTTAATTTGACATCTTGTTCACTGGAATTGGAGATTATTTGCTTGTCTCGATGATTGTGAGAAAACAGTTCATTGCAGTGAGGGTTTCACCTATTGATATGCTTAGAAAAATTATTGTAGCTTCTCTTATTGTATTAAATGCTTGGGATTGTGGCATTTGGATGTTGTGTGGATTGTTTTGAATACTTGAGAGTGTTTGAATTAATCAATGCATGGCTTGAATTTAAATACGAGATGACTTGGGGCTTAATTGCGTGGGTAAGCACGAATTGAAACTCTAGTGACTAGGTAAATTCGCTAAGTGTTGACCCTATGAATATCGTGTTTAATTATGTAATTTGTAGGCTGCCTGTAGTTTCCCTCATAGCCCTAAACATGATTTCAATGATTACATGTTGACAAGTAGGCTTTTCTTGCACCCGGTCCCATGTAGATGTCGTTGCATGTTGAATAATCTTGTTATTTGATTATGTGAACTTCGAAATGAGTTATATGACTTGATTTACATGCGTTACATGGCTGCCCGTTTAATATTCATATAACTCCATGTGCTTTTCAAGTGAAATTACTTGTCATATCATGCCTCACTTGTTTACTTGTCAATGTGCAATCTTATGACTGCTCGGAGGCAACCTACTTTGTTGTCCTCCTAATGTGATATATTAAATGTCATAAATGTGCATTGCATACGAGGTTGCAACCTTTCATTCTGGCGTGGTAGCGTTCATGCACACCGGGCGGCATCGGGCTTGCCGGTGCAACCGTGACTACCATTGTCCAATTCCCTCTCTCGCTTGGGGGCTAGACTTCCTCGGAGAGTTGGGTCGTAGGATTTCGGGGTACATCCGGAGTACACCCATTTGGCGTGATAAGGGGATGATTTGAAGTCGGCCGCAACAACTGATACTGGAAATGAACTGAGAACAAAAGCTCACCGTATCCTTTTCACTATGTGTATAAGTACTCTCACTTGGTTCCTAGAGGACCTCGGGGAGGAAAGACGGGTAATTGTGTTCTTTTACTTTTACATTACATTATGTACTTACTTGTGATATAATGTCATGCTTGCAAAGGGTTTTCATAAGTTGAACCAGAAAATGAGTTTCAAAACTTATTTCTCGTTTCCCCTCGCTGAGTTCATAAGGACTCACCCTCTTTTATCATCTAAGGTGTAGAAGACCAGGAACAGGTACCCGAGGACGACGTGCCTAATGATGATTCCTTGGAATGATTGCTTGTCCTATGTGCCTTACTTGACTATGGCCATTTTGTGAACGATATGTTGCTTGAGGACTATTTATTATGTTGCTTGTTGATGTAATTGACCCCGTTGTAATTTGGATCTACTTTTGGATTGTACTATCTATAACCGGACAAACTCTTTATTTGGTCGTTTTCTTTTGTTTTCTTAATTAGTAGTTACCGTAGGCATTTAAACCACTAGATGAACAATCAACTAAGTTAATTCTATCTAATTTTACTTAGGTGCTCATTTGTAAACTAAAAGATAATAGGTACTTGCATGATAAGAAATTGACAAATAAACGGGACATAGTTATCATGTTAGGCTTATTAAGCAAACGAGACTTTCAAGATAGACTAGTAGGCATATCAGTTGATGACAAAATAGGAGTCCTTAATAGAATTGGATTAATGATTGGAATAATTGAGGCGTTTAGAAATTAGGTCAACTAAAAGGTCTTAAATACAGCCGTTATGCCGCTGATTTTCCGGAAAAACTTTTGGAGCTTTAGGCTAATGTTAAGCATTAATCATAGTGAAACAGTTAAGGACGTAAAATAACGATAATGATTAGCTCACACCCTAGTCTAGCCTCTATAGGTTGGGTTGGGGCGTGACAGATAGTGCCTCCATTTCTTGAGCGCAAACACAATAGCCGCTAACTCCAAATCATGCGTCGGGTAGTTCAATTCATACGGCTTCGGTTTCCTAGAAGCATACGCAATCACTCTACCGTTTTGCATCAGCACACAACCCAATCTTTCTTTCGAAGCATTGCTATAAATTACAAAACCTTGACTCCCTTCAGGCAATGGAAGAACAAGTGCGGTAGTCAATCTTTTCTTCAACTCTTGGAAGCTATTCTCACACTTGTCATCCCACACGAACTTTGTTTTCTTTTGAGTGAGCTTTGTAAGCGGTCCTGTAATCTTAGAGAAATCCTTCACGAACCTCCGATAATAGCCGGCTAGACCAAGAAAACTCCGAATCTCCATAACATTTTCTGACTTCTTCTAAGACATCACCGCTTCTATCTTTGCTGGATCCACTGCTATTCCCTCTTGGGATATGATATGCCCCAAAAATACAATCTGCTGCAACCAAAATTCGCACTTGCTAAACTTTGCATACAATTGATGCTCTCGAAGTTTCTGCAATACCAATTGCAAATGTTGTTCATGCTCAGCCTCGGATTTCGAGTATACCAAAATATCATCAATGAAGATCACCACAAATTGGTCCAAATAGGGTTGAAACACCCTGTGCATCAAGTCCATAAAAGCTGCAGGGGCATTAGTTAGTCCAAATGGCATCACCACATATTCATAATGCCCATATCTTGTCCTGAAAGCCGTTTTAGGCACATCCTCCTTTTTGATCCGCAATTGATAGTACACTTGCCTCAAGTCAAGTTTCGAATACACTTTGGCTCCTTGAAGTTGATCAAATAACTCGTCGATCAGTGGAAGAAGGGTATTTATTCTTGAGGGTCACTTGGTTCAATCCTCGGTATTCGATGCATAGCCTCAGCGTTCCATCTTTCTTCTTCACAAATAGAACTGGTGCACCCCACGGAGAAGAACTTGGTTGAACAAACCCTTTCTTCAACAATCCTTGCAATTGGTCCTTCAATTCTTGTAGCTCGGCTGGTGCCATACGATAGGGAGCTTTAGATATCGGCTGGGTGCCAGGCAGTAACTCTATAATGAACTCAATCTCCCGATTTGAGGGTAAACCGGGCAATTCTTCTGGAAACACATCCGCGTAGTCTTTGATCACTGGCGTCTCCTCCAACTTAGCTTTGTCTGACGGCTTGTTGATGAGGTAAGCTAAGTATCCACTACACCCTTTTCTCAAGGACTTCACTGCTTTCGTAGATGAAATGATGGAACTCCCGGTGAAATCTCTTTGACCCATGACTTCCAATATTGGTTGACCAGGTACCTGGAATGTTACAATTTTCATCCGGCAATCTAGTTGGGCATGATGCTTTGCCAACCAGTCCATCCCTAAGATGACTTCATAGTCTCGAAAAAGGTAATACAATAAGATTGGTTGAGAATTCCCTATCTTTAATTCGGATTTTACATGCTTTACAAGCTGAGCTAGTAGCAAGTTTAGAACCTATCGGAGTACCAACTTCTACTTCGTAAGGCAAACATACAACTCGTAGTTTCACATATTGCACACATAAGGGAGTAATAAATGAATGAGTAGTACCCGGATCAATTAGCACCCTAACAGGTTGATTCAGTATGAAGAATGTACCTTCAACAACAGCGGTCTCCTCTGGAAGCTCCTCGTACTCAATAGCATAAGCTTGAGCCTAAACTCTAGGAACTAGAGTCTTGCCTCTACCAGCTGGTATAACCTGATTCTGTCCTGCTTGCCATTTAGGGAAATCCTTGATCTGATACTGATCACTACCACACCACACACATCGTCCTGACTTCTTCCAGCACTGGGCCTCAGTATGCCCCTTCTTGTCACAGTAAGAACAGTTGACAGACTGAGTGGCAGGTGAACTACCTGTGGATCCGCGGGTGGAAGAGGCTGATAGCGCTTTAGTTGGGCCACGGTTATTAACTGGTCTGTTCTAGCTCTAGCCCTGATTACGACTCAGACTCTGGAATTTCCTCTGTTGACCTGAAGGCAGGTATGGTTTCTTGTTCGGCTGACTTGAACCGGCTCTATCAAGTTTTCTCTTCTCAACTCATTAAGCAGCAGCAAAGAGAGCAGAATAGGTATCGAAGTCATGCGAAGCCAACTGGTCCTGAATCTCTAGCCTCAATCCCGTAGTAAATTTCCACATATTCGCCTCTGGAGTACTGACCATGTATTAAGCATAGCGGGACAGTCGGTCAAAACGAGCCTCGTACTGGGCCACCATCATGTTACCCTGGTTCAAGTGCATGAATTCCTCAATCCGCCTCTGCCTGGAAACTGCAGGTACATATTTCTCCTTGAAGGCCTTAACGAAATTACCCCACAAGCGAGGGGTATGATCAGTTTCCCACAGTGCCTCCACAGTGTGCCACCAATGCTCAGCATCCCCGTGCAACAGAAACACAGCAAACTCCACCTTTTCTTCATCAGTATAATCAAGTGGCCTGAAAATCCTCTCGATCTCAGACAGTCAAGCCTCTGCTTTCTCATCATCAGTTTCCCCATGGAATTTGGACGGGTAAAAGTCAAGGAACTCCCTCATTCTGCTATGTCTCCCATGGTTACCATCATTCCTGTTGTTGTTGTTGTTGGCTTCATGTGCATCTTGACGTTCCATCACTCGTGACACACGATTTATGGCATTTGCCATCATGTTAAACATAGCTATACCGGGATTAGTTTGATAAGCATCTCCGGTCTCTTGGGGTTCACCGCTCCTATTAGTGGTGCGGGTACTAGGGCCAGCCATCTATAGGAACAGATTACGATGCACAATTTATTGAAATACGACAAACAAGAATTTAATGCATAAGATATGCAACATAATATAGATACACAATTCTAGAAACAATTAAGGCATGTTAATCGCTTAAGCACATAGAACATAGAAGGCACAATTAACATTATCACACAATAACATATAGACAAGTCATCCTAATTATCTTAGGGCCTTACCCATGGTCTGAGAGTTAAACCCGGCTTAAGCAATCTAAGCTCTGATACCATTCTTCTACTATGAGGTGTCACGCCCTAACCCAGCCAATAAAGGTTAGACTAGGGTGTGATCTAAACATTCAAGTCATGTCTCGCACTTAGTTGTTCATGAAAGTTTAACGCTTAACGTTTAGCCTAGACTCCACAATTTCTCCGAAAAACCGACAGCATAACGGCTGTAATTGGGCTATTTAGTTTGACCTAGTTCTCTAAATGCCTCAAATTTCATTTCCAACTAAGATTACTATTTACCATCAATTGAGATGCCTACTAGTTATCCAGATGTTTCGTTTGATTAATAATCTAGCATGATACTATGTCTCGTTTGTTTGTGAATCCTCGTTACAAAAGTACCTGTTGATCTTAGCTTAACAATGGGTACCTGCTTAAGATTGGATAGGTTCATTTTTCTTAGTCCTTACCTGATACTTCATAATCCTATGATAGATACTAACCAGTAATGATAGCAAAATGACCATAGTAGTGTCTGTCTAGTTATTATCAGTACAAGCCAAAATTAGACCCCAAATTACAACGGGGGTCTTTTACATTACAAACATCAAGCAACATGAAAAGAAATAGTCTTCAAGCAGCATAGTGTTCACAATGGCCATAATCAAGCAAAACACATAGGACAGGCAATCATTCCAAGGAATTATCGTTAGGCACGTCGTCCTCGGGTACCTGTTCTTGATCTTCTTCACCTGAGATGATAAAAGAGGGTGAGTCCTTATGAACTCAGCGAGAGGGAACGAGAAATAGGTTTTGAAACTCATTTTTCGGTTCTACTTATGAAAACCCTTTTTGCAAGCATGAGAATATCACAAGTAAGTACATAACATGATATAAAAGTAAAGGAACACAATTACCCGTTTTTCCTCCCCGAGGTCCTCTAGGAACCAAGCGAGAGTACTTATACACATAGTGAAAAGGATACGGTGAGCTTTTGCTCTCAGTTTATGTCAGTATCAGTTGTTGCGGCCGACTTCAAATCATCCCCTTATCACGCCAAATGGGTGTACTCCGGATGTACCCTGAAATCCTATGACCCAACTCTCCGAGGAAGTCTAGCCCCCAAGCGAGAGAGGGAATTGGACAATGGTAGTCACGATTGCACCGGTAAGCCCGATGTCGCCCGGTGTGCGTGAACGCTACCATGCCAGAATGAAAGGTTGCAACCTTGTATGCAATACACATTTATGACATGTAATATATCACATTAGGAGGACAACAAAGTAGGTTGCCTCCGAGCAGTCATAAGATTGTACATTGACAAGTTAACAAGCGAGGCACGATATAACAAGTAATTTCACTTGAAAGGCACATGGAGTTATATGAACATTAAACGGGCAGCCATATAACGCATGTAAATCAAGTCATATAACTCATTTCGAAGTTCACATAATCAAATAATAAGATTATTCAACATGCAACGACATCTACATGGGTCCGGGTGCAAGAAATGCCTACTTGTCAACATGTAATCATCAAAATCACATTTAGGGCTACAAGGGCAACTACGGGCAGCCTACTAAACATATAATTAAACACGATATTCATAAGATCAACACTTAGTGAATTTACCTAGTCATTAGGGTTTCAATTCGTACTTACCCGTGCGATTAAGCCCCAAGTCATCTCAAAATCAAACTCAAGCCATGAGTCGATTAATTCAAACACCCTCAAGTATTCAAAATAGTCCACACAACATCCCAATGCCACAATCCCAAGCATTTAATACAACGAGAGAAGCTACAATAATTTTTCTAAGCATATCACTAAGTGAAACCCTCACTGCAATTGACTGTTTTCTCACAATCATTAAGACAAGCAAACAATCTCCAATTCCAATGAATAAGATGTCAAATTAAATCTTAAGAAGTGAACTAAATTCATAAACAAACCTCGCATCATTTGGAGTTCTGGTTCAATAGTTATAGCCAAAACAATGAGACTGCACAAAACTGTCCAGATTTGCACACATTTCAATATTTGTCGTTTTTGAGGGCATTAGGGTCAGATTTAGCCTTAGTCCATTTCTAAAAAAAAATGTCAAGAACTGAAAAATATAGCAGCACACCAAATATCATGCATTTTGGATATCATTTAATAAGTCAAAACTGGTTCGTTCTACAAGATAAGTGAATCTGCCAAAACCTGCTTCATTTTTCCAGACTTTCCGGATTTGGACACATTTTAATAATTTGCCATTTTGAGGACTTTAGAGTCAAAATTAGCTTTGTCCTATTTCTGTGAAAACTGTTCAGAACTGGCAAAACTAGTTACTTGCCAATTTCCACGTATTTTAAACATCATTTACCTAGCAAAAATCACATCGCGCCAACAAGGCAGAAAACTGTCCCATACACGATTTCATCCAACATCACATTTTAGCCAAATATCTTGCCATGCATGTTTATAAAAGCTCATGAACACACATATATCTCAAGTACAGAAGTAAAGATAGACATTTAAGGGCATGCATGTGGGTTTTTGAAAGATTTTCAAGAAGTTTTAGCCCTCACCTTAGCAAAACAACAAGAAGATGCACAAGACTCTTGGTGAAGCACAAAGTTGACCTTTTTCCTTGCTTAGCCGAGACACCACTCAGTTTTTCTCAAATTTCCTAGCTTAGTAACCAAGTTCTTAGTAGGTGCATGTGGTTAGAACAAGAAGAAAAGAAATGGAAGCTAGCAAACTCACCTAAGCCGAAATGGAGATTCAAAGAGCTTGCATGTGTGTTTCTTGCAACCTAGCTTGCTTAGTCGAGCTCCCTAGCTTCTTGCATGCCTTGATGAACCATGGAGTGATGAAGATAAGCTAAGGAGTATAGAAACTCAGCCAAGGCCGAGAGAGAGAGAGAGAAGGATGAGAGGGAGAGAGAAGAATGAGAGGAAATGAGAGAAATGAAAGAAAAATAAAAGCTTTTGCAAGGTTTGAAGCATATGTCGGCCTTGAGCTTTGCAAATTCAGATTTGTGTCGTCAAGAATTATGGTTTTTGAATTACCTAGCATGGCAAGAGAATGGGTCAAGAATATGGTTGCATTAGGTAGGGTTTTGGGTTATTTTTTTATGCATTTGTGTCATAGAATTGTCATAGAATGGTTGGGTTCAATTTGAATTGTGCAAGCAATCACAAAAGCACACAAGGTGGTCGGCCAAGGCATTGCAAAAATCTGAATTTTTGTCATCTTTTGAGCATTATTTAATTGTGTGTTTGGAAAGTGCAAAAGAATAAGGAATAAAGAATAAGGAATGTTTAGCTTTTTGTGAGATTTTGTCTTATAGTGGGTTGAATTAGTAATTTAATATTAGTTAGTGGGATTTGTAGGATTAATTAATGACCTAGTGCTTCGTGCAAGATGCTTTCTTGATTAGCGTGAGGGCACGCTTTTCTAGGTTTAGGGCACGCACTACGAGACGAATGCACATTTTCTAAATAAATGCACGCAACCCTAAATGAATGCACATAATTCAATACAAGGCACACAAAATGAAACACAATTCTTAAACCTAGGTCAAAGCACGCAAATCTAGGTTAGGGCACACGAAACGAGGTATCGCACGCAAATCGAGGTCAGGCCTCACATAACTCCTTACAGATCAAAAGTTATGGGCACCGGAGTGACAGCGACCTAGTCCCAAGCCCCACACCCTCGGTTTACGGGCCCTGCCTCTACATGAAGCGAAGTTGTCTTGCCCAAGGTGCCATGGGATTCGGTAATAGAAATGTGATGGATTAGGTTGTCGTCCTTTTTGCGGCACACGACGTACGATCCGGGACAGAAAAACATCGCAAAAGAAGAAAAGTGTCACGAAACAGATGAAAATGTTCAATTTTTGGCTCCAAAAATAGGCGTAGCCAAGCAAGCTTGCTACACTCGTCGTAGAGCTCTCGGAGAGCTTTTCAACGGTATGCAGTGTTTCACATAACTATTTTCGGATCAAAAGTTATGAGCACCGAAGTGACGGAGACCTGGTCCCAAGCCCCATACCCTCGGTTTGTGGGCCCAGCCTCTATGTTAAGCGAAGTTGTCTTTCCCAAGGTCCCGTGGGATTCGATAATAGAAATGTGATGGATTAGGTTGTCGTCATTTTCGCGGCTCACGACGTACGATCCGGGATGGAAAAACAGCGCAAAAAAAGAAAAGTGCCCCGAAACTAATGAAAACGTTAGATTTTGGTCTCCGAAAAAAGGCGCAGAAGAGAAGGCTTGCTACCCCCGTCGTAGAGCTCTCAAAGAGCTTTCCAACGATAAGCTCTACGCTGCGTAACTCCTTACGGATCAAAAGTTATGGGCACCGGAGTGATGGAGACCTGGTCCCAAGCCCCACGCCCTCGGTTTGCGAGCCTTGCCTCTACGTGAAGTGAAGTTGTCTTGCCCAAGGTGCCGTGGGATTCGGTAATAGAAATGTGATGGATTAGGTTGTCGTCCTTTTTGCGGCTCACGACGTACAATCCGGGATGGAAAAACAGTGCAAAAGAAGAAAATTGTCACAAAACTGATGAAAATGTTCGATTTTCAGCTCTGAAAATAGGCGCAGCCAAGCAAGCTTGCTACCCTCGTCGTAGAGCTCTCGGAGAGCTTTTCAACGGTATGCAGTGCGCCGCATAACTCTTTTCGGATCAAAAGTTATGGACACCAGAGTGACGGAGACCTGGTCCCAAGCCCCACACCCTCGGTCTGTGGGCCCAGACTCTACATCAATCGAAGTTGTCTTGCCCAAGGTGCCATGGGATTCGGTAATAGAAATGTGATGGATTAGGTTGTCGTCCTTATCGCGGCTCACGACATACAATTTGGGACGGAAAAACAGCGCAAAAGAAGAAAAGTGTCCAGAAACTCATGAAAATGTTCAATTTTGGGATCCAAAAATAGGCACAGCCGAGCAGGCTTGCTACCCTCGTCATAGAGCTCTCGAAGAGCTTACCAACGGTATGCTATGCGCCGCGCAACTCTTTCCGGATCAAATGTTATGGGCACCAGAGCGACGAAGACCTAGTCCTAAGCCCCACGCCCTCGATTTGCAGGCCCAGCCTCTACGTGAAGCGAAGTTGTCTTGCCCAAGGTGCCACGGGATTCGGTAATAGAAATGTGATGAATTAGGTTGTCATCGTTTTCGCGGCTCACGACGTACGATTCGGGACGGAAAAACAGCGCAAAAGAACAAAAGTGTCCCAAAACTGATAAAAAATTTCAATTTTGGGATCCAAAAATAGGCGCAGCCGAGCAGGCTTGCTGTCTTCGTTGTACAGCTCTCGGAGAGCTTTCCAACGGCATGCTGTGCGCCGCGCAACTCATTCCGGATCAAAAGTTATGAGTACCGGAGTGACAGAGACCTAGTCCTAAGCCCCACGCCCTCGGTTTACAGGCCCAGCCTCTATGTTAAGCGAAATTGTCTTGCCCAAGGTGCCATGTGATTCGGCAATAGAAATGTGATGGATTATGTGAGGCCCGACCTCGATTTGCATGCGATACCTCATTTCGTGTGCCCTAATCTAGATTTGCGCGCCTTGACCTAGGTTTAAGAATTGTGTTCGTTTTGTGTGCCATGCATTGAATTACGTGCATTCGTTTAGGGTTGTGTGCATTTATTAGAAAAATGTGCATTCGTCTCGTAGTTCATGTCCTACCTCGTAGTACGTGCCCTAGACCTAGGAAAGCGTGCCCTCACGCTAATCAAGAAAGCATCTTGCACGAAGCACTAGGTCATTAATTAATCCTACAAAATCCATTAACTATTATTAAATTACTAATTCAACCCACTAGAAGACAAAATCTCACAAAAAGCTAGACATTCCTTATTCTTTATTCTTTATTCTTTTTGCACTTTCAAGACACAATTAAATAATGGTCAAAAGATGACACAAAATCAGATTTTTTATAGCCTTGGCCGACCACCACATGAGTTTTGTGCTTGCTTGCTCAATTCAATTTAATTCTAGACAACTTATGACAACTCTATGATACAAATGCATAAAAAATTAGCTCAAAAACCTTTGCAAAAGCTTCCAATTCTCGACCAACTACTCCTTGCCCATGCTAGGAATTTCAAAATACATCTTGAAGACACAAAAAAGTTGAATTTTTGCTGCCCAAGGCCGAATATGCTTCATCAATTGCAAGGCTTCTATTTTTTTTCATTTCTTTCATTTTCCTCTCACATTTCTCTCTCTCCCTCTCATTCTTCTCTCTCTCTCTCGGCCTTGGCTGAGTTTCTTCCCTTCATAGCTCATCTTCATCATACCATAGTTAATCAAGACAAGCCACAAGAAAAGGAACTCGACCAAGCTAGCTAGGATGCAAGAATCACACATGCATGCTCCTTGAGTCACCATTTCAGCCTTGGTGAGTTTACTAGCTTCCATTTCTTTTCTTCTTGTTCTAACCACATGCATGTACAAAGAACTTGGCCACTAAGCTAGGAAAAATAGAGAAAATTGAGTTGGAGTCTCGGCTAAACAAGGAAGAAGAAGAAATTTGTGCTTCATCAAAGTTTTGTGCATCTTCTTGTTGATTTGCTAAGGTGAGGGCTAAAATTTCTTGAAAATCCTTCAAAAATCCACATGCATGCTCTTAAATGTATGTCTTTGCTTCTGTACTTGAGTTATATGTGTGTTCATAAGCTTTTACAACCATGCATGGCAAGATTTTGGCTTGAAGTTGATGATAGATGAAATCAGGTTTGGTGGCAGCTCTCTATCTTGTTGTTGCGAGGTGAGTTTGGCTAGGAAATTTATGTTGAGAATGCATGAAAATTGGTAAGAAACTAGTTTTGCCAATTTTGAATATTTTTTTCAGAAATAGGCCAAAGCTAATTTTGACTCTAAGGTCCGCAAAATGGCAAAACATTAAAATGTGTCCAAATCTGGAAGTCTGGAAAAATGAAGAAGGTTTTGGCAGATGCACTGATCTTGTGGAACAAACCAGTTTTAACTGAGTAAATGATTTCCAAAATGTATGAAATTTGGTGTACTGCTAGATTTTTCAGTTCTGGACATTTCTGTCAGATATGGACTAAGACTAAATCTGACCCTAAAGACCTCAAAAATGACAATTATTGAAATATGTACAAATCTGGATAGTTTTGTGCAATCCCACTATTTTGGCTATAACTATTGATCTCGAACTCGGAGTGACGGAGACCTGGTCCCAAGCCCCACGCCCTCGGTTTGCGGGCCCAGCCTCTATGTGAAGCGAAATTGTCTTGCCCGAGGTGCTGTGGGATTTGGTAATAGAAATGTGATAGATTAGGTTGTCGTCCTTTTCGCGGCTCACGACGTACGATCCGGGACGGAAAAACTGCGCAAAAGAAGAAAAGTGTCCCGAAACTGATAAAAATTTTCAATTTTGGGATCCAAAAATAGGCACAGCCAAGTAGGCTTGCTGCCTTCGTCGTAGAGCTCTCAGAGAGTTTTCCAACGGTATGCTATGCGTCGTGCAACTCTTTCCAGATCAAAATTTATGGGCACCGGAGTGACAGAGACCTAGTCCCAAGCCCCACGCCCTCGGTTTGCGGGCCCAGCCTCTATGTTAAGCGAAGTTGTCTTGCCCAAGGTGCCATGTGATTCGACAATAGAAATGTGATGGATTATGTGAGACCCAACCTCGATTTGCGTGCGATACTTTGTTTCGTGTGCCCTAATCTAGATTTGCGTGCCTTGACCTAGGTTTAAGAATTGTGTTCGTTTTGTGTGCCATGCATTGAATTACATGCATTCGTTTAGGGTTGCGTGCATTTATTAGAAAAATGTGCATTCTTCTCGTAGTTCGTGTCCTACCTCGTAGTGCGTGCCCTAAATCTAGGAAAGCGTGCCCTCACGCTAATCAAGAAAGCATCTTGCACGAAGCACTAGGTCATTAATTAATCCTACAAAATCCACTAACTATTATTAAATTACTAATTCAACCCACTAGAAGACAAAATCTCACAAAAAGTTAGACATTCCTTATTCTTTTTGCACTTTCAAGACACAATTAAATAATGGTCAAAAGATGACACAAAATCAGATTTTTTATAGCCTTGGCCGACCACCACATGAGTTTTGTGCTTGCTTGCTCAATTCAATTTAATTCTAGACAACTTATGACAACTCTATGATACAAATGCATAAAAAATTAGCTCAAAAACATTTGCAAAAGCTTCCAATTCTCGACCAACTACTCCTTGCCCATGCTAGGAATTTCAAAATACATCTTGAAGACACAAAAAAGCTGAATTTTTGCTGCCCAAGGCCGAATATGCTTCATCAATTGCAAGGCTTCTATTTTTTTTCATTTCTCTCATTTTCCTCTCACATTTCTCTCTCTCCCTCTCATTCTTCTCTCTTTCTCTCGTCCTTGGCTGAGTTTCTTCCCTTCATAGCTCATCTTCATCATACCATAGTTAATCAAGACAAGCCACAAGAAAAGGAACTCGACCAAGCTAGCTAGGATGCAAGAATCACACATGCATGCTCCTTGAGTCACCATTTCGGCCTTGGTGAGTTTACTAGCTTCCATTTCTTTTCTTCTTGTTCTAACCACATGCATGTACAAAGAACTTGGCCACTAAGCTAGGAAAAATAGAGAAAATTGAGTTGGAGTCTCGGCTAAGCAAGGAAGAAGAAGAAATTTGTGCTTCATCAAAGTTTTGTGCATCTTCTTGTTGATTTGCTAAGGTGAGGGTTAAAATTTCTTGAAAATCCTTCAAAAATCCACATGCATGCTCTTAAATGTATGTCTTTGCTTCTGTACTTGAGTTATATGTGTGTTCATAAGCTTTTACAACCATGCATGGCAAGATTTTGGCTTGAAGTTGATGATAGATGAAATTGGGTTTGGTGACAGCTCTCTATCTTGTTGTTGCAAGGTAAGTTTGGCTAGGCAAATGATGTTGAAAATACATGAAAATTGGTAGTTAACTATTTTTTCCAGTTTTGAACATTTTTTGCAGAAATAAGAAAAAGCTAATTTTGACTCTATGGTCCTCAAAATGGCAAAACATTAAAATGTGTCCAAATCTGGAAGTCTGGAAAAATGAAGAAGGTTTTGGCAGATGCACTGATCTTGTGGAACGAACCAGTTTTAACTTATTAAATGATTTCCAAAATGTATGAAATTTTGTGTGCTGCTAGATTTTTCGGTTTTGGACATTTTTGTCAGAAATGGACTAAGGCTAAATCTGACCCTAAAGATCTCAATAATGACAATTATTGAAATGTGTGCAAATCTGGACAGTTTTGTGCAATCCCATGGTTTTGGCTATAACTATTGATCTCGAACTCGGAGTGACGGAGACCTGGTCCCAAGCCCCACACCCTCTGTTTGCGGGCCCAATCTCTACGTGAAGCGAAATTGTCTTGCCTGAGGTGCCGTGGGATTCGGTAATAGAAATGTGATATATTAGGTTGTTGTCCTTTTCGCGGCTCACGACGTACGATTCGGGACGGAAAAACTGAGAAAAAGAAGAAAAGTGTCACGAAACTGATGAAAACATTCAATTTTGGGCTGCGAAAACAAGCGCAGCAATGCGCCCCCCAATGTACAGCTCTCAAAAAGCTTTCCAACGGTATGCTGTACGTCGCGTAACTCTTTACGGATAAAAAGTTATGGGCACCGAAGTGACGAAGACCTGGTCCCAAGCCCCACACCCTCGGTTTGTGGGCCCAGCCTCTACGTGAAATGAAGTTGTCTTGCCCAAGGTGCCATAGGATTCGGTAATAGAAATGTGATGAATTAGGTTGTCGTCGTTTTCGCGGCTCACGACGTACGATCCGGGACGGAAAAACAGCGCAAAAGAAGAAAAGTGTCCCGAAACTGATAAAAAAATTTCAATTTTGGGATCCAAAAATAGGCGCAGCCGAGCAGGCTTGCTGCCTTCGTCGTAGAGCTCTCGGAGAGCTTTCTAACGGTATGCTGTGCGTCACGCAACTCTTTCCGGATCAAAAGTTATGGGAAATGGAGTGATAGAGACCTAGTCCCAAGCCCCATGCCCTCGGTTTGCGGGGCCAACCTCTATGTTAAGCGAAGTTGTCTTGCCCAAGGTGCCATGTGATTCGGCAATAGAAATGTGATGGATTATGTGAGGCCCGACCTCGATTTGCATGTGATACCTCGTTTCGTGTGTCCTAATCTAGATTTGCGCGCCTTGACCTAGGTTTAAGAATTGTGTTCGTTTTGTGTGCCATGCATTGAATTACGTGCATTCGTTTAGGGTTGCATGCATTTATTAGAAAAATGTGCATTCGTCTCGTAGTTCGTATCCTACCTCGTAGTGCATGTCCTAGACCTAGGAAAGCGTGCCCTCACGCTAATCAAGAAAACATCTTGCACGAAGCACTAGGTCATTAATTAATCCTACAAAATCCACTAACTATTATTAAATTACTAATTCAACCCACTAGAAGACAAAATCTCACAAAAAGCTAGACATTCCTTATTCTTTATTCCTTATTCTTTTTGCACTTTCAACACACAATTAAATTATGCTCAAAAGATGACACAAAATCAGATTTTTTATAGCCTTGGCCGACCACCACATGAGTTTTGTGCTTGCTTGCTCAATTCAATTTAATTCTAGACAACTTATGCCAACTCTATGATACAAATGCATAAAAAATTAGCTTAAAAACCTTTGCAAAAGCTTCCAATTCTCGACCAACTACTCCTTGCCCATGCTAGGAATTTCAAAATACATCTTGAAGACACAAAAAAGCTGAATTTTTGCTGCCCAAGGCCGAATATGCTTCATCAATTGCAAGGCTTCTATTTTTTTTTTCATTTCTCTTATTTTCCTCTCACATTTCTCTCTCTCCCTCTCATTCTTCTCTCTCTCTCTCGGCCTTGGCTGAGTTTCTTCTCTTCATAGCTCATCTTCATCATAACATAGTTAATCAATACAAGCCACAAGCAAAGGAACTCGACCAAGCTTGCTAGGATGCAAGAATCACACATGCATGCTCCTTGAGTCACCATTTCGGCCTTGGTGAGTTTACTAGCTTTCATTTCTTTTCTTCTTGTTCTAACCACATGCATGTACTAAAAACTTGGCCACTAAGCTAGGAAAAATATAGAAAATCGAGTTGGAGTCTCGGCTAAGCAAGGAAGAAGAAGAAATTTGTGCTTTATCAAAGTTTTGTGCATCTTCTTGTTGATTTGCTAAGGTGAGGGCTAAAACTTTTTGAAAATCCTTCAAAAATCCACATGCATGCTCTGAAATGTATGTCTTTGCTTCTGTACTTGATTTATATGTGTGTTCATAAGCTTTTACAACCATGCATGGCAAGATTTTGGCTTGAAGTTGATGATAGATGAAATCAGGTTTGGTGACAGCTCTCTATCTTGTTGTTGCGAGGTGATTTTGGCTAGGAAAATGATGTTGGAAATGCATGAAAATTGGTAGGTAACTATTTTTTCCAGTTTTGAACATTTTACACTGAAATAGGACAAAGCTAATTTTGACTCTAAGGTCCTCAAAATGGCTAAACATCAAAATGTGTCCAAATCTGGAAGTCTGGAAAAATGAAGCAGGTTTTGGCAGATGTACTGACCTTGTGGAATGAACCAGTTTTGACTTAGTAAATAATGTCCAAAATATATGAAATTTGGTGTGCTGATATATTTTTCAGTTATGGAAATTTTTGTCAGAAATGGACTAAGGCTAAATCTGACCCGAAAGACCTCAGAAACGACAATTATTGAAATGTGTGCAAATCTGGACAGTTTTGTGCAATCCCACTGTTTTGGCTATAACTATTGATCTCGAACTCCAAATGATGCAAGGTTTGTTTTGGATTTTAGTTCACTTCTTAAGCTTTAATTTGACATCTTATTTACTGGAATTGGAGATTGTTTGCTTGACTTAATAATTGTGAGAAAACTGCCTATTGCAGTGAGGATTTCACTTAGTTATATGCTTAGAAATTTGTTGTAACTTCTCTTGTGGTATTAATTGCTTTGGATTATGGCATTGGGATGTTGTGTGGACTGTTTTGAGTACTTGGGGATGTTTGGATTAATTGATGCTTGGCTTGAGATTGATTTTGAGTGGACTTGGGGCTTAATCGCACAGGTAAGCACGAAATGGAAACCCTAGCAACAACTAGGTAAACATGCTAAGTGTTGATCCTTTGAGTATTGGGTGTAATTATATGCTTAGTAGGCTGCCCGTAGTTGCCCTTATAGCCCTAAATGTGATTTTGATCATTGCATGTTGACAAATAGGCCTTTCTTGCATCCGAACCTACGTAGATTGTTGTTGCATGTTAAATAACCTTATTATTTGATTACGCGGACGTTGAAATGAGTTATATGACCTGATTTACGTGCGTTACATGGCTGCCCATTTAATGTTCATATAACTCCATATGCCTTTCAAGTGAAATTACTTGTCTTGTCGTGCCTCGCTTGTTTACTTGCCAATGTGCAATCTTATGACTATCCGGAGGAAACCTACTTTGTTGTCCTCCTAATTTGATATATTAAATGTCATAAATGTGCATTGCATATAAGGTTGCAACCTTTCATTCTGACGTGGTAACGTTCACGCACACCGGGCGGCATCGGGCTTGCTGGTGCAACCGTGACTACCATTGTCCAATTCCCTCTCTCGCTTGGGGGCTAGACTTCCTCGGAAAGTTGGGCCATAGGATTTCGGGGTACATCCGGAGTACACCCACTTGGCGTGATAAGGGGATGATTTGAAGTCGGCCGCAACAACTTATGCTGGAAATGAACTAAGAGCAAAAGCTCAACGTATCATTTTTACTATGTGTATAAGTACTCTCACTTGGTTTCTAGAGGACCTCGGGGAAGAAAGACGGGTAATTGTGTTCCTTTACTTTTGTATTATTGTTATGCACTTAATTGTGTTATATTCATGCTTGCAAAAGGATTTTCATAAGTTGAACCAAAAAATGAGTTTCAAAATCTATTTCTCGTTCCCCCTCGCTGAGTTCATAAGGACTCACCCTCTTTTATCATCTCAGGTGAAGAAGATCAAGAACAGGTACCTGAGGACGATGTGCCTAACGATGATTCCTTGGAGTGATTGCCTGTCCTATGTGCTTTGCGTGATTATGGCTATTTGTGAACTATGCTACTTGAAGACTATTTCTTTTTATGTTGCTCAACGTTTGAATGTAAAAGACCCCCGTTGTAATTTGGGGTCTAATTTTGGTTTGTACTGATGATAACTAGACACTAGACATTACTATGGTCATTTTGCTACTATTACTACTAGTATCTATAATAGGATTATGAAGTATTAGGTAAGGGTTAAGTAAAATGAACCAACCAAATCTTAAGCAGGTACTCGCTATTAAGCTAATATCAACATGTACTTTTGTAACAAGGATAAACAAACAAACGAGACATAGTATCATGCTAGGTTATTAATCAAACGGGACATTGAGATAACCAATAGGTATTTCAATTGATGGTAAATAGTAATCCTAGTTGGAAATGAAATTGAGGTTGGAAAATTTGAGGTGTTCAGAGAATTATGTCAAACCAAAGAGCCCAATCACAACCGTTATGCTGCCGGTTTTCCGAAAAATTTTGGAGTTTAGGCCAAAACATTAAGTGTTAAATCTTTATAAATGGTTAAGCATGTGATATGACTTGAATTTTAGATCACACCCTAGTCTAACCTTTATAGGCCGGGTTGGGGCGTGACACCTTATAAGTAAAAAGAATGGTATCAGAGCTTAGATTGCTTAAGCTGGGTTTAACTCTCGAACCATGGGTAGAGCCCTAAGATAATTATGATGACTTGTCTATATGTTATTGTGTGATAATGTTAAATATGCCTTCTATGTTTTATGTGCTTAAGTGATTAACATGTCTTAATTGTTTCTAGAATTATGTTGCATTAAATTCTTGTTTGTAGTATTTCAATAAATTGTGCATCGTAATCTGTGCCTATAGATGGTTGGCCCTAGTACCCGCATTACTAATAGGAGCGGTGAACCCCAAGAGACCGGAGATGCCTATCAAACAAATCCCGGCATGGCTATGTTTAACATGATGGCGAATGCATTGGATCATGTATCACGAGTGATGGAACGCCAAGATGCACGTGAGGCCAACAACAACAACAACAACAGGAATAATGGCAACCATGGGAGACATAGCAGAATGAGGGAGTTTCTTGACTTTCGCCCGTCCAAATTCCACGGGGAAGCTGATGATGAGAAAGCAGAGGCTTGGCTGTCTAAGGTCGAGAAGATTTTTAGGCCACTTGACTATACTGATGAAGAGAAGGTGGAGTTTGCTGTGTTTCTGTTGCACGGGGATGCTGAACATTGGTGGCACACTGTGGAGGCACTATGGAAAACTGATCAGACACCTCGCTTGTGAGGTAATTTCGTTAAGGCATTCAAGGATAAATATGTACCCGCAGTTTCCAGGCAGAGATGGATTGAGGAGTTCATGCATTTGACCCAGGGTAACATGACGGTGGCCCAGTACGAGGCTCGTTTTGACCGACTGTCCTGTTATGCTCAATATATGGTTAGTACTCCGGAGGCGAAAATGTGGAAATTTACGACTAGATTGAGGCCAAATATTCAGGACCAGTTGGCTTCTCATGACTTCGATACCTATTCTGCTCTCTTTGCTACTGCTTCTCGAGTTGAGAAGAGAAAACTTGATAGAGTCGGTTCGAGTCAGCCGAACAAGAAACCATAGCAGCCTCCAGGCCAACAGAGGAAATTCCAGAGTCATTGTCGTAGTCAAGGCCAGAGCCAAAACAAACCAGTGAATAAACGTGGCCCGACGAATGCGCTATCAGCCTCTTCCACCCACGGATCCACATGTAGTTCACCTGCTACTCAGTCTGTCAACTGTTCTTACTGTGACAATAAGGGTCATACCAAGGCCCAGTGCTGGAAGAAGTCAGGACGATGTGTGAGATGTGACAATGATCAGCATCAGATCAAGGATTGCCCTAAATGGCAAGCAGGGCAAAATTAGGGTAAACCAACTGGTAGAGGCAAGACTCCAGTTCCCAGAGTCTAGGCTCGAGCTTATGCTATCGAGTGCGAGGAGCTTCCAGAGGAGACCGCTGTTGTTGAAGGTACATTCTTCATACTGAATCAACCTGTTAGGGTGCTAATTGACCCGGGTGCTACTCATTCATTTATTACTCCCTTATGTGTGGAACATGTGAAACTGAAAGTTGTATGTTTGCCATACAAAGTAGAAGTTGGTACTCCAATGGGTTCTAAGCTAGTTACTAGCTCAGCTTGTAAAGCATGTAAAATCCAAATTAAGGATAGGGAATTCTCAGCCAATCTTATTGTATTACCTTTTCGAGACTATGAGGTCATTTTAGGGATGGACTGGTCGGCAAACATCATGTCCAACTAGATTGCCGGACGAAGATTATAACATTTCGGGTACCTGGTCAACCAATACTGGAGGTAATGGGTCGAAGAGATTTCACCGGGAGTTCCATCATTTCATCTACGAAAGCAGTGAAGTCCTTGAGAAAAGGGTGTAGCGGATACTTAGCTTACCTCATCAACAAGCCGTTGGATAAAGCTAAGTTGGAGGAGATGCCAGTGATCAAAGACTATACGGATGTGTTTCCAGAAGAATTGCCCGGTTTACCCCCAAATCGGGAGATCGAGTTCGTTATAGAGTTACTGCCTGGCACCCAGCCGACATCTAAAGCTCCCTATCGTATGACACCGGCCGAGCTACAAGAATTGAAGGACCAATTGCAAGGATTGTTGAAGAAGGGGTTTGTTCAACCAAGTTCTTCATCGTGGGGTGCACCAGTTCTATTTGTGAAAAAGAAAGACGGAACGTTGAGGCTATACATCGATTACCGAGGACTGAACCAAGTGACTGTCAAGAATAAATACCCACTTCCACTGATTGACGAGTTGTTTGATCAACTTCAAGGAGCCAAAGTGTATTCAAAACTCGACTTGAGGCAAGGGTACTACCAGTTGCAGATAAAAAAGGAAGATGTTCCTAAAACGGCTTTCAGGACAAGATATGGGCATTATGAATATGTGGTGATGCCATTTGGACTAACTAATTCCCCTGCAGCTTTTATGGACTTGATGCACAGGGTGTTTCAACCCTACTTGGACCAATTTGTGGTGATCTTCATTGATGATATTTTGGTATACTCGAAATCCGAGGCTGAGCATGAACAACATCTGCAGTTGGTACTGCAGAAACTTCGAGAGCATCAATTGTACGCAAAGTTTAGCAAGTGTGAATTTTGGTTGCAACAGATTGCATTTTTGGGGCATATTATATCCCAAGAGGGAATAGCGGTGGATCCAGCAAAGATAGAAGCAGTGATGTCTTGGAAGAAGCTGGAAAATGTTACGGAGATTCGGAGTTTTCTTGGTCTATCCGGCTATTATCGGAGGTTCGTGAAGGATTTCTCTAAGATTGCAGGACCGTTTACAAAGCTCACTCAAAAGAAAACAAAGTTCATGTGGGATGATAAGTGTGAGAACAGCTTCCAAGAGTTGAAGAAAAGATTGACTACCGCACCTATTCTTGTATTGCCTGAAGGAAGTCAAGGTTTTGTAATCTACAGCGATGCTTCGAAGGAATGATTGGGTTGTGTGTTGATACAAAATGGAAGAGTGATTGCATATGCTTCTAGGAAACTGAAGCCGTATGAATTGAATTACCCGATGCACGATTTGGAGTTAGCGGCTATTGTGTTTGCACTCAAGAAATGGAGGCATTATTTGTGGGGTAACAAGTTTGAGGTATTTACTAATCACAAGAGCTTGAAATACTTGTTCACTCAAAAGGAGTTGAATATGAGGCAAAGGCGGTGGATGGAGCTTTTGGACGATTATAACTGCACAATCAATTATGTGCCTGGTAAAGTGAATGTAGTTGCAAATGCCTTAAGTAGGAAAGCGAGCATGGCAAAACTGGAAGTCAAGGTGCAGGAGTTGTTGGAGGAAGCATTTCTGTGGAAACCACAATTGACTCGGAAAGGGTTACTTTTTGCCACTATGCAGGTTCAATCGACCTTGTTGTCTGAATTACGAGAGGCTCAACAGAAGGACCAACAATTTCAGAAGAGTAAGGAAAGCAACGCGGATTTCAAGTTTCATGATGATGGTGTTTGGAGGTTTAGGAATCGGATTTGTGTTCCCAATGAACCAGAGCTGAAAAAGAAGATTCTTGATGAAGCCCATAATTCAAGATATACTATTCACCTCGGTGGAACAAAGATGTACCGGGATTTGAAGTAACACTATTGTTGGAATAACATGAAGAGAGAGATTGCGGAGTTTGTGGCACGGTGTTTGACTTACCAGAGAGTCAAAGCGGAACATCAACGACCCGCAGGTTTACTTCAGCCGTTGGAGATTCCTCAATGGAAATGGGAACATATAACTATGGACTTTGTTATGGACCTGCCCAGGTCACAAAAGGGTCATGACGTCGTTTGGGTCATAGTGGATAGATTGACAAAGTCGGCACACTTTTTACCAATGAACAAGGAGGATAGTCTTGAGAAATTGGGAGATATGTATGTGGCAGAGATTGTAAGATTGCACGGGATGCCTGTGAGTATTATGTCGGATAGGGATCCTCGTTTTGCTTCCCGATTTTGGAAGAGATTGCAAGAAACTTTGGGAACGAAGTTGATTTTTAGCACGGCTTATCACCCTCAGACTGACGGACAATCGGAGAGAACTATTCAGATTCTGGAGGATATGCTGAGGGCGTGTGTTTTAGACTTCGGGAAAGGTTGGGAGAAATATCTGTCCCTTGCGGAGTTCGCTTATAATAACAGCTATCAGGCCACTATCGGAATGGCCCCATTCGAGGCGTTGTATGGACGTAAGTGTCGATCCCCAATTTACTGGGATGAAGTAGGTGAGACGAAGACTTTTGACCCGACCCTTCTACCTGAACTTATGAAGACTGTTGATAATATCCACCTCATCCGGAAACGGATGCTTACCGCCCAGAGCAGGCAGAAGAGTTATGCAGACCGACGGAGACGGAGCCTAGAGTTTGAGGTCGGCGACAAGGTGTTCTTGAAGATATCACCTCAGAGGGGACTGATTAAACATGGCAAGGGTGGAAAGTTGAGCCCGAGATTTGTAGGACCATTCAAGATAATTGAGAAGGTTGGCAAATTGGCGTATCACTTGGCACTACCCCAAAACCTCTCCAATATTGACGACATCTTTCATGTTTCAATGCTGCGGAAGTATCATCCTGATCCATCGCATATCTTGGAGCCAGAGCCGTTGTAGCTTCGGGAGAACTTGTCTTACGAGGAGAAGCCCATTCGGATCCTAGACCAGCAAGATCGGGAGTTACGCAACAAAACTATACCGATGGTGAAGGTGCTGTGGGATCATCATGGAGTTGAAGAAGCAACGTGGAAAAGGCGAGACCAGATGGAGCAGCAATATCCATCTTTATTTCAAAGGTAATATTGAATTTCGGGACGAAATTCTTTTAAGGAGGGGAGGATGTGAGGCCCGACCTCGATTTATGTGCGATACCTTATTTCGTGTGCCCTAATCTAGATTTGCGCGCCTTGACCTAGGTTTAAGAATTGTGTTCATTTTGTGTGCCATGCATTGAATTACGTGCATTCGTTTAGGGTTGCGTGCATTTACTAGAAAAATGTGCATTCATCTCGTAGTTCGTATCCTACCTCGTTGTGTGTGCCCTAGACCTAGGAAAGCGTGCCCTCACGCTAATCAAGAAAGCATCTTGCACGAAGCACTAGGTCATTAATTAATCCTACAAAATCCACTAACTATTATTAAATTACTAATTCAACCCACTACTAGACATTCCTTATTCTTTTTGCACTTTCAAGACACAATTAAATAATGGTCAAAAGATGACACAAAATCAGATTTTTTATAGCCTTGGCCGACCACCACATGAGTTTTGTGCTTGCTTGCTCAATTCTATTTAATTCTAGCCAACTTATGACAACTCTATGACACAAATGCATAAAAAAATTAGCTCAAAACCTTTGCAAAAGATTCCAATTCTCGACCAACTACTCCTTGCCCATGCTAGGAATTTCAAAATACATCTTGAAGACACAAAAAAGCTGAATTTTTGCTGCCCAAGGCCGAATATGTTTCATCAATTGCAAGGCTTCTATTTTTTTTCATTTCTCTCATTTTCCTCTCACATTTCTCTCTCTCCCTCTCATTCTTCTCTCTCTCTCTCGGCCTTGGTTGAGTTTCTTCCCTTCATAGCTCATCTTCATCATACCATAGTTAATCAAGACAAGCCACAAGCAAAGGAACTCGACCAAGCTAGCTAGGATGCAAGAATCACACATGCATGCTTCTTGAGTCACCATTTCGGCCTTGGTGAGTTTACTAGCTTCCATTTCTTTTCTTCTTGTTCTAACCACATGCATGTACTAAGAACTTGGCCACTAAGCTAGGAAAAATAGAGAAAATCGAGTTGGAGTCTCGGCTAAGCAAGGAATAAGAAGAAATTTGTGCTTCATTAAAGTTTTGTGCATCTTCTTGTTGATTTGCTAAGGTGAGGGCTAAAACTTCTTGAAAATCCTTCAAAAATTCACATGCATGCTCTTAAATGTATATCTTTGCTTCTGTAGTTATATGTGTGTTCTTAAGCTTTTACAACCATGCATGGCAAGATTTTGGCTTGAAGTTGATGATAGATGAAATCGGGTTTGGTGACAGCTCTTTATCTAGTTGTTGCGAGGTGAGTTGGGCTAGGAAAATGATGTTTAAAATGCATGAAAATTGTTCGGTTACTAGTTTTGCCAGTTTTGAACATTTTTCACATAAATAGGACAAAGCTAATTTTGACTCTAATGTCCCCAAAATGGCAAAACATTAAAATGTGTCCAAATCTGGAAGTCTGGAAAAATGAAGCAGGTTTTGGCAAATACATTGATCTTGTGGAACGAACCAGTTTTGACTTAGTAAATGATTTCCAAAATATATGAAATTTCGTGTACTACTAGATTTTTCAGTTCTGGACATTTTTGTCAGAAATGGACTAGGGCGAAATCTGACCCTAAAGACCTAAAAAATGACAATTATTGAAATGTGTGCAAATCTGGACAGTTTTGTGCAATCCCACTGTTTTGGCTATAACTATTGATCTCAAACTCGGAGTGACGGAGACCTGGTCCCAAGCCCCACGTCCTCGGTTTACGGGCCCAGCCTCTACGTGAAGCGAAATTGTCTTGCCCGAGGTGCCGTGGGATTCAGTAATAGAAATGTGATAGATTAGGTTGTCGTCCTTTTCGCGGCTCACGACGTACGATCCGGGATGGAAAAAGTGAGAAAAAGAAGAAAAGTGTCACGAAACTGATGAAAACATTCAATTTTGGGCTGTGAAAACAAGCGCAGCAACGCGGCCCCCAACGTACAGCTTTCAAAAAGCTTTCCAACGGTATGTTGTACGTCGCGTAACTCTTTATGAATAAAAAGTTATGGGCACCGGAGTGACGAAAACCTGGTCCCAAGCCCTACACCCTCGGTTTGTGGGCCCAGCCTCTATGTGAAGTGAAGTTGTCTTCCCCAAGGTGCCATGGGATTCGGCAATAGAAATGTGATGGATTAGGTTGTCGTCTTTTTCACGGCTCACGACGTACGATCCGGGATGAAAAAACAGCGCAAAAGAAGTAAAGTGTCCCGAAACTGATGAAAACGTTTGATTTTGGGATCCAAAAATAGGTGCAGCCGAGCAGGCTTGCTGACCTCGTCGTAGAGATCTCGGAGAACTTTCTAATGGTATGCTGTGCGCGGCGCAACCATTTCCAGATCAAATGTTATAGGCACCGGAGCGACGGAGACCTGGTCGTAAGCCCCACGCCCTCGGTTTGCGAGCCCAGCCTCAACGTGAAGCGAAGTTGTCTTACCCAAGGTGCCATGGGATTCGGTAATAGAAATATGATGGATTAGGTTGTCGTCCTTTTCGTGGCTCGCGACGTACGATCCGGGACGAAAAAACTGCGCAAAAGATAAAAAGTGTCCCGAAATTGATGAAAACATTCAATTTTTGTATCTGAAAAAAAGCACAGCCGAGCAGGCTTGCTGCCCCCATAGTAGAGCTCTCGGAGAGCTTTCCAACGGTATGCTCTACACCGCGTAACTTCTTACGGATCAAAAGTTATGGGCACCGGAGTGACGGAGACCTGGTCCCGAGCCCCACGCCCTCGGTTTTCGGCCCCAACCTCTGCGTGAAGTGAAGTTGTCTTGCCCAAGGTGCCATGGGATTCAGTAATATAAATGTGATGGATTAGGTTGTCGTACTTTTCGCGACTTACGACGTACGATCCGGGACGAAAAAATAGCGTAAAAGAAGAAATGTGTCCCAAAACTAATGAAACTATTCGATTTTGGGCTCCGAACACAGGCACAGCCGAACAGGCTTGCTACCCTCATCGTAGAGCTCTCGGAGAGCATTCCAACGGTATGCTGTGTGCCGCGTAACTCCTTACGAATAAAAAGTTATGGGCACCGGAGTGACGGAGACCTGTACCAAGCTCCACACCCTCTGTTTGTTGGCCCAGCCTCGACGTGAAGCGAAGTTGTCTTGCCCAAGGTGCCGTGGGATTCGGTAATAGAAATGTGATGGATTAGGTTGTCGTCCTTTTCGCGGCTCACGACGTACGATCCGGGACCGAAAAACAGCGCAAAGGAAGAAAAGTATCCCAAAACTGATGAAAAAGTTCAATTTTGATCTCCGAAAACAGGCGCAACCGAGCAGGTTTGATGCCCTTGTCGTAGAGCTCTCGGAGAGCTTTCCAACGGTATGCTATGCGCCGCTTAACTCTTTTTGGATCAAAAGTTATGGGCACTGGAGCGATAGAGACCTGGTCCGAAGCCCCACGCCCTCGATTTGTGGGCCCAGCCTTTACGTGAAGCGAAGTTGTCTTGCCCAAGGTACCATCGGATTCGGTAATAGAAATGTGAAGGATCAGATTGTCATCCTTTTCGCGGCTCACGACGTACGATCCGGGACGGAAAAACATTGCAAAAGAAGAAAAGTGTCACGAAACTGATGAAAACATTCGATTTTGGGCTCCGAAAATAGGTGAGGCCACGGAGTCTTGCTGCCGCCATCATACAGCTCTCAAAGAGCTTTCCACCGGTATGTTGTGCACTGCGTAAAGCTCTACGGATAAAAAGTTATGGGCACCGGAGTGACGGAGACCTGGTCCCAAGCCCCACGCCCACGGTTTGAGGGCCTAGCCTCTACGTGAAGCAAAGTTGTATTGCCTAAGGTGCCATGGGATTCGGTAATAGAAATGTGATGGATTAGGTTGTCGTCCTTTTCGCGGCTCACGACGTACGAACCGGGACGAAAAAATAGTGCAAAAGAAGAAAAGTGTCCCAAAACTGATGAAAACGTTAGATTTTGGGCTCAGAAAAAAGGCGCAGCAGAGCATGCTTGCTGCCCCCATCGTAGAGCTCTCGGAGAGCTTTCCAACGGTAAGCTCTGCACCGCGTAACTCCTTACGAATCAAAAGTTATGGGCACCGGAGTGACGGAGACTTGGTCCCATGCCCCACGCCCTTGGTTTGCGGGCCCTGCCTCTACGTGAAGCAAAGTTGTCTTGTCCAAGGTGCCATGGGATTCAGTAATAGAAATGTGATGGATTAGGTTGTCGTCCTTTTTCCGGCTCATGACGTACGATCCGGGACGGAAAAACAGTGCAAAAGAAGAAAAGTGTTACGAAACTGATGAAAATGTTCGATTTTTGGCTCTGAAAATAGGTGCAGCCAAGTAGGCTTGTTACCCTCATCGTAGAGCTCTCGGAGGGCCTTCCAACGGTATGCAGTGCGCCGCATAACTCTTTCCGGATCAAAAGTTATAGGCACCGGAGTGACGGAGACATGGTCCCAAGCCCCACTCCTTCGGTTTGTGGGCCCAGCCTCTGCGTGAAGTAAAGTTGTCTTGCCCAAGGTGCCATGAGATTCGGTAATAGAAATGTGATGGATTAATTTGTCGTCCTTTTCGCGGCTCACGACGTACGATCCGGGACAGAAAAAGAAGAAAAGTATCCCGAAACTAATGAAAACGTTCGATTTTGGGATCCAAAATTAGGCACAGCCGAGCAGGCTTGCTACCCACGTCGTATAGCTCTCGGAGAGCTTTCCAACGGTATACTGTGCGCCGCGCAACGCTTTTCGGATCAAATGTTATGGGCACCGGAGCGAAAGAGACCTGGTCCCAAGCCCCACGCCCTCGGTTTGCAGGCCCAACCTCTACGTGAAGCGAAGTTGTCTTGCCCAAGGTGCCATGGGATTCGGTAATAGAAATGTGATGGATTAGGTTGTCATCCTTTTCGCGGCTAACGACGTACGATCCGGGACAGAAAAACAGCACAAAAGAAGAAAAGTATCCCGAAACTAATGAAAACGTTCGATTTTAGGATCCAAAAATAGGTGCATCCGAGCAGGCTTCTTGCCTTTGTCGTAGAGCTCTCGAAGAGCTTTTCAACGGTATGTTGTGCGCTGCGCAACTCTTTCCGAATCAAAAGTTATGGGCACCGGAGTGACGAAAACCTGGTCCCTAGCCCCACGCCCTCGGTTTGCGGGCCCAGCCTCTACGTGTAGCGAAGTTGTCTTGCCTGAGGTACCGTGAGATTCGGTAATAGAAATGTGATGGATTAGGTTGTCGTCCTTTTCGTGGCTCACGATGTACGATCCTGGACAAAAAAACAGAGCAAAAGAAGAAAAGTGTCACGAAACTGATGAAAAAATTTAACTTTGGGCTACGAAAATAGGCGTAGCAATGTGGCCCTCAACGTACAACTCTCAAAAAGCTTTCCAACGGTATGCTGTACACAGTGTAACTCTTTACGGATAAAAAGTTAAGGGCCCTCGAGTGACAGAGACCTGGTCCCAAGCCCCACACCCTCGGTTTGTGGGCCCAGCCTCTACATGAAGCGAAGTTGTCTTGCCCAAGGTGTCATGGGATTCAGCAATAGAAATGTGATGGATTAGGTTGTCGTCCTTTTCGCAGCTCACGACGTACGATCCGGGACAGCAAAACAGCGCAAAAGAAGTAAAGTGTCCCGAAACTAATGAAAACGTTTGATTTTGGGATCCAAAAATAGGCGCAGCCGAGCGGGCTTGCTGCCCTCGTCGTTGAGCTCTCGGAGAGTTTTCTAACGGTATGCTGTGCAACGCGCAACCATTTTCGGATCAAATGCTATGGGCACCGGAGAAACAGAGACCTGGTCCCAAGGCCCATGCCCTCGGTTTGCGGGCCCATCCTCTACGTGAAGCGAAGTTGTTTTATCCAAGGTACCATGGGATTCGGTAATAGAAATGTGATGGATTAGGTTGTCGTCCTTTTCGCAACTCACGACGTATGATCCGGGACGGAAAAACTGCGCAAAAGAAGTAAAGTGTCCCGAAACTGATGAAAACGTTTGATTTTGGGATCCAAAAAAAGGCGCAGCTGAGTAAGCTTGCTGCCCTTGTTGTAGAGCTCTCGGAGAGCTTTCTAACGGTATGCTGTGCGCCGCACAACCATTTTTGAATCAAATGTTATGGTCACTAGAGCGACGGAGACCTGGACCTAAGTCCCACGCCCTCGGTTTGCGGGCCCAGCCTTTACGTGAAACGAAGTTGTCATGCCCAAGGTGCCATGGGATTCGATAATAGAAATAAGATGGATTAGGTTGTCGTCCTTTTCGCGGCTCACGACGTATGATCCGGGATAGAAAAACTGCGCAAAAGAAGAAAAGTGTCCCGAAATTGATGAAAACGTTCAATTTTGGTCTCTAAAAAAAGGTGCAGCCTAGCAGGCTTGCTGCCGTCGTAGTAGAGCTCTCAGAGAGCTTTTCATCGGTATGCTCTGCGCTGAGTAACTCCTTACGGATCAAAAGTTATGGGCACCGGAGTGACGGAGACCTGGTCCCAAGCCCCACGCCCTCGGTTTGCGGGCCCAGCCTCTACGTGAAGCGAAGTTTTCTTACCCAAGGTGCCGTGGGATTCGGTAATAGAAATGTGGTAGATTAGGTTGTCATCATTTTTACGTCTAACGACGTACGATCCGGGACGGAAAAACAGCGCAAAAGAAGAAAAATGTTTCAAAACTGATGAAAACGTTTGATTTTAGGCTCCAAAAATAGGCACAACTGTGTAGTCCTGTCACCTTCGTCGTAGAGCTCTAAGAGAGCTTTCCAATGGTATGCTCTGCACTGCGTAACTCCTTACGGATCAAAAGTTATAGGCACCGAAGTGACGGAGACCTGGTCCCAAGCCACGCTCCCTCGGTCTGCGGGCCCAGCCTCTACGTGAAACGAAGTTGTATTGCCCAACGTGCAGTGGGATTCGTTAATAGAAATGTGATGGATTAGGTTGTCGTCCTTTTCGTGGCTTACGATGTACGATCGGGGAAAAAAAAATAGCGCAAAATAAGAAAAGTGTCCAGAAACTGATGAAAACGTTCAATTTTGGGCTCCAAAAATAGGCGTAGCCGAGCAGGCTTCCTGCCCTCGTCGTAGAGCTCTCGAAGAGCTTTCCGACGGTATGCTGTGCGCCACATAACGCTTTCCAAATCAAAAGTTATGGGCACCGAAGCGACGGAGACTTGGTCGCAAGCCCCACGCCCTAGGTTTGCGGGCCCAGCCTCTACGTGAAGCGAAGTTGTCTACCCAAAGTTGCCGTGGGATTCGGTAATAGAAATGAGATGGATTAGGTTGTCGTCCTTTTCGCAGCTCACGACGTATGATCCGGGACCGAAAAACAACGCAAAAGAAGAAAAGTGTCCCGAAACTGATGAAAAGTTCAATTTTGGTCACCGAAAACAGGCGCAGTCGAGCAAGCTTGCCATCCTCATTGTAGAGCTCTCGGAGAGATTTCCAACGGTATGCTGTGCGCCGCGTAACTCTTTCCTGATCAAAAGTTATGGACACCAGAGCGACGGAGACCTGGTACCAAGCCCCACGCCCTCGGTTTATGGGCCTAGCCTCTACGTGAAGCGAAGTTGTCTTGCCTAAGGTGCCGTGGGATTCGGTAATAAAAATGTGATGGATTAGGTTGTTGTCTTTTTGGTGACTCACGAAGTACGATCTGGGACGAAAAAACAGCGCAAAATAAGAAAAGTGTCCCGAAACTGTTGAAAACATTCGATTTTGGACTCCGAAAATAGGCAAAGCCAAGCAGGCTTGCATCCCTCATCGTAGAGCTCTCAGAGAGCTTTCCAATGGTATGCTGTGCACCGCGTAACTCTATCCAGATTAAAAGTTATGGACACTGGAGCGACGGGGACCTGGTCCCAAGCCCCACGCCCTCGGTTTGCAGGCCCAGCCTCTACGTGAAACGAAGTTGTCTTTCCAAGGCACTGTGGGATTCGGTAATAGAAATGTGATGGATTAGGTTGTCGTCCTTTTTGCGGCTCACGACGTACGAACCGGGACAACAAAAAACCACAAAAGAAGAAAAATGTCCCGAAACTAATAAAAACATTCGATTTGGCCTTCGAAAATAGGGACAGCCTTGCAATCTTGCTTCCCTCATCGTAGATATCTCGAAGAGGTTTTCAACGATATACTGTGGGCCGCGTAACTCCTTAAGGATAAAAAGTTATGGGCACCAGAGCGACAGAGACCTGGTCCCAAGCCCCACACCCTTAGTTTGTGGGCCCAGCCTCTACGTGAAACGAAGTTGTATTTCCCAACGTGCAGTGGGATTCGTTAATAGAAATGTGATGGATTAGGTGTCGTCCTTTTCACGGCTCACGACGTACGATCCGTGATGAAAAAACAACGCAAAAGAAGAAATGTGTCACGAAACTGACTAAACATTCGATTTTGGGCTACAAAAATAGGTGCTGGAGCAAGCTTGCTACCCACGTCGTAGAGCTCTCGGAGAGCTTTCCAACGGTATGTTGTGCACCGCGTAACTCTTTCCGGATCAAAAGTTATGGGCTCCGGAGCGACGGAGACCTAGTCTCAATCCCCACGCCCTCGGTTTGCGGGCCTAGCCTCTACGTGAAGCCAAGTTGTATTTCCCAAGGCGTCGTGGGATTCAGTAATAGAAATGTGATGTATTAGGTTGTCGTCCTTTTCGCGGCTCACGACGTACGGTCCGGGATGGAAAAACTGCGCAAAAGAAGAAAAATGTCTTGAAACTGATGAAAACGTTCAATTTTGGGCTCTAAAAACAGGCGCAGCTGTGCACTCTGGCGGCCCTCATCGTAGAGCTCTCGGGGAGCTTTCCAACGATATGCTGTGCACCGAGTAACACTTTACGGATAAAAAGTTATGGGCACCGGAGTGACGGAGACCTGGTCCCAAGCCCCACGCCCTCGATTTGCAGGCCCAGACTCTAGGTGAAGTGAAGTTGTCTTGTCCATGGTGCCGTGGGATTCGGTAATAGAAATGTAATGGATTACGTTGTCGTCCTTTTCGCGGCTCACAACGTACAATCCAGGATGGAAAAAAAGTGCAAAAGAAGAAAAGTGTCCCGAAACTAATGAAAACGTTCGATTTTGGACTTCGAAAACAGGTGCAGCCAAGCAAGCTTGCTACCCCTGTCGTAGAACTTTCGGAGAGCTTTTCAAAGTTATGCTGTGCGCCGCGTAACTCCTTACGGATCAAAAGTTATGGGCACCGGAGCGACGGAGACCTGGTCTCAAGCCCCACGCCCTCGATTTGTGGGCCCAGCCTCTACATGAAGCGAAGTTGTCTTGCCCAAGGTGTTGTGAGATTTGGTAATAGAAATTTGATGGATTTGGTTGTCGTCCTTTTCACGGCTCACGACGTACTATCCGGGATGAAAAAACAGTACAAAAGAAGAAAAGTGTCCCAAAACTGATGAAAACATTCGATTTTGGGGTCCGAAGATAGACGTAGCTGAGAAGGCCTGCTGCCCTCATCGTAAAGCTCTTGGGGAACTTTCCAACGGTATGCTGTGCGTCGCGTAACTCTTTTTGGATCAAAAGTTATGGGCACCAGAGCGACGGAGACTTGGTCCCAAGCCCCAAGCCCTTGTTTTGCGGGCCCAGCTTCTACGTGAAGCGAAGTTGTCTTGCCCAAGGTGCCGTGGGATTCGGTAATAAAAATGTGATGGATTAGGTTGTCGTCCTTTTCGCGGCTCACGACGTATGATCTGGGACGAAAAAATATAGTAAAATAAGAAAAGTGTCCCAAAACTGATGAAAACGTTCGATTTTGGGCTTCAAAAATAGGCACAGCTATGTAGTCCTGTTGCCTTCGTCGTAGATCTCTCGGAGAGCTTTCCAACGGTATGTTGTGCGCTGCGTAGCGCCTTACGGATAAAAAGTTATAGGCACTGGAGTGACAGAAATTTGGTCCCAAGCCCCACGCCCTCGGTTTGCGGGCCCAGCCTCTACGTGAAGCGAAGTTGTCTTACCCAAGGTACCGTGGGATTCGGTAATAGAAATGTGGTGGATTAAGTTGTCGTCATTTTTACGTTTAATGACTTATGATCTGGGATAAAAAAAATAGCGCAAAAGAAGAAAAGTGTCCCGAAACTGATGAAAACGTTCAATTTTGGGCTCCAAAAATAGGCACAGCTGTGTAGTCCAGTTGCCTTCGTCGTAGAGCTCTAAGAGAGCTTTCCAATGGTATGCTCTGTACCGTGTAACTCCTTACGGATCAAAAGTTATAGGCATCGGAGTGACGGAGACCTGGTCCCAAGCCACACTCCCTCGGTTTGCGGGCCCAGCCTTTATGTGAAATGAAGTTGTATTGCCCAGCGTGCAGTGGGATTCGTTAATAGAAATGTGATGGATTAGGTTGTCGTCCTTTTCGTGGCTCACGATGTACGATCGGGGATGAAAAAATAGCGTAAAATAAGAAAAGTGTCTCGAAATTGATGAAAACGTTCAATTTTGGGCTCCAAAAATAGGCGCAGCCGAGCAGGCTTTCGCCCCTCGTCGTACAGCTCTCGAAGAGCTTTCCGACGGTATGCTGTGCCCCACGTAACTCTTTCCAGATCAAAAGTTATGGGCACCGGAGCGACGAAGACTTGGTCGCAAGCCCCACGCTCTAGGTTTACGGGCCCAGCTTCTACGTGAAGTGAAGTTGTCTACCCCAAGGTGCCGTGGGATTCGGTAATAGAAATGAGATGGATTAGGTTGTCGTCCTTTTCGCAGCTCACGACATATGATCCGGGACGGAAAAACAACGCAAAAGAAAAAAAGTATCCCAAAACTGATGAAAACGTTCAATTTTGGTCACCGAAAATAGGCGTAGTCGAGCAAGCTTGCTATCCTCATCATAGAGCTGTCGGAGAGATTTCCAACGGTATGCTGTGCGCCGCGTAACTCTTTCCGGATCAAAAGTTATGGACACTGGAGCGACGGAGACCTGATACCAAGCCCCACGCCCTCGGTTTATGGGCCTAGCCTCTACGTGAAGCGAAGTTGTCTTGCCTAAGGTGCCGTGGGATTCGGTAATAAAAATGTGATGGATTAGGTTGTCGTCTTTTTTGCGGCTCACGACGTATGATCTGGGACGAAAAAATAGCGCAAAATAAGAAAAGTGTCCTGAAACTGTTGAAAACGTTCAATTTTGGACTCCGAAAATAGGCGAAGCCAAGCATGCTTGCATCCCTCATCGTAGAGATCTCAGAAAGCTTTCCAACGGTATGCTGTGCACCGCGTAACTCTATCCGGATCAAAAGTTATGGGCACTGGAGCGACGGGGACCTGGTCCCTAACCCCACGCCCTCGGTTTGCAGGCCCAGCCTCTACGTGAAACAAAGTTGTCTTGCCAAGGCACAGTGGGATTCGGTAATAGAAATGTGATGGATTAGGTTGTCGTCCTTTTTGCGGCTCACGACGTACTATCTGGGATGAAAAAAAACCGCAAAAGAAGAAAAGTGTCCTGAAACTGATGAAAACATTCGATTTTGGCCTCCGAAAATAGGTACAGATGTGCAATCTTGCTTCCCTCATCGTAGAGATCTCAGAGAGCTTTCCAACGGTATGTTGTGGGCCGCGTAACTCGTTAAGGATAAAAAGTTATGGGCACCAAAGCGACAGAGACCTGGTCCCAAGCCCCACACCCTCGGTTTGCGGGCCCAACCTCTACGTGAAGCGAAGTTGTCTTGCCCAAGGTGCCGTGGCATTCGTTAATAGAAATGTGATGGATTAGGTTGTCGTCCTTTTCGCGGCTCATGACGTACGATCCAGGACGGAAAAATAGCACAAAAGAAGAAAAATGTCCAAAAATTGATGAAAACATTCAATTTTGAGCTTTGAAAATAGGCACAGGCGAGCAGGGTTACTGCCCTCGTCGTAGAGCTCTCGGAGAGCATTCCAACGGTATGCTGTACGCTGCGTAACTCTTTCCGGATCAAAAGTTATGGGCATCGGAGCGACGTAGACCTAGTCCCAAGCCCCATGCCCTCGGTTTGTGGGCCCAGCCTCTACGTGAAGCGAAGTTGTCTTGCCCAAGGTACCGTGGGATTCAGTAATAGAAATGTGATGGATTAGGTTGTCGTCCTTTTCGCAGCTCACGACGTATGATCCAGGACGGAAAAACAGCGCAAAAGAAGAAAAGTGTCCCGAAACTGATGAAAATGTTCCATTTTGGGCTCCGAAAACAGGCACAGCTGAGCAGGCTTGTTGCCCTCATCGTAGAGCTCTCGGAGAGCTTTCCAACGCTATGTTGTGCGCCACGTAACTCTTTCCAGATCAAAATTTATGGGCACCAGAGCGATGGAGACCTGGTCTTAGGCCCCACGCCCTCGGTTTGCGGGCGCAGTCTCTACGTGATGCGAAGTTGTCTTGCCCAAGTTGTCGTGGGTTTCGTTAATAGAAATGTGATGGATTAGGTTGTCATCCATTTCGCAGCTCACGACGTACGATCCGGGGTGAAAAAACAGCGCAAAGAAGAAAAGTATCCCGAAACTGATGAAAACGTTCAATTTTAGGATCCAAAAACTGCTACAGCCTAGAAGGCTTGCTGCCCTCATCGTAGAGCTCTCGGAGAGCTTTCCAACGGTATGCTGTGCACCGCGTAACTCTTTCCGGATCAAAAGTTATGTGCACCGGAGCGACGGTGACCTGGTCCTAAGCCCCACGCCCTCGGTTTGTACGCCCAGCCTCTACGTGAAGCGAAGTTGTCTTGCCCAAGGTGCCATGGTATTCGGTAATAGAAATGTGATGGATTAGGTTGTCGTCCTTTTTGCAGCTCACGACCTAAGATTTGGGACGGAAAAACAGCGCAAAAGAAGAAAAGCGTCCCAAAGCTGATGAAAATGTTCGATTTTGGGCTCTGAAAATAGGCGCAGCTGAGCAGGCTTGCTGCTCTCGTCGTAGGGCTCTCGGAGAGCTTTCCAACGGTATGTTTTGTGCCACGTAACTCTTTACGGATAAAAAGTTATGGTCGCCAGAGCGACGGAGACCTGGTCCCAAACCCCACACCCTCGGTTTGCGGGCCCATCCTCTACTTAAAGTGAAGTTGTCTTGCCCAAGGTGCCATGGGATTCGGTAATAGAAATGTGATGGATTAGGTTGTCGTCCTTTTCGCGGCTCACGACGTACGATCTGAGACAGAAAAATAGCGTAAAACAAGAAAAGTGTCCCGAACCTGATGAAAACGTTCGATTTTGGGCTCCAAAAATAGGCGCTGCCGTGCAGGATTGATGCCCCCATCCTAGAGCTCTCGGAGAGGTTTCCAACGGTATGCTGTGCGCCGCGTAACTCCTTATGGATCAAAAGTTATTGGCACCGAAGTGACGGAGACCTGGTCCCAAGCCCCACGCCCTTGGTTTTCGGGCCCAACCTTTACGTGAAGCGAAGTTGTCTTTACCAAGGTGCCATGGTATTCAGTAATAGAAATATGATGAATTAGGTTGTCGTCCTTTTCACGGCTCACGACGTACGATCCAGGATGAAAAAACAGCGCAAAAGTAGAAAAGTGTTCCAAAACTGATGAAAACATTCGATTTTGGACTTCGAAAATAGGCGCAGCTGAGTAGGCTTGCTGCCCTTCTCGTAGAGCTCTCGGGGAGCTTTCCAACGGTATGCTGTGCGTCGCATAACTGTTTTCGGATCAAAAGTTATGGGCACCGGAGCGACGGAGACCTAGTCCCATGCCACACGCCCTCAGTTTGTGGGCCCAGCCTCTACGTGAAGCGAAGTTGTCTTGCCCAAGGTGCCATGGGATTCGGTAATAGAAATGTGATGGATTAGGTTGTCGTCCTTTTCGCAGCTTACAACGTACGATCCGGGGCGAAAAAGCAGCGCAAAAGAAGAAAAGTGTCCCGAAACTGATGAAAACATTCAATTTTGGGCTCCGAAAATAGGCGCTGTAACACCCCGATCCCTCTCGAGACTGGAAGTTCTATTAATCAATCTAATCGCAACCCAATTCCAAACCCGGGCAAAATATTTAGGGAAAAACGGACTGAGTCTCCCCTGTTTCTAGGCAAAATGCAAACCTGCGATAGTATATAAGTGGACCAGTACCGTGTCCAACCATTCACAATTCTTCAAGGCCATCCGAGCCTCGGTTCTCAACAATTAAACACAACAAGTATATATATATTTCTAAGTACCCAGACTATTCTAACTCTTTCCTTTAGACAATACAAACATGCATTGAATCCAGAACTTATTAACCTATACATAAAACTTAAATGACTTTTCTTTACACATTGATTATATACATCTCATGAAAGTAAAATCTTTACATCTTTGACAACTCAAGCCACATAGCACGCAAGGCAACTCTTCAAGCACGATCTATCACATAACCACAAACTTTCCAACTAACATGGTATTCCCTAAAATGTGGTGGTGAGGAGTAAGTATACACAACACGTACACCCAGTGAGGGCGAAACAGATAACGAGGTGGAGAGAAAGAAAGTCGTGCAATGCAAATAAGACAGTTAAGCAATATAACTGACAAGTAAAACAATCAATATAAACAACAATACAATAAACAATTAATAAAAGCATTAACACAACCATTCAAAGCTATACCACACTTTGAAGGCTATAGTTCACTCATACGAGCATTGTACCATTTCACGAGCAATACATCAATCTCAAGCTTGATGTTGACAATGATGACAATAAGCGCACAACCACCTTATAACTTCCACTTGGTGTACTTCGGATGTACCCCGATACATCTACAACCCAAATCTCCCAGGGCCGCATCCCTAGCGAGAATGGGAATAGGACACGGAGCTAGAGCAAACCAACCCTGGCAGCCCGAGACTGCCCAGAGAGGCCCATCACTCACGCGCCTGACACTATGCAATGCAATACGAGATACAAGCAATAAATGAGCGATAGCACGAAAGTGCAGATTAGTGGAGATATACGAGATATCAAGCATTTACAATCAATATTAGCATTCAATTAACTTTTCAAGTATGATTATCATTAATATCAACAATAACATCTATTAAACAAGTAATAGCAGTTCAAACACGAAAACAACAAATATCACTATTCAATCTCTAACTTCCAAAGGCAATTACAAGCAAACGAACTACAGGATTGGGAAACCGTCTTTACTACCCTCCTCCAGGCACTACAAGGCATGTTTCTATGGCACGAAACCTCACTTTCCCAACCGAAGCCCGAAAGTCCACCTACTGTGTTTGAACTACAGCTATGTTAACCGGACACTCAATCAATGCCACAACAGCGCCAAAAGTGCTTCCATGCCCTCAGTAGCAAAACCCCCAACTCAATTCAAGCTTGGTCAACACTTGGTCAAACGGCCCCTTTTCGTTTCATTGTCTAATTTCTAATTTTAACAAAGGTTAGTCCATTTTTATTGTACATTTTATCTTTCTAGCATTAATGGCACCTATCCAAATCAACAAAACGTGATTCGGATCAAAAATCCAAAAATCTAAGGTTTTACTATTCAAAAACACTATTCATTATTCTTTCCCAATTTCAATTTACATTTCTAGCCGTAAAAATTGCTAAATAACTAACAAGCAATGCTCTACGAACCCTAAGGAAGTTATTTCAGGCAATAACAGGCATTATAACGCGATAAATATCAAATCTGAAAATTTGAAACAAAAATCAAATTCAAATAAAAATGCACAAAAATGTGAAAACCCTCACAGAGATTGAAGGAGAGGACTCGCAAGAACCCTAGCCTCGATCCTCGCTCAATTCCACGCAAGATTGGAGAAGAAAATGCAAAAGAAATTTTTTTCTTTTCTTTCCATGGAGTTTCGGCCATGGTGGCCTTTGCCTTGTTTTTTTTTTCTTTCCTTTGTTTTATAAAAGATGACAACTTTGGGGCAAAATGGTCAAAGGCAAAAAGGCTTGGTCAAAATCAAGTTAAAAATGGTCAAATTAAGCAACTAATTCAAGTTAAAACCTTGCAATTCAATAAAAAGCAACTAAAAACTAGTTAAATTAAGCTAAAAATACTATTCACAAAATCCGAGAAATACTCCTCTAACTTTCATTTTCAATGCAATACGATAAGCAATCAATAAACAATTATGATAAGTATGGTAAATAATAATATCAAAATATAATTTTTGAAAAGTAGAATAGTAGAATAGTTTAAAACCTACTCCGCCTCAGAGTTACTTTTCCATTTTGTTGAAAATGAAGTAATTTAAGTGCAAGAAAATAAATCCGAGTTTTGAAAACAATCAAAATAGTTAATACTCATTTAAAATAATTAATGTAAGTATTACTGAAATACTTTTAAAAAGAAATATGAAATGAATGCAAAATGAATAAACTAAGTTAAACAATCAATTAAATGCATTTAAATGCATGTCGGGTTTGGGTTATCACAGGTGCAGCTAAGCAGTCTTGCTGAACTTGTCGTAGAGCTCTCGGAGAGCTTTCCAACGGTATGCTGTGCGCCGCGTAACTCTTTCCGGACCAAAAGTTATAGGCACTACGCCCTCGGTTTGCGGGTCCAGCCTCTACGTGAGGCGAAGTTGTCTTGCCCAAGGTGCCATGGAATTTGGTCTTAGAAATGTGATGGATTAGGTTCTCGTCCTTTTCGCGGCTCACGACGTAAGATCTGGGACGGAAAAACAGCACAAAAGAAGAAAAGTGTCCCGAAGCTGATAAAAATGTTCGATTTTGGGCTCTGAAAATAGACGCAGCCGAGCAGGCTTACTGCCCTCGTCGTAATGCTCTCGGAGAGCTTTCCAATGGTATGCTGTGCGCCGCGTAACTCTTTCTGGATCAAAAGTTACGGGCACCGGAGCGACGGAGACCTTGTCTCAAGCCCCACGCCCTCGGTTTGCAGACCCAGCCTCTACGTGAAGCGAAGTTGTCTTGCCCAAGGTGCCGTGGGATTCGTTAATAGAAATCTGATGGATTAGGTTGACGTCCTATTCGCGACTCACGATGTACGATTCGGGACGAAAAAAAATGCAAAAGTGGAAAAGTGTCCTGAAATTAATGAAAATGTTTGATTTTGGGCTCCGAAAATAGGTGCAGCCGAGCAGGCTAGCTTCCCTCGTCATAGAGCTCTCGGAGAGCTTTCTAACAGTATGTTGTTCGTCGCGTAACTCTTTCTGGATCAAAAGTTATGGGCACCAGAGCGACGGAGACTTGGTTCCAAGCCCCACGCCCTCGGTTTGTGAGCTCAGCCTCTATGTGAAGCGAAGTTGTCTTGCCCAAGGTGCCGTGGGATTTGGTAATAAAAATGTGATGGATTAGGTTATCGTCCTTTTCGCGGCTTACAACATACGATCCGGGACGGAAAAACAGCGCAAAAGAAGAAAAGTGTCCCGAAACTGATGAAAACGTTCAATTTTGGGCTCCGAAAATAGGCACAGCCAAGCAATCTTGCCACCTTTGTCGTAAAGCTCTCGGAGAGCTTTCCAACGGTATGATGTTCACCGCGTAACACTTTTCGGATCAAAAGTTATGGGCACTGGAGCGACGGAGACCTGGTCCCAAGCCCCACGCCCTCGGTTTGCGGGCCTAGCCTCTACGTGAAGTGAAGTTGTCTTGCCCAAGGTACTGTGGGATTCGGTAATAGAAATGTGATGGATTAGGTTGTCTTTCTTTTCACGGTTCACGATGTACGATCCGGGACGAAAAAAATGCAAAAGTAGAAAAGTGTCCTGAAATTAATGAAAACGTTCGATTTTGGGCTCCAAAAATAGGCGCAGTCGAGCAGGCTAGCTGCCCTCATCGTAGAGCTCTTGGAGAGCTTTCCAATGGTATGATGTGCGGTGCGTAACTCCTTAAGGATAAAAAGTTATAGGCACCGGAGCGACGGAGACCTGGCCCCAATCCCCACGCCCTCGGTTTGCGGGCCCAGCCTCTACATGAAGCGAAGTTGTCTTGCCCAAGGTGCCCAGGGATTCGGTAATAGAAATGTGATGGATTAGGTTGTCGTCCTTTTCGCTGCTCATGACATACGATCCGGGATGAAAAAACATCGCAAAAGAAAAAAAAGTGTCCCGAAACTGATGAAAACGTTTGATTTTGGGCTTCGAAAACAGGTGCAGCCAAGCAAGCTTGCTGCCCCCGTCGTAGAACTTTCGGAGAGCTTTCCAAAGTTATGCTGTGTGTCGTGTAACTCCTTACGGATCAAAAGTTATGGGCATCGGAGTGACGGAGACTTGGTCACAAGCCCCACGCCCCCGGTTTGCGGGCCCAGCCTCTACGTGAAGTGAAGTTGTCTTGCCCAAGGTGCCGTGGGATTCAGTAATAGAAAAGTGATGGATTAGGTTGTCGTCCTTTTCGCGGCTCACGACGTAAGATTTGGGACGGAAAAACAGCGCCAAGGAAGAAAAGTATCCCGAAAATAATGAAAACATTCGATTTTGGGCCTCGAAAATTGGCGCAGCTGTGCAGTCTTGCTGCCCTTGTCGTAGAGCTCTCGGAGAGCTTTCCAATGATATGATGTACGCCACATCACTCTTTCCGGATCAAAAGTTATGGGCACCGGAGCGACGAAGACCTTGTCCCGAGCCCCATGCCCTCGGTTTGTAGGCCCAGCCTCTACGTGAAACGAAGTTATCTTGCCCAAGGTGCCATAGGATTCGGTAATAGAAATGTGATGGATTAGGTTGTCGTCCTTTTCGCACCTCACGACGTACGATCCGAGATGAAAAACAGCGCCAAAGAAGAAAAGTGTCCTGAAACTGATGAAAATGTTCGATTTTGGGCTTCGAAAATAGGTGCAGCAAAGCAAGCTTGCTGCTCTCATCGTAGAGCTCTTGGAGAGCTTTCCAACGCTATGTTGTGCGCTACGTAACTCCTTACGAATAAAAAGTTATGGGCACTGGAACAACGGAGACCTGATCCCAATCCACATGCCCTCGGTTTGCGGTCCATCCTCTACATGAAGCGAAGTTGTCTTGCCCAAGGTGTTGTGGGATTCGGTAATCAAAATGTGATGGATTAGGTTGTCGTCCTTTTCGAGGCTCACGACGTACAATTTGGGATGAAAAAATAGAGCAAAAAAGAAAAGTGTCCCGAAATTGATGAAAACGTTCAATTTTGGGCTCCAAAAATAGGCGCAGCCAAGTAGGCTTGCTACCATCACCGTAGAGCTCTCAGAGAACTTTCCAACGGTATGCTGTGCGGTGCGTAACTCCGTACGGATAAAAAGTTATGGGCACCGGAGCGACGGAGACCTGGTCTCAATCCCCACGCCCTCGGTTTGCGGGCCCAACCTCAACGTGAAGAGAAGTTGTCTTGCCCAAGGTGCCGTGGGATTCGGTAATCAAAATGTGATGGATTAGGTTGTCGTCCTTTTCAAGGCTTACGACGTACGATCTGGGACTGAAAAATAGTGCAAAAAAAGAAAAGTGTCCCGAAATTGATGAAAACGTTCAATTTTGGGCTCCAAAAATAGGCCCAGCCAAGTAGGCTTGCTACCATCGCCGTAGAGCTCTCAGAGAGCTTTCCAACGGTATGCTGTACGGTGCGTAACTCTTTACGGATAAAAAGGTATGGGCACCGGAGCGACGAAGACCCGGTCCCAATCCTTACGCCCTCAGTTTGCGGGCCCAGCCTCAACGTGAATCGAAGTTATCTTGCCTAATGTGGCATGGGATTCGGTAATAGAAATGTGATGGATTAGGTTGTCGTCCTTTTTACTGCTCACGACATACGATCCGTGATGGAAAAACAGCGCAAAAGAAGAAAAGTTTCCCGAAACTGATGAAAATGTTCAATTTTGGGCTCAAAAAATAGGCGCAGCCATGCAGACCTGGTCTCAAGTCCTACGCCCTTGGTTTGTAGACCCAGCCTCTACGTGAAGCGAAGTTATCTTGCCCAAGATGCCATGGGATTCGATAATAGAAATGTGATGGATTAGGTTGTCGTCCTTTTCGCAGCTCACGACATACGATCCGGGACGAAAAAATAGCGCAAAAGCAAAAAAAGTGTCCTGAAACTGTTGAAAATGTTTGATTTTGGGCACTGAAAATAGGTGTAGCCGAGCAGGCTTGCTGCTCTCGTCATAGAGCTCTCGGAGAGCTTTCCAACGGTATGCTTTGCGCCGCGTAACTCTTTCCGGTTCAAAAGTTATGGGCACCGGAGCGACGAAGACCTGGTCCCAAGCCCCACGCCCTCGATTTGTGGCCCAGCCTCTACGTGAAGCGAAGTTGTCTTGCCCAAGGTGTGGTGGGATTCAGTAATAGAAATGTGATGGATTAGGTTGTCGTCTTTTTCACGGATCACGACATACGATCCGGGACGGAAAATCAGCGCAAAAGAAGAAAAGTGTCCCAAAACTGATGAAAACATTCGATTTTAGGCTCTAAAAACTGGCGCAGCCAAGCAAACTGGCTGCCATCATTGTAGAGCTCTTGGAGAGCTTTCCAACGGTATGCTGTGCGCCACGTAACTCTTTTCGGATCAAAAGTTTTGGTTACCAGAGCGACGGAGACTTGGTCCCAAGCCCCACGCCCTCGGTTTGTGGCCCCAGCCTCTACGTGAAGCGAAGTTGTCTTGCCCTAGGTGCCATGGGATTCGGTAATAGAAATGTGATGGATTTGGTTGTCTTCCTTTTTGCGGCTCACGACGTACGATCCGAGACAAAAAAACTACGCAAAAGAAGAAAAGTGTCCCGAAACTATTGATAACGTTCAATTTTGGGCTCTAAAAAATGGCCCTGCCAAGTAGGCTTGCTGCCTTTGTCGTAGAACTCTGGGAGAGCTATCCAACGCTATGCTGTGCGCCGCGTAACTCCTTACGGATCAAAAGTTATGGGCACCGGAGTGACGGAGACCTGGTCCCAAGCTCCACGCCCTCGGTTTGTGGGCCTAGCCTCTACGTGAAGCGAAGTTGTCTTGCCCAAGGTGCCATGGGATTCATAATAGAAATGTGATGGATTAGGTTATCGTCCTTTTCGCGGCTCATGACGTACGATCCGGGATAAAAAAACAGCGCAAAAGAAGAAAAGTGTCCCAAAACTATTGATAACGTTCGATTTTGGGTTCCGAAAATCAGTGCAGCTGAGCAGGCTTGCTGCCCTTGTCATAGAGCTCTCGGAGAGCTTTCCAACGGTATACTATGTGCCATGTAACTCCTTTTCGCAGCTCACACGCAAATCGAGGTAGGGCCTCATATCCTCCCCTCCTTAAAAGAATTTTGTCCCGAAATTCAATATTACCTTTGAAATAACGCTGGATACTGTTGCTCAATCTGGTCTCGCCTTTCCCACGTTGCTTCTTCGACTCCATGGTGATTCCATAACACTTTCACCATCGGTATAGACTTGTTGCACAACTCCCAATCTTGCTGGTCTAGGATCTAAATATGCTTCTCTTCATAGGACAAGTTCTCCCGAAGCTGCAACGTCTCTGGCTCCAAAATGTGTGATGGATCAGGTTGATACTTCCGTAGCATTGAAACATGAAAGACGTCATGAATATTGGAGAGATTTTGGGGTAGTTCCCGATGATACGCCAATTTGCCAACCTTTTCAATTATCCCAAATGGTCCTACAAAGCTCGGGCTCAACTTTCCACCCTTGCCATGTTTAATCAGTCCCCTCCAAGGTGATAACTTCAAGAACACCTTGTCGCCGACCTCAAACTCCAAATTCCATCTCCATCGGTCTGCATAACTTTTCTGCCTGCTTTGGGCAGTAAGGATCCGTTTCCGGATGAGGTGGACATTACCAACAATCTTCATAAGTTCTGGTACCAGGGTCGGGTCAAAAGTCTTTGTCTCACCTACTTCATCCTAGTAAATTGGGGATCGACACTTACGTCCATACAATGCCTCAAATGGGGCCATCCCGATAGTGGCCTGATAGCTGTTATTATAAGCGAACTCCGCTAGAGGCAGATACTTCTCCCAACCTTTTCCGAAGTCTAGAACACACGCCCTCAGCATATCCTCCAGAATCTAAATAGTTCTCTCAGATTGTCCATCAGTCTGAGGGTGATAAGCTGTACTAAAACTCAACTTCGTCCCTAAAGCTTCTTGTAATCTATTCCAAAATCGGGAAGTAAAACGAGGATCCCTATCCGATACAATACTCACAGGCATCCCATGTAGCCTTACAATATCCGCCATATACATATCTCCCAGTTTCTCAGGACTATCCTCCTTGTTCATCGGTAAGAAGTGTGCTGACTTAGTTAATCTATCCACTATGACCCAAACGGCGTCATGACCCTTTTGTGACCTGGGTAGGTCCATGACAAAGTCCATAGTTATATGTTCCCATTTCCATCGGGGAATTTCCAACGGTTGTAGTAATCATGCCGGTCGTTGATGTTTTGCTTTGACTCTCTGACAAGTTAAACACCGTGCCACAAACTCCACAATCTCTCTCTTCATGTTATTCCACCAATAGTGTTACTTCAAATCCCAGTACATCTTTGTTCCGCCGGGGTGAATGGTGTATCTCGAGTTATGGGCTTCTTCAAGAATCTTCTTTTCCAACTCTGGGTCATTAGGAACACAAATTCGACTCCTGAACCTCCAAATACCATCATCATGAAACTTGAAATCTGTGTTGCTTTCCTTAATCTTCTGAAACTGTTGGTCCTTCTGTTGAGCCTCTTGTAATTCGGACAACAAGGTCGATTGAACTTGTGTAGTGGCAAATAGTAATCCCTTTTAAGTCAAATACGGCTTCCACAAAAATGCTTCCTCTAACATCTCCCATACCTTAACCTCTAATGTTGCCATGCTTGCCTTCCGGCTTAAGGCATCTACTACCACATTCGCTTTACCGGGCACATAATTGATTGTGCAATTATAATCATCCAAGAGCTCCATCCACCGTCTTTGCCTCATGTTCAACTCTTTTTGTGAGAACAAGTACTTCAAGCTCTTGTGATCAATAAACACCTCAAACTTGTTACCCCACAGATAGTACCTCCATTTCTTGAGTACAAACACAATAGCCGCTAACTCCAAATCATGCGTCGGGTAATTCAACTCATACGGCTTCGGTTTCCTAGAGGCATATGCAATCACTATACCATTTTGCATCAGTACACAACCCAGTCCTTCTTTAGAAGCATCGCTATAGATCACAAAGCCTTGACTCCCTTCAGGCAATGCAAGAACAGGTGCGGTTGTCAATCTTTTCTTCAATTCTTGAAAGCTGTTCTTGCACTTGTCATCCCACACGAACTTCGTTTTCTTCTGAGTGAGCTTTGTAAGCGGTCCTGCAATCTTTGAGAAATCCTTCATCAACCTCCGATAATAGCTGGCTAAACCAAGAAAACTCCGAACCTCCGTAACATTTTCCGGCTTCTTCCAAGACATCACCGCTTCTATCTTTGCTGGGTCCACTGCTATTCCCTCTTGGGATATGATGTGCCCTACGAATGCAATCTGCTGCAACCAAAATTCGCATTTGCTAAACTTTGCATACAATTGATGCTCCCAAAGTTTCTGCAATACCAATCGTAGATGTTGTTCATGCTCAGCCTCGGATTTTGAGTATACTAAAATATCATCAATAAAGATCACCACAAATTGGTCCAAGTAGGGTTGAAACACCTTGTGCATCAAGTCCATGAAAGTTGCAGGGGCATTAGTTAGCCCAAATGGCATCACCACAAATTCATAGTGCCCATATCTCGTCCTAAAGGCCGATTTAGGTACATCCTCCTTTTTGATCTGCAGCTGATAATACCCTTGTCTCAAGTCGAGTTTTGAATACACTTTAGCTCCTTGAAGTTGGTCAAACAACTCATCGATCAATGGAAGTCGGTATTTATTCTTGATGGTCACTTGGTTCAATCCTCGGTAATTGATGCATAATCTCAACATTTCGTCTTTCTTCTTTACAAATAGGACTGGTGCACCCCATGGAGAAGAACTCGGTTGAACAAACCCCTTCTTCAACAATCCTTGCAATTGATCCTTCAATTCTTGTAGCTCGGCTGGTGCCATACGGTAGGGAGCTTTAGATATTGGCTTGGTGTCAGGTAGTACTTCTATTACAAACTTGATTTCCCGATCCGGGGGTAGACCAGGAAATTCTTTTGGAAACACTTCAGCATAATCTTTAATCACTGGCATCTCCTCCAACTTAGCTTTTTCCGATGGCTTGTTGATGAGGTAAGCTAAGTATCCACTACACCCTTTTCTCAAGGACTTCACTGCTTTCGTAGATGAAATAATAGAACTTCTGGTGAAGTCTCTTCGACCCATTACCTCCAATGTTGGTTGACCAGGTATCTAGAATGTTACAATCTTCGTCCGGCAATCTAGTTGGGCATGATGCTTTGCCAACCAGTCCATTCCTAAGATGACTTCATAGTCTCGAAAGAGTAACACTATAAGATTGGCTGAGAATTCCCTATCCTTAATTTGGAGTTTACATGCTTTACAAGCTGAGCTAGTAACAAGTTTAGAACCCATTGGAGTACCGACTTCTACTTCATAAGGCAAACATTCAACTCATAATTTCATATGTTGTACACATAAGGGAGTAATAAAGGAATGAGTAGCACCTGGATCAAGTAACACCCTAACAGGTTGATTCAGTATCAAGAATGTACCTTCAACAACAGCAGTCTCCTCTGGAAACTCCTCGCACTCAATAGCATAAGCTCGGGCCTGAACTCTAGGAACTAGAGCCTTGCCTCTAACTACTGGTTTATTCTGATTGTGTCATCCTTACCATTTAGGGCAATCATTGATCTGATGCTGATCACTATCACACCACATGCATCGTCCTAACTTCTTCCAGCACTGGGCCTCAGTGTGACCCTTCTTGTCACAGTAAGAACAGTTGATAGACTGAGTAGCAGGTGAAATACCTGTGGATCCACGGGTGGAAGAGATTGATGGTTCTTTAGACGGGCCACGGTTGTTGACTGGTCTATTCTGGCTTTGGCCCTGACTGCGACTCTGAGTCTGGAATTTTCTCTGTTGCCCTTGAGGCTAGTAAGGTTTCTTGTTCGGTTGACTTGAATCGGCTCTATCAAGTTTTCTTTTCTCAACTCGGGAAGCAACAACAAGAAGAGCAGAATAGGTAGTAAAGTCATGTGAAGCCAACTGATCCTGAATTTCTGGCCTCAATCCATTCATAAATTTCCACATCTTCACCTCAGGGGTACTGATCATGTATTGAGCATAACGGGACAGTTTGTCAAAGCGAGCCTCATACTGAGCCACCATCATGTTACCCCGGTTCAAGTGCATGAATTCTTCAATTCGCCTCTGCCTGGAAACTGCAGGTATGTATTTTTCCTTGAATGCCTTAACGAAATTACCCCACAAGCGAGGTGTATGATCAGTTTCCCAAAGTGCCTCCACAGTATGCTACCAATGCTCAGTATCCCCGTGCAACAGAAACACAAGGAACTCGATCCTTTCTTCATCAGTATAGTCAAGTGGCCTGAAAATCCTTTCAATCTCAAACAGCCAAGCCTCTGCCTTTTCATCATCAGCTTCCCCGTAGAATTTGGACGGGTGAAAGTCAAGGAACTCCCGCATTCTGCTGTTTCTTCCATTGTTACCACCATTCCTGTTGTTGTTGTTGGTGGTGGTTGCTTCACGTGCATCTTGACGTTCTATTACTCGCGACATGCAATCCATAGCATTCGCCATCATGTTAAACATGGCCATGTCGGGATTAGTTTGATGAGCATCTCCGGCTTCTTGAGGCTCATCGCTCCTATTGGTATTGCGGGTACTAGGGCCAACCATCTATAGGCACAGATTATTATGCACAATTTATTGGAATACGACAAGACAAGAATTTAATGTATAGAGTATGCAACATACAATTTCCGGTAGGCATAGAATTTTCAAACAATGAAGGCATATTATCACATAAGCACATAAAAACAAAGAAGGCACAATTAGCATTGTCACGCATTAACACACATAAACAAGTCATCCTAATAACCTTAGGGCTTCTACCCATGGTCTGAGAGTTAAACCCGGCGTAAGCAATCTAAGCTTTGATACCATTAATATAAGATGTCACGTCCCCAACCTGACCTATGGAGGTTAGACTAGAGTGTGATCTAATCGTTCGCGATCTTTTATGACTATAACCAGTTAACGAAGGTTAAGCTTATCCGTTAGACTAGAACTCCAAATTTTTTTCAAGAAACCGGTAACATAACGACTGTAATTAGGCTCTTTAGTTGGACCTAATTTTCTAAACGCCTCAGAACTTTCAATCTCAGATTCGATTCCAACTATGATTACTCTCCATCACCGACCGATATGCCTACTAGTTATCTTGAAAGTCTCGTTTGATTAATAACCTAGCATGATAATTATGTCCCGTTTATTTGTTGAATTCCTGTTACACAAGTACCTGTTGATCTTAGCTTACTATTGAGTACCTAGGTGGAATTAGATAGAGTTACATCATTGATTTCTTCACCTAGTGATGGAGTTGCCTATGGTAGCTACTAAATCAAAACAGTAATAGCAACTCACAAGAGAGCGTGCGTCGTCTAGTCATAGTCAATACAAGCCAAAATTAGACGCCAAATTACAACGAGGGTTATTTATAATAACAACGATAAACAACATAAGAGGTAGTCTTCAAAACAACATATCATTCACAAAATGGTCACAGTCAAGTAAGGCACGTAGGTTAGGCAATCACTCCAAGGAGTCATCAATAGGCACGTTATCCTCGGGTACCTATTCCTAATCTTCTTCACCTGAGATGATAAAAGAGGGTGAGTCCTTATGAACTCAGCGAGGGGGAACGAGAAATATGTTTTGAAAACCCTTTTTTCGGTTAGATTATGAAAAACCCTTTTTGAAAGCATGACATATAACACAAGTAAGTTTTATAACGTAATATAAGAGTAAAAGAACACATTTACCCGTCTTTCCTCCCTGAGGTCCTCTAGGAACCAAGCGAGAGTACTTATACACATAGTGAAAAGGATACAGTGAGCTTTTGCTCTCAACTCATTTCCAATAACAATTGTTGCGGCCGATTTTAAATCATCCACTTATCACGCAAAATGGGTATACTCCGGATGTACCCCTGAAATCCTACGACCCAACACTCTGAGGAAGTCTAGCCCCCAAGCGAGAGAGGGAATTCGACCATGGTAGTCACGGTTGCACCGGCAAGCCCGATGCCGCCCGATGTGCATGAAACGCTACCACGCCAGAATGAAAGGTTGCAACCTTGTATGCAATGCATATTTATAACATTAAACATATCACATTAGGAGGACAACAAAGTAGGTTGTCTCCGAGTAGTTATAAGATCGCACGTTGACAAGTAAACACACGAGGCATGCTTTGACATGTAATTTCGCTTGTAAAACACATGGAGTTATATGAATATTAAACGGGCAGCCAAGTAACACATGTAAATCAAGTCATATAACTCATTTCGGGGTTCATGTAATCAAGTAATAAGATTATACAAGCATACAACGACGTTTACTTGAGACCGGGTACAAGAAAAGTCTACTTATCAACATGTAATCATCAAAAATCACATTTAGGGCTATAAGGACAACTACGGGCAGCCTACTAATTACACAATTAGACACAATAACCACAGGATCAACACTTAGCGAGTTTTCATAGTCACTAGGGTTTCAATTCATGCTTACAAGTGCGATTAAGCCACAAGTTGTCACGTAATTTAACCCAAGCCATGCATCGATTAATTAAAACATCCTCAATCATCCAAAACAGCCTACACAACATCCAAGTGCCACAATCCCAAGCATTCAATACCACAAGAGAAGTTACAACCTTTTTTCAAAGCATATCACAAAATAAAAACCTCACTAAAATGGTCTGTTTTCCCATGATCATTTGGACAAGCAAACAATCTCCAATTTCAGTGAACAAAATGTCAAATTAAAGCTTAATGAGTGATTTAAACTCAGAAACAAACCTTGCATCATTTGGAGTTCGGACTTAGGAATTATGGCCAAAACTGTGAGACTATGCAAAACTGTCCAGTTTTAGATACATTACGATTTTTGCCAATTTTGAGGGTCTTAGATTCATAATTGGCTTTGGTCTATTTCTGACAAACATGTCCAGAACTGCAAAATCTAGAAACCTACCAATTTTCATGCATTTTAGAAATCATTTGCTAGGCTAAAACAGTTTCGTTCTACAAGGTCAGAAGGCTGCCAGATTCTACTTCAACTTTTCAATTTTTTTTTTTTCCAGATTTAGATACCTTTCGATGTTTTGCCTTTTTGGAGGCCTTAGAGTCAGAATTGGCCTTGGCCTATTTCTATGAACAATGCTCAGAACTGGCAAAAATAGTCACCTACAGATTTTCACGCATTTTTAAGATCATTTACAAGGCCAAATGCACTTCGCTCTACCAAGCCAGAAATCTGCCAGCTACTCGACTATTACCTATCTTCAAGTTCTAGCCAAAAATCTAGCCATGCATGGTCATATAAGCTCATGTACACACATATACAACAACTACAGAGGTAAATAAAGTCATATGAAGGCATGCATGTGATTTTTGAAAGCTTTTAAAAGAGATTAACCCTTACCTTAGCAAATTAATAGATGAGGATGCACAAATGGTCTTCAAAATGCACAAAAGGATCTCCTTTTCTTGCTTGGCCGAGAGATAGCTTGATGTTCTTTAATTTCCTAGCTTAGTTATCATGTTCTTAGTATGTGCATGTGGTTAGAATGAAATGAAATGAAATAAAAGCTATCAAACATACCTAGGGCCGAAATGAAGAGTTCTATGAGCTTGCATGCATCTTTTCTTGCTTTTCTTGCTATAGTCGAGTTCCCTAGAGTCCTTGAGTGCCTAGGAGAACCTTAGAATGAGAGCTTGAGCTATGGAGGTGCTTGAAGCAACCTAGGCCGAGAGATAGAGAGAAAATGAGAGCTTGAGAGGATGTTGAGAGAGTGTGGTGTTTGTGTGTGAGTGTATCGTCCTTGAGCTACTAAAATTCTGATTTTGTGTTGTCTTTTGAAACATTTTGAATTGTTTTTTTTTTTTGGCATGGCATTGCAAGGGCCAAGAATGGTGGCTTTGGGTAGGATATTTTGGAGTTTTTTATTGCATGGTGTCTTGAGCTTGTGTCATAACTTGTCTTTGATGATTTTTAAATTGCAAAGCAGGTCACAAGGCTTTGGTTTGGCCGACCAAGGAGCTTAAAAATCTGAAATTTCAGATTCAAATTAAGGTATTATTGGTTATAATAAGTGTGGAATTTTGAGGTGCATGGGTTTTACAAAAAGAATAGGAATAAAGAATAAAGAATGTCTAGTGTTTAGCGTTTTGTCTTTTAGTGCATTGACTTAGGATTAGAATATTAGTTAGTGGGGTATGTAGGATTATTTAATAGTCTAATGCTTCGTGTAAGATGCTTTCCTGATTAGCGTGTAGGCACGTTTTCCTAGGTCTAGGACACGCACTATGAGATAAGGCACGAACTACGAGACGAATGCACATATTCCAAGTAAATGCACGCAACTCTAAATGAATGCACGTAAATCAAGACACGACTATTAAACCTGGGGCAAGACACGTAATTCGAGGTTAGGTGTGAGGCCCGACCTCGATTTGTGTGCGATACCTCGTTTCGTGTGCCTAACCTAGATTTTGCGTGCCTTGACCTAGGTTTAAGAATCGTATTTCGTTTTGTGTGTCTTGCATTGGATTATGTGCATTCATTTAGGGTTGCGTGCATTTACTTGGGAAACATGCATTCATCTCATAGTTCGTGCCCTAGACCTAGGAAAGCGTGCCCTCACGCTAATCAAGAAAGCATCTTATACGAAGCACTAGGTCATTAATTAATCCTACAAATCCCACTAACTAATATTAAAATGCTAAGTCAATGCACTAGAAGACGAAATTGCACCAAAAGCTAGACATTCTTTATTCTTTGCATATCCCAAACACAATAAAATAAGCCTTGAACAAGACAAAAAATTCAGATTTGAACACCTCTTTGGCCAACCACTAGGAGCTTTGTGCATGCAATCCAATTTCAAAATTTATTCCTCAAACATTCTATGACAATTTAATGACACAATGCATAAAAAATTGGCTCAAAACTCTATCCAAAGCTCCACCATTTGGACACAAGCTCCTTGCCCATGCTAGGTAATTCAAAACTTCTTGAAGACACAAAAGTCTGAAATTTACATGCTCTAGGCCGATACAAGCTTCAACATTTGCAAGGCTTTTATTTTTCTTTCATTTCTCTCATTTCCTCTCATTCTTCTCTCTCTCTCTCGGCCCTAGCTGAATATTGTAGACTCCATAGCTAAGTTCTTCATCCTAAGGTTCTTCAAGACTTCCAAGCAACCAAGGAACTCGACCAAGCAAAGCTAGGAGCAAAGAAATGCACATGCAAGCCTTTAGTACTTCCATTTCGGTTTAGGTGAGTTTGCTAGCTTCCATTTCTCTTCTTCTTGTTCTAACCACATGCACCTACTAAGAACTTGGTTACTAAGCTAGGAAATTAGAGAAAATCGAGTGGTGTCTTGGCTAAGCAAGGAAAAGAGTCAATCTTGTGCAACCATCAAGAGTCTTGTGCATCTTCTTGTTGTTTTGCTAAGGTGAGGGCTAAAATTTCTTGAAAATCTTTCAAAAAACTACATGCATGGCCTTAAATGTCTATCTTTACTTCTGTACTTGAGATATATGTGTGTTCATGAGCTTTTATAAACATGCATGGCAAGATTCTTGGCTAGAATGTGATGATAGATGAAATCGGGTATGTGACAGCTTTCTGTCTTGTTGGTGCAAGGTAATTTTGGCTAGGTAAATAATGTTGAAAATGAGTGAAAATTGGTAGGTAACTAGTTTTTCCAGTTCTGAGCATTTTGTGCAGAAATAGGACAAAGGTAATTTTGATTCTAAGGTCGTCAAAATGGCTAATTATCAAAATATGTCAAAATCTGGAAAGTCTGGAAAAAATGAAGCAGGTTTTGGCAGATTCACTGACCTTGTAGAATGAACCATTTTTGACTTAGTAAATAATATCCAAAATGCATGAAATTTGGTGTGCAGCTATATTTTTCCGTTCTGGACATTTTTCTCAGAAATGGACTAAGGATAAATCTGACCCTAAGGCCCTCAAAAATGGCAAGTATTGAAATGTGTGCAAATCTGGATAGTTTTGTGCAGTCTCACTGTTTTGGCTATAACTATTGAACCCAAACTCCAAATGATGCGAGGTTTGTTTCTGAATTTAGTTCACTTCTTAATATTTAATTTGAAATCTTATTCACTGGAATTGAAGATTGTTGGCTTGTCTTAATGATTGTGAGAATACAGTCTATTGCAGTGAGGGTTTCGTTTGGTGAAATGCTTAGAAAAATTATTGTAACTTCTTTTGTTGTATTAAATGCTTGGGATTGTGGCATTTGGATGTTGTGTGGACTGTTTTGAATGCTTGAGGGTGTTGGAATTAATCAATGCATGGCTTGAGCTTAATTACGAGATGACTTGGGGTTTAATCGCACTGGTAAGCACGAATTGAAACCCTAGTAACTAGGTAAACTCACTAAGTGTTGATCTTATGGATATTGTGTTTGATTATGTGTTTAGTAGGCTGCCCGTAGTTGCCCTTATAGCCCTAAATATGATTTCGATGATTACATGTTGATAAGTAGACATTTCTTGCACCCGGTCCCACGTAGATGTCGTTGCACGATGAATTATCTTATTATTTGATTACGTGAACTTTGAAATGAGTTATATGACTTGATTTACATGCGTTACATGGCTGCCCATTTAATATTCATATAACTCCATGTGCTTTTCAAGTGAATTTACTTGTCATATCGTTCCTCGCGTGTTTAACTGTTAATGTGCAATCTTATGACTGCTCAGAGGCAACCTACTTTGTTGTCCTCCTAATGTGATATATTACATGTCATAAATGTGCATTGCATACAAGGTTGCAACCTTTCATTCTGGCGTGGTAGCGTTCACGCACACCGGGCGGCATCGGGCTTGCCGGTGCAACCGTGACTACCATTGTCCAATTCTCTCTCTCGCTTGGGGGCTAGACTTCCTCGGAGAGTTGGGTCGTAGGATTTCGGGGTACATCCGGAGTACACCCATTTGGCGAGATAAGGGGATAATTTGAAGTCGGCCGCAACAATTGATACTAACATGAACTGAGAGCAAAAGCTCACCGTATCCTTTTCACTATGTGTATAAGTACTCTCGCTTGGTTCCTAGAGGACCTCGGGGAGGAAAGACGGGTAATTGTGTTCCTTTACTTTTATATTATGTTATGTACTTGTGATATATTCATGCTTGCAAAAAAAGTTTTCATAACCTAAACCGGAAAATGAGTTTCAAACCTATTTCTCGTTTCTCCTCACTGAGTTCATAAGGGCTCACCCTCTTTTATCATCTCAGGTGAAGAATACCAAGAACAGGTACCCGAGGATGATGTGCCTAACGATGATTCCTTGGAATGAATGCTTGCCCTATATGCCTTACGTGACTACGGCCATTTTGTGAACAATATGTTGCTTGAAGACTATTTCATTTCTTATGATGCTTGCTATTATAATCTAAAAGACCCCCGTTGTAATTTGGGGTCTAATTTTGGTTTGTACTGATAATAACTAGATAGACACTACTGTGGTCGTTTTGCTATCGTTATTGGCTAGTATCTATCATATGATTATGAAGTATCAGGTAGGGATTAAGTAAAATGAACCCATCCAATCTTAAGAAGGTACTCATTGATAAGCTAAGATCAACAGGTACGTTTGTAACAAGGATTAACAAACAAACGAGACATAGTATCATGCTAGGTTATTAATCAAACGAGACTTCGAGACAACTAGTAGCGTTTCAATTGATGAATAGTAATCTTTGTTGGAAATGAAATTGAGATTGGAAATTTTGAGGCGTTTAGAGAACTAGGTCAAACTAAAGAGCCCAATTACAGCCGTTATGCTGCCGGTTTTCCAGAAAAATTGTGGAGTCTAGGCTAAACGTTAAGTGTTAAACTTTCATGAACGATTGAGTACGAGACATGACTTGAATGTTTAGATCACACCCTAGTCTAACCTTTATAGGCCGGGTTGGGGTGTGACACCTTATAGAAAGAATGGTATCAGAGCTTAGATTGCTTAAGCCGGGTTTAACTCTCGGACCATAGGTAGAGCCCTAAGATAATTAGGATGACTTGTCTATATGTTATTGTGTGATAATGTTAATTGTGCCTTCTATGTTCTATGTTCTTATGTGATTAACTTGTCTTAACTATTTCTAGAACTATGTATTTATGTAAAATTATATGTTGTATATCTTATGCATTAAATTCTTGTCCTATCGTATTTCAATAAATTGTGCATCGTAATCTGTGCCTATAGATGGCTGGCCCTAGTAACCGCACTACTAATAGGAGCGGTGAACCCCAAGAGACCGGAGATGCCTATCAAACTAATCCCGGCATGGCTATATTTAATATGATGGTGAATGCCATGGATCGCGTGTCACGAGTGATGGAACGTCAAGATGCACGTGAAGCAAATAACAACAACAACAGGAATGATGGTAACCATGGGAGACATAGCAGAATAAGGGAGTTCCTTGACTTTCGCCCTTCCAAATTCCATGGGGAAGCTGATGATGAGAAAGAAAAGGCTTGGCTGTCTGAGATCGAGAGGATTTTCAGGCCACTTGATTATACTGATGAAGAAAAGGTAGAGTTTGCTGTGTTTCTGTTGCACGGGGATGCTGAGCATTGGTGGCACACTATGGAGGCACTGTGGGAAACTAATCATACCCCTCGCTTGTAGGGTAATTTCATTAAGGCATTCAAGGATAAATATGTACCTGCAGTTTCCAGGCAGAGGCGGATTGAGGAATTCATGCACCTGAACCAGGGTAACATGACGGTGGCCTAGTACGAGGCTCGTTTTGACCGACTGTCCCGTTATGCTCAATACATAGTAAGTACTCCGGAGGCAAAGATGTGGAAATTCACGACTGGATTGAGGCCAGAAATTCAGGACCAGTTGGCTTCGCATGACTTCGATACCTATTCTACTATCTTTGATGCTGCTTCCCGAGTTGAGAAGAGAAAACTTGATAGAGCCAGTTTGAGTCAGCCGAACAAGAAACCATACCAGCCTTCAGGTCAACAGAGGAAATTCCAGAACCAAAGTCGTAGTCAGGGCCAGAGCCAGAACAGACTAGTGAATAACCGTGGCCCGACTAAAGCGCCATCAGCCTCTTCCACCTGCGGATCCACAAGTAGTTCACCTACTACTCAGTCTGTCAATTGTTCTTACTGTGACAAGAAGGGGCATACCGAGGCCCAGTGCTGGAAGAAGTCAGGACGATGTGTGCGGTGTGGCAGTGATCAGCATCAGATCAAAGATTGCCCTAAATGGCAAGCAGGACAAAATCAGGTTAAACCAGCTGGTAGAGGCAAGACTCCAGTTCCTAGAGTTCAGGCTCAAGCTTATGCTATTGAGTGCAAGGAGCTTCCAGAGGAGGCCGCTGTTGTTGAAGGTACATTCTTCATACTGAATCAACCTATTAGGGTGGTAATTGATCCGGGTGCTAATCATTCATTTATTACTCCCTTATGTGTGCAACATGTGAAACTACGAGTTGTATGTTTGCCTTACGAAGTAGAAGTTGGTACTCCGATGGGTTCTAAACTTGTTACTAGCTCGGCTTGTAAAGCATGTAAAATCCAAATTAAAGATAGGGAATTCTCGGCCAATCTTATTGTATTACCTTTTCGAGACTATGAAGTCATCTTAGGGATGGACTGGTTGGCAAAGCATCATGCCCAACTAGATTGCCGGACGAAGATTGTAACGTTCCAGGTACCTGGTCAACCAACACTGAAGGTAATGGGTCGAAGAGATTTCACCGGGAGTTCCATCATTTCATCTACGAAAGCAGTGAAGTCCTTGAGAAAAGGGTGTAATGGATACTTAGCTTACCTCAATAACAAGCCGTCAGACAAAGCTAAGTTGGAGGAGATGCCAGTGATCAAAGACTACGCGGATGTGTTTCCAGAAGAATTGCCCGGTTTACCCCCAAATCGGGAGATCGAGTTCATTATAGAATTATTGCCTGGCACCCAGCAAATATCTAAAGCTCCCTATCGTATGGCACCGGCCGAGCTACAAGAATTGAAGGACCAATTGCAAGGATTGTTGAAGAAGGGGTTTGTTCAACCAAGTTCTTCTCCGTGGGGTGCACCAATCCTCTTTGTGAAGAAGAAAGACGGAACGCTGAGGCTATGCATCGATTACCGAGGATTGAACCAAGTGACCGTCAATAATAAATACCTACTTCCACTGATCGACGAGTTGTTTGATCAACTTCAAGGAGCCAAAGTGTATTCGAAGCTCGACTTGAGGCAAGGGTACTATCAGTTGCGGATCAAAAAAGAGGATACGCCTAAAACGGCTTTCAGGACGAGGTATGGGCATTATGAATATGTGGTGATGCCTTTTGGACTAACTAATGCCCCTGCAGCTTTTATGGACTTTCAACCCTACTTGGACCAATTTGTAGTGATCTTCATTGATGATATTTTGGTGTACTCGAAATCCAAGACTGAGCATGAACAACATCTGCAATTGGTATTGCAGAAACTTCGAGAGCATCAATTGTATGCAAAGTTTAGCAAATGTGAATTTTGGTTGCAACAAATTGCATTTTTGGGGCATATCATATCCCAAGAGGGAATAGTAGTGGATTCAGCAAAGATAGAAGCGGTGATGTCTTAGAAGAAGCTGAAAAACATTACGGAGGTTAGGAGTTTTCTTGGTTTAGCCGGCTATTATCGGAGGTTCGTGAAGGATTTCTCTAAGATTGAAGGACCGCTTACAAAGCTCACTCAAAAGAAAACAAAGTTCGTGTGGGATGACAAGTGTGAGAACAGTTTCCAAGAATTGAAAAAAAGATTAACTACTGCACTTGTTCTTGCATTGCCTGAAGGGAGTCAAGGTTTTGTAATCTATAGCGATGCTTCGAAGGAAGGTCTAGGTTGTGTGTTGATGCAAAATGGTAAAGTGATTGCGTATGCCTCTAGGAAACCGAAGCCGTATGAATTGAACTACCCGACGCATGATTTGGAGTTAGCGGCTATTGTGTTTGCACTCAAGAAATGGAGGCACTATCTGTGGGGTAACAAGTTCAAGGTGTTTACTGATCACAAGAGCTTGAAATACTTGTTCTCACAAAAAGAGTTGAATATGAGGCAAAGGCAGTGGATGGAGCTTTTGGATAATTATAACTGCACAATCAATTATGTACCCGGTAAAGCAAATGTAGTTGCAGATGCCTTAAGTAGGAAATCGAGCATGGCAAAACTGGAAGTCAAGGTGGAGGAGTTGTTGGAGGAAGCATTTTTGTGGAAACCACAATTGACTCGAAAAGGGTTACTTTTTGCCACTACACAAGCTCAATCGACCCTGTTGTCTGAATTACGAGAGGCTCAACAGAAGGACCAATAGTTTCAGAAAATTAAAGAAAGTAACGCAGATTTCAAGTTTCATGATGATGGTATTTCGAGGTTCAGGAATCGAATTTGTGTTCCTAATGAGCCAGAGCTGAAAAAGAAGATTCTTGAAGAAGCCCATAATTCAAGATACACTATTCACCCCGGCAGAACAAACATGTACCGAGATTTGAAGCAATACTATTGGTAGAATAACATGAAGAGAGAGATTGCGGAGTTTGTGGCACGGTGTTTGACTTGCCAGAGAGTCAAAGCGGAACATCAACGACCCGCAGGTTTACTTCAGTCGTTGGAGATTCCTCAATGGAAATGGGAACATATAACTATGGACTTTGTCATGCACCTGCCCAGGTCACAAAATGCTCATGACGCCATTTGGGTCATAGTGGATATATTGACTAAGTCAGCGCACTTCTTACCGATGAACAAGGAGGATAGTCCAGAGAAGTTGGGAGATATGTAAGTGGCGGAGATTGTAAGATTGCACGGGATGCATGTGAGTATTGTATCGGATAGGGATCCTCGTTTTACTTCCCGATTTTGGAAGAGATTACCAGAAGCTTTAGGAACGAAGTTGAGTTTCAGCACGGCTTATCACCCTCAGACTGATGGACAATCGGAGAGAACTATTCAGATTCTGGAGGATATGCTAAGGGCATGTGTTTTAGACTTCAGGAAAGGTTGGGAGAAATACCTGTCTCTAGCGGAGTTCGCTTATAATAATAGTTATCAGGCCACTATCGGGATGGCCCCATTTGAGGCATTGTATGGACGTAAGTGTCGATCCCCAATTTACTGGGAAGAAGTAGGTGAGACGAAGACTTTTGACCCGACCCTTCTACCTGAACTTATGAAGACTGTTGATAATATCCACCTCATTCGGAAACAGATGGTTACCGCCCAAAGCAGGCAGAAAAGTTATGTAGACCGACAGAGACGGAGCCTAGAGTTTGAGGTCGGCGACAAGGTATTCTTGAAGATATCACCCCGGAGAGGACTGATTAAACATGGTAAGGGTGGAAAGTTAAGCCCGAGGTTTGTAGGACTATTTGAAATAATTGAGAAGGTTGGCAAGTTGGCGTACCGCCTAGAACTATCCCAAAACCTCTCCAATATTCACGACGTCTTTCATGTTTCTATGCTACGGAAGTACCACCCTGATCCATCGCATATCTTGGAGCCAGAGCCATTGCAGCTTCGGAAGAACTTGTCTTATGAGGAGAAGCCCATTCGGATCCTAGACCAGCAAGATCGGGAGTTGCGCAACAAATCTATACCGATGGTGAAAGTGTTATGGGATCGTCAAGGAGTTGAAGAAGCAACGTGGGAAAGGCAAGACCAGATGGAGCAACAGTATCCAGCTTTATTTCAAAGGTAATATTGAATTTCGGGACGAAATTCTTTTAAGGAAGGGAAGATGTGAGGCCCGATCTCGATTTGCGTGTAATACCTCGTTTCGTGTACCTAACCTAGATTTTGTGTGCCTTGACCTAGGTTTAAGAATCGTATTTCATTTTGTGTGTCTTGCATTGAATTACGTGCATTCATTTAGGGTTGCGTGCATTTACTTGAGAAACGTGTATTCGTCTCATAGTTCGTGCCCTACCTCGTAGTGCGTGTCCTAGACCTAGGAAAGCGTGCCCTCATGCTAATCAAGAAAGCATCTTATACGAAGCACTAGGTCATTAATTAATCCTACAAATCCCACTAACTAATATTAAAATGCTAAGTCAATGCACTAGAAGACGAAATTGCACCAAAAGCTAGACATTCTTTATTCTTTGCATATCCCAAACACACAATAAAATAAGCCTTGAACAAGCCAAAAAATTCAGATTTGAACACCTCTTTGGCCGACCACTAGGAGCTTTGTGCATGCAATCCAATTTCAAAATTTATTCCTCAAACATTCTATGACAATTTAATGACACAATACATAAAAAATTGGCTCAAAACTCTATCCAAAGCTCCACCATTTCGACACAAGCTCCTTGCCCATGCTAGGTAATTCAAAATGCTTCTTGAAGACACAAAAGTCTGAAATTTACATGCCCTAGGCCGACACAAGCTTCAACAATTGCAAGGCTTTTATTTTTCTTTCATTTATCTCATTTCCTCTCATTCTTCTCTCTCCCTCTCATTCTTCTCTCTCTCTCTCGGCCCTAGCTGAATATTGTAGACTCCATAGCTAAGTTCTTCATCCTAAGGCTCTTCAAGACTTCCAAGCAACCAAGGAACTCGACCAAGCAAAGCTAGGAGCAAAGAAATTCACATGTAAGCCTTTAGCACTTCCATTTCGGTTTAGGCGAGTTTGCTAGCTTCCATTTCTCTTCTTCTTGTTCTAACCACATGCACCTACTAAGAACTTGGTTACTAAGCTAGGAAATTAGAGAAAATCGAGTGGTGTCTCGGCTAAGCAAGGAAAAGAGTCAATCTTGTGCAACCATCAAGAGTCTTGTGCATCTTCTTGTTGTTTTGCTAAGGTGAGGGCTAAAACTTCTTGGAAATCTTTCAAAAAACCACATGCATGGCCTTAAATGTCTATCTTTACTTATGTACTTGAGATATATGTGTGTTCATGAGCTTTTATAAACATGCATGGCAAGATTCTTGGCTAGAATGTGATGATAGATGAAATCGGGTATGTGACAGCTTTCTGTCTTGTTGGTACGAGGTGATTTTGGCTAGGTAAATGATGTTGGAAATGCATGAAAATTTTTAGGTAACTACTTTTTCGAGTTTTGAGCATTTTTCACAGAAATAGGCCAAAGCTAATTATGATTTAAGGTCCTCAAAATAGCTAATTATCAAAATGTGTCAAAATCTGGAAAGTCTGGAAAAAATGAAGCAGGTTTTGGCAGATTCACTGACCTTGTAGAACCAGTTTTGACTTAGTAAATAATATCCAAAATGCATGAAATTTCTTGTGCAGCTAGATTTTTCAGTTCTGGACATTTTTGTCAGAAATGGACTAAGGTTAAATAACGACAAGTATTGAAATGTGTTCAAATCTGGACTGTTTTGTGCAGTCTCACTGTTTTGGCTATAACTATTGAACCCGAACTCCAAATGATGCGAGGTTAGTTTCTGAATTTAGTTCACTTCTTAAGCTTTAATTTGAAATCTTATTCACTGGAATTGGAGATTGTTGGCTTGTCTTAATGATTGTGAGAATACAGTCCATTGCAGTGAGGGTTTCATTTGGTGAAATGCTTAGAAAAATTATTGTAGCTTCTTTTGTTGTATTAAATGCTTGGGATTGTGGCATTTGGATGCTGTGTGGACTGTTTTGAATGCTTGAGAGTGTAGGAATTAATCAATGCATGGCTTGAGCTTAATTACGAGATGACTTGGTGTTTAATTGCACGGGTATGCACGAATTGAAACCCTAGTAACTAGGTAAACTCGCTAAGTGTTGATCTTATGGATATTGTGTTTGATTATGTGTTTAGTAGGCTGCCCGTAGTTGCCCTTATAGCCCTAAATATGATTTCGATGATTACATGTTGATAAGTAGACATTTCTTGCACCCGGTCCCACGTAGATGTCGTTGCATGATGAATAATCTTATTATTTGATTACGTGAACTTTGAAATGAGTTATATGACTTGATTTACATGTGTTACATGGCTGCCCGTTTAATATTCATATAACTCTATGTGCTTTTCAAGTGAATTTACTTGTCATATTGTGCCTCGCGTGTTTAACTATTAATGTGCAATCTTATGACTACTCGGAGGTAACCTACTTTGTTGTCCTCCTAATGTGATATATTACATGTCATAAATGTGCATTGCATATAAGGTTGCAACCTTTCATTCTTGCGTGGTAGCGTTCACGCACACCGAGCGGCAACGGGCTTGCCGGTGCAACCGTGACTACCATTGTCCAATTCCCTCTCTCGCTTGAGGGCTAGACTTCCTCGGAAAGTTGGGTCGTAGGATTTCGAGGTACATCCGGAGTAAACCCATTTGGCGAGATAAGGGGATGATTTGAAGTCGGCCGCAACAACTGATACTAACATGATCTGAGTGCAAAAGCTCACCGTATCCTTTTCACTATGTGTATAAGTACTCTCGCTTGGTTCCTAGAGGACCTCGGGGAGGAAAGACGGGTAATTGTGTTCCTTTACTTTTATATTATGTTATGTACTTTCTTGTGATATATTCATGCTTGCAAAAAGTGTTTTCATAAGCTAAACCGAAAAATGAGTTTCAAACCTGTTTCTCGTTCCCCCTCGCTGAGTTCATAAGGACTCACCCTCTTTTATCATCTCAGGTGAAGAAGACCAAGAACAGGTACCCGAGGACGACGTGCCTAACGATGATTCTTTGGAATGAATGCTTGCCCTACGTGCCTTACGTGACTACGACCATTTTGTTAACAATATGTTGCTTGAAGACTATTTCATTTCTTATGATGCTTGCTATTATAATGTAAAAGACCCCTGTTGTAATTTGGGGTCTAATTTTGGTTTGTACTGATAATAACTAGATAGACATTACTGTGGTCGTTTTGCTATCGTTATTGGCTAGTATCTATCATAGGATTATGAAATATCAGGTAGGGATTAAGTAAAATGAACCCATCCAATCTTAAGCAGGTACTCATTGATAAGCTAAGATCAATAGGTACGTTTGTAACAAGGATTAACAAACAAATGAGACATAGTATCATGCTAGGTTATTAATCAAACGAGACTTCGAGACAACTAGTAGCATTTCAATTGATGAATAGTAATCTTTGTTGGAAATGAAATTGAGATTGGAAATTTTGAGGCGTTTAGAGAACTAGGTCACACTAAAGAGCACAATTACAGCAGTTATGCTGTCGGTATTCCGGAAAAATTGTGGAGTCTAGGCTAAACGTTAAGTGTTAAACTTTCATGAACGATTGAGTACGAGACATGACTTGAATGTTTAGATCACACCCTAGTCTAACCTTTATAGGCCGGGTTGGGGCGTGGCATTAGGGCACACGAAACGAGGTATTGCATGCAAATTGAGGTCGGGCCTCATACTGTGCTCCACGTAACTCTTTTCGGATCAAAAGTTATGGGCACCAGAGCGACGGAGACCTGGTCCCAAGCCCCACGCCCTCGGTTTGTGGGCCCAGCCTCTACGTGAAGCGAAGTTGTCTTGCCCAAGGTGCCAAAGGATTTGGTAATAGTAATGTGATGGATTAGGTTGTTGTCTTTTTCGCGGCTCACGACGTACGATCCGGGACAAAAAAACAGGGCAAAAGAAGAAAAGTGTCCAGAAATTGATGCAAACGTTCAATTTTGGGCTCTGAAAATAGGCACAGCCTAAAAGGCTAGTTGCCCTCGTCGTAGAGCTCTCAGAGAGCTTTTCAACGGTATGTTTTGCACTGCGTAACTCTTTCCGGATCAAAAGTTATGGGCCTCGGAGCGATGGAGACCTGTACCAAGCCCTACACCCTTGGTTTGTGGGCCCAGCCTCTATGTGAAGCGAAGTTGTCGTCCTTTTTGCAGTTCACGACGTACGATCCGGGACGGAAAAATAGTACAAAGGAAGAAAAGTGTCCCAAAACTATTGAAAACGTTCAATTTTGGGCTCCAAAAATAGGTGCAGCTGAGCAGGCTTGTTGCCCTCGTCGTAGAGCTCTCGGAGAGCTTTCCAACTGTATGCTGTGAGCCGCGTAACCCTTTCCGGTTCAAAAGTTATGGGCACCGAAGCGACGGAGACCTGGTCCCAAGGCCCACGCCCTCCGTTTGCGGGCCCAGCTTCTACCTGAAGCGAAGTTGTCTTGCCAAAGGTGTGGTGGGATTCGGTAATAGAAATGTGATGGATTAGGTTGTCGTCCTTTTCGCGGCTCACGACGTACGATCCGTGACGGAAAAACTGCGCAAAAGAAGAAAAATATCCTGAAACTGATGAAAACATTCAATTTTGGGCTCTGAAAATAGTCGCAGTCGTGCAGTCTTTCTGACCTTGTCGTAGAGCTCTCGGAAAACTTTCCAAGGGTATGCTGTGCGCCACATAACTCCTTATGAATAAAAAGTTATGGGCACTTGTGTGACAGAGACCTGGTCCCAAGCCCCACGCCCTCAGTTTGCGGGCCCAGCCTCTACGTGAAGCGAAGTTGTCTTGACCAAGGTGCCATGGGATTCAGTAATAAAAATGTGATGGATTAGGTTGTCGTCCTTTTTGCGGCTCACAACGTACGATCCGAGATGAAAAAACAGCGCAAAAGAAGGAAAGTGTCCTAAAACTGATGAAAACATTCAATTTTGGGCTCCGAAAATAGGCGCAGCCTAGCAAGCTAGCTACCCTCATTGTAGAGCTCTTGGAGAGCTTTCTAACGGTATGCAGTGCACCGCGTAACTCTTTCCAAATCAAAAGTTATTGGCACCGGAGAGACGAAGACCGGGTCCCAAGCCCTACGCCCTCGGTTTGTGGGCCCAGCCTCTACGTGAAGCGAAGTTGTCTTGCCCAAGGTGCCATGGGATTCAGTAATATAAATGTGATGGATTAGGTTGTCGTCCTTTTCGTGGCTCACGACGTACGATTCGGGACGGAAAAATAGTGTAAAAGAAGAAAAGTATCCCAAAACTATTGAAAACATTCAATTTTGGGCTCCGAAAATAGGCGCAGCCGAGCAAGCTTGCTGCCCCTGTCGTAGAGCTCTCGAAGAGCTTTCCAACAGTATACTGTGCTCCGTGTAACTCGTTACGGATAAAAAGTTATAGGCACCGGAGTGACAGAGACCTGGTCCCATGCCCGACGCCCTCGGTTTGCGGGCCCAGCCTTTACATGAAGCGAAGTTGTCTTGCCCAAGGTGCAGTGGGATTCAGTAATAGAAATGTGATGGATTAGGTTGTCATCCTTTTCGCTGCTCATGACGTACGATCCGGGATGAAAAAACAGCGCAAAAAAAGAAAAGTGTCCCGAAACTGACAAAAACGTTCGATTTTGGGCTCCGATAATAAGTATAACTGAGCTTGCTTGGTGCCCCAGTCGTAGAGCTCTCGTAGGGCTCTCGGAGAGCTTTCTAACAGTATGTTGTGCGCCTCTTAACTTCTTACGGATCAAAAGTTATGGGCACCGGAGTAACGGAGACCTGGTCCCAAGCCCTACGCCTTCGGCAAGCGGGCCCAGCCTTTACATGAAGCGAAGTTGTCTGGCCCAAGGTGCCGTGGGATTCAGTAATAAAAATGTGATGGATTAGGTTGTCGTCCTTTTCGCGGCTCACGACGTACGATCTAGGATGAAAAAATAGTGCCAAAGAAGAAAAGTATCCCAAAACTGATGAAAACTTTTGATTTTGGGCTCCAAAAACAGGTGCAGCTGAGCATGCTTGCTGCCCTCATCGTAGAACTCTAGGAGAGCTTTCCAACGGTATATTGTGCGGCGCGTAACTCTTTCCGGATCAAAAGTTCTAGGCGAAGGAGCGACGGAGACTTGGTCCCAAGCCCCACGCCCTCGGTTTGTAGGCCCAGCCTCTACGTGAAGCGAAGTTGTCTTGCCCAAGGTGCCATGGGATTCAGTAATAGAAATGTGATGGATTAAGTTGTCGTCCTTTTCGCGGCACATGACGTACGATCCGGGACGAAAAACAGTGCAAAACAAGAAAAGTGTCCTGAAACTGATGAAAACGTTCAATTTTGGGGTTTGAAAATAGGCACAACTGAGCAGGCTAGCTGCCCACATCCTAGAGCTCTCGAAGAGCTTTCCAACGGTATGCTGTACGCCACGTAACTCTTTCCAGATCAAAAGTTATGGGCATCGGAGCGACGGAGACCTGGTCCCAAGACCCACGCCCTCGGTTTGTGGGCCCAGCCTCTACGTGAAGAGAAGTTTTCTTGCCCAAGGTGCCGTGGTATTCGGTAATAGAAATGTGATGGATTAGGTTGTCATCATTTTCGTGCAAGAGAAGAAAAAATAGCGCAAGAGAAGAAAAATATCCTAAAACTGATGAAAACATTTGATTTTGGGCCCCGAAAATAGGCGTAGCTGAGCAGGCTTGCTACCCCCGTCGTAGAGCTCTCGGAGAGATTTCCAACGGTATGTTGTGCGCTGCGTAACTCCTTAAGGATCAAAAGTTATGGGCACCGAAGCGACGGAGACCTAGTCCCAAGCCCCACGCCCTTGGTTTACGGGCCCAGCCTCTACGTGAAGTAAAGTTGTCTTGCCCAAGGTACTAAGGGATTCGGTAATAAAAATGTGATGGATTAGGTTGTCGTCCTTTACGCATCTCACGACGTACAATCTGGGACCGAAAAACTGAGCAAAAGAAGAAAAGTATCCCGAAGCTAGTAAAAACGTTCGATTTTGGGATCCAAAAACAGGCGCTGACGAGCAGGCTTGCTACCTCCGTCGTAAAGCTCTCGCAGAGCTTTCCAACGGTATGTTGTGGACCGCGTGACTCCTTACGGATCAAAAGTTATGGGCACCAGAACGATAGAGACTTGGTCCCAAGCCCTATGCCCTCGGTTTGCGGGCTGCGCCTCTATGTGAAGCGAAGTTGTCTTGCCCAAGGTGTCGTGGGATTCAGTAATAGAAATGTGATGGATTAGGCCGTCGTCCTTTTCGTGGCTCACGACGTACGATCCGGAACGGAAAAATAGTGCAAAAGAAGAAAAGTGTCCCGAAACTAATGAAAACGTTCGATTTTGGGCTCCTAAAATAGGAAAAGCTGAGCAGGCATGCTACCCTCGTCATTGAGTTCTCGGAGAGCTTTCCAACGGTATGCTGCGCGCTGCGTAACTTTGTCTGGATCAAAAGTTATGGGTACCAGAGCGACAGAGACCTGGTCCCAAGCCCTACGCCCTCGACTTGCGGGCCCAGCCTCTACGTGAAGCGAAGTTGTCTTGCCCAAGGTGCCATGGGATTTTGTAATAGAAATGTGATGGATTAGGTTGTCGTCCTTTTCCCGGCTCACGACGTACGATCCAGGACGGAAAAACAGCGCAAAAGAAGAAAATTGTCCCGAAACTGATGAAAACGTTAGATTTTAGGCTCCGAAAATAGGCACAGCCAAGAAGGCTTCCTGCCCCCATCATAGAGCTCTCGGAGAGCTTTCCAACAGTATGTTGTGCGTTGCGTAACTCCTTGCGAATCAAAATTTATGGGCACTGGAGCAACAGAAACCTAGTCCCAAGCCCCATGCCCTCGTTTTACGAGCCCAGCCTTTACGTGAAGCGAAGTTCTCTTGCCCAAGGTACCGTGGGATTCGGTAATTAAAATGTGATGGATTAGGTTGTCGTCCTTTTCGCGGTTAACGACATACAATCTAGGATGAAAAAATAGCGTAAAAAAAGAAAAGTATCCCGACACTGATGAAATCGTTCGATTTTGGACTCTGAAAACATGCATAGCCGAGCAGGCTTGCTGTCCTTGTCGTAGAGCTCTCGGAGAGCTTTCCAACGGTAAGCTGTGCGCCGCGTAACTCCTTAAGGATGAAAAGTTATGGGCACCGGAGTGACGGAGACCTGGTTCCAAGCCCCACGCCTCCGGTTTGTGGACCCAGCCTCTACGTGAAGCGAAGTTGTCTTGCCTAAGGTACCATGGGATTCGGTAATAGAAATGTGATAGATTAGGTTGTCGTCCTTTTTGAGGCTCACGACGTACAATTCGGGACAAAAAAAATTGTGCAAAAAAAGAAAAGTGTCCCGAAACAGATGAAAACGTTAGATTTTGGGCTCTAAAAATAGGCGCAGCCGAGTGAGCTTGCTGCCCTCATCGTAGAGCTCTCGGAGAGCTTTCCAACAGTATGCTGTGCACCGCATAACTCCTTACGGATCAAAAGTTATAGGCACCGGAGCGACGGAGACCTGGTCCCAAACCCCAGGCCCTCGGTTTATGGGCCCAGCCTCTACGTGAAGCGAAGTTGTTTTGCCCAAGGTACCGTGAGATTCAGTAATAGAAATGTGATGGATTAGGTTGTCGTCCTTTTCGCGGCACACGACGTACAATCTGGGACGGAAAAACAGAGCAAAAGAAGAAAAGTATCCTGAAACTGATGAAAACGTTCGATTTAAGGATCTGAAAACAGGCGCAACTGAGTAGGCTTGCTGCCCCCGTCGTAGAGCTCTCGTAGAGCTTTCCAATGGTATGCAAGGCACCGCGTGACTCCGTACAGATCAAAAGTTATGGGCACCTGAGCGACGGAAACTTGGTCCCAAGCCCTGCGCCCTCGGTTTGCGGGCCCCGCCTCTATGTGAAGCAAAGTTGTCTAGCCTAAGGTGCCATGGGATTCGGTAATAGAAATATGGTGGATTAGGTTGCCGTCCTTTTCGCAGCTCACAACGTACGATCCGGGATGAAAAAACAGCACAAAAGAGGAAAAGTATCCCGAAACTGATGAAAATGTTCAATTTTGGGCTCCGAAAATACGCGCAGCTGAGCAGGTTTGCTACCCTCGTCATAGAACTCTCGGAGAGCTTTCCAATGGTATGCTGTGCACCGCGTAACGCTTTCCGGATCAAAAGTTATGGGCACCGGAGCGACGGAGACCTGGTCCCAAGACCCACGCCCTCGGTTTACGGGCCCAGCCTCTACGTAAAGCGAAGTTGTCTTGCCCAAGGTACGGTGGAATTCGGTAATAGAAATGTGATGGATTAGATTGTCGTCCTTTTCGCGGCTCATGACATACGATCTGGGATGGAAAAACAGCGCAAAAGAATAAAAGTGTATCGAAACTGATGAAAACCTTCAATTTTGGACTCTGAAAATAGGTGTAGCCGTGCAGTCTTGCTACCCTCGTCGTAGAGCTCTCGGAGAGCTTTCCAACGGTCTGCTATGCGCTGCATAACTCCTTACGGATAAAAAATTATAGGCACCGGAGTGACGGAGACCTCGTCCCAAGCCTCACGCCTTCGGTTTGCAGGCCCAGCCTCTACGTGAGGTGAAGTTGTCTTCCCAAGGTGCTGTGAGATTTGGTAATAGAAATGTGATAGATTAGGTTGTCGTTCTTTTCGCGGCTCACGACGTACAATCCGGGACAAAAGAACAACGCAAAAAAAGAAAAGTGTCCTAAAACTGATGAAAATGTTTAATTTTGGGCTCCGAAACCCCGCACAGTCGAGTAGGCTTGTGCCCTCATCGTAGAGCTCTCAGGGAGCTTTCCAACGGTATGCTGTGCGCCGTGTAACTCCTTGCGGATCAAAAGTTATGGGCACCGGAGTGACGGAGACCTGGTCCCAAGCCCCAGGCCCTCGGTTTACGGGCCCAGCCTCTACGTGAAACGAAGTTGTCTTGCCCAAGGTGTTGTGGGATTCAATAATAGAAATGTCATGTATTAGGCTGTTGTCCTTTTCGCGGCTCACGACGCACGATCTGGGACAGAAAAACAACACAAAAGAAGAAAATTATCCCGAAACTGATGAAAACGTTCGATTTTGGGCTCCCAAAATAGGTGTACCCGAGCAGGCTTGCTAACCCCGTCGTAGAGCTTTCACATAGATTTTCAACAGTATGCTGTTCTCTACGTGACTCCTTATGGATCAAAATTTATGGGCACCGGAGCAACGGAGACCTGGTCCTAAGCCCCACGCCCCACGCCCTACGCCCCACGCCATCGATTTGCGGGCCCAGCCTCTACGTGAAGCAAAGTTGTTTTGCTAGAGGTGCTGTGGGATTCTGTAATAGAAATGTGATGGATTAGGTTGTTGTCCTTTTTGCGGCTCACGACGTACGATCTGGGACTGAAAAATAGCGCTAAAGAGGAAAAGGGTCCCGAAACTGATGAAAACGTTCGATTTTGGGCTCCCAAAACAGGCGCAACCAAGCAAACTTGCTGCCCCCGTTGTAGAGCACTTGCAGAGATTTCCAACGGTATGCTGTGCACCGCGTGACTCCTTACGGATCAAAAGTTATGGGCACCGGAGCGACGGATACTTGGTCCCAAGCCCCACGTCCTTGGTTTGTGGGCCTAGCCTCTACGTGAAGTAAAGTTGCCTTGCCCAAGGTGCGATGGGATTTGGTAATTGAAATGTGATATATTAGGTTGTCGTCCTTTTCGCGGCTCACGACGTACAATCTGGGATAGAAAAATAGCGCAAAAGAAGAAAAGTATCCCGAAACTAATGAAAACGTTCAATTTTGGGCTCCCACAATAGGCGTAGCCGAGCAGGATTGATAACCCCATCGTAGAGCTTTTGTAGAGATTTCCAACAGTATGCTGTGCACCGCGTGACTACTTACGGATCAAAAGTTATAGGCACTGGAGCGATGGGGACCTGGTCCCAAGCCCCATGCCATCGATTTGCAGGCCCAACCTCTACGTGAAGCAAAGTTGTCTTGCCCGAGGTGCTATGGGATTCGATAATAGAAATGTGATGGATTAGGTTGTCGTCCTTTTTGTGGCTCCCGACGTACAATCTGGGATGGAAAAACAATGCAAAAGAAGAAAAGTATCCCGAAACTGATGAAAATGTTCAATTTTGGGCTCCAAAAATAGGTGCAGCCTTCCAGTCTTGCTGCCCTCATCGTAGAGCTCTCGGAGAGCTTTCCAACGGTATGTTGTTCGGCGCGTAACTCCTTACGAATAAAAAGTTATGGGCACCGGAGTGATGGAGACTTGGTCCCAAGCCCCACGCCCTCGGTTTGTAGGCTAAGCCTCTACGTGAAGCGAAGTTATCTTGCCCAAGGTACCACGGGATTCGGTAATAGAAATGTGATGGATCAGGTTGTCGTCCTTTTCACGGCTCATGACGTACGATCCGGGACAAAAAATAGTGCAAAAGAAGAAAAGTGCCCCAAAACTGATGAAAACCTTCAATTTTGGGCTCCGAAAAAAGGTGCAGCCGGGCAATCTTGCTGCCCTCATCGTAGAGCTCTTGGAAAGCTTTCCAACGGTATGCTGTGCGCCGCGTAACTCTTTCTAGATCAAAAGTTATGGGCACCGGAGTGACGGAGACCTAGTCCGAAGCCCCACGCCCTCGGTTTATGGGCCCAGCCTCTACGTGAAGCGAAGTTGTCTTGCCCAAGGTGCTATAGGATTCAGTAATAGAATTGTGATGGATTAGGTTATCGTCCTTTTCTTGGCTAACGACGTATGATCCGGGACGGAAAAACAGCAAAAGAAGAAAAGTGTTTCAAAACTGATAAAAACGTTCGATTTTGGGCTCCAAAAATAGGCGTAGTCGAGCAGGCTTGCTGCCCTCATCATAGAGCTCTTGGAGAGCTTTCCAACGGTATACTCTACGCCACGTAACTCTTTCCGGATCAAAAGTTATGGGCACCGGAGCGACAGAGACCTAGTCCTAAGCCTCACGCCCTCGGTTTTTGGGCCCAGCCTCTACGTCAAGCGAATTTGTTTTGCCCAAGATACCGTGGGATTCGGTAATAGAAATGTTATGGATTAGGTTGTCATCCTTTTCGCGGCTCACGATGTACGATCCTGGACGGAAAAACAGAGCAAAAGAAGAAAAGTATACCGAAATTGATGAAAATGTTCGATTTTGGGCTCCAAAAACAAGCGCAGCTATGCAGGCTTGATGCCCTTGTCGTAGAGAGCTCGAAGAGCTTTCCAACAGTATGCTGTGCGCCGTATAACTCTTTCCAAATCAAAAGTTATGGGCACCGGAGCGACGGAGAACTGGTCCCAAGCCCCACACTCTCGGTTTGTGGGCCCAGCCTCTAGGTCAAGCGAAGTTTTCTTGCCCAAGGTGCCGTGGGATTCGGTAATAGAAATGTGAGTGATTAGGTAGTCGTCATTTTTGCGGCTCACGACGTATGATCCTGGACGGAAAAACAGCGTAAAAGTAGAAAAGTGTTTCAAAACTGATGAATACGTTCCATTTTGGCCTCCAAAAATAGGCGCAGCTGAGCAGGCTTGCTGCCCTCATCGTAGAGCTCTCGGAGAACTTTCCAACGGTATGCTGTGCGCCACGTAACTCTATCCGGATCAAAAGTTATGGGCACCGGAGCGACGGAGACCTGGTCCCAAGCCCCACGCCCTCGGTTTGTGGGCCCAGCCTCTACGTGAAGCGAAGTTGTCTTGACCAAGGTACCGTGGGATTCGGTAATAGAAATGCGATGGATTAGGTTGACCTCATTTCCGCGGCTCATGACGTACGATCCGGGACGGAAAAACAGCGCAAAAGAAGAAAAGTGTCCCAAAACTGATGAAAACGTTAGATTTTGGGCTCCGAAAATGGGCGCAGTCGAGCATGCTTGCTGCCCTCGTTGTAGAGCTCTCAGAGAGCTTTCCAACGGTATACTGTGCGCAGTGTAACTCTTTCCAGATCAAAAGTTATGGGCATCGGAGTGACGGATACCTTGTCCCAAGCCCCACGCCCTCGGTTTGCGGTCCCAGCCTCTATGTCAAGCGAAGTTTTCTTGTCCAAGGTACCGTTGGATTAGGTAATATAAATGTGATGGACTAGGTTGTCGTCCTTTTCGCGACTCACGACATATGATCCAGGACGAAAAAACAGCGTAAAAGAAGAAAAATGTCCCAAAACTGATGAAAACGTCCAATTTTGGGCTCCAAAAATAGGTGAAGCTGAGCAGGTTTTCTACCCTCGTCGTAGAGCTCTCGAAGAGCTTTCCAACGGTATGCTGTGTGCTGCGTAACTCTTTCCGGATTAAAAGTTATAGGCACCGGATCGACGGAGACCTGGTCCCAAGCCCCACGCACTTAGTTTGTGGACCCAGCCTTTACGTGAAGCGAAGTTGTCTTGCCTAAGGTGCCGTGGGATTCGGTAATAGAAATGTGATGGTTTAGGTTGTCGTCGTTTTTGCGGCTCACGACATACGATTCGGGATGGAAAAACAGCGCAAAAGAAGAAAAGTGTTTCAAAATTGATGAAAATGTTCGATTTTGGGCTCCAAAAATAGGCGTAGCCTAGCAGGATTGCATCCCTCATCGTAAAGCTCTCGGAGAGCTTTCCAACGGCATGCTGTGCGCAGCGTAACGCTTTCTGGATCAAAAGTTATGTGCACCGGAGCGACGGAGACCTGGTCCCAAGCCCCACGCCCTCGGTTTGCTGGCCCAACCTCTACGTGAAGCGAAGTTGTCTTGCCCAAGGTAACGTAGGATTCAGTAATAGAAATGCGATGGATTAGGTTATCGCCCTTACCGCGGCTCCCGACGTACGATTCGGGACGGAAAAACAGTGCAAAAGAAGAAAAAGTGTCCAGAAATTGATGAAAACGTTCGATTTTGGGGTCTGAAAATAGGTGCAACTGAGCAAGCTTGCAACTGTCGTTGTAGAGCTCTCAGAGAGTTTTCCAATCGTATGCTGTGCGCCGCGTAACTCTTTCCAAATCAAAAGTTATAGGCATAGGAGCGACGGAGACCTGGTCCCAAGCCCCATGCCCTCGGTTTGCAGGCCCAGCCTCAATTTGAAGCGAACTTGTCTTGTCCAAGGTACCATGGGTTTCGGTAATAGAAATATGATGGATTACGTTGTCGTCCTTTTTGCGGCTCACGACGTACAATTCGGGACGAAAAAACAGTGCAAAAAAAGAAAAGTGACCCGAAACTGATGAAAACGTTCGATCACTACAAGAAAAAACGGTTTTGGCGACGGAGCGTCGCTATGCCGTCGCTTTTCGGCAAGGGCTCGGCAAGGGAGACCTTTCCCTCGCCGAATCGGCGAGGGACAAGGCCTTCCCTCGCCGATTCGGCGAGGGCCGACACTCTCCCTCGCCGATTCGGCAAGGGAGGACACTCTTCCTCGCCGAATCGGTGAGGGAAGGCCATGTCCCTCGCTGAATCAGCGAGGGACAATGTCGGCCCTCACCGATTCGGCGAGGGAACTCGCAGTCCCTCGCGAAATCGGTGAGGGAAGGCCATGTCCGTCGCCGAATCGGCGAGGGAACTCGCTGTCCCTCGCCGAATCAGCGAGGGAATTAGACGTTCCTTGCCGATTCACTTTTATGTTTAGATTGAACAAATAAAATTAGAAAATTTAAGAAAGGTCAATTCGAACAATTAGGCGACTAACAATCATTCCGCTCGCCGATTCGGCCCCAACATTTTTTACGGTACATGAAAATAGTTGTAATTTATAATTACTACAAACAATTAGTTCTAAGTTTACATTTAACAATTATGATTATTTCATATAATAATTTATGAGTGTTTTAAAAGCATTGAATTTAAATTTAATAATATGTAATAAATTTATTTTAAATAATTATACATGCAACTAGTGAGTAATTTTTTTCCTTTTTAAAATGTCCTAGATTGGCGTATACATAACTATATACAAAATTTATATTTAACGTCATGCAAAATAGAAATAATTATTTCTTTCAAATTGACATCACGAAATTATAATTAAAGCATTTTCTTATAAGAGTTAATGCATTACAAGCATAAACTTAATTTTACATTTTTGGGAATTACTAAAGGATTACATGGCGTGCATTTTTTATAATGCAACACAAGGACTTAATACCTAACCCTCCATAAAGATTACACATTATTTTCGAGGGCTTACATAAACACACCTACTTAATACCTAAAACCTTATAAAGATTACAAATTATTTTCGAGGGCTTACATAAACACACCTACTTAATACCTAACATAGTACTGCAATATCACTAATACGTAACAAGTGCACACTACACATCAGGCAGAATAACAAGTAGAATTATTCATTAACAATATATCTATATAGTAAAAGTTAAGTTTTATACCATATAACACAACAGTTTCTTTTATAATTTGTAGATGGGATCCATATAACACGACCAGAGATATTAGGAAATCACTACATGCAGGCTATTTAGAGCCTTGGACAACTTGGGCAGAGATTCCACCCGATGTGAAGGATAAATTTTTTGATTACTTTAAGGTTTGAAAAACGCATTCAATTTATATATTATATAAACATATCATGTACTTGAGATATATATCATATGTATATCATATATTTTTATTATATGATTCACAGAGGATGTACAAGTGGTATCCCTACGATGAAGCAACCGTTGCCGAGAGGTTTAGCTTTTTCGGGCAAACACGCGTAACTGATAACTTAAGCAAAGCGCGTAAACAAAATAAGAAGCCATCGTGGCTCTCGTAGGATGTATGGGATAGAATGAAAGTGGTATGGAGTAGCCAAGCATGGCAGAACAAATCCAAAAGAAACTTTGATAATATAAAGAAAAATCCATCTACGCATTATTTGGGATGTATCCCCGGACACGAATGGGCAAGGAGGATGGTAAGAATAAAGCTGACTATATTGCTATAAGTGATGAATAATGAACAATATTATCTTGTTCATTACATGTCGAGCTATCTGTTTTGGTGAATTTTTTATGTAGGCCGAAGAACGTGGGGATGAAGTGACGTTTGTTGATGTTTTCAACAAAGCTCATCAGAAGGGTGGTGATGGACCATACACAGACGCACGGGCTGAACAAACAGTGGTAAGCTAGTTTCTTTAATCTTTAGAACGTTGATGATTGATATACATAGAGTTTATACAAATGTTTTATCCACACTGACGATGAAGAACTCGTATTCGCTCACAAATTTGTTAAATTGTTTATTACACCCATAATTATGTGAAATGTGATGATGCCAAGTACATGATTGAACTTAGGTTAGTGTGTTGAATGGAAAAAACTTCTATAATCTGGCATGATTGTTTGAAACTCCCTTAAAGTTGGTTGAACGATTTAATATCTGAGAAAGTTTAGTAGGTAAATATTAGAATTGTATTATAATCAGAATTATAGACATAGTATTTCAATAGCAAATGAAAGGGCATGCATGAATATACAATTTTGTTTAGTAGAAACAGTTTGATTGCCTTAGAAACTTGTTTAATATTCATTGTATTTGACTGTCAATGCTTGTATCTTGGGTTGTGGCTATATCTTCAGATAATACAGGTAACTGGTTACTTCATAGTACAGAGGAGATTCTGTCCGTTTGTGGGGTCCAAAAATTTTAAGGGAATTTGTTAATTGTTGATTACAAGCTTAATTATATGAAATGTAATGATGGCAATGGGGCAATTGAACTTAGGTTCAAGTGTTGAATGGTTAAAACTTGAGTAATCATACATTCTTGTTTGCTACTAAGTTAAAGTTAAATCCGATATGTTAGATTGATATGATAATCGGAATTATAGCGGTAGTATTGAAATAGATAATGGAAATGCATACATGAATGTAAGATTTTGTTTAATATTTCATTGTGTTTGAGTGTGAATGCAATGTATATTGCGTTGTGGCTATTTCTTCTGAGTGCAGGTAATTAGTTAGCCCACGGTACAGAGGAGATTCTGTCCGTTATTCAGGTCGGTCCAAACTTACCCTTTTAGCATGGGGTATTGTCGGACTGCGACATTTTATGAAATTAAATGTATGTTTTCCCTACTGCTTGTTTTGTTTGTTTCTCTGATGGTTTGGCCATTATATTTTTGGTATGAATCCGAAATTTTCAATATTATATTATTGATGTCTCTACGTGTTGATATTTGTGCGTTACAGGCTCGATACACAAAACTGCTTCAACAAGCATCACAACCAACCGAGGCATCTGAATCCGGTTCAACTCCAACTCCTGTTGATCGTAATGCATTATTTTTTGAGGTAGTTGGTAGACCACGCAAGGGTCGTTTATGTGGGATCACAAGTCTCTGTGGCGTCTACATCAAATAGTTACCCTACTACCGAAAGCCACATCACGCAAAGAGATCTCCAGGAGGCAGTTGCTCGAGCCACAGCATCTTTGGAAAGCAAGTTGGAACAAAGCAACGAGGCGTACTGCAAGCTGCAAGACAAGATGGACAAGAATAACGAGGCGTACCTCAATCTGCAAGAGAAGCTGGATAAGCAGAACGAGGCATACTACAAACTCCAACAAGAACATTCATCACAGCTCCGTGATGTCCAAGCACAACTAGCACTACTTGCTTCACGGTTACCTGACCCTGCACAACAACAGTGTTCGTCATCTGCGTCTTCGTCTTCGTCTTCATCTGCGAATGATGGTCAAATTGGGTTGAATTTATAACTTTTTTACTGTTATGACATTATAAAACTCTATTACAATCGGACTGTAATAACTATTAAGTTTACTTTGAACAATATTATTAGATATTTATTAGCTAATTCGATAAATATGTGCATTAGACATTATTTTTTTAGTATTAAATATTTAATTGACAGGTCAAACAACTTATTATTATAATGGATATTGTTACAAATATAAATTTACATTTGTGCCAAGGGTCGGCAAGGGACAAGTAATCAAGAGTCCGGCGAGGGCATGACGAGGGACCAAAAAAGGCGAGGGCACGGCGAGGGACGAAAAAGGCGAGGGCACGGCGAGGGACGAAAAAGGCGATGGCACGGCAAGGGATGAAAAAGGCAAGGGCTAATTGTCCTCGCATAGTCGTCGCCGAAATGGTCACTCGCCGAGTCGCCGCCGAATAGCGTGGGCTCGGCAAGGGACTGCAATTCACCGACGAAGGTTTCGACGAGGGAAGGTTCCCCTCGCCGGGCCCTCGCCTAAAGGGTCATGGTAAGGGCCCGGCGAGGGGAATCTTCCCTCGCCGAAACTGATTTTTCTTGTAGTGGATTTTGGGCTTTGAAAATAGGCGCAGTGTGAGGCCCGACCCCGAATAACGTGTGTTACCTTGATTTGCGTGCCATAGATCCAGAATTATATGACTAACCTTGGATTATGTGCCATGTCTTGGTTTTCGTGCATGCTTCGTCATTTGTGCCTAGAATTATGTGCCCTAATCCTCAACTTACGTGCTCTGACTTCGAATTGCGTGCGTTACCTCGTTTCGTGGGCCCTGACCTTGAATTGTGTGTCTTAACCTAGGTTTAAGAGTCGTACCTCGATTTACATGCATTTACTTGAAAAACGTGCATTCATCTCGTAGTTCGTGTCCACCTCGTGATTCGTGCCTCATATTGATTTCGGTTCGTGCCTCGTAGTGCGTATCCTAAACCTCGAACTGTGTGCTTACACGCTAATCAAGAAAGAATCCTACACAATCCACTAACTAATATTATATTCATAATTCAAATTCTCTACAAACTCTACTAACAATAAAATAATACTAAACTATTCCTACATTTCCCACTATCTATTATTCTATTCATAATTCAACTCATCAACAAACATTCCTATATTTTATTCTACCTAGATTCCCTAAATTCCCAACATTCCTATGACAATTCTATGACAAAAATGCATAAAAATTAACCCAAAACCCTACCCAATGCACCCAAAATCTCGACACATGCATATGCCCATGCTAGGATGATTCAAATTGTGCTTCTTGGAGACACAAATCTGATTTTTGCATGCCCAAGGCCAACATTTGCATCAACAATTGCAAAAGCTTCTATTTTCTCTCATTTCTCTCACTCTCCTCATATTTCTCTCTCTCCCTCTCATTCTCTCTCTCTCAATCTCAGTTTTGGCTGAGTTCATACACTCCATAGCTTATCTTCATCATTCCATGGTTCATCAAGGCAAGCTAGAAGCTAAGGAACACGATTAAACAAGCTAGGATGCAAGAAACACACATGCAAGCTCTTTGAGTCACCATTTCGGCCTAGGTGAGTCTACTAGCTTCCATTTATTTTCTTCTTGTTCTAACCACATGCATCTACTAAGAACTTGATCACTAAACTAGGAAAAATAGAGAGAAATCGGGTGGTGTCTTGGCTAAGCAAGGAAGAAGAAGAAATTTGTGCTTCATCAAGTTTTGTGCATCTTCTTGTTGATTTGCTAAGGTGAGGGCTAAAACTTCTTGAAAATCTTTCAAAAATCCACATGCATGCTCTTAAATGTATGTCTTTGCTTCTGTACTTGAGTTATTTGTGTGTTCATAAGCTTTTACAACCATGCATGGCAAGATTTTGGCTTGAAGATGATGTTAGATGAAATCGGGTTTGGTGACAGCTCTCTGACTTGTTGTTTCGAGGTGAGTTTGGCTAGGCAAATGATGTTGAAAATTCATGAAAATTGGTAGGTAACTAGTTTTGCCAGGTTTGAACATTTTTCAAAGAAATAGGACAAAGCTAATTTTGATTCTAAGGTCCTCAAAATGGCAAATCATTAAAATGTGTCCAAATCTGGAAGTCTGGAAAAAATGAAGCAGGTTTTGGCAGATGCACTGACCTTGTAGAACGAACCAGTTTTGACTTAGTAAATGATGTCCAAAATGCATGAAATTTTGTGTACTACTAGGTTTTTCAGTTCTGGACATTTTTTTCAGACATGAACTAAGTCTAAATCCGACCCTAATGACCTCAAACACGACAATTATTGAAATGTGTGCAAATATGGACAGTTTTGTGCAATCCCACTGTTTTGGCTATAACTATTGATCTCGAACTCCAAATGATGCAAGGTTTGTTTCTGATTGTTTGTTGTAACTTTTCTTGTGGTATTAAATGCTTTAATTATTGGGGATGTTGAATTAATTGATGCATGGCTTGAGATTGATTTTGAGTTGACTTGAGGCTTAATCGCACGGGTAAGCACGAAATGGAAACCCTAGTGACTAGGTGAACTTGCTAAGTGTTGATCCTTTGAATATTGAGTGCAATTATATGTTTAGTAGGCTGCCCGTAGTTGCCCTTATAGCCTAAAGGTGATTTTGATCATTGCATGTTGACAAATAGGCCTTTCTTGCGTCCAAACCCATGTAGATTGTTGTTGCATGTTGAATATCGTTATTATTTGATTACATGGACTTCGAAATGAGTTATATGACTTGATTTACGTGCATTGCATGGCCGCCCATTTAATTTTCATATAACTCCATATGCCTTTCAAGTGAAATTACTTGTCTATTCGTGTCTCGCTTGTTTACTTGTCAATGTGCAATCTTATGACTATCCGGAGGCAACCTACTTTGTTGTCCTCCTAATGTGATATATTAAATGTCATGAATGTGCATTGCATACAACGTTGCAACCTTTCATTCTAGTGTGGTAGCGTTCACGCACACCAGGCGGCATCGGGCTTGCCGGTGCAACCGTGACTACCATTGTCCAATTCCCTCTCTCGCTTGGGGGCTAGACTTCCTCGAAGAGTTGAGTCATAGGATTTCGGGGTACATCCGAAGTACACCCACTTGGCGTGATAAAGGGATGATTTGTAGTCGGCCGCAACAACTGAGAGCAAAAGCTCACTGTATCCTTTTACTATATGTATAAGTATTCTCGCTTGGTTCCTAGAGGACCTCAGGGAGGAAAGACTGGTAATTGTGTTCCTTTACTTTATATTATTGTTATGTACTTAATTGCGTACATTTATGCTTACAAAAAGATTTTCATAAGTTGAACTGGAAAATGAGTTTCAAAACCTATTACTTGTTCCCCCTCGCTGAGTTCATAAGGACTCACCCTTTTTTTGTCACAGGTACAGCAGATTTGGAACAGATACCGAAGTGAATATGCTTGTTGACGATTCCTTGGAGTGACTACATGCTTTTGTGCTTTGCCTGAAAGTGGTTGCTATATGGATGTTGAGTTTGATTGCAAACTATTAATTTTATTGATGTAAATGACCCCGTTGTAATTTGGGTCTAATTTTGGGATTGTACTATCTATAACCGGACGAACTTCTTATTTGGTTATTTGCCTTCATTATCTTGAATAGTAACTATCGTAGGCAATTAAACCACTAGGTAAAAAATCAACTAAGTCAATTCGATCTAATTCCACTTAGGTGCTTATTTGTAAACTAAAGAATAATAGGTACTTGCATGATAGGAAATTGATAAATAAACGGGACATAGTTATCATGCTAGGCTTATTAACCAAACGAGACCTTCAAGATAGACTACTAGGCATATTGGTTGATGAGACAAAATAGGAGTCCTTAATGGAATTGGATTAATGATTGGAATAATTGAGGCATTTAGAAATTAGGTCAAACAAAAAGGTCCTAACTACAACCGTTATGCTGTCGGTTTTCTGGACGATTTGTGGAGTTTAGGCTAAAATGTTAAGTGTTAAACCCTCTTGAACGATTAAGTACGTGATATGACTTGAATGTTTAGATCACACCCTAGTCTAACCTTCATAGGTCGGGTTGGGGCATGACACGCAGCTGACCATGTTTGCTGCCCCTGTCGTAGAGCTCTCAGAGACCTTTCCAACGGTATGCTGTGCACCGCGTAACTCTTTACGAATCAAAAGTTCAGGGCACCAGAGCGACGGAGACCTGGTCCCAAGCCCTAGGGCCTCGGTTTGCAGGCCCAGCCTCTACGTGAAGCAAAGTTGTCTTGTCCAACGTGCCGTGGGATTCGGTAATAGAAATATGATGGATTACGTTGTCGTCCTTTTCGCGGCTCAAGACGTATAATTCGGGACGGAAAAACAGTGCAAAAGAAGAAAAATGACCTGAAACTGATGAAAACATTCGATTTTGGGCTCTGAAAATAGGTGCAGCTGAGCAAGCTTGCTATCCCTGTCGTAGAGTTCTCGGAGAGCTTTCCAACGGTATGCTGTGCGCTGTGTAACTCCTTACGGATCAAAAGTTATGGGCACCGGAGTAACGGAGACCTGGTCCCAAGCCCCAGGCCCTCGGCTTGCGCACCTAGCTTCTATGTGAAGTGAAGTTGTCTTGTCCAAGGTACCGTGGGATTCGGTAATAGAAATATGATGGATTACGTTGTCGTCCTTTTCGCGGCTCACGACGTACAATTTGGGACGGAAAAATAGTGCAAAAGAAGAAAAGTGACCCGAAACTATGAAAACGTTCAATTTTTGGCTCCGAAGATAGGCACAGCCTAGCAGGCTTTCTGCCCCCGTCGTAGAGCTCTCGTAGAGCTTTCCAACGGTATGCTCTGCACTGCGTAACTCTTTACGGATCAAAAGTTACAGGCACCGCAGCGACAGAGACCTGGTCCCAAGCCCCAAGCCCTCGGTTTGCGGGCCCAGCCTCTACATGAAGCGAAGTTGTCTTGTCCAAGGTACCGTGGGATTCGGTAATACAAATATGATGGATTACGTTGTCGTTCTTTTTACGGCTCACAACATATAATTCGGGACAGAAAAACATTGCAAAAGAAGAAAAGTGACCCGAAACTGATGAAAACATTCAATTTTGGAGTCTGAAAATAGGCGCAGTCGAATAGGTTTGCTGCCCCCGTAGTAGAGCTCTCGTAGAGCTTTCCAACAGTATACTGTGCGCTGCATAACTCTTTACGGATCAAAAGTTATGGGCGCTGGAGCGACAGAGACCTGGTCCCCAAGGCCCATGCCCTCGATTTGCGGGCCCGCCTCTACGTGAAGAGAAGTAGTCTTGTCCAAGGTACCATGGGATTCGGTAATGGAAATATAATAGATTACGTTGTCATCCCTTTCGCGGCTCACGACATACAATTCGGGACGAAAAAATTGTGTAAAAGAAGAAAAGTGACCCGAAACTGATGAAAACGTTCGATTTTGGGCTTCAAAAATAGGCGTAGCCAAGCAAGCTTGTTTCTCCCGTCGTAGAGCTCTCGGAGAGCTTTCTAATGGTATGCTTTGCACCGCTCAACTCCTTACGGATCAAAAGTTATGGGCACCGGATAGACGGAGACTTGGGCCTAAGCCCTACGCCCTTGGTTTGTGGGCCCAGCCTCTACTTGAGGCGAAGTTGTCTTGTCCAAGGTGCCATGGGATTCGGTAATAGAAATATGATGGATTACGTTGTCGTCCTTTTCGCGGCTCACGATGTATGATCCGGGACGGAAAAACAGTGCAAAAGAAGAAAAATATCCCGAAACTGATGACAACGTTCAATTTTCGGCTATAAAAATAGGCGCAGCTAAGCAGGCTTGTTGCCCCTGTCGTAGAGCTCTCGGAGTACTTTCCAACGGTATGCTGTGCGCCGAGTAACTCCTTGCGGATCAAAAGTTATGGGCACCGGAGCGACGGAGACCTGGTCCCAAGCCCTACGCACTTGGTTTGCGGGCCCAGCCTCTACTTGAGGCAAAGTTGTCTTGTCCAAGGTGCCGTGGGATTCGAAAATAGAAATATGGTGGATTACGTTGTCGTCCTTTTCGCAGCTCACGACGTACGATGCGTGACGGAAAAAGAGTGCAAAAGATGAAAAGTGACCCAAAACTGATGAAATCAATAGATTTTGGGCTCCGAAAACAGGCTCAGCCGAGCAATCTTACTACCCCCGTTGTAGAGATCTCTGAGAGCTTTCCAACGGTATGTTGTGCGCCACGTAACTCCTTACGGATCAAAAGTTATGGGTATCGGAGCGACGGAGACCTGGTCCCAAGCCCCAGGCCCTCGGTTTGCGGGCCCGGCCTCTACGAGAAATGAAGTTGTCTTGTCTACGGTAACATAGGATTCGGTAATAGAAATATGATGTGTGAGGCCCGACCCCGATTTGCGTGCGAAACCTAACTTCGTGTGCCCTAACCTAGATTTGCGTGCCATGACCTATGTTTGAGAATTGTATTTAGTTTTGTGTGCCTTGCATTGAATTTCGTGCATTCATATAGAGTTACGTGCGTTTACTTGAAAAACATGCATTCGTCTCGTAGTTCGTGTCCTACCTCGAAGTGCGTACCCTAAACCTAGGAAAGCGTGCCTTCACGCTAATCAAGAAAGAATCTTACACGAAGCACTAGACTATTAAACAATCTTACAAAATCCACTAACAATATAATAATCCAAATTCCATTCACTAGAAGACAAAAAAGGCACCAAACACTAGACATTCCTTATTCTTTATTCTTTGTTCTTTTTGCATTTTCAACACACAACAATTAACACCAAAAAGATGACACAAATTCAGCCATTTTATTAGCCTTGGCCGACCATACCATGGTCTTGTACAAGGTTTGAGCAAAATTTCTTTATTCTAATGCATGCCAAGACAACTTATGACACAAAGGCATTAAAAATTGCTCAAAAAATCCTTCCACTTGCACAAATTTTCGGCCACTTCATCCTTGCCCATCCTAGCAATTTCAAAATATCACATTGGAGACACAAATGCAGAATTTTTGAAGCCCAAGGCCGACATTCCCCTTGAAGATGCAAAAGGCTTCCTTGTTTGTCATTTTCTTCACTTCTTTCTTCACATTTCTCTTTCCTCTTCATTCTCTCTCTCCATTTTCGGTTCTTGGCTGAGTTTTCTACCTCCTTAGCTTGTCTTCTTCACATCTTGGTTGAGCAAGGTCGAGTAGCCATCGAGAAACCCAAGCAAACAAGTTAGAGCTCGAAATCACTCTTGCATGTGCATTTGAAGCTTCATTTCGGCCTAGGTGAGTTACTAAGCATCCATTTCTTTTCTTCAAGTTCTAATTACTTGCATGCACTAAGAGATTTCTTATTAAGCTAGGAAAAATAGAGAAAAGCTAGTAGGTTTTCGGCTAGGCAAAGGAAAGGAGAAGATTTGAGCTTCAACAAGGTTGTTGTGCATCTTTTGATTGATTGCAAAGGTGAGGGTTAAAAGCTTTTGAAAACTCTTTGAAATTTCACATGCATGTTCACAAATGAGTATATTTGCTTCTGTACTTGAGTTATGTGGTCGTCCATGAGCTTAAACAACCATGCATGGCAAGAACTTGGCTTGAAAATGATGCTAGGTGAAGTCGAATTTATGTGACAGCTCTCTGACCAGTCTGTTCGAGGTAAGTTTAGGTAAGCAAATGATGTTGGAAATGCTTGAAAATTGGTGGGTGACTAGTTTGGACAGTTTTGAACATTTTTCCCAGAAATAGGTCGAAGCAAATTTTGACTCTATGGTCCTCAAAATGGCAAATCATTAAAATGTGACCAAATCTGGAAATCTGGAAAAAATGAATCAGGTTTTGGCAGATGCACTGACCTTGTGGAACGAATCATATTTGACTTAGTAAATTTTGTCCAAAATGCATGAAAATTGGTATGCTTCTAGATTTGTCAGTTATGGACAACTTTGTCAGAAATAGACCAAAGCTAAAAATGACTCTAAGGACCTCAAAAACGTCATTTTCTGAAAGGTGTGCAAATCTGGACAGTTTTGTGTTACCTCACTGTTTCGGTTATAACTAATGATTCTGAACTCCAATTGATGCAAGGCTTGTTTCTGATTTTAGTTAACTTCTTAAGCTTTAATTTGACATCTTATTCACTGAATTTGGAGATTGTTTGATTATCCTATTGATTATGAGAAAACAGCCTATTGCAGTGAGTGTTCCACTTAGCTATGTGCTTGGAAAACTATTGTAACCTCTTTTGTGGCACTAGTTGCTTGGAATTGTGGTGTTGGAATATTATGTGGACTGTTTTAAGCACTTGAGGATGTATGAATTGAATGATGTATGACTTGGGAATGATGTTAAGTTGACTTAGGGTTTGATCGCACGATTATGCATGAATGGAAACCCTAATGACTAAGTATTCTTGCTAGTGTTAACCATTGGACATTGTGAGGAAACTGTACGTTGCGTGGGCTGCCCGTAAATGTTTTATAACTTTAAAAGTGATCTTGACCATTGCATGTTGACAAATAAGCTTTTCTCGCATTTGAACCCTTGTTGATATCACTGCATGTTAAGTAATCTTATCACTTGATTGCGTGGACTTTTAATGAGTTATATGGCCTGTTTTACATGTGTTACATGGCTGCCCTTTTAATTTCCATATAACTCTATATGCCTTTCAAGTGAAATTTCCTGTCTTATCATGTCCTGTCTGTTTATCTGTCAATGTGCAATCTTATGACTGTCCGGAGGCAACCTACTTTGTTGTCCTCCTTCTGTGATATATATTATATGTCATAAATGTGCATTGCATACAAGGTTGCAACCTTTCCTGTCGGCATGGTAGCGATCATGTACGCCGGGCGGCATCGGGCTTGCCGGTGATACCATGACCACCATGGTCCCATTCCCTCTCTCGCTTGGGGGCTAGACTTCCTCGGAGAGTTGGGTCGTAGGATTTTGGGGTACATCCGGAGTACACCCACCTAGTGTGTTTGGGGGATGATTAAAAGTCGGCCGCAACAATTGATCCTGGATCTGATCTGAGAGAAAAAACTCACCGTATCCTTTTATTATGTGTATAGTACTCCCGCTTGGATCCTAGAGAACCTCGGGGAGGAAAGACTGGTATTCCTGTTTCTGTATTTGTATTTCTATACTTGTATTTCTGTTGTATTCATGTTTGAAAAAGGGATTCTCATAAGTTTAACCGGAAAATGAGTTTCAAAACTTATTTCTCGTTCCCCCTCGCTGAGTTCATAAGGACTCACCCTCTTTTATCATCTCAGGTGAAGAAGAACAGGTACAGGAACCCGAGGATAATGTACCTAATGATGAACCCCTGGAGTGATTGCCTATTATTGTTGTTTGCTTGAACATGACTACTTTTGTACCTTGTGCTGCTTGAAGACTATTTATCTTATGTTGTTGTTGTCGTTAATGTAAAAGACCCCCGTTGTAATTTGGGGTCTAATTTTGGGTTGTACTTATTTTAAGTAGACTGATACTAGACATGACACTACTATGATCGTTTTGCTTTTACTACCGCTAGTATCTATCACAAGTTATGATGCTTAGTTAAGGAATAGGTTAATGAACTTATCCAATCTCAGCAGGTACTCATTAATAAGCTAAGATCAACAGGTATATTTTGAAACGAGGATAAATGGACAAACGAGACATAGTATCATTCTAGGTTATAAATCAAACGGGACGTCGAAATAACCGATAGGCAAATCAATTGATGATAAAACAGTAAACTATAGTCGGGAATGAATTTGAATTGAAAGTTTTGAGGCTGTTAGAAAATTTAGGTCAAAACAAAGAGCCCAATTACAGCCGTTATGCTGCCGGATTTTCAGAAAAATTTTGGAGTCTAGAATAAAACGTTAAGTGTTAAACCTCCTAGAATGATTAAGAATGTGAAAGGACTTGAATGTTTAGATCACACCCTAGTCTAACCTTTATAGGCCGGGTTGGGGCGTGACATGATGGATTACGTTGTCGTCCTTTTCGTGGCTCATGACGTACAATTCGGGACGAAAAAACTATACAAAAGAAGAAAAGTGACCCAAAACAGATGAAAACGTTCAATTTTGGGCACTGAAAATAGGCACAACCGAGCAAGCTTGTTGCCCCCATCGTAGAGCTCTCAGAGAACTTTCCAACGGTATGCTGTGCACCGCGTAACTCCTTACAGATCAAAAGTTATGGGCACCAGAACGACGGGGACCTGGTCCCAAGGTGTAGGCCCTCGGTTTGCGAGCCTAGCCTTTACATGAAGCGAAGTTGTCTTGTCCAAGGTACCATGGGATTCGGTAATAGAAATATTATGGATTACATTGTCGTCCTTTTCGCGGCTCACGAAGTACAATTCAGGACGGAAAAATTGGGCAAAAGAAGAAAAGTGACCCAAAATTGATGAAAACGTTCTATTTTGGGCTCCGAAAATAGGCGCAGCCAAGCAGGCTTGCTGCCCCCATCGTAGAGCTCTCGAAGAGCTTTCCAACGGTATTCCATGCACCGCGTAACTCCTTACGGATCAAAAGTTATGGGCACCGGAGCGACGGAGACCTGGTCCTAAGCCCAACAACCTTGGTTTGCGGGCCCAGCCTCTACTTGCGGTGAATTTGTCTTGTCCAAGGTGCCATGGGATTCGGTAATAGAAATATGATGGATTACGCTGTCGTCCTTTTCACGGCTCACGACGTATGATCCGGGACAGAAAAATAGTTCAAAAGAAGATAAGTGACCTGAAACTGATGAAATTGTTCGATTTTGGGCTCTGAAAATTGGCGCAGCCGAGTAGGCTTGCTGCCCTCGTCGTAGAGGTCTCGGAGTGCTTTCCAACAGTATGTTGTGCGCCGTGTAACTCCTTACAGATCAAAAGTTATGGGCACCGGAGCGACGGAGACCTCGTTCCAAGCCCCATGCCTTCAATTTGCGGGCCCAGCCTCTATGTGAAGCGAAGTTGTCTTGTCCAAGGTACCGTGGAATTCAGTAATAGAAATATGATGGATTAGGTTGTCGACCTTTTCGCAGTTCACGCCATACGATTAGGGATGGAAAAACAGTGCAAAAGAAGAAAAGTGACCCAAAACTGACGAAATTGTTCAATTTTAGGCTCTGAAAATAGGCACAGCCTGGCAAACTTGCTGCCCTCGTCGTAGAGCTCTCGGAGAGCTTTTCAACGATATGCTGTGCGCCGCGTAACTCCTTACGAATCAAAAGTTATGGGCACCGAAGCGACAGAGACCTAGTCCTAAGCCCCAGGCCCTCGATTTGCGGGCCCAGCGTATACGTGAAGCGAAGTTGTCTTGTCCAAGGTACAGTGGGATTCGCTAATAGAAATATGATGGATTACGTTGTCGTCATTTTCGCGGATCACGACGTACAATTCAGGACAGAAAAATTGTACAAAAGAAGAAAAGTAACCCAAAACTGATAAAAACGTTTGATATTGGGCTCTGAAAATAGGCGCAGCTAAGCAGGCCTGTAGCCCCCGTCGTAGAGCTCTCAGAGAGCTTTCCAACGGAATGTTGTGCCCCGTATAACTCCTTACGGATAAAAAGTTATGGGCATTGGAGCGACGGAGACCTGGTCCCAAGCCCTACGCCCTTGGTTTGCGGTCCCAGCCTCTACTTGAAGTGAAGTTGTCTTGTCATCGGTGCCGTGCGATTCGGTAATAGAAATATGATGGATTAGGTTGTCGTCCTTTTCGCGGTTCACGCTGTACGATCCGGGACGAAAAAAGAGTGTAAAAGAAGAAAAGTGACCCGAAACTGACGAAATCGTTCAATTTTGGACTCCGAAAATAGGCGTAGCCTAGCATGCTTGCCACCCTCGTCTTAGAGCTCTCAGAGAGCTTTCCAACAATATGCTGTGTGCCGCGTTACTCCTTATGGATCAAAAGTTATGGGCACCGGAGCGACGGAGACCTGGTCCTAAGCCCCAGGCCCTTGGTTTGCGGGCCCAACGTCTACATGAAACAAAGTTGTCTTGTCCATGTTTATGTGGGATTCGGTAACAGAAATATGATGGATTACGTTGTCGTCCTTTTTGCGGCTCACGACGTACAATTCGGGATGAAAAAATTGTTCAGAAGAAGAAAAGTGACTCGAAACTGATGAAAACGTTTGATTTTGGTCTCCGAAAATAGGCGCAGCCAAGCAGGCCTGCAACCCTCGTCGTCGAGCTCTCGTAGAGCTTTCCAACGGTATGTTGTGCCTTGTATAACTCCTTACGGATCAAAAGTTATGGGCACCGGAGTGACTGAGACCTGGTCCCAAGCCCTACGCCCTTGGTTTGCCGGCCCAGCCTCTACTTGAGGCAAAGTTGTCTTGTCCAAGGTGCAATGGGATTTGATAATAGAAATATGATGGATTAGGTTGTCGACCTTTTCGCGGTTCACGCCGTACGATCAGGGACGGAAAAATAGTGCAAAAGAAGAAAAGTGACCCAAAACTGACGAAATCATTCAATTTTGGGCTCCAAAAATAGGCACAGCCTGGCAAACTTGCTGCCCTCATCGTAGAGCTCTCGGAGAGCTTTCCAACGGTATGCTGTGCGCCGCGTAACTCCTTACGAATCAAAAGTTATGGGCACCGAAGCGACAGAGACCTGGTCCCAAGCCCCAGGCCCTCGGTTTGTGGGCCCAGAGTCTACGTGAAGTGAAGTTGTCTTCTCCAAGGTACTGTGGGATTTGGTGACATAAATATGATAGATTACGTTGTCGTCCTTCTCGCAGCTCACGATGTACAATTCGGGACAGAAAAATTGTGCAAAAGAAGAAAAGTGACCCGAAACTGATGAAAATGTTCAATTTTGGGCTCTGAAAATAGACACAGCCAAGTAGGTCTGCATCCTTTGTCGTAGAGCTCTTGGAGAGCTTTCCAACGGTATGTTGTGCCCTGCATAACTCCTTACAGATCAAAAGTTATGGGCACCGGTGCGACAGAGACCTGGAACCAAGCCCTACGCCCTTGGTTTGCGGGCCCAGCGTCTACTTGAGCAAAGTTGTCTTGTCCTAGGTGCTGTGGGATTCGGTAATAGAAATATGATGGATTAGGTTGTCGTCCTTTTCCCTGCTCACGACGTGCGATCCGGGACAGAAAAACAGTGCAAAAGAAGAAAAGTGACCCGAAACTAATGAAATCATTCGATTTTGGGCTCCGAAAATAGGCGCAGCCCAGCAAGCTTGTTGCCCTTGTCTTAGAGCTCTCGGAGAGCTTTCCAACGGTATACTGTGCGCCGCGTAACTCCTTACAGATCAAAAATTATGGGCACTGGAGCGACGGAGACCTGGTCCTAAGCCCCAGGCCCTCGATTTGCGGGCCCAGCATCTACGTGAAGCGAAGTTGTCTTGTCCAAGGTACCGTGGCATTTGCTAATAGAAATATGATGGATTACGTTGTCGTCCTTTTCGCGGCTTACGACGTACAATTCAGGACAGAAAAATTGTGCAAAAGAAGAAATGTGACCCAAAACTGATGAAAACGTTTGATATTGGGCTCTGAAAATAGGTGCAGCTAAGCAGGCCTGTAGCCCCCGTCGTAGAGCTCTCAGAGAGCTTTCCAACGGAATGTTGTGCCTCGCATAACTCCTTACGGATGAAAAGTTATGGGCATTGGAGCGACGGAGACCTGGTCTCAAGCCCTACGCCTTTGGTTTGCGGGCTCAGCCTCTATTTGAGGCGAAGTCATCTTGTCCAAGGTGCAATGGGATTCGGTAATAGAAATATGATGGATTAGGTTGTCGTCTTTTTTGCGGCTCACGAAGTACGATCCGGGACGGAAAAACAATGCAAAAGAAGAAAAGTGACCCGAAAATGATAAAATCGTTCGATTTTGGGCTCCGAAAATAGGTACAGCTGAGCAGGCATGCTTCCCTCGTCGTAGAGCTCTCGGAGAGCTTTCCAACGGTATGCTGTGCATCGCGTAACTCCTTACGGATCAAAAGTTTTGGGCAATGGAGTGACGAAGACCTTGTCCCAAGCCCCAGGCCCTTAGCTTCCGGGCCCAGCCTTTACCTGAAGTGTCACGCTCCAACCCAGCCTATGGAGGCTAGACTAGGGAATGACCTAATTCTTTTATGCTATTTGTACGACTTGGTCATTTCTTACAATTAATACTTAACGTTGATTTAGAACTCCAAAAGATTTTCCAGAAATTCAGCAGCATGACGGCAATATTTAAGACCTTTGGTTTGACCTATTTTCTAAAATGCCTAAAAACTTCCAATCGTTGATTTGATTCCCACTAAGATTCCTATTTTGTCATCAACCGATATGCCTACTAATTTATCTTGAAAGTCTCATTTGGTTAATAAGCTTAGCTTGATAACTATGTTCCATTTATTTGTCAATTTACTATTATTCAAGTCCCTATTATCCTTTAGGGTACAGGTGAGTACCTAAGTGAAATTAGATAGAGTTAACTTAGTAGATTAATCATCTAGTGGTTTAAACGCCTACGATAACTACTATACAAGATAATGAAAGCAAATAACCAAATAAAGAGTTCGTCCGGTTATAGATAGTACAATCCCAAAATTAGACCCAAATTACAACGGGGTCATTTACATCAACAAAATAAATATTCTTCAAAGCAAACACAACGTTCACAAAATAGCCACTATCAAGCAAGGCACATAAAGCACGTAATCACTCCAAGGATTCATCAACAAGCACATTCTCCTCGGGTACCTGTTCCTGATTTTCTTCACCTGTGATGATAAAAGAGGGTAAGTGCTTATGAACTCAGCAAGGGGGAATGAGAAATATATTTTGAAACTCTTTTCTAGTTAAACTTATGAAAAACCCTTTTTGAAAGCATGACATATAACACAAGTAAGTTTATAACATAATATAAATGTAAATGAGCACATTTACCCGTCTTTTCTCCCCGAGGTCCTCTAGGAACCAAGCGAGAGTACTTAAACACATAGTGAAAAGGATACGGTGAGCTTTCTCTCTCAAGATCGATCGGTGAGCATTTGCTCTCAAGATCATTTCTGATAACAGTTGTTGCGGCCGGCTTCAATCATCCACTTATCACGCCAAATGGGTGTACTTCGGATGTACCCTGAAATTCTACCACCTAACTCTCTGAGGAAGTCTAGCCCCCAAGCGAGAGAGGGAATTTGACCATGGTAGTCACGGTAGCACCGGCAAGCCCGATGCCGCCCGGCGTGCGTGAAACGCTACCATGCCAAAATGAAAGGTTGCAACCTTGTATGCAATGCACATGTATGCCATTTAACATTTCACATTGAGAGGTCAACAAAGTAGGTTGCCTCTTAGCAAGTATATGATCACATTTTGACATATTGGCATATAAGGCATTATAAGAACATGTAATCATTTCATATATCAATTTGAAAGAAATTAAACTTCCACGGGAAGCCAAGTATTCATGTTCAAATAAGCCATAGAATGTCTTTTAACAATTCACATTAGGAGGACAACAAAGTAGGTTGCCTCCGAGCAAGTATAAGATCGCATATTGACAAGTAAACGAATGAGGCATGCTTAACACGAATTTTCACTTTGTAAAACACATAGGGTTATATGAACATTAAACGGGCAGCCATGTAACACATGTAAATCAAGTCATATAACTCATTTCGGGGTTCACGTATCAAGTATTAAGATCATACAAGCATGCAACGACGTTTACATGAGACCGGGTGCAAGAAGAGTTTACTTATCAACATGTAATCATCGGGAATCATATTTAGAGTTATAAAAACAATTTTGGGCAGCCCATTAACATTCCTCAACATCAATTTATAATTCACACAAGAGTAGTCTATGACTTGGGAGTCTACGGGGCCATTAGGGTTTACAAGGCCGTGCTCGGGGTTGGTTTTGTTTGCTAAGCCCACAAGTAACACTTAAACCATTTCAAGCATACTTAATATGTATTAGGCAGCCTACTAACCACAAAATTGAACGCATTTAGCCATAGGATCATCACTTAACAAGTTTTCATAAGCAATAGGGCCTTAATTCCTTGCTTACACATGCGGTTAAGCAAACCATTCATCAATTAGTGATCCCAACTCATACATCAGTCAAATTAAGCAACCTCAACCAGACACAACAGTCCACACAACATCTAAGTGCCACAATTCCAAGCATTCAATACCACAAGAGAAGTTACAACATGTTTCAAAGCATATCACTAAACAAAACCTCACTGCAATGGTCTGTTTTCCCACATTCGATTAGACAAGCAAACAATCTCCAATTTCAGTGAAAAAAATCTCAAATTAAATCTTAATGAGTGATTTAAGTCTAGGAACAAACCTTGCATCATTTGGAGTTCGGATTTAGGAGTTATGACCAAAACCGTGAGACTACTCAAAACTGTCCAATTTTAGACACATTACGAGTTTTACTATTTTTGAAGGTCTTAGATTCAGAATTGGCTTTGGTCTATTTCTGACAAAAATGTCCAGAATTGCAAAATATAGAAATATCCCAATTTTCATGCATTTTTACCAACATATACTAGGTCAAAAATGCTTCGTTCTACAAAGTCAGTAATCTGCCAGAAACCTATTTCATATTTCTAGATTTTCCAGATTTAGACACCTTTCGATATTTTGCCATTTTGGAGGCCTTAGAGTCAAAATTGGCCTTGGCCTATTGCTATGAAAAATACTCAGAATTGGAAAAACTAGTCACCGACCAATTTTCACGCATTTTTAACATCATTTACTAGGCCAAATGCACTTCGCTCTACCAAGTCAGAAATTTGCCAGCTACATGATTTTACCCATCTTCAAGTTCTAGCCAAAAATCTAGCCATGCATGGTCATAGATGCTCATATACACACATATACAACAACTACAGAGGTAAATATAGTCATATGAAGGCATGCATGTGATTTTTGAAAGCTTTTAAAAGAGTTTAACCCTCACCTTAGCCTATTGATGGTTAAAGATGCTCAAATGCTCTTCAAAATGAACAAAGGGGCTTCTTCCTTGCTTTGGCCGAGAAATGGCTTGTCCTCCTTTAATTTCTAGCTTAGTTAGCATGTGAGGAGGATGTGCATGTGTGTGAAACCAAAAGAAATTTAAGAAAACTATCAAGACTTACCTTAGGCCGAAAATGATGAGTTTTGTGAGCTTGTGTGAGTTTTTGAGCTAGTTGCCTTGCTTGTGCTTGCTATGTCCAAGCTTGGGAGAGTCTTAGAGAGTTGTTAGGAGTCTTGAATGCTCAAGGGGCTGCCATGGTCGAAGAGTCTTGAATGCTCAAAGGGCTACCATGGTCGAAAATAAGAGAGAAGGAGAGAGAATGAGAGAGTTTGTGAGGAAAAGTAAAGTTTTAGTGTGTGTATGTGTGTGTGCTCGATTTTGGTGAGTTGAGAGAGCATGTGTGAGATGTTTTTGATGTAAAATCTGAATTTTAATAGTATTTGGATGCCTTGATTGAAAATGAGGGCTAGGGTAGTGTGTGGTGTGTATTTTTTATGCATTCTTGTGCTTTGTGAAGAATATTGAGTGTTTAAAATATGATTGTTTTTGTTTTGTCTATCCTAGGTAGCATGGTGTCTTGTGTTGTCATAGGAATGTTGGAAAATTAGGGAATCTAGGTAGAATAAAATATAGGAATGTTTGTTGATGAGTTTGAATTATGAATAGAATAATAGATAGTGGGAAATATAGGAATAGTTTAGTGTTATTTTATTGTTAGTGGAGTTTGTAGAGAATTTGAATTAGGAATATAATATTAGTTAGTGGATTGTGTACGATTATTTTATAGTATAGTGCTTTGTGTAGGATTCTTTATTGATTAGCGTGCGAGCACGTTTTTCTAGGTCTAGGGCACGTACTACAAGACACGCACATAAATCAATACGGGACACGAATCATGATGTAAACATGATCTACGAGGTAAAACACGTACTTCAAAATAAATGCACGGATTCCAATGCAAATGTACACAACCCTAGGTGAATGCACGTAAACCAATGCAAGGCACATAATTCAATTCAATGCACATAAATCGAGGTATCGTACGTAAATCGAAGTCAGGGCACGTAAGTAGAGGATTAGGGCACACAATTCTAGGTCAAGGCACGTATGACGAGGCATGCACGAAAACCAAAATAGGGCATGTAATCTAAGGTACCGTGGGATTCGACAACAAAATTGTGATGGATTAGGTTGTCGTCCTTTTCACAGCTCACGACGTACAATCTGGGATGAAAAAACAGCGCAAAAGAAGAAGAGTGTCCCAAAACGGATGAAAACGTTCTATTTTGGGCTCCGAAAACAGGCGCAGCCGAGTAGGCTTGCTTCCCTCGTCGTAAAGCTATCGAAGAGCTTTCCAACGGAATGCTGTGTGCCACGTAACTCTTTCCAGATCAAAAGTTATAGGCACCGGAGCGACGGAGACCTGGTCCCAAGCCCCACGCCCTCGGTTTGTGGGCCCAGCCTCTACATGAAGCGAAGTGGTCTTGCCCAAGGTGCCGTGGGATTCGGTAATAGAAATGTGTTGGATTTGGTTGTCATCCTTCTCGCGGCTCACGACGTACGATCCGGGATGAAAAAATAACGAAAAAGAAGAAAAGTGTCCCAAAACTGATGAAAACTTTTGATTTTGGGCTCCCAAAATAGGCGCAGTCGAGTAGGCTTGCTGCCCCTGTCGTAGATCTCTCGTAGAGCTTTCCAACGGTATGCTGTGCGCCGCGTAACTCCATACAGATCAAAAGTTATAGGCACCGGAGTGACGGAGACCTGGTCCCAAGCCCCACGCCCTCGGTTTACAGGCCCAGCCTCTACGTGAAGCAAAGTTGCCTTGCCCAAGGTGTAGTGGGTTTCGGTAATAGAAATGTGATAGATTCGGTTGTCGTCCTTTTCGCGGCTCACGACGTACAATCTGGGACGGGAAAATAGCGCAAAAGAAGAAAAGTGTCCCGAAACTAATGCAAACATCCGATTTTGGGATCTAAAAATAGGCGCAGCTGAGCAGGCTTACTGCACCCGTCGTAGAGCTCTCGGAGAGCTTTCCAACGGTATGTTGTGCGCCGCATAACTCCTTACGGATCAAAAGTTATGGGCACCAGAACAACGGAGACCTAGTCCCAAGCCCTACTCCCTCGGTTTGCGGGCCCAGCCTCTACGTGAAGCGAAGTTGTCTCGCCCAAAGTGCGGTGGGATTCGGTAATAGAAATGTGATGGATTAGGTTGTCATCTTTTTTGCGGCTCACGACTTACGATCCGTGATGGAAAAACAGCGCAAAAGAAGAAAAGTATCCTGAAACTGATGAAAACATTCGATTTTGGGCTCATAAAATAGGTGCAACTGAGCAGGCTTGTTGCTCCCGTCATAGAGCTCCCAGAGAGATTTTCAACGGTATGCTGTACGCCGTGTAACTCCTTACGGATCAAAAATTATAGGCACTAGAGCGATGGAGACCTGGTCCCAAGCCCTACGCCCTCGGTTTGTGGGCCCAACCTCTACGTGAAGCGAAGTTGTTTCGGCCAAAGTGCGGTGGGATTCGGTAATAGAAATGTGAGGGATTTCAAATTATGTCTAAAATGCATGAAAATTGGTAGATGGATAGATTTTGCAGTTCGGGACATTTTTGTCAGAAATAGACCAAAGCCAATTTTGACTCTAAGACCCTCAAAATTGGCAAAAATCGTAATGTGTCTAAAATTGGACAGTTTTGCGTAGTCTCACGGTTTTGGCCATAACTCCTAAGTCCGAACTCCAAATGATGTGAGGTTTGTATCTGGATTTAAATCACTCATTAAGCTTTAATTTGAAATTTTTTTTCACTGGAATTGGAGATTGTTTGCTTGTCCAAATGATCGTGGGAAAACAGACCATTTCAGTGAGGTTTTTGTTTAGTGATATGCTTTGAAAAAAGGTTGTAACTTCTCTTGTGGTATTGAATGCTTGGGATTGTGGCACCTGGATGTTGTGTGGACTGTTTTGGATGATTGAGGATGTTTTAATTAATCGATGCATGGCTTGGGTTAAATTACGTGACAACTTGTGGCTTAATCGCACGTGTAAGCATGAATTGAAACCCTATTGACTATGAAAACTCACTAAGTGTTGATCCTATGGCTATTGTGTCTAATTGTATAATTAGTGGGCTGCCCGTAGTTGTCCTTATAGTCCTAAATGTGATTTCCGATGATTACATGTTTATAAGTAGACTTTTCTTGCACCCGGTCTCATGCAAACGTCGTTGTATGCTTGTATAATCTTATTACTTGATTACATGAACCCCGAAATGAGTTATATGACTTGATTTACGTGTGTTACTTGGCTGCCCATTTAATATTCATATAACTCCATGTGTTTTACAAGCGAAATTACATGTCAAAGCATGCCTCGTGTGTTTACTTCTCAACGTGTGATCTTATAACTGCTCGGAGGCAACCTACTTTGTTGTCCTCCTAATGTGATATGTTAAATGTTATAAATGTGCATTTCATACAAGGTTGCAACACTTTCATTCTGGCGTGGTAGCGTTTCATGCACACCGGGTGGCATCGGGCTTGCCGGTGCAACCGTGACTACCATGGTCCAATTCTCTCTTTCGCTTAGGGGCTAGACTTCCTTGGAGAGTAAGGTCGTAGGATTTTGGGGTACATCCAGAGTACACCCATTTGGCGTGATAAATGGATGATTTGAAGTCGGCCGCAACAACTGTTATTGGAAATGAGTTGAAAGTAAAAGCTCTCTGTATCCTTTTCACAATGTGTATAAGTACTCTCGCTTGGTTCCTAGAGGACCTCGGGAAGGAAAGACGGGTAAATGTGTTCGTTTACTCTTATATTACATTATAAAACTTATTTGTGTTATATGTCATACTTTCAAAAAGGGTTTTTCATAAGCTAACCGAAAAAAGGGTTTTCAAAACATATTTCTCGTTCCCCCTCGCTGAGTTCATAAGGACTCACCCTCTTTTATCATCTCAGGTGAAGAAGATCAGGAACAGGTGCAGCCGAGCAGGCTTGGTGCCCCCGTCGTAGAGCTCATGCAGAGCTTTCCAAAGTTATGCTATGCACCGCGTGACTTCTTACGGATCAAAAGTTATGGGCACTGGAGCGATGTAGACCTGGTCCCAAGCCCCACGCCCTCGGTTTGCAAGCCCAGCCTCTACGTGAAACGAAGATGTCTTGCCCAATGTGCTGTGGGATTCGGTAATTGAAATGTGATAGATTAGGTTGTCGTCCTTTTTGCGGCTCACGACCTACGATCCAGGACAGAAAAACAGCGCAAAAGAAGAAAAGTGTCCCGAAACTGATGAAAATGTTCGATTTTAGGCTCTGAAAATAGGCGTAGCTGAACATGCTTGTTTCCCTCTTGGTAGAGCTCTCAGAGAGCTTTCCAACGGTATGTTGTGCGCCACGTAACTCCTTACGGATCAAAAGTTATGGACACGGAAGCGATAGAGACTTGATCCTATGCCCCATGCCCTCAGTTTGCGGGCCTAATCTCTACGTAAAGTGAAGTTGTATTGCGCAAGGTGCCGTGAGATTCAGTAATAGATATGTGTTAGATTACGCTGTTGTCCTTTTCCCAGCTCATGACGTACGATCCGGGATGGAAAAATAGCACAAAAGAAGAAAAGTGTCCCGAAACTGATGAAAACGTTCAATTTTTGGCTGCGAAAATATGCGCAGCCGAGCAAGCTTGCTGCCCCCGTCGTAGAGCTCTCGGAGAGCTTTCCAACGGTATGTTGTGCGTCGCGTAACTTCTTACGGATCAAAAGTTATGGGCATCGGAGCGACGGAGACCTGGTCCCAAGCCCCAAGCCCTAAGTCCTCAGTTTGCGGGCCCAGGCTCTACGTGAAGTGAAGTTTTATTGCCCAAGGTGCTGTGGGATTCGGTAATAGAAATGTTATGGATTAGGTTGTCATCCTTTTCACAGCTCCCGACATACGATCCGGGACTGAAAAATATACCAAAAAAAGAAAAGTGTCCCGAAACTGATAAAAACGTTTGATTTTGGCACCGAAAATAGGTGCATCCGAGTAGGCTTGCTGTCCCCGCCTTAGAGCTCTCGGAGAGCTTTCCAAATGGTATGCTGTGCACCGCGTAACTCCTTACGGATCAAAAGTTATGGGCACCAGAGCGACGGAGACCTGGTCCTAAGCCCCATGCCCTCGTTTTACGGGCCTAGTATCTACGTGAAGTGAAGTTGTCTTGCCCAAGGTGCTATGGGATTCGGTAATAGAAATGTGATGGATTAGGTTGTCATCCTTTTCGCCACTCACGACGTACAATTTGAGACGAAAAAATAGTGCAAAAGTAGAAAAGTATCCCAAAACTGATGAAAACGTTCAATTTTGGGCTCCGAAAACAGGCGCAGCCGAGCAGGCTTGCTGCCCCCGTCGTAGAGCTCACGCAGAGCTTTCCAACGGTATGCTATGCACCACGAGACTCTTTACAGATCAAAAGTTATGGGCACCGAAGCGACGGAGACCTAGTCTCAAGCCCCAAGCCCTCGGTTTTCAGGCCCAACCTCTACGTGAAGCGAAGTTGACTTGCCCAAGGTGCTATGGGAGTCGGTAATAGAAATGTGATGGATTAGGTTGTCGGCCTTTTCGCGGCTCACGGCGTACGATCCGGGACGAAAAAACGGTAAAAAAGAAGAAAAGTGTCACGAAACTGATGAAAACATTCGATTTTGGGCTCCAAAAATAGGCGCAGCCGAACAGGCTTGTTGCCCTAATCGTAGAGCTCTTTGAGAGCTTTCCAACGGTATGTTGTGCGCCACGTAACTCCATACGGATCAAAAGTTATGGGCATCGGAGAGACGGAGACCTTACCCAAGCCCCACGCCCTCGGCTTACGGGCCCAACCTCTAGGTGAAGCGAAGTTGTCTTGCCTAAGGTACCATGGGATTCGGTAATAGAAATGTGATGGATTAGATTGTCATCCTTTTCGCAGCTCACGACGTATAATCTGGGATGAAAAAATAGCGCAAAAGAAGAAAAGTATCCAGAAACTGATGAAAACGTTCAATTTTGGGCTCCGAAAATAGGTACAGCAGAGCATACTTGTTGCCCCCATCTTAGAGCTCACGCAGAGCTTTCCAACAGTATGCTGTGCACCGCGTGACTCCTTACGGATCAAAAGTTATGGGCACCGGAGCAACGGAGCCCTGGTCTCAAGCCCCACGCCCTCGGTCTACGGGCCCAGCCTCTATGTGAAGCGAAGTTGTCTTGCTTAAGGTGCTATGAGATTCGGTAATAGAAATGTGATGGATTAAGTTGTCGTCCTTTTCGCAGCTCACGACGTACGATCCGGGACAAAAAAATGGCGCAATAGAAGAAAATTGTCCCGAAACTGATGAAAACGTTCGATTTTGGCCTCCGAAAATAGGCGAAGCCGAGCATGCTTGTTGCCTCCATCGTAGAGCTCTCGAAGAGCTTTCCAACGGTATGTTGTGCGCCACGTAACTCCTTACGGATCAAAAGTTATGGGCACCAGAGCGACGGAGACCTGGTCCCAAGCCCCACGCCCTCAGTTTGCAGGCCTAGCCTTTACTTGAAGCGAAGTTGTCTTGCCCAAGGTACGGTGGGATTCGGTAATAGAAATGTGATGGATTAGGTTATCGTCCCTTTCGCGGCTCATGACATACGATACGAGATGGAAAAACATCGCAAAAGAAGAAAAGTATCACAAAACTGATGAAAACGTTTGATTTTGGGTTCTAAAAACAAGCGCAGCTTTGCAGGCTTGCATCTCCAGTCGTAGAGCTCTCGGAGAGCTTTCCAACGGTATACTGTACGGCGCGTAACTCCATACGAATCAAAAGTCATAGGCACCGGAGCGACAGAGACTTGGTCTCAAGCCCCATGCCCTCGATTTGCGAACCCAGCCTCTACGTGAAGCGAAGTTGTCTTGCCCAAGGTGCAATGGGATTCAGTAATAGAAATGTAATGGATTAGGTTGTCCTCCATTTCGCGGCTCACGACGTACGATCCGGGACAGAAAAACAGTGCAAAAGTAGAAAAGTGTCCCGAAACTAATGAAAACGTTCAATTTTGGGATCCAAAAACAGGAACAGCTTTCCAGTCTTGCTGCCATCGCCGTAGAGCTCTCACAGAGCTTTCAAATGGTATGCTGTGCGGTGTATAACTCCTTACGGATAAAAAGTTATGGGCACCAGAGTGACGGAGACCTAGTCCTAAGCCCCACGCCCTTGGTTTACGAGCCCAGCCTCTACGTGAAGAGAAGTTGTCTTGCCCAAGGTGTCGTGGGATTCAGTAATAGAAATGTTATGGATTAGGTTGTCGTCCTTTTCGCAGTTCACGACGTACGAACCGGGACGGAAAAACAGCGCAAAAAAAGAAAAGTGTCCTGAAACTGATGAAAACATTTGATTTTGGGCTCCAAAAATAGGTGTAGCCTAGCATGCTTGCTACTCCCATTGTAGAGCTCTCAGAGAGCTTTCCAACGGTATGTTGTGCGCCACGTAACTCCTCACGAATCAAAAGTTATGGGCACCAGAGCGACGGAGACCTGGTCCCAAGCCCCACACCCTCGGTTTGCAAGCACAGCCTCTACATGAAGCGAAGTTGTCTCGCCCAAGGTGCGGTGGGATTCGGTAATAAAAATGTGATGGATTAGGTTGTCGTCCTTCTCGCGGCTCACGACATATGATCCGGGACGGAAAAATGCCGCAAAAGAAGAAAAGTATCCCAAAACTGATGAAAATGTTCAATTTTGGGCTCCAAAAATAGGTGGAGCTGAGCACGCTTGCTGCTCCCGTCGTAGGGCTCTCGGAGTGCTTTCCAACGGTATGCTGTACGTCGCGTAACTCCATACGGATCAAAAGTAATGGGCACCAGAGAGACGAAAATCGGGTCCCAAGCCTTACGCCTTCAGTTTGCGGGCCTAGCCTCTACGCAAAGCAAAGTTGTCTTGCCCAAGGTACCGTGGGATTCGGTAATAGAAATGTGATGGATTATATTGTCTTCCTTTTCTTCGCTCACGACGTACGATTCGGGATGAAAAAACAGCGCAAAAGAAGAAAAGTATCCCAAAATTGATGAAAATGTTTGATTTTGGGCTCCGAAAATAGTTGTAGCCGAGTATACTTGTTGCCCTCGTCGTAGAGCTCTCGGAGAGCTTTCCAACGGTATGCTGTGCGCCGCGTAACTCCTTACAGATCAAAAGTTATGGGCACCGGAGCGACGGAGACTTGGTCCTAAGCCCCACGCCCTCGGTTTACTGGCCCAGCCTCTACGTGAAGCGAAGTTGTCTTGCCCAAGTTGCTGTGGGATTCGGTAATAGAAATGTGATGGATTAGGTTGTTGTCCTTTTCACGGCTCACGAAGTACAATCTGGGACGAAAAAATAGTGCAAAAAAAGAAAAGTATCCCGAAACTGATTAAAACGTTCAATTTTGGGCAGCGAAAAGAAGCGCAGCCGAGCAGGCTTGCTGCCCCCGTCATAGAGCTCACGCAGTGCTTTCCAACGGTATGTTGTGCACCACGTGACTCCTTACAGATTAAAAGTTATGGGCACTAGAGCGATGGAGACCTGGTCCCAAGCCCCACGCCCTCAGTTTGCGGGCCCAGCCTTTACCTTAAATGAACTTGTCTTGCCCAAGGTGCTATGGGATTCGGTAATAGAAATGTGATGGATTAGGTTGTCGTCCTTTCGCGGGTTACAACGTACGATCCGGGATGGAAAACATCGCAAAAGAAGATAAATGTCTCGAAACTGATGAAAACATTCGATTTTGGGCTCCGAAAATAGGCACAGCCGGGCAAGTTTACTGCCCCCATCGTAGAGCTCTCGGAGAGCTTTCCAACGGTATGTTGTGTGCCACGTAACTCATTACGGATCAAAAGTTATGGGCACCAGAGCGACGAAGACCTAGTCTCAAGCCCCACGACATCGGTTTGCAGGCCCAGCCTCTACATGAAGCGAAGTTGTCTCGTCCAAGGTACGGCGGGATTCGGTAATAGAAATGTGATGGATTTGGTTGTCGTCCTTTTTCGCAGCTCACGAGTACGATCCGGGATGGAAAAACAGCGCAAAAGAAGAAAAGTATACCGAAACTGATGAAAACGTTCAATTTTTAGCATCGAAAATAGGCCCAGCTGAGAAGGCTTGCTGTCCTCATTGTAGAGCTCTCGTAGAGCTTTCCAACGGTATGCTGTACGCCTCGTAACGCCTTACGGATCAAAAGTTATAGGCACCGGAGCGACGAAGACTTGGTCCCAAACCCTATGCCCTCGGTTTACGGGCCCAGTCTCTACGTGAAGCGAAGTTGTCTTGCCTAAGGTGCCGTGGGATTCGGTAATAGAAATATGATGGATTAGGTTGTCGTCCTTTTCGCAGCTCACGACGAACAATCTGGGATGGAAAAACAGCACAAAAGAAGAAAACTTTCCTAAAAATGATGAAAATGTTCGATTTTGGGCTGTAAAAATAGGCGCAGTAGAGCAGGCTTGCTGCTCCCATCGTAGAGCTCTCAGAGAGCTTTCCAACGGTAAGTTGTACGCCGTGTAATTCCTTAAGGATCAAAAGTTATGGGCACTGGAGCGACAGAGACCTGGTCCCAAGCCCCACGCCCTCGGTTTGTGGGCCCAGGCTCTACGTGATGAATTAGGTTGCTGTCCTTTTCGCGGCTCACGACGTACGATCCGGGATGAAAAAACAGCGCAAAAGAAGAAAAGTGTCCCAAAGCTGATGAAAACGTTCGATTTTGGGGTCTAAAAAAAGGCGCAGTTGAGCAGGCTTCTTGCCCCTGTCGTAGAGCTCTCGGAGAGCTTTCCAACGGTATGTTGTGCGCTGCGTAACTCTTTTCGGATCAAAAGTTATGGGCACCGGAGCGACGGAGACTTAGTCCCAAGTCCCACGCCCTCAGTTTGCGGGCCCAGCCTCTACGTGAAGCGAAGTTGTCTTGCCCAAGGTACGGTGGGATTCGGTATTAGAATTGTGATGGATTAGGTTGTCGTCTTTTTTGCGCCTCACGACATACGATTCGGGATAGAAAAACAGTGCAAAAAAAGAAAAGTGCCCAAAACTGATGAAAATGTTCAACTTTGGGATTCGAAAACACTCGCAACCATGCAGTCTTGCAGCCCTCGTCGTAGAGCTCTCACAGATCTTTCCAACGGTATGCTGTGCGGTGCGTAACTCTTTCCGAATAAAAAGTTATGGGCACCAGAGTGACGGAGACCTGGTCCCAAGCCCCATGCCCTCGGTTTGCGGGCCCAACCTTTACGTAAAGCGAAGTTGACTAGCACAAGGTGTCGTGGGATTCAGTAATAGAAATGTGATGGATTAGGCTATTGTCCTTTTTGCGCCTCACGACGTACGATCCGAGACAGAAAAACAGTGCAAAAGAAGAAAAGTGTCCTAAAACTGATGAAAATGTTCGACTTTGGGATCCGAAAACACTCGCAGCCATGCAGTCTTGCTGCCCTCATTGTAGAGCTCTCGCAGAGCTTTCCAACGGTATGCTGTGCGGTGCGTAACTCCTTTCAAATAAAAAATTATGGGCACTGGAGCGATGGAGACCTGGTCCCAAGCCCTACATCCTCGGTTTACTAGCTCAGCCTCTACGTGAAGCGAATTTGTCTTGCCCAAGGTGCCGTGGAATTCGGTAATAGAAATGTGATGGATTAGGTTGTCGCCCTTTTCGCTGCTCTCGACGTACGATCCGGGATGGAAAAATAGCGCAAATGAAGAAAAGTGTCCCGAAACTGATGAAAAGGTTCAATTTTGGGCTCTGAAAGTAGGCGTAGCGGTGCAGTCTTGCTACCCCCATCGTAGAGCTCTTAGAGAGCTTTGCAACGGTATACTGTGCGCCGCGTAACTCCTTACGGATCAAAAGTTATGGCTACCGGAGCGACGAAGACTTGGTCCCAAGCCCCACGCCCTCGGTTTACGGGCCCAGCCTCTACGTGAAGCGAAGTTGTCTTGCCAAAGGTGCCGTGGGATTGGGTAATATAAATGTGATGGATTAGGTTGTCGTCCTTTTCGCGGCTCACGACGTACAATCTGGGACGGAAAAACAGCGCAAAAGAAGAAAAATATCCCGAAACTGATGAAAACGTTCGATTTTTGCCTCCGAAAATTGGCATAGCCGAGCAGGCTTGCTGCCCCTGTCGTTGAGCTGTTGGAGAGCTTTCCAAGGGTATGTTGTGCGATGCGTAACTCCTTACGGATCAAAAGTTATGGGCAACGGAGCGACGGAGACCTAGTCCAAAGCCCCACACCCTCGGTTTATGGGCCCAGCCTCTACGTGAAGCGAACTAGTCTTGCCCAAGGTGCCGTGGGATTCGGTAATAGAATTGTGATGGATTAGGTTGTCGTTCTTTTCGCAGCTCACGACGTACGATCCGGGATGGAAAAACATCGCAAAAGAAGAAAAGCATCTAAAAACTGATAAAAATGTTCGATTTTAGGCTCCGAAATATGCGCAGCTGAGCATGCTTGCTACCCCCATCGTAGAGCTCTCGGAGAGCTTTCCAATGGCATGCTGTGTGTCGCATAACTCTTTTTGGATCAAAAGTTATGGGCACCGGAGCGACGGAGACCTAGTCCTAAGCCCCAAGCCCTCGGTTTGTGGTCCCAACCTCTACGTGAAGCGAAGTTGTCTTGCCAAAGGTGCCGTAGGATTCGATAATAGAATTGTGATAGATTAGGTTGTCGTCCTTTTCGCAGCTCACGACGTACAATCCGGGACGGAAAAATAGCGCAAAAGATAAAAAGTATCCAAAAACTGATGAAAACGTTCAATTTTGGGCTTCGAAAAAAGGCGCAGACGAGCAGGCTTGCTGCCCCTATCGTAGAGCTCTCGGGGAGCTTTCCAGCGGCATGTTGTTCACCGCGTAACTCTTTTCGAATCGAAAGTTATGGGCACTAAAGCGGCGGAGACCTGGTCCCAAGCCCCACGCCCTCGATTTATGGGCCCAGCCTCTACGTGAAGCGAAGTTGTCTTGCCCAAAGTTTCGTGGGATTTAATAATAGAAATGTGATGGATTAGGTTGTCGTCCTTTTTGCGGTTTACGACGTACGATCCGGGATGGAAAACAGCGCAAAAGAAGAAAAGTGTGCCAAAACTGATGAAAATATTCGATTTTGGGCTATGGACACAGGCGCAGCCGAGCAAGCTCGTTGCCCCTATCGTATAGCTCTCGGAGAGCTTTCCAACGTTATGTTGTGCGCCTTGTGACTCCTTACGAATCAAAAGTAATGGGCACCGGAGCGACAGAGACCTGGTCCCAAGCCCCACGCCCCCGGTTTGCGGGCCCAGCCACTACGTGAAGCGAAGTTGTCTTGCCCAAGGTGCCATGGGATTTGGTAATAGAAATGTGATGGATTAGGTTGTCGTCCTTTTCGCGGCTCATGACGAACGAACCGGGACAGAAAACAACGCAAAGTAAGAAAATTATCCCGAAACTGATGAAAATGTTCGATTTTAGGCTACAAAAATAGGCGCAGCCGTGCAATCTTGCTACCCTCGTCGTAGAGCTCACGGAGAACTTTCCAACGGTATGCTGTACACCGCGTAACTCCTTACGGATCAAAAGTTATGGGCACCTGAGCGACGGACACTTGGTCCCAAAACGCACGCCCTCAATTTACGGGCCCAGGCTCTACGTGAAGCGAAGTTGTCTTGCACAAGGTGCCTTGGGATTCGGTAATAAAAATGTGATGGATTAGGATGTCGTCTTTTTCGCGGATCACGACAAACAATCTGTGATGGAAAAGCAGCGCAAAAGAAGAAAAGTATCCTAAAACTGATGAAAATGTTCGATTTTGGGCTCTGAAAATAGGCGCAGCCGACCAAGCTTGCTACCTCCATCGTAGAGCTCTCGCAGAGCTTTCCAACAGTATGCTGTGCACCGCGTGACTCCTTATGGATCAAAAGTTATGGGCATCGGAGCGACGGAGACCTGGTCCTAAGCCCCACGCCCTCGGTTTGCGGGCCCAGCCTCTTCATGAAGCAAAGTTTTCTTGCCCAAGGTATCATGGGATTCCTTAATAGAAATGTGCTGGATTAGATTGTCGTCCTTTTTGCGCCTCATGACGTACGATCCGGGACAGAAAAATAGCACAAAAAAAGAAAAGTGTCCCGAAACTGATGAAAACGTTCAATTTTGGGCTTCAAAAATAGGTGCAGCTATGCAGACTTGCTGCCCCCGTCGTAGAGCTCTTAGAGAGCTTTCCAACGGCATGCTGTGCGGCTCGTAACTACTTACGGATCAAAAGTTATGGGCACTAGAGCGACGAAAACCTGGTCCTAAACCCCATGCCCTCGGTTTGCAGGCCCAACCTCTACGTGAAGTGAAGTTGTCTCGCCCAAGGTGCAGTAGGATTCGGTAATAGAAATGTGATGGATTAGGTTGTCGTCCTTTTCGCGGCTCATGACGTACGATTCGAGATGGAAAAACACCGCAAAAGAAGAAAAGTATCCCGAAATTGATGAAAACATTCAATTTTTGGCACCGAAAATAGGCGCAGCTGAGCAGGCTTGCTGCTCCCGTCGTAGAGCTCTTGTAGAGCTTTCCAACAGTATGCTGTGCACCGCATAACTCCTTATGGATCAAAAGTTATGGGCACCGAAGCGACGGAGACCTAGTCCCAAACCCCACGCCCTCGGTTTACGGGCCCAGCCTCTGCATGAAGCGAAGTTGTCTTGCCCAAGGTGCTGTGGAATTCAATAATAGAAATGTGATGGATTAGGTTGTCATCCTTTTTGCGGCTGACGACGTACAATCTGGGACGAAAAAACAGCGCAAAAGAAGAAAAGTATCTCGAAACTGATGAAAACATTCGATTTTGGGCTCTGAAAGTAGGCGCAGCCGACCAGGTTTACTGCTCTTGTCGTAGATCTCTCGGATAGCTTTCCAACGGTATCCTGTACGCCGCGTAACTCTTTACGGATCAAAAGTTATGGGGACCGAAGCGACGGAGACCTGGTCCCAAGCCCCACACTCTCAGTTTGCGGGCCCATCCTCTACGTGAAACGAAGTTGTCTTGCCCAAGGTGCCATGGGATTCAATATTAGAAATATGATGGATTTGGTTGTCGTCCTTTTCGCGGCTCACGACGTACAATCCGGGACAGAAAAACATCGCAAAAGAAGAAAAGTGTCCCAAAATTGATGAAAACGTTCGATTTTAGGCTCCGAAAAAAGGCGCAGCCGAGTAGGCTTGCTGCCCCTATCGTAGAGTACTTGCAGAGCTTTCCAACAGTATGCTTTGCGCCGCGTAACTCTTTCCGGATCAAAATTATGGGCACCGGAGCGACGGAGACCTGGTCCCAAGCCCCATGTGTCACGCCCCAACCCGGCCTATAAAGGTTAGACTAGGGTGTGATCTAAACATTCAAGTCACGTCTTGTACTTAACCGTTCATGAAGATTTAACACTTAACGTTTTGGCCTAAACTCCAAAATTTTCCAGAAAACCGGCAGCATAACGGTTGTAATTGGGCTCTTTGGTTTGACCTAATTCTCTAAACGCCTCAAAATTTACCATCTCAAATTCATTTCCAACTAAGATTACTATTTATCATCAATTGAAATGCCTACTGGTTGTCTCGATGTCTCGTTTGGTTAATAACCTAGCATGATACTATGTCTCGTTTGTTTGTTAATCCTCGTTACAAAAGTACCTGTTGATCTTAGCTTAATAATGTGTACCTGCTTAAGATTTGGTTGGTTCATTTTACTTAGCCTTTACCTAATACTTCATAATCCTATTATAGATACTAGCAGTAATAATAGCAAAACGATCATAGTGGTGTCTAGTGTCTGTAACGCCCCGATCCCTCACGAGACCGGAGGCTCTAATAACCATGCTATTCTCAACCCAATACCAAACCCGGTCACAAAATTTTAGGGAAAAACGGACAGAGTTTCCTCTGTACCGCGGACATTTTTCAAACCTGTAAATGCTCAAAATAGCCACAATATACTAAAATAAGCTTTTATAATTAAAATTCAAAGGTTCAAGGTCATCCAAGCTAGGAGACAAACAACAGCTCCAAATCACACATGCATGCACCCAACTTAACTTGTCATTAAACCCTTTTAACATGTCATCCTATGATAACATTAGAGCAATTTTAGAAGTTGAAATCAACACCTCTAAACATACACCCCCAAGCATGCAAGAACTAAAAGGAGAATTAAAAGTTATTACAAACCATAATATCTCAAAGCTAACATTACAACCAACAGCTTTCAACTTGCAACTACAAGAATATACATAACCTTAAGGCCACAAAATAGATCATGCTATAGCAATACAAGTACACCATGTAACAACAAGAAGGCAAATCCACCTTAGACAACAAACACACAACAACTAGGGCAAAGGCTCAACCTGAACTTCTTCCTCTTCCACTAGCACCTCAACTAGTTGGGGTTCACCCTCAGCACTTCCTGAAACATGTTTAGCTAAGGTATGAGCAATCACAATTGCTCAGTGAGGGATAAGGTCTACCGGGGACGTGCAATGCAGCAACTTAACACAATTAATACAATAGATAAACAGTGAATAACAATTCTAATACCACATTTTAAAAGGATACAATCGATAACCCTTATCACTCCAAATCTTCGATCCCCGATCCACGAACCACGATCTCGATCTCGATATGCCGGCATCCCTTACACCAATGGGTACTCCGGATGTACCCGATCCTACGACCCAACACCCCCTGGCAATCTCCGGACCAGGCGAGTGAGGGAATAGTAGACGGAGCTAAGGCAACCAACACTGGCAAGCCCGATGCCGCCCAGCGAGGCCATCGCATCCGCCGCGACAATGAGGTTGCGCAACCACGATGCAATGCAAGAATGATAACAATGACAATATAATCAGGAAACACATTTAAGGACAAAGTAAGTTGTTCTCGCACCAAGTTACAATTTAGCAATAATAAGCATATATCAATTACGCAATTATACTAAACAATATACTCTTTTAGAAAGAAAATAAACTATGATGCACGTAAGGATGCAGGTCCCTCACCTCTACCGAGCTCCAAGATGTAAGTTTGAATCACATCATTTCCAGTCACCTTGAACCTATGAGCAAACATTACTTCAATTACTCTTTAACTACAACATTCATTCTAAGTTAGCTAACTTATAACTTCGCTTATTTAGCATATATACAATATCTATTAGAATTCTATTTTTAACAAAACACCACTTTTATATACTTTAACTTAACATATATTCCATATTTTCAATAGTCTACAAGTTAATTAAGGCTCCGTTTGTTTGCCGTAAAATATTCTTCCGGAAAACATTTTCCTACTTTTACGGTGTTTGGTAACACCGGAAAATTGGTCAACCGGAAAACATTTTCCAGTCAAAAATGGTGGGCTACTTTTTGAAGATTTTCCGGTGTTTGGTAACACCGGAAAATTGGTCAACCGAAAAACATTTTTCGGTCAAAAATGGTAGGCTACTTTTTGGAGATTTTCCGTTGTTTGGTAACACCGGAAAATTGGTCAACTGGAAAATGTTTTCCGGTCAAAAATGACGGCTAGTTCAAAATTTGGAAAAATGTTTTCATTTCTTTGGGAGATGAAAACATTTTCCGAAACTTAACCACTCTTATTTTATGTGTATATTTTTTTTTTATATAAATCTCATGTCGGAAAATATTTTTTATTGTACATCCAAACAGCAGAAAATATTTTCTAGTATTCTATTTTCCAGGAAAATATTTTCCTTTAACAAGTTATTTTACGCCAAACAAACGGAGCTCAGGAAAACATTTTTCACTGAAAACATTTTCCAAGAAAACATTTTCCACTGAAAACACTTTCCACAAACAAGTTATTTTACGGTAAACAAACGGAGGAAAATATTTTATTTTCCAAGAAAACATTTTCCACTGAAAACATTTTCCACAAGTAAGTTATTTTACGGCAAACAAACAGAGCCTAAGAAGATAGTTCAAAAACTTAAATGAGAATGATTCAACCAGCATGCTATAACTAGATATAAATCGAGCTAGAATTTAGTTTAACTAAAATCAACACATGAGCCTGCAGTTACTCATACTATTTCTCATTTTACTTTAGTTAACAACTTGTACAAGAAATTAATTCACTCCACATAACAATAAACTAGCCATTAACTCAACTCAAAGAATTTCTCCAAAGGATATATAGATAATAAAGGTTATGTTACTTTAATGTTCAAATGACACATTCATTCACAATGACACTACCCAGTCTTTTACTACTTTAATGAACTTCTAATTCATATTCTACTTTACTTACAATAGTTAGTAATATCTCTATGAAGATAGCCCAACATTAGCACATAGGAAAAGAAATGCATTTATCAACTAATAGAAAAGTTAACTATCAACCATTTAATAACTAACATACTATTTTAGTAAAATAACTATACTTCAAGCTAAGATTCTAACATATCACTAGTAGTAGTAACTTAAGTTAATTACATTTAACATATAATAGACAACTATCAACTTACAATTAACCTTACATGTAGTTTCAAAAAGCATTAAACACATTCTTCCACATAGTTTACTTGACCTTTCTAAGTGTTCACTATTTGCACATTGATAACAACAACTAATTCTAACAGTTGAATTGTTTAGTATATATAGAAACATTTCCTATGTCTAAAGGTGGTGACCATCACAACTCTATTAGCATTTCTCATTCACAGTCGAATAGAATAGCTTTCAATTTAAATTAACTTTACTAGCAATTAGATTTCAATTACAATTCATGAAAACAACATAACTATAAGAGCCTCATTACGTTATTAATCATCCAAGGAAACTACACAATAAGGTCTTGATCAAATACATCCAATTAGAACTGAATTATATCATTACTATAGCAAAATAACAACAAAATTCAGATTCTCGCGTAACAGGGCATTTCTGACACATCTCACCAAAATGATCATAACTTGCTCTAGACAACTCTGATTAATGCACTGTAAAAAGCTGTAGAAACTAGACTCGTAAGACTTTCTAATAGTATATAATTCAACCCCTAATCCTTCTCCAATTAATACAGTTTTAAGCTCGAAGTTGCCTCAATGCAGTTAGAATAGAAGCAGTTTATACAAGCAAATAAGCAGTTTTACAAAAGGGCATATACAAGATATAATTAGAATTACATCAAAAGTTCCACACCAACTTGAAACTACATTTAAACATTCAAGAAGTCATGCCAAGGTCTTAGAAGCGCGAGACAACCGAAATTGCACCTAAACCCCTTTGTTATTCAAGCTATTTCTCCTCCAAACCAAAGTTAATGATTCAAATTTAAAGGGAAACTCTACCAACCTTCTAACTAACCCTCAAGAAACCCTTTCAACCCTCTAACTCATTCAAACGCCCGCAATAACCTCGAAAGCCCCAAATTTTCTCTTATAGCTTTACACTACACCTACCTCATCCGGGCTTCAAACAAGGATTAGCAAAGCTTCTATAGCACCTAGGTAGCCTAAGGATGCCAAAAGTAGAGCCCGAATCCACCCGGATTCGTCTTAACCCGGAAACCCCTTTATTAAAGTCGACTATTTTACGTTTTATGCGATTTTAGAGCAATTAAAGTGCACGGGGCTATTAGACTACCTTCATTAGCACCTAAGGCATCTATTAGGAGTGTTGAATCAAGCTAATTTGAGCAATTACACAAAACACTAGAAAAAACGTTACTATTCACCTCATGAATTAAACTAACGATTCCAACCGTTTAAAAAGTGAAACAATGGTTCAAATATGTTCTCTAGCACTCATATACAAGGTATAATAGCATAGATAATCAATACAATAGCATTTGAACACATTTTCAACAAATCAAGAAAATAGCAACTATTTTAAAATGCGAAAATAAGCCGTGAAATCCCTCACCAATGCGCGTAGGAGCTCCTAGGAGGCTAGTAGACACCCTAAACCACTTGCACCTAGCTTGGCTTGGCTTGGAATGAGGATTTGTTGAGCAAAAAAACTCTATTTCTTCTCCTATGCAATTCTCGGATTTGCTACAGTGTTTTCAGCATGCTCTCTTTTTTTTTTTTTGCTAAGTTATGAGCTAATGTGTGTTGTGTGAGTTATATATTAAATGGGGCTAAGTTGCTTGCTTAAATGGTTCACTAAATGCGCTTAGTTAGCTTAAAACGAGCCTAGATAGTAAAATGAATGCTAGCTAATTCATTCCCTAAGTTATATTACGTAACACTATTTATACAACTACAAAAATCATTTTCTAAACGAGTTCTCCTATCGCCTCTAGCTCAAATGCACATTTTTCCCACTACTCTAACAATTAATATGATTTAATAAAAATGCTAATTCGCTAATAGCATGAAGTTAAAAACGGAATGAATAGTAATTTAAGAAGACAGTTAATAATGCACAGAAGGAAATGCGCAAACAAGGGATGCAACAGTAATTGAATGCATGGCTAAAACTCGGGCGTCACAGTGTCTGTCTAGTTAATATCAGTACAACCCAAAATTAGACCCCAAATTACAGCGGGGGTCTTTTACATTACACATTAAGCAACATAAAAAGAAAGTCTTCAAGTAGCATAGTTCACAAATAGCCATAATCACGCAAAGCACATAGGACAGGCAATCACTCCAAGGAATCATCGTTAGGCACATCGTCCTCAGGTACCTGTTCTTGATCTTCTTCACCTGAGATGATAAAAGAGGGTGAGTCCTTATGAACTCAGCGAGGGGGAACGAGAAATAGGTTTTGAAACTCATTTTCCGGTTCAACTTATGAAAATCCTTTTGCAAGCATGAATATAACACAATTAAGTACATAACAATAATATAAAAGTAAAGGAACACAATTACCCGTCTTTCCTCCCCGAGGTCCTCTAGGAACCAAGCGAGAGTACTTATACACATAGTAAAAAGGATACGATGAGTTTTTGCTCTCAGATCATTTCCAGTGTCAGTTGTTGCGGCCGACTTCAAATCATCCCCTTATCACGCCAAGTGGGTGTACTCCGGATGTACCCCGAAATCCTATGACCCAACTCTCTGAAGAAGTCTAGCCCCCAAGCGAGAGAGGGAATTGGACAATGGTAGTCACGGTTGCACCAGCAAGCCTGATGCTGCCCAGTGTGCATGAACGCTACCACGCCAGAATGAAAGGTTACAACCTTATATGCAATGCACATTTATGACATTTAATATATCACATTAGGAGGACAACAAAGTAGGTTGCCTCCGGACAGTCATAAGATTGCACAATGGCAAGTAAATAAGCGAGGCACTATAAGACAGGTAATTTCACTTGAAAGACATATGGAGTTATATGAACATTAAACGGGCAGCCATGTAACGCACGTAAATCAGGTCATATAACTCATTTCAACGTCCACGTAATCAAATAATAAGGTTATTTAACATGCAACAACAATCTACGTAGGTTCGGATGCAAGAAAGGCCTATTTGTCAACATGCAATGATCAAAATTACATTTAGGGTTATAAGGGAAACTACGGGCAGCCTACTAAGCATATAATTACACCCAATATTCAAAGGATCAACACTTAGCATGTTTACCTAGTTGCTAGGGTTTCCATTTCGTGCTTACCCGTGCGATTAAGCCCCAAGTCCACTCAAAATCAATCTCAAGCCAAGCATCAATTAATCAAAACATCCCTAAGTACTCAAAACAGTCCACACAACATCCCAATGCCACAATCCAAAGCAATTAATACCACAAGAGAAGTTACAACAAATTTCTAAGCATATAACTAAGTGAAACCCTCACTGCAATAGGCTGTTTTCTCACAATCATTAAGTCAAGAAAAAAATCTCCAATTCCAGTAAATAAGATGTCAAATTAAATCTTAAGAAGTGAACTAAAATCAGAAACAAACCTTGCATCATTTGGAGTTCGAGATCAATAGTTATAGCCAAAAAGGTGGGATTGCACAAAACTGTCCAGATTTGCACACATTTCAATAATTGTCGTTTTTGAGGTCCTTAGGGTCCGATTTAGCCTTATTCCATTTCTGAAAAAAATCTCCAGAACTGAAAAATCTAGAAGCACACTAAATTTCATGCATTTTGGACATCATTTACTAAGTCAAAACTGGTTCATTCCACAAGGTCAGTCCATCTGCCAAAACTTGCTTCATTTTTCCAGACTTCCAGATTTGGACACATTTTAATGTTTTTCCATTTTGAGGACCTTAGAGTCAAAAGTAGCTTTGGCCTATTTCGGCAAAAAATGTTCAAAACTGGAAAAACTAGTTACCTACCAATTTTCATACATTTTCAACATCATTGTCCTAGCCAAACTCACCTCACAACAACAAGATAGAGAGCTGTCACCAAACCCGATTTCATCTATCATCAACTTCGAGCCAAAATCTTGCCATGCATGGTTGTAAAAGCTTATGAACACACATATAACTCAAGTACAGAAGCAAAGACATACATTTAAGAGCATGCATGTGGGTTTTTGAAGGATTTTCAAGAAGTTTTAGCCCTCACCTTAGCAAATCAACAAGAATATGCACAAAACTTTGATGAAGCACAAATTTCTTCTTCTTCCTTGCTTAGCCGAGACTCCAACTCGATTTTCTCTATTTTTCCTAGCTTAGTGGCCAAGTTCTTAGTACATGCATGTGGTTAGAACAAGAATAAAATAAATGGAAGCTAGTAAACTCACCAAGGCCGAAATGGTGACTCAAGGAGCATGCATGTGTGATTCTTGCATCCTAGCTAGCTTGGTCGAGTTCCTTTGCTTGTGGCTTGTCTTGATTAACTATGGTATGATGAAGATAAGCTATGAAGGGAAGAAACTCAGCCAAGGCTGAGAGAGAGAGAGAGAAGAATGAGAGGGAGAGAGAGAAATGTGAGAGGAAAATGAGAGAAATGAAAAAAATAGAAGCCTTGCAATTGATGAACCATATTCGGCCTTGGGCAGCAAAAATTCAGCTTTTTTGTGTCTTCAAGATGTATTTTGAAATTCCTAGCATGGCCAAGGAGTAGTTGGTCGAGAATTGGAAGCTTTTGCAAAGGTTTTTGAGCTAATTTTTTTTGCATTTGTGTCATAGAGTTGTCATAAGTTGTCTAGAATTAAATTGAATTGAGCAAGCAAGCACAAAACTCATGTGGTGGTCGGCCAAGGCTATAAAAAATCTGATTTTGTGTCATCTTTTGAGCATTATTTAATTGTGTGTTGAAAGTGCAAAAAGAATAAGGAATAAAGAATAAGGAATGTCTAGCTTTTTGTGAGATTTCATCTTCTAGTGGGTTGAATTAGTAATTTAATAATAGTTAGTGGATTTTGTAGGATTAATTAATGACCTAGTGCTTCGTGCAAGATGCTTTCTTGATTAGCGTGAGGGCACGCTTTCCTAGGTCTAGGGCACTCGCTACGAGGTAGGACACGAATTACAAGATGAATGCACATTTTTCTAGTAAATGCACACAACCCAAAATGAATTCACAAATTTCAATGTATGGCACACAAAACGAACATAATTCTTAAACCTAGGTCAAGGCACGCAAATCTAGATTAGGGCACACGAAACGAGGTATCGTACGTAAATTGAGGTCGGGCCTCACACCATGCCCTCGGTTTGTGGGCCCACCCTCTACGTGAAGCGAAGTTGTCTTGCCCAAGGTGCCGTGTGATTCAATAATAGAAATGTGATGGATTAGGTTGTCTTCATTTTCGCGGCTCATGACGTACGATCCGGGACGGAAAAACAGTGCAAAAGAAGAAAAGTGTACCAAAACTATTAAAAACGTTCGATTTTGGGCTCCAAAAAAAGGCACAGCCAAGTAGACTTGCTGCCCCTGTTGTAGAGCTCTCGGAGAGCTTTCCAACAGTATGCTGTGCGCTGCGTAATTCTTTTCATATCAAAAGTTATGGGCACCGGAGCGACGGAGACCTGGTCCCAAAACCCACGCCCTCGGTTTGCGGGCCCAGCCTCTACTTGAAGTGAAGTTGTCTTGCCCAAGGTGTCGTGGAATACGGTAATTGAAATGTGATGGATTAGGTTGTCATCATTTTCGCGGTTCATGACGTACGATCCGGCACGAAAAAACTGTGCAAAAGAAGAAAAGTATACCAAAATGGATGAAAACTTCTGACTTCGGGCTCTGAAAACAGGCGCAGCCAAGCAAGCTTGATGCCCCCGTCGTAGAGCCCTCGGAGAGCTTTCCAACGGTATGTTGTACATCGCGTGACTCCTTACGGATCAAAAGTTATGGGCACTAGAGCGACAGAGACCTGGTCCCAAGCCCCACGCCCTCAGTTTGCTGGCCCAGCCTTTATGCGAAGTGAAGTTGTCTTGCCCAAGGTGCTGTGGGATTCAGTAATAGAAATGTGATGGATTAGGTTGTCATCCTTTTCGCGGCTCACGACGTACGATCTGGGATGGAAGAACAGCGCAAAAGAAGAAAAGTGTCCCAAAACTGATGATAACGTTCAATTTTGGGCTCCAAAAATAGGCACAACCCTGCAGTCTTGCTGCCCCCGTCGTTGAGCTCTCGGAGAGCTTTCCAACGGTGTGCTGTGCTCCATGTAACTCCTTACGGATCAAAAGTTATGGGCACCGGAGCGACGGAGACCTGGTCCCAATCCCCACGCCCTCGGTTTATGGGACCAGCTGCTATGTGAAGCGAAGTTGTCTTGCCCAAGGTGCCGTGAGATTCGGTAATAGAAATGTGATGGATTAGGTTGTCGTCCATTTCGTGGCTAACGACGTACAATCTGGGACGGAAAAACAGCGCAAAAGAAGAAAAGTATCCCGAAACAGATGAAAATGTTCGATTTTGGGCTCCGAAAATAGGGGTAGCCAAGCTGGATTGCTGCCCCCGTCGTAGAGCTCTCATAGAGCTTTCCAACGATATGCTGTGCACCGTGTGACTCCTTACGGATCAAAATTAATGGGCACCGGAGCGACGGAGACTTGGTCCCAAGCCTCTACATGAAGCGAAGTTGTCTTGCCCAAGGTGTCGTGGGATTCGGTAATAGAAATGTGATGGATTAGGTTGTCGTCCATTTTATGGCTCACGATGTACAATATGGTACAGAAAAATAGCGCAAAAGAAGAAAAGTATCTCGAAACTGATGAAAACGTTCAATTTTGGGCTCTAAAAATAGGCACAGCCGAGCAGGATTGCTACCCCTGTCATAGAGCTTTTAGAGAGCTTTCCAACGGTATGCGGTGCGCCACGTAACTCCTTACGGATCAAAAGTTATGGGCACTAGAGCGACGGAGACCTAGTCCCAAGCCCCACGCCCTCGGTTTGCGGACCCAGCCTCTACGTGAAGGGAAGTTGTCTCGCCCAAGGTGCGGTAGGATTCGGTAATAGAAATGTGATGGATTAGGTTGTCGTCCTTTTCTCAGCTCACGACGTACGATCCGGGATGGAAAAATAGCGCAAAAGAAGAAAAGTATCCCAAAACTGATGAAAACGTTCAATTTTGGGCTCTAAAAATAGGCGTAGCCGAGGAGGATTGCTACCCTCGTCGTAGAGCTCTCGTAGAGCTTTCCAGCAGTATGATGTGCACCGCGTGACTCCTTACGGATAAAAAGTTATGGGTACCGAATCGATGGAGACCTGGTCCCAAGCCCCACGCCCTCGGTTTGCTGGCCCAACCTCTACGTGAAGCGAAGTTGTCTTGCCCAAGGTGCCGAGGGATTCGATAATAGAAATGTGATGGATTAGGTTATTGTTCTTTTTGCGGCTCACGACGTACGATCCGGGATGAAAAAACACGCAAAAGAAGAAAAGTGTCCCGAAACTGATGAAAATGTTCGATTTTGGAATCCAAAAATAGGCGCAGTCGAGGAGGCTTGCTGCCCCCATCATAGAGCTCTCGGAGAGCTTTCCAATGGTATGTTGTGTGCCATGTAACTCCATACGGATCAAAAGTTATGGGCACAAGAGAGACGGAGACTTGGTTCCAAGCCCCACGCCCTCGGTTTGAGGCCCCAGCCTCCACATGAAGCGAAGTTGTGTCATCCAAGGTATGGTGGGATTCGGTAATAGAAATGTGATGGATTAGGTTGTCGTCCTTTTTGCGGCTCACGACGTACGATCCGGGATGAAAAAATAGCCCAAAAAAAGAAAAGTATCCCGAAATTGATAAAAACGTTCGATTTTGGCTCTGAAATTAGGCGCAGTTGAGCAAGCTTGCTGCTCCCATCGTAGAGCTCTGGAGAGCTTTCCAACGGTATACTGTGCACCCCCTAATTCCTTACGGATCAAAAGTTATTGGCACGAGAGCGACGGAGACTTGGTCCCAAGCCCCACGCCCTCGGTTTGCGAGCTCGACCTCTACGTGAAGAGAAGTCGTCTCGCCTAAGGTGCAGTGGGATTCGGTAATTGAAATGTGATGGATTAGGTTGTTGTCCTTTTTGCGGCTCACGACGTGTGATACGGGATGGAAAAATAGCGCAAAAGAAGAAAAGTATCCCAAAACTGATGAAAACGTTCAATTTTGTTCTCCAAAAATATGCACAACTAGGCAGGCCTGCTGGTCCCGTCGTAGAGCTCTCAGAGAGCTTTCCAACGGTATGCTGTACGCCGCGTAACTCCTTACGGATCAAAAGTTATGGGCACCGGAGTGACGGAGACCTGGTCTAAAGTCCCATGCCTTCGGTTTGTGGGCCTACCCTCTACGTGAAGTGAAGTTGTCTTGCCCAAGCTGCGGTGGGATTCGGTAATAGAAATGTGATGGATTAAGTTGTCGTCCTTTTCGCGGCTCACGACATACGATCTGGCATGGAAAAACAGCGCAAAAGAATAAAAGTATCCCCAAACTAATGAAAGCATTCAATTTTGGGCTTCGAAAATAGGCGCAACTGAGCAGGCTTGTTATTTCTGTCGTAGAGCTCTCAAAGAGCTTTCTAACGGTATGTTATACGCCGCGTAACTCCTTACGGATCATAAGTTATGGGCACCGGAGTGACGGAGACCTGGTCCTAAGCCCCACGCCTTCAGTTTGCGGGCCTAGCCTCTACGCGAAGCGAAGTTGTCTTGCCAAGGTACCATGGGATTCGGTAAGAGAAATGTGATGGATTAGGTTGTCATCCTTTACACGGCTCACGACGTACGATCCAGGACGGCAAAACATCAAAAAATAAGAAAAGTGTCCCGAAACTGATGAAAACGTTTGATTTTGGGCTCGGAAAATAGGCACAGCCGAGTAGGCTTGCTGCCCCTGTCGTAGAGCTCTCGAAGAGCTTTCTAACGGTATGTTGTACATCATGTAACTCCTTACAGATCAAAAGTTATGGGCACCGGTGTGACGGAGACCAGGTCTCAAGCTCCACGCCCTCGGTTTACGGGCCCAGCCTTTACGTGAAGCAAAGTTGTCTTACCCAAGGTACCATGGAATTCGGTAATAGAAATGTGATGGATTAGGTTTTCGTCCTTCTCGCGGCTCACGACGTACAATTTGGGACGGAAAAACAGCGCGAAAGAAGAAAAGTATCCTGAAACTGATGAAAACGTTCGATTTTGGGCTCCGAAAATAGGAGGAGACGAGCAGGCTTGTTGCTCCCGTCGTAGAGCTCTCGCAGAGCTTTCCAACGGTATGTTGTACGCCGCATAACTCCTTACAGATAAAAAGTTATGGTCTCCGGAGGGACGAAGACCTGGTCGCAAGCCCCATGCCCTCGGTTTGCGGGCCCAACCTCTACGTGAAAGGAAATTGTCTTGCGCAAGGTGCCGTGGGATTCGGTAATAGAAATATGATGGATTAGGCTGTCGTCCTTTTCGCGGCTCACGACGTACGATCCCGGACGGAAAAACATCGCAAAAGAAGAAAAGTGTCCGAAAACTTATGAAACGTTCGATTTTGGGCTCCGAAAACAGGCGCAGCCGAGCAAGCTTGCTACCCCGTCGTAGAGCTCTCGGAGAGCTTTCCAACCGTATGCTGTGCATGCGTACCTCTTTTCGAATGAAAAGTTATGGGCACCGAAGCGACGGAGACCTGGTCCTAAGCCCTACGCCCTTGGTTTATGGGCCCAGCCTCTACGTGAAGCGAAGTTTCTTGCCCAAGGTGCCGTGGTTGTTGTCCTTTTTGCGGCTCACGATGTATGATCCGGGACGGAAAAACAACGAAAAAGAAGAAAAATATTCCAAAACTGATAAAACATTCGATTTTGGGCTCCGAAAAAAGACACAGCCATGTAGGCTTGCTGCCCCTGTTGTAGAGCTCTCGGAGAGCTTTCCAACAGTATGTTGTGCGCCGCATAACTCTTTTCAGATTGAAAGTTATGGGTACCAGAACGACGGAGACTTGGTCCCAAGACCCACACCCTCGGTTTGTGGGCCCAGGCTCTATGTGAATTGAAGTAGTCTTGCCCAAGGTGAGGTGGGATTCGAAAATAAAAATGTGATGGATTAGGTTGTCGTCCTTTTTGCGGCTCACGAAGTATGATCCAGGACAGAAAAACAGCGTAAAAGAAGAAAAGTGTCCCGAAACTGATGAAAATGTTCGATTTCGGGATCCGAAAATAGGCGCAGCCGTGCAGTCTTGCTACCCTCGGCGTAGAGCTCTCGGAGAGCTTCCCAACAGTATGCTGTGCGGTGCGTCACTCCTTACAGATAAAAAGTTATGGGCACCGGAGTGACGGAGACCTGTTCCCAAGCCCCACGCCTACGATTTGCCAACCTAGCCTCTACGCGAAGCGAAGTTATCTTGCCAAGGTGCCGTGGGATTCGGTAAGAGAAATGTGATGGATTAGGTTGTCGCCCTTTTTTGCGGCTCACTACATACGATCCAGGAGGAAAAAACAACGAAAAATAAGAAAAATGTCCCGAAACTGATGAAAACGTTTGAGTTTGGGCTCCGAAAAAAGGCGCAGCCGAGTAGGCTTGCTGCCTCCGTCGTAGAGCTCTCGGAGAGCTTTTCAACGGTATGCTGTGCGCCGCATGACTCCTTATGAATCAAAACCTATAGGCACCGGAGTGACAGAGAGTTGGTCCCAAGCCCCATGCCCCCGGTTTGCGGGCCCAGCCTCTACATGAAGCGAAGTTGTGTTGCCCAAGGTGCCATGGGATTCAGTAATAGAAATATGATGGATTAAGTTGTCGTCCTTTTTGCGGCTCACGACGTACGATCCGGGACGGAAAAACATCTCAAAAGAAGAAAAGTGTCCAAAAACTGATGAAAACGTTCGATTTTGGGCTCCGAAAAAAGGCGCAACCAAGCAGGCTTTCTACTTCTATCGTAGAGCTCTCGGAGAGCTTTCCAATGGTATGTTGTGCGCCACGTAACTCTTTTCGGATCAAAAGTTATGGGCACCAAAGCAACGGAGACCTAATCCCAAGCACCACGCCCTCAGTTTGTGGGCCCAGCCTCTAAGTGAAGCAAAGTTGTCTTGCCCAAGGTGCCGTGGGATTCGGTAATAGAAATGTGATGGATTAGGTAGTCGTCCTTTTCGCTGCTCAAGTCGTATGATCCGGGACGAAAAAACAGCGCAAAAGAAGAAAAGTGTCCCAAAATTGATGAAAACCCTCGATTTTAGGCTCTAAAAAAAGGCATAGTCGAGCAGGCTTACTTCCCTTGTCGTAGAGATCTCGGAGAGCTTTCCAACGGTATGTTGTGCGCCACATAATTCTTTTCGGATCAAAAGTTATGGGCACCGGAGCGACAGAGACCTGGTCCCAAGCCCCACGCCCTCAGTTTGCAGGCCCAGCTTCTACGTTAAGAGAAGTTGTCTTACCCAAGGTGCGGTGGGATTCGATAATAGAAATCTGATGGATTAGGTTGTCGTCCTTTTTGTGGCTCACGACATACGATCCGGGACAGAAAAACAGCGCAAAAGAAGAAAAGTGTCCCAAAACTGATGAAAATGTTAGATTTTGGGATCCGAAAACAGGTGCAACCGTGCAGTCTTGCTGCCCTTGTCGTAAAGCTCTCGGAGAGCTTTCCAACGGTATGCTATGCGGCACGTAACTCCTTACGAATAAAAAATTATGGGCACCAAAGTGACGGAGACCGGGTCCCAAGCCCCACGCCCTCGGTTTGTGGGCCCAGCTTCTACGTGAAGTGAAATTGTCTTGCCCAAGGTGTTATGGGATTCAGTAATAAAAATGTGATGGATTAGGTTGTCATCCTTTTCGCGGTTCCCGACGTACGATCCGGGACAGAAAAACTGCGCAAAAGAAGAAAAGTGTGCCAAAATTGATGATAACGTTCGATTTTGTTCTCCCAAAATAGGTGCAGCCAGGCAGTCTTGATGCCCCCATTGTAGAGCTCTCCGAGAGCTTTCCAACGGTATGCTGTGCTCCGCGTAACTCCTTACGGATCAAAAGTTATGGGCACCAAATCGACGGAGACCAGGTCCTAAGCCCCACGCCCTCGGTTTACGGGCCCAGCCTCTACATGAAGCGAAGTTGTCTTGCCCAAGGTGCCATAGGATTCGGTAATAGAAATGTGATGGATTAGGTTGTTGTCCTTTTCGCGGCTCACGACGTACAATCTGGGACGAAAAAATAGCACAAAAGTAGAAAAGTATCCCAAAACTGATGAAAACGTTCGATTTTAGGCTCTGAAAATAGGCGAAGACAAGCAGGCTTGTTGGTCCCGTCATAGAGCTCTCGGAGAGCTTTCCAACTTTATGCTGTACGCTGCGTAACTCCTTACATATCAAAAGTTATGGTCATCGGAGGGACAGAGACCTGGTCCTAAGCCCCATGCCCTTGGTTTGCGAGCCCAGCCTCTACGTGAAACGAAGTTGTCTTGCGCAAGGTGCCGTGGGATTCAGTAATAGAAATATGATGGATTAGGCTGTCGTCCTTTTCACGGCTCACGACGTACGATCCGGGACGAAAAAACATCGCAAAAGAAGAAAAGTGTCCAAAAACTTATGAAAACGTTCGATTTTGGGCTCCGAAAATAGGCGTAGCTGAGCAGGCTTGCTACCCCATCATAAAGCTCTCGGAGAGCTTTCCAAAAGTATGCTGTGCGCTGCGTAACTCTTTTCGGATGAAAATTTATGGGCACCGGAGTGACGGAGACATGGTCCTAAGCCCCACGCCCTCGGTTTGTGGGCCCAGCCTCTATGTGAAGCGAAGTTGTCTTGCCCAAGGTGCCGTGGGATTCGGTAATAAAAATGTGATGGATTAGGTAGTCGTCCTTTTCGCTACTCACGTCGTACAATCCGGGATGGAAAAATAGCGCAAAAGAAGAAAAGTATCCAAAAACTGATGAAAACATTCGATTTTGGTCTCCGAAAAAAGGCGCAGTCGAGCAGTCTTGTTTCCCCTGTCATAGAGATGTCAGAGAGCTTTCCAACGGTATGCTGTGCACCGCGTAACTCTTTTCGGATCAAAAGTTATGGGCACCGGAGCGACGGAGACCTTGTTCCAAGCCCCACGCCCTCGGTTTGCAGGCCCAACCTCTACGTTAAGTGAAGTTGTCTTGCCCAAGGTACGGTGGGATTCGGTAATAGAAATCTGATGGTTTAGGTTGTCGTCCTTTTTGTGGCTCACGACGTACGATCCGGGACAGAAAAACAGCGCAAAAGAAGAAAAGTGTCCCAAAACTGATTAAAATGTTCGATTTTGGGATCCAAAAACAGGCGCAGCCGTGCAGTCTTGCTACCCTCGTCGTAGAGCTCTCGGAGAGCTTTGCAACGGTATGCTGTGCGGCGCATAACTCCTTACGGATAAAAAGTTATGGGCACCGGAGTGACAGAGTGTGAGGCCCGACCTCGATTTACGTGCGATACCTCGTTTGTGTGCCCTAACCTAGATTTGCCTGCCTTGACCTAGGTTTAAGAATCGTGTTTCGTTTTGTGCGATACCTCATTTTGTGTGCCCTAGCCGAGCAGGCTTGCTGCCCCTGTCGTAGAGTTCTCGGAGAGCTTTCCAACGGTATGTTGTGCGCCACGTAACTCGTTTCGAATAAAAAGTTATGGGCACCGGAGCGATGGAGACCTGCTCCTAAGCCCCACGCCCTCAGTTTGTGGGCCCAGCCTCTACGTGAAGTAAAGTTGTCTTGCCCAAGGTGCCATGGGATTCAGTAATAGAAATGTGATGGATTAGGTTGTCGTCCTTTTCACAGCTCACGTCGTACGATTTGGGACGAAAAATAGCATAAAAGAAGAAAAGCGTCCCAAAACTGATGAAAACGTTTGATTTTAGGTTCCACAAAAAGGCGCAGTGGAGCAGGCTTGCTGCCCCTATCGTAGAGCTCTCGAAGAGCTTTACAACGGTATGGTATGCGCCGCATAACTCTTTTTGGGTCAAAAGATATGGGCACCGGAGTGATGGAGACTTGGTCCCAAGCCCCACACTCTCGGTTTGCGGGCCCAGCCTCTATGTTAAACGAAGTTGTCTTGCCTAAGGTACCGTGGGATTCTGTAATAGAAATATGATGGATTAGGTTGTCGTCCTTTTCACGGCTCACAACATACGATCCGGGATGAAAAAACATCAAAACAATAAAAATGTCCGAAAACTAATGAAAACGTTCGATTTTGGGCTCCGAAAAAAGTCGCCGCCGAGCAAGCTTGTTACCCCCATCGTAGAACTCTCGGAGACCTTTCCAACGGTATGCTGTACGCCGCGTAACTCTTTTCGGATCAAAAGTTATGGGCACCGGAGCGACGAATACCTGGTCCCAAACCCCATGCCCTCGGTTTGTGGGCCCAGCCTCTAAGTGAAGCGAAGTTGTCTTGCCCTAGGTGCCATGGGATTCGATAATAAAAATGTGATGGATTAGGTAGTTGTCTTTTTCGCTGCTCACGTCGTATGATCCACGCAAAAGAAGAAAAATATCCCAAAACTAATGAGAACATTCGATTTTGGGATCCGAAAAAAGGCACAGCCGTGCAGTCTTGCTGCCCTCGTCGTAGAGCTCTCAGAGAGCTTTGCAACGGTATGCTGTGCAATACCTCATTTTATGTGCCCTAACCTAGATTTGCGTGCCTTGACCTAGGTTTAAGAATCGTGTTTCATTTTGTGTGCCTTGCATTGAATTACGTGCATTCATTTAGGGTTGTGTGCATTTACTTGAGAAACGTGCATTCGTCTCGTAGTGCGTGCCCTAAACCTAGGAAAGCGTGCCCTCACACTAATCAAGAAAGTATCTTACACGAAGCACTAGATCATTAATTAATCCTACAAATTCCACTAACTAATATTAAAATGCTAATTCAACTCACTAGAAGACAAAATCTCACAAAAAGCTAGACATTCTTATTCTTTATTCTTTATTCTTTGCATATTCCAAACACACAATTAAAATAATGGTCAAAAGATGACAAAGATTCAGCATTTTTTCAAGCCTTGGCCGACCATGTAGGAGCATGTGATCAAGCTTTGCAATTTCAAAGTTCATGCTTAGACATGTTATGAAACAATGCATAAAAAATTGGCTCAAAACTCTACCCAAAGCTCCATATTCTCGACACACCCTCAATTGCCAATGCTAAGGATTCAAATTATGCTCCTTGAAGACACAAATCTGAAATTTACAAGCTCAAGGCCGACACAAGCATCTTATTCATCAAAGCCTTTCATTTTTCTTTCATTCTTTCTTTCCTTCTCACTTTTTCTCTTTCTCTCATTTCTTCTCTCTCTCTCTCGGCCCTAGCTGAATTTGTAGACTCCATAGCTAAGTTCTTCATCCTAAGGCTCTTCAAGACCTCCAAGCTACTTAGGAGCTCGACCAAGCAAAGCTAGGAGCAAAGCAACGCACATGCAAGACTTTGGCACATCCATTTCGGCTTAGGTGAGTTTGTTAGCTTCCATTTCTTTTCTTCTTGTTATAACCACATGCACCTACTAAGAACATGGTAACTTAGCTAGGAAATTAGAGAAATCCCAAGTTGTCTCTCGGCTAAGCAAGGAGAAGAGTTGTCATTGTGCTTCATCAAGAGTTTGTGCATCTTCTTTGTTGTCTTGCTAAGGTGAGGGATAAAACTTATTGAAAAGCTTTTAAAAACCACATGCATGCCTTTGAATGTCTATTTCTACCTCTGTACTTGTGATAAATGTGTGTTCATGAGCTTTTGTAAAAATGCATGGCAAGATATTTGGCTAGAATGTGATGATAGATGAAATCGTGTATGGGACAGTCTTCTGTCTTGTTGGTACGAGGTGATTTTGACCAGGTAAATGAGGCTGAAAATGCGGGAAAATTAGTAGGTGACTAGTTTTGCCAGTTCTGAGAATTTTTCGTAGAAATAGGCCAAAGCTAATTTCGACTCTAAGGTCCTCAAAATGGCAAATTATCAAAATGTGTCAAATCTGAAAAATCTGGGAAAATGAAGCAGGTTTTGGCAGATTCACTGTGCTTGTAGAACGAACCAGTTTTGATTTAGTAAATGACATCCAAAAAGCATACAATTTGGTTTACTGCTATAGTTTTCAGTTCTGGACATTTTTGTCAGAAATGGACTAAGGTTAAATCTGACCCTAAGGCCCTAAAAAACGACAAGTATTGAAATGTGTGCAAATCTGGACAGTTTTGCGTAGTCTCACTGTTTTGGCTATAACTCTTGAACCCGAACTCCAAATGATGTGAGGTTTGTTTCTGAATTTCGTTCACTCCTTAAGGTTTAATTTGACATTTTTTTTACTGGAATTGGAGATTGTTTTCTTGTCTCAATGATTGTGTGAAAACAGACCATTGCAGTGAGGTTTTCATCTAGTGATTTGCCTTGAAAATTATTGTAACTTCTCTTGTTGTATTAAATGCTTGGGATTGTGGCATTGGGATGTTGTGTAGACTGTTTTGAATGCTTTAGGGTGTTTGAATTAATCAATGCATGGCTTGAGTTTAATCACATGACAATTTAGGGCTTAATCGCACGGGTAAGCATGAATTGGAACCCCAATGACTAGGAAAACTCGCTAAGTGTTAATCCTATGAATATCGTGTTTAATTATGTAATTAGTAGGCTGCATGTAGTTTCCCTCATAGCCCTAAACATGATTTCGATGATTATATGTTGACAAGTAGGCCTTTCTTGCAACCGGTCCCACGTAGATATCGTTGCATGTTGAATAATCTTATTATTTGATTACATGAACTTCGAAATGAGTTATATGACTTGATTTACATGCGTTACATGGCTGCCCGTTTAATATTCATATAATTCCATGTGCTTATAAATGAAATTACCTGTCATATCGTACCTCGCGTGTTTACTTGTCAATGTGCAATCTTATGACTGCTCGGAGGCAACCTACTTTGTTGTCCTCCAAATGTCATAAATGTGCATTGCATACAAGGTTGCAACCTTTCATTCTGGCGTGGTAGTGTTCACGCACACCGGGCAGCATCGGGCTTACCGGTGCAACCGTGACTACCATTGTCCTATTCCCTCTCTCGCTTGGGGGATAGACTTCCTCGGAGAGTTGGGTCGTAGGATTTCGGGGTACATCCGGAGTACACCCATTTGGCATGATAAGGGGATGATTTGAAGTCGACCGCAACAACTGATACTGGAAATGAACTGAGAGCAAAAGCTCACCGTATCCTTTTCAATATATGTATAAGTACTCTCGGTTGGTTCCTAGAGGACCTCGGGGAGGAAAGACGGATAATTGTATTCTTCTACTTTTATATTACATTAAGAACTTACTTGTGATATATGTTATACTTGCAAAGGGTTTTTATAAGTTGAACCGGAAAATGAGTTTCAAAACTTATTTGTCATTCCCCCTTGCTGAGTTCATAAGGACTCACCCTCTTTTATCATCTCAAGTGAAGAAGACCAGGAACAGGTACCCGAGGACAACGTGCCTAATGATGATTCCTTGGAATGATTGCTTGTCCTATGTGCCTTACTTGACTATGGCCATTTTGTGAACGATGTGTTGCTTGAAGACTATTTCATTTCTTATGTTGCTTGTTATTGTATTGTAAATGACCCTCGTTGTAATTTGGGGTCTAATTTTGGCTTGTACTGATCATAACTAGATAGATACTACTATGGTCGTTTTTGTTATCGTTACTGGCTAGTATCTATCGTAGGATTATGAAGTATCAGGTAAGGATTAAGTGAAATAAATCTATCCAATCTTAAGCAGGTACTCATTGTTAAGCTAAGATCAACAGGTACTTTTGTAACGAGGATTAACAAACAAACGAGACATAGTATCATGCTAGGTTATTAATCAAACGAGACTTCGAGATAACTAGTAGGCGTTTCAATTGATGATAAATAGTAATCTTAGTTGGAAATGAATTTGAGATTGAAAGTTTTGAGGCCTTTAGAAAATTAGGTCAAACTAAGGAGCCCAATTACAGCCGTTATGCTGTCGGTTTTCCGTAGGCTAAACGTTAAGTGTTAAACCTTCTTGAACGATTAAGTATGTGAAAGGACTTGAATGTTTAGATCACTCCCTAGTCTAACCTCTATAGGTCGGGTTAGGGCATGACACCCTATAGAAGAATGGTATCAGAGCTTAGATTACTTAAGTCGGGTTTAACTCTCGGACCGTGGGTAGTTAGAAGCCCTAAGGTAATTAGGATGACTTGTTTATATGTTATTGTGTGATAATGTTAATTGTGCCTTCTATGTTCTATGTGCTTATGTGATTAACATGTCTTAATTGTTTCTAGAATTGTGTATCTATATAAAATTATATGTTGCATATCTTATGCATTAAATTCTTGTCTTGTCGTATTCCAATAAATTGTGCATCGTAATCTGTGCCTATAGATGGTTGGCTCTAGTACCCGCAATACTAATAGGAGCAGTGAGCCCCAAGAGACCGGAGATGCTTATCAAATTAATCCCGGCATGGCTATGTTTAACATGATGGCAAATGCCATGGATCGCATATCGCGAGTGATGGAACGTCAAGATGCACGTGAAGAAAACAACAACAACGACAGGAATGATGGTAACCATGGGAGACATAGCAGAATGAGGGAGTTCCTTGACTTTCGCTCGTCCAAATTCCACGGGGAAGCTGATGATGAAAAAGCAGAGGCTTGGCTGTCTGAGATCGAGAGGATTTTCAGGCCACTTGACTATACTGATGAAGAAAAGGTGGAGTTCGCCGTGTTTTTCTTGCACGGGGATGCTGAGCATTGGTGGCACACTGTAGAGGCACTTTGGGAAACTGATCATACACCTCACTTGTGGGGTAATTTTGTTAAGGCATTCAAGGAGAATTATGTACCTACAGTTTCCAAACAGAGGCGGATTGAGGAATTCATGCACTTGAACTAGGGTAACATGACGGTGGCCCAGTACGAGGCTCGTTTTGACCGACTATCCCGCTATGCTTAATACATGGCCAGTACTCCTGAGGCGAAGATGTGGAAATTTACGACTGGATTGAGGCCAAAAATTCAGGACTAGTTGGCTTTGCATGACTTCGATACCTATTCTGCTCTCCTTGTTGCTGCTTCCCGAGTTGAGAAGAGGAAACTTGATAGAGCCAGTTCAAGCCAGCCGAACAAGAAACCATATCAGCCTTCAGGTCAACAGAGAAAATTCCAGGGCTAGAGTCGCAGTCAGGGCCAGAGCCAGAACAGACCAGTTAATAACCGTGGCCCGACTAAAGCACCATCAGCCTCTTCTGCTCGTGGATCCACAGGTAGTTCACCTACTACTCAGTCTATCAATTGTTCTTACTGTGACAAGAAGGGTCATACCGAGGCCCAGTGCTGGAAGAAGTCAGGACGATGTGTGCGGTGTGGCAGTGATCAGCATCAGATCAAGGATTGCCCTAAATGGCAAGAAGGACAAAATCAAGTTAAACCAGATGGTAAAGGCAAGGCTCCAATTCCTAGGGTTCAGGCCCGAGCTTATGCTATTGAGTGTGAGGAGCTTCCAGAGGAGACCGCTATTGTTGAAGGTACATTCTTGATACTGAATCAACCTGTTAGGGTGCTAATTGATCCAAGTGCTACTCATTCATTTATTACTCCCTTATGTGTGCAACGTGTGAAACTGAGAGTTGTATGTTTGCCTTACGAAGTAGAAGTTGGTACTCCGATGAGTTCTAAACTTGTTACTAGCTCAGCTTGTAAAGCATGTAAAATCCAAATTAAAGATAGGGAATTCTCAGCCAATCTTATTGTATTACCCTTTCGAGACTATGAGATCATCTTAGGGATGGACTGGTTGGCAAAGCATCATGCCCAACTAGATTGTCGGACGAAGATTGTAACATTCTGGATACCTGGTCAACCAATATTGGAGGTAATGGGTCGAAGAGTCTTCACTGGGAGTTCCATCATTTCATCTATGAAAGCAGTGAAGTCCTTGAGAAAAGGATGTAGTGGATACTTAGCTTACCTCATCAACAAGCCATCGGACAAAGCTAAGTTGGAGGAGATGCCAGTGATTAAAGATTATGCGGATGTGTTTCCAGAAGAATTGCCCAGTTTACCCCCAAATCGGGAGATCGAGTTCATTATAGAATTACTGCTTGGCACCCAGCCGATATCTAAAGCTCTCTATCGTATGGCACCAACCGAGCTACAAGAATTGAAGGACCAATTGCAAGGATTGTTGAAGAAGGGGTTTGTTCAACCAAGTTCTTCACCGTGGGGTACGCCAGTCCTATTTGTAAAGAAGAAAGACGAAACGTTGAGGCTATGCATCGACTACCGAGGATTGAACCAAGTGACCGTCAAGAATAAATACCCACTTCCACTGATCAACGAGTTGTTTGATCAACTTCAAGGAGCCAAAGTGTATTCGAAGCTCGAATTGAGGCAAGGGTACTATCAGTTGCGGATCAAAAAGGAGGATGTACCTAAAACGACTTTCAAGATGAGATATGGGCATTATGAATATGTGGTGATGCCATTTGGACTAACTAATGCCCCTACAGCTTTTATGGACTTGATGCACAGGGTGTTTCAACCCTACTTGGACCAATTTGTGGTGATCTTCATTGATGATATTTTGGTATACTTGAAATCTGAGGCTGAGCATGAGCAATATCTGCGATTGGTACTGCAAAAACTTCGAAAGCATCAATTGTATGCGAAGTTTAGCAAATGCGAATTTTGGTTGCAGCAGATTGCATTTCTGGGGCACATCATATCCCAAGAGGGAATAGTAGTGGATCCAGCAAAGATAGAAGCGGTGATGTCTTGGAAGAAACCGGAAAACGTTACGGAGGTTCGGAGTTTTCTTGGTCTAGCCGACTATTATTGGAGGTTCGTGAAGGATTTCTCAAAGATCATGGGACCGCTTACAAAGCTCACTCAAAAGAAAACAAAGTTCGTGTGGGATGACAAGTGTGAGAACAGTTTCCAAGAATTGAAGAAAAGATTGACTACCGCACCTATTCTTGCATTGCCTGAAGGGAGTCAAGGTTTTGTAATCTATAGCGATGCTTCAAAGGAAGGACTAGGTTGTGTGTTGATGCAAAATGGTAGAGTGATTGCGTATGCTTCTAGGAAACCGAAGCCGTATGAATTGAACTACCCGACGCATGATTTGGAGTTAGCGGTTATTGTGTTTGCACTCAAGAAATGGAGGCACTATCTATGGGGTAATAAGTTCGAGGTGTTTACTGATTACAAGAGCTTGAAATACTTGTTCTCACAAAAAGAGTTGAACATGAGGCAAAGGCGGTGGATGGAGCTTTTGGATGATTATAACTGCACAATCAATTATGTGCATGGTAAAGCAAATGTAGTTGCAGATGCCTTAAGTCGGAAAGCGAGCATGGCAAAACTGGAAGTCAAGGTGCAGGAGTTGTTAGAGGAAGCATTCTTGTGGAAACCACAATTGACTCAAAAAGGGTTACTTTTTGCCACTACACAAGTTCAATCGACCTTGTTGTCTGAATTACGAGAGGCTCAACAGAAGGACCAATAGTTTCAGAAGATTAAAGAAGGCAACACAGATTACAAGTTTCATGATGATGGTATTTGGAGGTTTAGGAATCGGATCTGTGTTCCTAATGAGCCAGAGTTGAAAAAGAAGATTCTTGAAGAAGCCCATAATTCAAGATACACTATTCACCCCGGCGGAACAAAGATGTACCGGGATTTGAAGCAACACTATAGGTGGAATAACATAAAGAGAGAGATTGCGGAGTTTGTGGCACAGTGTTTGACTTGCCAGAGAGTCAAAGCGGAACATCAACGACCAACAGGTTTACTTCAGCCGTTGGAAATCCCTCAATGGAAATGGGAACATATAACTATGGACTTTGTTATGGACTTGCCTAGGTCACAAAGGGGTCATGATGCCGTTTGGGTCATAGTGGATAGATTGACTAAGTCAGCGCACTTTTTACCGATGAAAAAGGAGGATAGTCCTGAAAAATTGGGAGATATGTATGTGGCAGACATTGTAAGGTGGCATGGGATGCCTGTGAGTATTGTATCGGATAGGGATCCTTGTTTTACTTCCCGATTTTGGAAGAGATTGCAAGAAGCTTTAGGAACAAAGTTGAGTTTCAGCACGGCTTATCACCCTCAGACTGATGGACAATTTGAGAGAACTATTCAGATTCTGGAGGATATGCTGAGGGCGTGTGTTTTAGACTTCAGGAAAGGTTGGGAGAAATATTTGTCTTTAGCGGAATTCGCTTATAATAACAGTTATTAGGCCACTATCGGGATGGCCCCATTTGAGGCGTTATATGGACGTAAGTGTCGATCCCCAATTTACTGGGATGAAGTTGGTGAGACGAAGACTTTTGACCCGACCCTTCTACCTGAACTTATGAAGTCTGTTGATAATATCCACCTCATCCGGAAACAGATGCTTACTGCCCAGAGCAGGCAGAAAAGTTATGCAGACCGACGGAGATGGAGCCTAGAGTTTGAGGTCGGCGACAAGGTGTTCTTGAAGATATCACCCCAGAAGGGACTGATTAAACACGACAAGGGTAGAAAGTTGAGCCCGAGGTTTGTAGGACCATTCGAGATAATTGAGAAGGTTGGCAAATTGGCGTATCGCCTGGCACTATCCCAAAACCTCTCCAATATTCACGACGTCTTTCATGTTTTGATGCTGCGGAAGTATCACCCTAATCCATCGCATATCTTGGAGCCAGAGCCGTTGCAGCTTCGGGAGAACCTATCTTATGAAGAAAAGCCCATTCGGATCCTAGACCAGCAAGATCAGGAGTTGCGCAGCAAATCTATACCGATGGTGAAAGTGTTGTGGGATCATCATGGGGTTGAAGAAGCAACGTGGGAAAGGCAAGACCAGATGGAGCAACGATATCTAGCTATATTTCAAAGGTAATATTGAATTTCGGGAAGAAATTCTTTTAAGGAGAGAAGGAAGTGATGACCGACCTCAATTTGTGTGCGATACCTCATTTTGTGTGCCCTAACCTAGATTTGAATGCCTTGACCAAGGTTTAAGAATTGTGTTTCATTTTGTGTGCCTTGCATTGAATTACATGCATTCATTTAGGGTTGCGTGCATTAACTTGGGAAACGTGCATTCGTCTCGTAGTGCGTTCCCTAAACCTAAGAAAGCGTGCCCTCATGCTAATCAAGAAAGTATCTTACACGAAGCACTAGATCATTAATTAATCCTACAAACTCCACTAACTAATATTAAAATGCTAATTCAACTCACTAAAAGACAAAATCTCACAAAAAGCTAGACATTCTTATTCTTTATTCTTTATTCTTTGCATATCCCAAACACACAATTAAAATAATGGTCAAAAGATGACAAAGATTCAGCATTTTTTCAAGCCTTGGCCGACCATGTAGGAGTATGTGATCAAGCTTTGCAATTTCAAAGTTCATGCTTAGACAAGTTATGACACAATGCATAAAAAATTGGCTCAAAACTCTACCCAAAGCTCCATATTCTCGACACACCTTCAATTTCCCATGCTAAGGATTCAAATTATATCCTTGAAGACACAAATCTAAAATTTACAAGCTCAAGGCCGACACAAGCATCTTATTCATCAAAGCCTTTCATTTTTCTTTCATTCTTTCTTTCCTTCTCACTTTTTCTCTTTCACTCATTTCTTCTCTCTCTCTCTCGGCCCTAGCTGAATTTGTAGACTCCATAGCTAAGTTCTTCATCCTAAGGCTCTTCAAGACCTCCAAGCTACTTAGGAGCTCGACCAAGGAAAGCTAGGAGCAAAGAAACGCACATGCAAGCCTTTAGTACATCCATTTCGGCTTAGGTAAGTTTGTTAGCTTCCATTTCTTTTCTTCTTGTTCTAACCACATGCACCTACTAAGAACATGGTAACTTAGCTAGGAAATTAGAGAAATCCCAAGTTGTCTCTCGGCTAAGCAAGGAGAAGAGTTGTCATTGTGCTTCATCAAGAGTTTGTGCATCTTCATTGTTGTCTTGCTAAGGTGAGGGCTAAAACTTCTTGAAAAGCTTTTAAAAACCACATGCATGCCTTTGAATGTCTATTTCTACCTCTGTACTTGTGATATATATGTGTTCATGAGCTTTTGTAAACATGCATGGCAAGATATTTGGCTAGAATGTGATGATAGATGAAATCGCATATGGGACAGTCTTCTGTCTTGTTGGTACAGGGTGATTTTGACCAGGTAAATGAGGTTGACAATGAGTGAAAATTGGTAGGTGACTATGTTTGCCAGTTCTGAGCATTTTTCGCAGACATATGCCAAAGCTAATTTCGACTCTAAGGTCCTCAAAATGGTAAATTAGCAAAATGTGTCCAAATCTAGAAAATCTGGGAAAATGAAACAGGTTTTGGCAGATTCACAGTTCTTGTAGAACGAACCAGTTTTGATTTAGTAAATGATATCCAAAATACATTAAATTTGGTATGCTATTAGAATTTTCAGTTCTGGACATTTTTGTCAGAAATGGACTAAGGCTAAATCTGACCCTAAGGCCCTAAAAAATGACAAGTATTGAAATGTGTGCAAATTTGGACAGTTTTGCGTAGTCTCACTGTTTTGACTATAACTCTTGAACCCGAACTCCAAATGATGTGAGGTTTGTTTTTGGATTTAGTTCACTCCTTAAGATTTAATTTGAAATTTTGTTTACTGAAATTGGAGTTTGTTTGCTTGTCTCAATGATTGTGTGAAAACAGACCATTGCAGTGAGGTTTTCATCTAGTGATTTGCCTTGAAAATTATTGTAACTTCTCTTGTTGTATTAAATGCTTGGGATTTTGGCATTGGGATGTTGTGTAGACTGTTTTGAATGCTTGAGGGTGTTTGAATTAATCAATGCATGGCTTGAGTTTAATCACGTGACAATTTAGGGCTTAATCGCACGGGTAAGCATGAATTGGAACCCCAATGACTAGGAAAACTCGCTAAGTGTTAATCCTATGAATATCGTGTTTAATTATGTAATTAGTAGGCTGCCCGTAGTTGCTCTCATAGCCCTAAACATGATTTCGATGATTACATGTTGACAAGTAGGCCTTTCTTGCAACCGGTCCCACGTAGATATCGTTGCATGTTGAATAATATTATTATTTGATTACGTGAACTTCGAAATGAGTTATATGACTTGATTTACATGCGTTACATGACTGCCCGTTTAATATTCATATAACTCCATGTGCTTATAAGTGAAATTACCTGTGATATCGTGCCTCGCGTGTTTACTTGTCAATGTGCAATCTTATGACTGCTCGGAGGCAACCTACTTTGTTGTCCTCCAAATGTGATATATTAAATGTCATAAATGTGCATTGCATACAAGTTTGCAACCTTTCATTCTGGCGGGGTAGCGTTCATTGCTGGTCCTATGTGCCTTACTTGACTATGGCCATTTTGTGAACGATGTGTTGCTTGAAGACTATTTCATTTCTTGTGTTGCTTGTTATTGTATTGTAAATGACCCCCGTTGTAATTTGGGGTCTAATTTTGGCTTGTACTGATCATAACTAGATAGACACTACTATGGTCATTTTTGCTATCGTTATTGGCTAGTATCTATCGTAGGATTATGAAGTATTAGGTAAGGATTAAGTCAAATGAATGTATCCAATCTTAAGCAGGTGCTCATTGTTAAGCTAAGATCAATAGGTACTTTAATAACGAGGATTAACAAACAAACGAGACATATTATTATGCTAGGCTATTAATCAAACGAGACTTCGAGATAACTAGTAGGCGTTTCAATTGATGATAAATAGTAATCTTAGTTGAAAATGAATTTGAGATTGAAAGTTTTGAGGCCTTTAGAAAATTAGGTCAAACTAAGGAGCCCAATTACAGCTGTTATGCTACCGATTTTCCAGAGGATTTGTGGAATTTAGGCTAAACGTTAAGTGTTAAACCTTCTTGAACGATTAAGTACGTGAAAGGACTTGAATGTTTAGATCATTCCCTAGTCTAACCTATATATGTCGGGTTGGGGCGTGACAAGGAGACTTGGTCCCAAGCCCTACGCCCTCGGTTTGTGGACCCAGTCTCTACGTTAAGCAATCTTGTCTTGCCCAAGGTGTCGTGGGATTCGGTAATATAAATGTGATGGATTAGGTTGTCGTCCTTTTTGCGGTTCACGACGTACAATCCGGGAGGGAAAAACTGCGCCGAAGAATAAAAGTGTGTCGAAACTGTTGAAAACATTCGATTTTGGGCTCTAAAAATAGGTGCAGCCGAGCAGGCTTGTTGCCCCCGTCGTAAAGCTCTCAGAGAGCTTTCCAACGGTATGATGTACGCCGCGTGAATCCTTACGGATCAAAAGTTATGGGCACCGGAGCGACAGAGACCTGGTCCTAAGCCCCACGCCCTCAGTTTGCAGGCCCAACCTCTACGTGAAGCGAAGTATCCCAAAACTGATGATAACGTTCAATTTTGTTCTTCAAAAATAGGTGCAGCCATGCACTCTTGCTGCCCCCGTCGTAGAGCTCTTGGAGAGCTTTCCAACGGTATGCTATGCTCCACGTAACTCCTTACGGATCAAAAGTTATGAGCACCGAAGCGACGGAGACCTGGTCCCAAGCCCCACGCCCTCGGTTTACGAGCCCAGCCTCTATGTGAAGCGAAGTTGTCTTGCCCAAGGTGCTATGGGATTCCATAATAGAAATGTGATGGATTAGGTTGTCGTCCTTTTCACGGCTCACGACGTAAAGTTTGGGACAGAAAAACAGCACAAAAGAAGAAAAGTATCCCGAAATTGATGAAAACGTTTGATTTTGGGCTCCAAAAATAGGCGTAGCTGAGCAGGATTGTTTCCCCCGTCATAGAGCTCTCGTAGAGCTTTCCAACGGTATGATGTGCACCGCGTGACTCCTTACGGATCAAAATTAATGGGCACCTGAGCGACAGAGACCTGGTCCCAAGCCCCACGCCCTCGGTTTGCGGGCCCAACCGCTACGTGAAGCGAAGTTGTGTTGCCAAAGATGCCATGGGATTCGGTAATAGAAATGTGATGGATTAGGTTGTCATCCTTTTCGAGGCTCACGACGTAAGATCCGGGACAGAAAAACAACGCAAAAGAAGAAAAGTGTCCCGAAACTAATGAAAACATTTGATTTTGGGCTCCGAAAATAGGCGCAGCCGAGCAGGTTTGCAGCCCCTGTCGCAGAGCTCTCGGAGAGCTTTCCAACGTTATGTTGTGCGCCACGTAACTCCTTACGATAAAAAGTTATAGGCACCAGAGTGACGGAGACCTGGCCTGGTCCCAAGCCTTACGCCATCAGTTTGCGGCCCCAGTCTCGACGTGAAGCGGAGGTTTCTCTCCCAAGGAGCGGTGGGATTCGGTAATAAAAATGTGATGAATTTGGTTGTCGTCCTTTTCGCTGCTCACGACGTACAATATGGGACGAAAAAACAGCGCAAAAGAAGAAAAGTATCCCGAAATAGATAAAAACATTTGATTTAGGGCTCTGAAAATAGGCGCAGCCGGCAGGCTTGTTGCTCCCGTCGTAGAGCTCTCGGAGAGCTTTCCAACGGTGTGTTGTACGCCGTGTAACTCCTTACAAATCAAAAGTTATGGGCACCAGAGGGACGGAGACCTGGTCCCAAGCCCCATGCCCTCAATTTGCAAGCCCAGCCTCTACGTGAAACGAAGTTGTCTTGCCCAAGGTACCGTGGGATTCGGCAATAGAAATATGATGGATTAGTTGTCGTCCTTTTCGCGGCTCACGACGTACAATCCGGGATGGAAAAACAACGCAAAAGAAGAAAACTGTCGAAAACTGATGAAAACATTCAATTTTGTCCTCTGAAAACAAGCACAGCCAAGCAGGCTTGCTACCCCGTTGTAGAGCTCTCGGAGAGCTTTCCAACGGTATGCTATGCGTCACATAACTCCTTTCAGATCAAAAGTTATGGGCACTAGAGCTACGGAGACCTGGTCCTAAGCCCCACGCCCTCGGTTTGTGGGCTCAGCCTCTACGTGATGCGAAATTGTCTTGCCCAAGGTGCCGTGGTTGTCGTCCTTTTCGCGGCTCACGACGTACGATCCGAGACGGAAAAACAAAGCAAAAGAAGAAAAGTATTCCAAAACTGATGAAAATGTTCGATTTTGGGCTCCAAAAAAAGGGACAGCCGAGCAGGCTTGCTGCCCTTGTCGTAGAGCTTTCGGAGAGCTTTCCAACGGTATGTTGTGCGCCACATAACTCTTTTCGGATCAAAAGTTAAGGGCATCGGAGCGACGGAGACATGGTCCTAAGTCCCACACCCTCGGTTTGTGGGCCCAGCCTCTACGTGAAGTAAAGTTGTCGTGCCCAAGGTGCCATGGGATTCGGTAATAGAAATGTGATGGATTAGGTTGTCGTCCTTTTCGCGGCTCACGTCGTACGATCTGGGACGGAAAAATAGCGTAAAAGAAGAAAAGCATCCCAAAACTGATGAAAATGTTTGATTTTGGGTTACAAAAAAAGGCGCAGTGGAACAGGCTTGATACCCCTATCGTAGAGCTCTCGGAGAGCTTTACAACGGTATGCTATGCGCCGCGTAACTCTTTTCGGGTCAAAAGATATGGGCACCGGAGCGACGGAGACCTGGTCCCAAGCCCCACACTCTCGGTTTGCGAGCCCAGCCTCTACGTTAAACGAAGTTGTCTTGCCTAAGGTACTGTGGGATTCGGTAATAGAAATATGATAGATTAGGTTGTCGTCCTTTTCACGGCTCACGACATACGATCCGGGACGAAAAAACATCTCAAAACAATAAAAATGTCTAAAAACTAATGAAAACGTTCGATTTTGGGCTCTGAAAAAAGTTACAGCCGAGCAAGCTTGCTACCCCCATCGTAGAACTCTCGGAGACCTTTCCAACAGTATGCTGTGCGCCACGTAACTCTTTTCGGATCAAAAGTTATGGGCACCGGAGCGACAGAGACCTGGTCCCAAACCCCACGCCCTCGGTTTGTGGGCCCAGCCTCTAAGTGAAGCGAAGTTGTCTTGCCCTAGGTGCCATGGGATTCGGTAATATAAATATGATGGATTAGGTAGTTGTCTTTTTCACTGCTCATGTCGTACGATCCGGGACGAAAAAACAACGCAAAAGAATTAAAATATCCCAAAACTAATGAGAACGTTCGATTTTGGGATTCGAAAAATGGTGCAGTCGTGCAGTCCTGCTGCCCTCGTCGTAGAGCTCTTGGAGAGCTTTGTAACGGTATACTGTGCGACGCGTAACTCCTTACGGAGGAGTGACAAAGTGTGAGGCCCGATCTCGATTTGCGTGCAATACCTCGTTTTGTGTGCCCTAACCTAGATTTGCGTGCCTTGACCTAGGTTTAAGAATCGTGTTTCATTTTGTGTGCCTTGCATTGAATTACGTGCATTCATTTAGGGTTACGTGCATTTACTTGGGAAACGTGCATTCATCTCGTAGTGCATGCCATAAACCTAGGAAAGCGTGTGAAACCCAACTTTCTTGCTTATCTCGTAATACGTGCTTTACCTCGTTTTGCGTGCATATGACCTGTTTATGTGCTATAGGACCTAGAAAGTTATAATTTTGATTTCAATACTTCTAATACGTGCTAAATGTGCATTCATGAAATTTTCAGCAGCTTGATGTTAACCTTCAGAAGATCAAGGATCAGATTTCGGATGATCAGTCTGACTTTAAAGTGCATGAGGATGGTATTCTTCGGTTTCGGAACAGGGTTTGTGTTCCCGATGAACCGGGCTTGAGACGAGGTATTCTGGAGGAAGCTCATAATTCTAAATATACTATTCATCCTGGTGGAACCAAGATGTATCGGGATTTGAAACAGCATTATTGGTGGAACAACATGAAGAGGGAGGTTGCTCAGTTTGTGTCTAGATGTTTGACTTGTCAGAGAGTGAAAGCCGAGCATCAACGACCAGTAGGTTTGCTTCAGCCGTTGGCTATACCAGAGTGGAAATGGGAGCATATTACGATGGACTTCGTCACTGGTTTGCCTAGATCACCGAGGGGTAATGATGCAGTTTGGGTTGTCGTGGATCGTTTGACGAAGACAGCTCATTTTATCTCGATGAGGTTAGGAGATGAGGTTACAAAGCTGACGGATCTTTATCTGGATCAGATTGTTAGAATTCACGGTATTCCATCTAGTATTGTCTCTGATCGAGATCCTCGATTTACTTCTCGTTTGTGGGAGAAACTTCAGGAGACTTTGGGTACTCAGTTGAACTTCAGTACAGCGTATCATCCACAGACCGACGGTCAGTCTGAGCGGACTATTCAGATTCTGGAAGATATGCTTAGGGCTTGTGTTCTGGACTTTGGGAAGAACTGGGAGAAACATCTACCACTTGCCGAGTTTGCCTATAACAATAGTTATCAAGCTACTATTGGGATGGCACCTTTTGCAGCTCTTTACGGTCGTAAGTGCCGTTCACCTTTATATTGGGACGAGGTAGGAGAGATGAAGACTGTTGATCCGACTATCATGCCAGAACTTCTTGAGAAGATCGAGAATGTTCAGTTGATCAGGCAGAGAATGCTTACAGCGCAGAGTAGATTCAAGAGTTATGCTGATAAGCGTCGTCGAGACTTGGAGTTTGCAGTTGGAGATCGGGTTTTCTTGAGATTGTCTCCTCGAAAGGGGTTTGTTCGTTATGGTAAAGGTGGTAAGCTGAGTCCGAGATTTGTTGGGCCGTTTGAGATTACTGGCAGGGTTGGTAAGTTGGCATATCGGTTGGCTCTACCGGAGAACTTCTCTAATGTCCACGATGTGTTTCACGTGTCTAATTTGCGGAAATACAATCCGGATCCTTCTCATATTCTTGAGCCAGAGCCGTTACAGCTTCGTGAGAATTTGACTTATGACGAGCGTCCGATTCGTATTCTAGATCAGATGGACCGAGAGTTGAGGTCGAAGAGGATTCCGATGGTTAAGGTGTTGTGGAAGCATCACGGCATTGAGGAAGCTACGTGGGAGAGATGAGATCAGATGCAGCAACAATACCCAGATCTTTTCCGTACATCAAGTAAGAATTTCGAGGACGAAATTTCTATAAGGGGGGGGGGGGAGAATGTGAAACCCCACTTTCTTGCTTATCTCGTAATACGTGCTTTACCTCGTTTTGCGTGCATATGACCTGTTTATGTGCTATAGGACCTAGAAAGTTATAATTTTGATTTCAATACTTCTAATACGTGCTAAATGTGCATTCATGAAATTTTCATCAAAAACGGAGTCAGAAATTTTATCGTCGATTTTCAGTGAATAGTGTTTTCGAAACACGTCCGCTATAATTTTGAAACTGGTCTTTTTAACCCTTCTAGACCTAGTCCACGGACTTTAATAGATCTGTGTTTGATGAAAACGGTTTTAAAATCGGCTTAAGAATTTATTAGGGTTTTTACACCGACTTTTGCGAAAATCGAGTTTTAAGCCGACTCGGGTGGAATTCTTTGAATGTAAAACTTCTTGTCACCTAAAAATAACTCACTTGAGATATCTTGGGGGTTGCATAATTAATTTTAACTTGGTGATCATTAAAATGCAATTAAAGACATTAAAAACACAAAATTACCTATTAAAATAACTTTGACTTTAATTAAATAGTTGACCATTTAAGCTCATGTCCTCAACACACACTCACACAACACAAAAACACCATCACACACACACACATTGCCGAGAGGTTGAGGAGAGAAAAGAGAAGAGAAAAACTTAAGCTTTCAATCCAATTTTTCAAAGAAAAACCTAGTTTTTGTCCGTGAAACTTCGCACCGACTTGGATTCTGCTTGTTGGGCACGCATTGCACGCATTCCTAGGCTTATATCGCATCTAAGGTGAGAGAAAAATTCTAGATCTCAAAATGTCATTTTTGTGTTTTTGCGTATAAATGAAGATTGAACCGTTAGAATTGAAATCTGATGATAGATTATTGCTCCTTGCATGCTAGGGATCATTATATACTAATACTACAAGTTTCTGTCGGATATAGCATAATTTTTATTTTCCGGGTATTTAATTTTGATTAAAATGTTCAAAGTTGATTTAATTGAGTTGTGTTGCTCGAAATCGATTGCCGTCGATTTCTAAATACTTGATAATTACGTGTTAGCGCTGTTGTAATGCCGAATTTTCGATTACATTGTTTGTGTGGAAATCCGGAAAATCCAGCCATGACGTCATAGGGTTTTAGGGTTATCGGGCATGTTTTGGAGGTGTTATGGTGGATTTCCGAGAGGGCTAATGTAGTAGGTTGAATGGGTGAGTGATAGGAACTGATTTGGCAATGTTTGGATTAGTAGATTGTAAGTTATGAATTTTAGAAGTTAGGTTGTCATTCTTTAATTTCTTGAACGATGCCTTAGATGGTTGGGTAGTGTTCGAGTGATGAATGGTGAGTTGTTGTTGAGTAATTTAGAGTTTAATTATGAATATTATGCATGTCCGGTTAGATGGCCTACTTTGTCATCTAACTACGTTGTTTGATGTTTAATTTAATATTGATGTTATATTGATGTTATATTGATGTTATTGATTGATTATTATTGAATGCGGGAATCGGGCACTCTTGTTGCTGATCTCCCAATTGATTGATCGATTTATGCTTGCATGATGATTGATGAAATGGAGCCTTGGTATGTGTGTGCCACCTCTCGGGCAGCGTCGGGCTGTCGGGTTGAAACCGGCATGACTGCCATAGGCTACCCCCAGCTCGCATGACGGAGATGTCATGGAGGGAAGGGGATAGTGAGGTACCTCGGGTGTGTGAGTAATGGGGAGTTATAAGAAGAACGGTTGAGATCGTGATGGCGTTTGGAGCTACACCAAATAGAGTATCCTTATTGAATGGTCATATAGTTATGTGATGATAGCTTTATTTATGTTATTATTGTTGTTGTGTGTTTACTTGCTCAAAGGACTAAATCCAAGGAGCGTAGTGAATACTGTCGAGATCTATCGGATCCTCACTGGGCTTATGTATATAAGCTCACTCTCTATTAATGCATGTTTCAGGTGTACTTTCACAAGATTACGGGTACGTGCCTCCTGAAGAGGAGAATGTGGAAAATGTGCCTTTTGTGGATGAGTCATATGTTCCCGAGTCTTATCTATGACTTTATGTTGTTAAATGTCTTGTATATTAGTTTAATAGACTTTATATGCTTTACGGTTCTTAATGTAATAGATATTGAAAAGATGTTGAACCAAATGATGTTAACTTAGCGGTTTCCTTTTTGTCTATGGTTAAATTGTAGTTGTGTCTCAACTTACTTTTGAATTGTATGATAAAGTTGAGGTATTGTATGTCATGTTGGAACGGAGGCGTATAACGAGGATGTTTTATTGTATAATATGGTTGTGTTGTATGTTGTTGTTTATATTGAGGAATTACGGGATGTATGATGTTTAATGAGGTTGGCTTAGAACCTCGGAAATCTGTTTACTGTCGTTATGCCGCCGAAATTCCGTTGCGTCCTGACTGATCGTAGGTGGGGTCGAGTTGGGGCGTGACAGTTTAAGTGGTATCAGAGCTCATGTTAGTTGTCAGCCGGGGTATTCTCGGAATGTGGGTAATGGTCTTAGCATGAAATATGTATGAAAGGAAAGAAAAATGAAATATGTATTGGTATGATTAATTGATTAAGTGATTATGTGATTTAAGTGCTTATGTGATTATGTGATCAATTTGTTTATGTGTTTTATATGAGTTTGTTATTCATGTGTTAATAGTGTTTATAACCTGTCTACGTGCTATAACTGTGCTAACTCTTTGATTAGTAGAATGGCCGGTCGACCGAGAACCAGAGGTAGGCCTGAGTTGACTGATGAGACTCCGAGTAATGTGGCACCGGGCCGTGACGGGGGTGATGACCGATTTGGAGCCGCTATGGAGCGGATTGCAGAGTTAGTGGCTAGTCAGGCACAGTTATTAGCAGGGCAGGCTGCCCAGAATCAGGCTATGCAGGCTCAGCTTCTGAATATTCAGGGTGGTAACCACGGGCGTGGTACCCTGAAGGACTTTTTAGGATATCACCCACCGAGATTTCAGGGGGAGCCGGATGATAGGAAGGCGGAGGTATGGATTAGCAAGTTGGAGAAGATTTATGATCCACTTGGCTATACTGATGAGCAGAAAGTCTCTTTTGCCGTGTATTTGTTAAATGACGAGGCAGAGGAGTGGTGGCGCACGGTAAGGACTAGTTGGGCGGCACAGGGTATTCCTTATATTTGGGGTACCTTTCTGATGGCTTTCCGGGCAAAGTATGTCCCGAGGATTTGCAGGGAACGGAGAGAGGCCGAGTTTCTAGCCTTGGTCCAGGGAGATGCTACAGTGGCTCAATATGAGGCCACATTTACTCGATTGTCCCGGTATGCACCGGAGTATGTGGCAGACGAGGAGCGGAGGACTCGCAGGTTTATGTTGGGGTTGCGGCCCGAGATTCAGGATGTGATGGCTCTGAATCGTTATGATATTTTCACTGAGGCTTTTGATGCAGCTTCTAGGTTGGAGAAGAGGAAAGGGGATCAGATTGTCTCCAGTCAGCCTAGTAAGAGGCCGTATCAGCCGCCGGGCCAGCAGGTTTTATATAGGCCTCCAGTACAACAGGTTGTCTACAGGCCACCTGCCCAGCAGGGTTCTTTTAGGCCACAGAGTCAGCAGAGTTATTATCGGCCTCAGTTTCAGCAGAGGCCATATCAGGTTCAGACTCAGTTTAGGCCAGCCCAGTCTCAGGGTCAGTATAGGCCTAGTGTGGTGAGACCTCAGCAGCAGGCTGTATCAGCTGCTTCTTCAGCTTCTGGTTATTCGAGGGGCAGTGCTAGTGCCACATCATCGCAGTGTAATTACTGCAAGCGCTCAGGGCATGTAGAGTCCGACTGCAGGGTAAAGGCAGGGACATGTTTGGGTTGTGGTAGCATCGATCATAGGGTGAGGGATTGCCCTAAGTATGCGAGGACTGAGGGTCGGGCAGCGACTCAGGGTTATCAGGGTAGGCCTACGGGCAGTGTACCACAGCAGCAGCGGGTTCAGGCTCGGGCTTATGCCGTTGACTTAGAGGAGATGCCTGAGGAGACTGCAGTTGTGGAAGGTAACTTTCTTATACTTGATCAACTTGTTAAAGTGTTGATTGATTCTGGTGCTACGCATTCTTTCATTACTCCTGCTTGTGTGCAACATGTTAAATTGCAACCTGAAAGATTGCCTTATGTGGTTGAAATTAGTACCTCTTTGACTGATAAGTATGTTACTGGCTTAGTATGTAAGGATTGTATAATACATGTTAAGGGGCATAATTTTCCTTCGGACCTTATTTTATTTCCTATCCGGGGGTATGATGTTATCTTGGGTATGGATTGGCTTTCTAAGTATGATGCCCAGTTGAACTGTAGAACCAAGGTAGTACAGTTTCGTTTGCCAGATCAGCCAGTAGTTGAGGTAGCGGGTAACCGGGGTGCTAAGACGAGTTTTGTTATCTCAGCAACTAAAGCCGTTAAGTTGGTGAGTAAAGGGTGTTCGGGTTATCTAGCTTATTTGATCAACAAGCCATCTGTTAAGCTACAGCTTGAGGAAGTCCCTATTATCCGGGAATATCCTAATGTATTTCCCGAGGAGTTGCCAGGATTGCCGCCAGAGAGGGATATCGAGTTTGTGATTAATCTTGTTCCCGGTACTCAACCTATTTCTAAATCGGCATACCGGATGGCACCAGCTGAGTTGAAGGAGTTGAAGACTCAGTTACAGGAGTTGTTGGAGAAAGGATTTATTCAGCAGAGTTCTTCACCTTGGGGAGCTCCTGTTTTGTTTGTGAAGAAGAAGGATGGTACCTTGAGATTGTGTATAGATTACCGTGGTTTGAATCAGGTGACTATCAAGAATAAATATCCTTTGCCACTGATTGATGAGTTGTTTGATCAACTTCAGGGAGCCAAAGTCTACTCTAAGTTTGATTTGAGGCAGGGGTATTATCAGCTTCGGATTCGCTCAGACGATGTTCCGAAGTCTGCCTTCAGGACTCGGTACGGGCATTATGAGTTTGTTGTTATGCCCTTTGGTTTGACTAATGCACCGGCAGCATTCATGGATCTTATGCATCGAGTCTTTCAGCCGTACTTGGACCAGTTCGTGGTGATTTTTATTGATGATATCTTGGTCTATTCTAAATCTGAATTGGAGCACGAGCAACATCTACGGCTTGTATTAGAGAAGTTGCAGGAGCATCAGTTGTTTGCCAAGTTCAGCAAATGTGAATTTTGGCTGCGACGGATTTCTTTTCTTGGCCATGTTATTACACAGAGTGGTATTTCTGTAGATCCCACTAAGATTGAATCGGTGATGTCTTGGAAGCGGCCAGAGAGTGTTACTGATGTCCGTAGTTTTCTTGGCTTGGCGGGTTATTACCGTAGGTTTGTCAAGGACTTCTCAAAGATTGCGGGGCCACTATCTAAGTTGACTCAGAAACGGACTATCTTTAATTGGGACGAGAAGTGTGAGAGTGGGTTTCAGGAGTTGAAAAAGAGGTTAACTACCGCTCCAGTACTTGCTCTACCAGAGGGAACCGATAATATGGTCATTTACAGTGATGCATCCAAGGAGGGCTTGGGATGTGTTCTTATGCAGGATGGCCGAGTTATTGCCTATGCTTCTCGAAAGTTGAAGCCTTATGAGGTGAATTATCCGACTCATGATCTTGAGTTGGCAGCAGTTGTCTTCGCACTGAAAAAGTGGCGTCATTATCTGTGGGGCAGTAAGTTCGAGATTTTCACTGATCATAAGAGTCTTAAGTATTTATTCTCACAGAAGGAGTTGAATATGCGCCAGCGGAGGTGGATGGAGCTTCTTGGAGACTATAATTGTTCTATCAATTATCTGCCTGGTAAGGCAAATGTTGTGGCAGATGCTCTCAGCCGGAAGGCTAGTATTTCTTGTTTGGCTGTCAAGAAGTGGGAGGTTCTTGAGGAGTTTAGTTATTGGAGACCAGAGTTCACTCAGGTTGGGGTGATGTGTTCACATCTCCGTATTCAGCCTTTATTGTTGTCTCAGATCAGGGAAGCTCAGCAGCTTGATGTTAACCTTCAGAAGATCAAGGATCAGATTTCGGATGATCAGTCTGACTTTAAAGTGCATGAGGATGGTATTCTTCGGTTTCGGAACAGGGTTTGTGTTCCCGATGAACCGGGCTTGAGACGAGGTATTCTGGAGGAAGCTCATAATTCTAAATATACTATTCATCCTGGTGGAACCAAGATGTATCGGGATTTGAAACAGCATTATTGGTGGAACAACATGAAGAGGGAGGTTGCTCAGTTTGTGTCTAGATGTTTGACTTGTCAGAGAGTGAAAGCCGAGCATCAACGACCAGCAGGTTTGCTTCAGCCGTTGGCTATACCAGAGTGGAAATGGGAGCATATTACGATGGACTTCGTCACTGGTTTGCCTAGATCACCGAGGGGTAATGATGCAGTTTGGGTTGTCGTGGATCGTTTGACGAAGACAGCTCATTTTATCTCGATGAGGTTACAAAGCTGACGGATCTTTATCTGGATCAGATTGTTAGACTTCACGGTATTCCATCTAGTATTGTCTCTGATCGAGATCCTCGATTTACTTCTCGTTTGTGGGAGAAACTTCAGGAGACTTTGGGTACTCAGTTGAACTTCAGTACAGCGTATCATCCACAGACCGACGGTCAGTCTGAGCGGACTATTCAGATTCTGGAAGATATGCTTAGGGCTTGTGTTCTGGACTTTGGGAAGAACTGGGAGAAACATCTACCACTTGCCGAGTTTGCCTATAACAATAGTTATCAAGCTACTATTGGGATGGCACCTTTTGCAGCTCTTTACGGTCGTAAGTGCCGTTCACCTTTATATTGGGACGAGGTAGGAGAGATGAAGACTGTTGATCCGACTATCATGCCAGAACTTCTTGAGAAGATCGAGAATGTTCAGTTGATCAGGCAGAGAATGCTTACAGCGCAGAGTAGATTCAAGAGTTATGCTGATAAGCGTCGTCGAGACTTGGAGTTTGCAGTTGGAGATCGGGTTTTCTTGAGATTGTCTCCTCGAAAGGGGTTTGTTCGTTATGGTAAAGGTGGTAAGCTGAGTCCGAGATTTGTTGGGCCGTTTGAGATTACTGGCAGGGTTGGTAAGTTGGCATATCGGTTGGCTCTACCGGAGAACTTCTCTAATGTCCACGATGTGTTTCACGTGTCTAATTTGCGGAAATACAATCCGGATCCTTCTCATATTCTTGAGCCAGAGCCGTTACAGCTTCGTGAGAATTTGACTTATGACGAGCGTCCGATTCGTATTCTAGATCAGATGGACCGAGAGTTGAGGTCGAAGAGGATTCCGATGGTTAAGGTGTTGTGGAAGCATCACGGCATTGAGGAAGCTACGTGGGAGAGATGAGATCAGATGCAGCAACAATACCCAGATCTTTTCCGTACATCAAGTAAGAATTTCGAGGACGAAAGTTGTAGAAGGGGGTGGGGGGGGGAGAATGTGAAACCCCACTTTCTTGCTTATCTCGTAATACGTGCTTTACCTCGTTTTGCGTGCATATGACCTGTTTATGTGCTATAGGACCTAGAAAGTTATAATTTTGATTTCAATACTTCTAATACGTGCTAAATGTGCATTCATGAAATTTTCATCAAAAACGGAGTCAGAAATTTTATCGTCGATTTTCAGTGAATAGTGTTTTCGAAACACGTCCGCTATAATTTTGAAACTGGTCTTTTTAACCCTTCTAGACCTAGTCCACGGACTTTAATAGATCTGTGTTTGATGAAAACGGTTTTAAAATCGGCTTAAGAATTTATTAGGGTTTTTACACCGACTTTTGCGAAAATCGAGTTTTAAGCCGACTCGGGTGGAATTCTTTGAATGTAAAACTTCTTGTCACCTAAAAATAACTCACTTGAGATATCTTGGGGGTTGCATAATTAATTTTAACTTGGTGATCACTAAAATGCAATTAAAGACATTAAAAACACAAAATTACCTATTAAAATAACTTTGACTTTAATTAAATAGTTGACCATTTAAGCTCATGTCCTCAACACACACTCACACAACACAAAAACACCATCACACACACACACATTGCCGAGAGGTTGAGGAGAGAAAAGAGAAGAGAAAAACTTAAGCTTTCAATCCAATTTTTCAAAGAAAAACCTAGTTTTTGTCCGTGAAACTTCGCACCGACTTGGATTCTGCTTGTTGGGCACGCATTGCACGCATTCCTAGGCTTATATCGCATCTAAGGTGAGAGAAAAATTCTAGATCTCAAAATGTCATTTTTGTGTTTTTGCGTATAAATGAAGATTGAACCGTTAGAATTGAAATCTGATGATAGATTATTGCTCCTTGCATGCTAGGGATCATTATATACTAATACTACAAGTTTCTGTCGGATATAGCATAATTTTTATTTTTCGGGTATTTAATTTTGATTAAAATGTTCAAAGTTGATTTAATTGAGTTGTGTTGCTCGAAATCGATTGCCGTCGATTTCTAAATACTTGATAATTACGTGTTAGCGCTGTTGTAATGCCGAATTTTCGATTACATTGTTTGTGTGGAAATCCGGAAAATCCAGCCATGACGTCATAGGGTTTTAGGGTTATCGGGCATGTTTTGGAGGTGTTATGGTGGATTTCCGAGAGGGCTAATGTAGTAGGTTGAATGGGTGAGTGATAGGAACTGATTTGGCAATGTTTGGATTAGTAGATTGTAAGTTATGAATTTTAGAAGTTAGGTTGTCATTCTTTAATTTCTTGAACGATGCCTTAGATGGTTGGGTAGTGTTCGAGTGATGAATGGTGAGTTGTTGTTGAGTAATTTAGAGTTTAATTATGAATATTATGCATGTCCGGTTAGATGGCCTACTTTGTCATCTAACTACGTTGTTTGATGTTTAATTTAATATTGATGTTATATTGATGTTATTGATTGATTATTATTGAATGCGGGAATCGGGCACTCTTGTTGCTGATCTCCCAATTGATTGATCGATTTATGCTTGCATGATGATTGATGAAATGGAGCCTTGGTATGTGTGTGCCACCTCTCGGGCAGCGTCGGGCTGTCGGGTTGAAACCGGCATGACTGCCATAGGCTACCCCCAGCTCGCATGACGGAGATGTCTTGGAGGGAAGGGGATAGTGAGGTACCTCGGGTGTGTGAGTAATGGGGAGTTATAAGAAGAACGGTTGAGATCGTGATGGCGTTTGGAGCTACACCAAATAGAGTATCCTTATTGAATGGTCATATAGTTATGTGATGATAGCTTTATTTATGTTATTATTGTTGTTGTGTGTTTACTTGCTCAAAGGACTAAATCCAAGGAGCGTAGTGAATACTGTCGAGATCTATCGGATCCTCACTGGGCTTATGTATATAAGCTCACTCTCTATTAATGCATGTTTCAGGTGTACTTTCACAAGATTACGGGTACGTGCCTCCTGAAGAGGAGAATGTGGAAAATGTGCCTTTTGTGGATGAGTCATATGTTCCCGAGTCTTATCTATGACTTTATGTTGTTAAATGTCTTGTATATTAGTTTAATAGACTTTATATGCTTTACGGTTCTTAATGTAATAGATATTGAAAAGATGTTGAACCAAATGATGTTAACTTAGCGGTTTCCTTTTTGTCTATGGTTAAATTGTAGTTGTGTCTCAACTTACTTTTGAATTGTATGATAAAGTTGAGGTATTGTATGTCATGTTGGAACGGAGGCGTATAACGAGGATGTTTAATTGTATAATATGGTTGTGTTGTATGTTGTTGTTTATATTGAGGAATTACGGGATGTATGATGTTTAATGAGGTTGGCTTAGAACCTCGGAAATCTGTTTACTGTCGTTATGCCGCCGAAATTCCGTTGCGTCCTGACTGATCGTAGGTGGGGTCGAGTTGGGGCGTGACAAAGCGTGCCCTCACCCTAATCAAGAAAGCATCTTACACGAAGCACTAGATCATTAATTAATCCTACAAATTCCACTAACTAATATTAAAATGCTAATTCAACTCACTAGAAGACAAAATCTCACAAAAAGCTAGACATTCTTATTCTTTATTCTTTATTCTTTGCATATCCCAAACACACAATTAAAATAATGGTCAAAATATGACAAAGATTCAGCATTTTTTCAGGCCTTGGCTGACCATGTAGGAGCATGTGATCAAGCTTTGCAATTTCAAAGTTCATGCTTAGAAAAGTTATGAAACAATGCATAAAAAATTGGCTCAAAACTCTACCCAAAGCTCCATATTCTCGACACACCCTCAATTGCCAATGCTAAGGATTCAAATTATGCTCCTTGAAGACACAAATCTGAAATTTACAAGCTCAAGGCCGACACAAGCATCTTATTCATCAAAGCCTTTCATTTTTCTTTCATTCTTTCTTTCCTTCTCACTTTTTCTCTTTCTCTCATTTCTTCTCTCTCTCTCTCTCTCGTCCCTAGCTGAATTTGTAGACTCCATAGCTAAGTTCTTCATCCTAAGGCTCTTCAAGACCTCCAAGCTACTTAGGAACTCGACCAAGAAAAAAAGAAACGCACATGCAAGCCTTTAGCACATCTATTTCGGCTTAGGTGAGTTTGTTAGCTTCCATTTCTTTTCTTCTTGTTCTAACCACATGCACCTACTAAGAACATGGTAACTTAGCTAGGAAATTAGAGAAATCCCAAGTTGTCTCTCGGCTAAGCAAGGAGAAGAGTTGTTATTGTGCTTCATCAAGAGTTTGTGCATCTTCTTTGTTGTCTTGCTAAGATGAGGGCTAAAACTTCTTGAAAAGCTTTTAAAAACCACATGCATGCCTTTGAATGTCTATTTCGACCTCTATACTTGTGATATATGTGTGTTCATGAGCTTTTGTAAAAATGCATGGCAAGATATTTGGCTAGAATGTGATGATAGATGAAATCGCGTATGGGACAGTCTTCTGTCTTGTTTGTACGAGGTGATTTTGACCAGGTAAATGATCTTGAAAATGAGTGAAAATTAGTAGGTGACTATTTTTTCCAGTTCTGAGCATTTTTCGTAGAAATAGGCCACTGCTAATTTCGATTCTAAGGTCCTCAAAATGGTAAATTATCAAAATGTGTCCAAATCTGAAAAATCTGGGAAATTGAAGCAGGTTTTGGCAGATTCACTGTTCTTGTAGAACGAACCAGTTTTGATTTAGTAAATGACATCCAAAATGCATGAAATTTGGTATGCTGCTATAATTGTCAGTTCTGGACATTTTTTTCAGAAATGGACTAAGGCTAAATCTGACCCTAAGGCCCTAAAAAACGACAAGTATTGAAATGTGTGCAAATCTGGACAGTTTTGCGTAGTCTCACTGTTTTGACTATAACTCTTGAACCCGAACTCCAAATGATGTGAGGTTTGTTTCTGGATTTAGTTCACTCCTTAAGCTTTAATTTGAAAATTTGTTTACTGGAATTGGAGTTTGTTTGCTTGTCTCAATGATTGTATGAAAACAGACCATTGCAGTGAGGTTTTCATCTAGTGATTTGCCTTGAAAATTATTGTAACTTCTCTTGTAGTATTAAATGCTTGGGATTGTGGCATTGGGATGTTGTGTAGACTGTTTTGAATGCTTGAGGGTGTTTGAATTAATCAATGCATGGCTTGAGTTTAATCACGTGACAATTTAGGGCTTAATCGCACGGGTAAGCATGAATTGGAACCCCAATGACTAGGAAAACTCACTAAGTGTTAATCCTATGAATATCATGTTTAATTATGTAATTAGTAGGCTTCCCGTAGTTGCCTTCATAGCCCTAAATATGATTTCGATGATTACATGTTGACAAGTAGGCCTTTCTTGCAACCGGTCCCACGTAGATGTCGTCGCATGTTGAATAATCTTATTATTTGATTACGTGAACTTCAAATGAGTTATATAACTTGATTTACATGCGTTACATGACTGCCCGTTTAATATTCATATAACTCCATGTGCTTATAAGTGAAATTACCTGTGATATCGTGCCTCGCGTGTTTACTTGTCAATGTGGAATCTTATGACTGCTCGGAGGCAACCTACTTTGTTGTCCTCCAAATGTGATATATTAAATATCATAAATGTGCATTGCATACAAGGTTGCAAACTTTCATTCTGGCGTGGTAGCGTTCATGCACACTGGGCAGCATCGAGCTTGCCGGTGCAACCGTGACTACCATTGTCCAATTCCCTCTCTCGCTTGGGGGCTAGACTTTTTCGGAGAGTTGGGTCGTAGGATTTCGGGGTATATCCGGAGTACACCCATTTGGCGTGATAAGGGGATGATTTGAAGTCGGCCGTAACAACTGATATTGGAAATGAACTGAGAGCAAAAGCTCACCGTATCCTTTTCATTATGTGTATAAGTACTCTCGCTTGGTTCCTAGAGGACCTCGGGGAGGAAAGACGGGTAATTATGTTCTTCTACTTTTATATTACATTAAGAACTTACTTGTGATATATGTCATGCTTGCAAAGGGTTTTCATAAGTTGAACCGGAAAATGAGTTTCAAAACTTATTTCTCGTTCCCCCTCGCTGAGTTCATAAGGACTCACCCTCTTTTATCATCTCAGGTGAAAAAGACCAGGAACAGGTACCCGAGGACAACGTGCCTAATGATGATTCCTTAGAATGATTGCTTGTGCTATGTGCCTTACTTGACTATGGCCATTTTGTGAACGATGTGTTGCTTGAAGACTATTTCATTTCTTATGTTGTTTGTTATTGTATTGTAAATGACCCTTGTTGTAATTTGGGGTCTAATTTTGGCTTGTACTAATCATAACTAGATAGACACTAGTATGGTCATTTTTTCTATCGTTACTGGCTAGTATCTATCGTAGGATTATGAAGTATCAGGTAAGGATTAAGTCAAATGAATCTATCCAATCTTAAGCAGGTGCTCATTGTTAAGCTAAGATCAACAGGTACTTTAGTAACGAGGATTAACAAACAAACGAGACATAGTATCATGCTAGGTTATTAATCAAACGAGACTTCGAGATAACTAGTAGGCATTTCAATTGATGATAAATAGTAATCTTAGTTGGAAATGAATTTGAGATTGAAAGTTTTGAGGCCTTTAGAAAATTAGGTCAAAGTAAAGAGCCCAATTACAGCCGTTATGCTGCCAGTTTTCCAGAGGATTTGTGGAATTTAGGCTAAACGTTAAGTGTTAAACCTTCTTGAACGATTAAGTACGTGAAAGGACTTGAATGTTTAGATCATTCCCTAGTCTAACCTATATAGGTCGGGTTGGGGCGTGACAAGGAGACCTGGTCCCAAGCCCTACGCCCTCGGTTTGTGGACCCAGCCTCTACGTGAAGCAATGTTGTCTTGCCCAAGGTGTCGTGGGATTCGGTAATAGAAATGTGATGGATTAGGTTGTCGTCCTTTTCACAGTTCACGACGTACGATCCGAGACGAAAAAACTACGCAGAAGAAGAAAAATATGCCAAAACTATTGAAAACGTTCGATTTTGGGCTCTAAAAATAGGTGCAGCCGAGCAGGCTTGTTGCCCTCGTCGTAAAGCTCTTAGAGAGTTTCCCAACGGTATGCTGTGCGCCGCGTGAATCCTTACGGATCAAAAGTTATGGGCACCGGAGCGACAAAGACCTGGTCCCAAGTCCCACACCCTCAGTTTACGGGCCCAGCCTCTTCGTGAAGGGAAGTATCCCGAAACTGATGATAACGTTCAATTTTGTTCTCCAAAAACAGGCGCAGCCATGTAGTCTTACTACCCCCGTCGTAGAGCTCTCGAAGAGCTTTCCAACGGTATGCTGTGCTCCGCGTAACTCCTTACAAAACAAAAGTTATGGGCACCGGAGCGACGGAGACTTGGTTCCAAGCCCCACACCCTCTGTTTACAAGCCCAGCCTCTATGTGAAGCGAAGTTGTCTTGCCTAAGGTGCTGTGGGATTCCATAATAGAAATGTGATGGATTAGGTTGTCGTCCTTTTCACGGCTCACGACGTACAGTCTGGGACGGAAAAACAGCGCAAAAGAAGAAAAGTATCCCGAAACTGATGAAAACGTTCGATTTTGGACTCCAAAAATAGGCGTAGCTGAGTAGGATTGTTGCCCCCATCGTTGAGCTCTCGTAGAGCTTTCCAACGGTATGATGTGCACCGCGTGACTCCTTACGAATCAAAATTAATGGGCACCGGAGCGACCGAGACTTAGTCCCAAGCCCCACGCCCTCGGTTTGTGGGCCCAGCCACTACGTGAAGTGAAGTTGTCTTGCCAAAGGTGCCATGGGATTCAGTAATAGAAATGTGATGGATTAGGTTGTCGTCCTTTTCGAGGCTCACGACGTAAGATCCGGGACGGAAAAATAGCGCAAAAGAAGAAAGGTGTCCCGAAAGTAATGAAAACATTTGATTTTGGGCTCCGAAAATAGGCGCAGCTGAGCAGGCTTGCAGCCCCTGTCGTAGAGCTCTCGGAGAGCTTTCCAATGTTATGTTGTGCGCCACGTAACTCCTTACGATCAAAAGTTATGGGCACTAGAGCGACGGAGACCTGGTCCCAAGCCCCACGTCCTCGGTTTGCGGCTCTAGCCTCGATGTGAAGCGGAGTTTTCTCTCCCAAGGAGCGGTGGGATTCGGTAATAAAAATGTGATGGATTAGGTTGTTGTCCTTTTTACAGCTCACGACGTACAATCTGGGACGAAAAAATAGAGAAAAAGAAGAAAAGTATCCCGAAACTGATAAAAACGTTCGATTTAAGGCTCTAAAAATAGGCGCAGTCGAGCAGGCTTGTTGCTCTCGTCGTAGAGCTCTCGGAGAGCTTTCCAACGGTATGTTGTACGCCGCGTAACTCATTACAGATCAAAAGTTATGGGCACCAGAGGGACGGAGACCTGGTCCCAAGCCCTACACCCTCGGTTTGCAGGCCCAGCCTCTACGTGAAACGAAGTTATCTTGCCCAAGGTGCCGTGGGATTTGGCAATAGAAATATAATGGATTAGTTGTCGTCCTTTTCGCGGCTCACGACGTACGATCCGGGACAGAAAAATATCGCAAAAGAAGAAAAGTGTCTGAAAACTGATGAAAACATTCGATTTTGGCCTCTGAAAACAGGCGCAGCCAAGCAGGCTTGCTACCCCGTTGTAGAGCTCTCGGAGAGCTTTCCAACGGTATGCTGTGCGTCACATAACTCTTTTCGGATCAAAAGTGATGGGCACCGGAGCTACGGAGACCTGGTCCTAAGCCCCATGCCCTCGGTTTGTGGGCCTAGCCTCTACTTGAAGCGAAGTTGTCTTGCCCAAGGTGCCGTGGTTGTCGTCCTTTTCGCAGCTCACGACGTACGATCCAGGACGAAAAAACAACGCAAAAGAAGAAAAGTATTCCAAAACTGATGAAAATGTTCGATTTTGGGCTCCAAAAAAAGGGACAACCGAGCAGGCTTGCTGCCTCTATCGTAGAGCTCTTGGAGAGCTTTCCAACGGTATGTTGTGCACCACGTAACTTTTTTCGGATCAAAAGTTATGGGCACCGGAGCGACGGAGACCTGGTCCCAAGCCCCACGCCCTCGGTTTGTGGGCCCAACCTCTACGTGAAGTGAAGTTGTCTTGCCCAAGGTGCTATGGGATTCGGTAATAGAATTGTGATGGATTAGGTTGTCGTCCTTTTCGCGGCTCACGTCGTACGATCCGGGACGGAAAAACAGCGTAAAAGAAGAAAAGCGTCTCAAAACTGATAAAAATGTTTGATTTTGGGCTCCAAAAAATGGCACAGTGGAGCAGGCTTGCTGCCCCTATCGTAGAGCTCTCGGAGAGCTTTACAACGATATACTATGCACCGCGTAACTCTTTTCGGGTCAAAAGATATGGGCACCGGAGCGACGGAGACCTGGTCCCAAGCCCTACACTCTCAGTTTGCGGGCCCAGCCTCTATGTTAAACGAAGTTGTCTTGCCCAAGGTAACATGGGATTCGGTAATAGAAATATGATGGATTAGGTTGTCGTCCTTTTTACAGCTCACGACGTACGATCCGGGACAAAAAAACATCTCAAAACAATAAAAATGTCTAAAAATTGATGAAAACGTTCAATTTTGGGCTCTGAAAAAAGTCACAGCCGAGCAAGCTTGCTACCCCCATTGTAGAACTCTCGAAGACCTTTCCAACGGTATGCTGTGCGTCGTGTTACTCTTTTCAGATCAAAAGTTATGGGCACCGGAGCGACAGAGACCTGGTCCCAAACCCCACGCCCTCAGTTTGTGGGCCCAGCCTCTAAGTGAAGTGAAGTTGTCTTGCCCTAGGTGCCGTGGGATTCGGTAATAGAAATGTGATGGATTAGGTAGTTGTCCTTTTCGCTGCTCACGTCGTACGATTCGGGACGGAAAAACAACGCAAAAGAAGAAAAGTATCCCAAAACTAATGAAAATGTTCGATTTTGGGATTCGAAAAAAGGCGCAATCGAGCAGGCTTGCTTCCCCTGTCGTAGAGCTCTAGGAGAGCTTTCCAACGGTATGTTGTGCGCCACGTACCTCTTTTCGAATCAAAAGTTATGGGCACTGGAGCGACGTAGACCTGGTCCCTAGCCCCGCGCCCTCGGTTTGCAGGCCCAGCCTCTACGTTAAGCGAAGTTGTCTTGCCCAAGGTGTGGTGGAATTCGGTAATAGAAATCTAATCGATTAGGTTGTCGTCCTTTTTGCGGCTCACGACGTACGATCTGGGACAGAAAAACACGGCAAAAGAAGAAAATTATCCCAAAACTGATGAAAATGTTTGATTTTGGGATCCAAAAACAGGCGCAGCCGTGCAGTCTTGCAGCCTTCGTCGTAGAGCTCTCAGAGAGCTTTCCAACGGTATGCTGTGTAGCGCCTAACTCCTTACGGATAAAAAGTTATGGGCACCGGAGTGACGGAGACCTGGTCCCAAGCCCCACGCTCTCGGTTTGTGGGCCCAGCCTCTACGTGAAGCGATGTTGTCTTGCCCAAGCTGTCGTGGGATTTGGTAATAGAAATGTGATGGATTAGGTTGTCGTCCTTTTTGCGGTTCACGACGTATGATCCGGGACAAAAAAACTTCGCAAAAGAAGAAACGTGTGCCAAAACTGTTGAAAACGTTCGATTTTGGGCTGTGAAAATAGGCGCAGCTGAGCAGACTTGCTGCCCCCATCGTAAAGCTCTTGAAGAGCTTTCCAACGGCATGCTGCGCTCCCCGTGAATCCTTACGGATCAAAAGTTATAGGCACCGGAGCGACAGAGACCTGGTCCCAAGCCCCACGCCCTTTGTTTGCGGGCCCAGCCTCCACGTGAAGCGAAGTGTCCCAAAATTGATGATAACGTTCGATTTTGTTCTCCGAAAACAGGCGCAGCCATGCAGTCTTGCTGCCCCCGTCGTAGAGCTCTCAGAGAGCTTTCCACCAGTATGCTGTGCTCCGCGTAACTCCTTACAGATCAAAAGTAATGGGCACCGGAGCGACGGAGACCTGGTCCCAAGCCCCACGCCCTCGGTTTACAGGCCCAACTTCTATCTTAAGCGAACTTGTCTTGCCAAGGTGCCGTGGGATTCGGTAATAGAAATGTGATGGATTAGGTTGTCGTCCTTTTTGCGGCTCATAACGTATAATCTGGGATGGAAAAACAGCGCAAAAGAAGAAAAGTACCCCTAAACTGATGAAAATGTTCGATTTTGGGCTCCGAAAATAGGCGTAGCTGTGCAGGATTGCTACCCCCATCGTAGAGCTCTCGTAGAGCTTTCCAACGGTATGATGTGCACCGCGTGACTCCTTACGGATCAAAATTAATGGGCACCGGAGCGACAGAGACCTGGTCCCAAGCCCCACACCCTCGGTTTGCAGGCCCAGCCGCTACGTGAAGCGAAGTTGTCTTGCCAAAGGTGCCGTGGGATTCGGTAATAGAAATGTGATGGATTAGGTTGTCGTCCTTTTCGAGGCTCATGACGTACGATCCGAGATGAAAAAATAGCGCAAAAGAAGAAAAGTGTCCCGAAACTGATGAAAACGTTCGATTTTGGGCTCCAAAAATAGGCGCAGCTGAGCAGGCTTGCAGCCCCCGTCATAGAGCTCTCGGAGAGCTTTCCAACGGTATGCTGTGCGCCACGTAACTACTTACGATAAAAAATTATGGGCATTAGAGCGACGGAGACCTGGTCTCAAGCCCCACGTCGTTGGTTTGCAGCCCCTACCTCGACGTGAAGCGGAGTTTTCTTGCCCAAGGAGTGGTGGGATTCGGTAATCGAAATGTGATGGATTAGGTTGTCGTCCTTTTCGCTGCTCATGACTTACAATCTGGGACGAAAAAACAGTGCAAAAGAAGAAAAGTATCCCAAAACTGATGAAAACGTTCGATTTAGGGCTCCGAAAATAGGCGCAGCCGAACAAGCTTGTTGCTCATGTCGTAGAGCTCTCGGAGAGCTTTCCAACGGTATGATGTACACCTCGTAATGCCTTACAGATCAAAAGTTATGGGCACCGGAGGGACGGAGACCTAGTCCCAAGCCCCACGCCCTCGGTTTGCAGGCCCAGTCTCTACATGAAACGAAGTTGTCTTTCCCAAGGTGCCGTGGGATTAATCAATAGAAATATGATGGATTAGGTTGTCGTCCTTTTCATGACTCACAACGTACGATCTGGGATGAAAAAACATCTCAAAAGAATAAAAGTATCCCAAAACTAATGAAAACGTTTGATTTTGGGCTCCGAAAAAAGGCGCAGTCTAACAGGCTTGCTTTCCCTGTCGTAGAGCTCCCGAAGAGCTTTTCAACTGTATACTGTGCGCCGCGTAACTCTTTTCGAATCAAAAGTTATGGGCACCGGAGCGACGTAGACCTGGTCCCAAGCACCACGCCCTCGGTTTGCAGGCCCAGCCTCTACGTTAAGCGAAGTTGTCTTGCCCAAGGTGCGGTGGCATTCGGTAATAGAAATCTAATGGATTAGGTTGTCGTCCTTTTTGTGGCTTACGACATACGATCCGGGACAGAAAAACAGCGCAAAAGAAGAAAAGTGTCCAAAACTGATGAAAATATTCAATTTTGGGATCCAAAAATAGGCGCAGCCATGCAGTCTTGCTGCCCTCGTCGTAGAGCTTTCGGAGAGCTTTCCAACGGTATGCTATGCGGCGCGTAACTCCTTACGGATAAAAAGTTATGGGCACTGAAGTGACAGAGACCTGGTCCCAAGCCCCACGCCCTCGGTTTGTGGGCCCAGCCCCACGCCCTCAGTTGTCTTGCCCAAGGAGCCATGAGATTTGGTAATAGAAATGTGATGGATTAGGTTGTCGTCCTTTTCGCGGCTCACGACGTACGATCCGGGAAGGAAAAATAGCACAAAAGAAGAAAAATGTCTCGAAACTAAAGAAAACGTTCAATTTTGGGCTCCAAAAATAGGTGCAGCAGTGTAATCTTGCTGCCCCCGTCATAGAGCTCTCGGAGAGCTTTCCAACGGTATGTTGTGCGTCACGTAACTCCTTACGGATCAAAAGTTATGGGCACCTGTGCGACGGAGACCTGGTCCCAAGCCCCACGCCCTCGGTTTACGGGCCCAGCCTCTATGTGAAGCGAAGTTGTCTTGCCCAAGGTGCCATGGGATTCGGTAATAGAAATGTGAAGGATTAGGTTGTCGTCCTTTTTGCGACACACGACGTACAATCTGGGACGGAAAAGCAGTGCAAAAGAAGAAAAGTATCACAAAATAGATGAAAACGTTCGATTTTGGGCTCTAAAAATAGGGGCAGCCGAGCAGGCTTGCTGCCCCTGTCGTAGAGCTCTCGCAGAGCTTTCCAACGGTATGCTGTGCACCGCAAAACTCTTTTCGGATCAAAAGTTATGGGTACCGGAGCGACGGAGACCTGGTCCCAAGCCCCACGCTCTCGGTTTGCGGGCCCAACCTTTACGTGAAGCGAAGTTGTCTTGCCTAAGGTGCCATGGGATTCGGTAATAAAAATGTGATGGATTAGGTTGTCGTCATTTTCGCGGCTCACAACGTACGATCCGGGACGGAAAAACAGCACAAAAGAAGAAAAGTGTCCTGAAACTGATGAAAACGTTCAATTTTGGGCTCCGAAAATAGGCACAGCAAAGCTAGCTTGCTGCCCCCATCGTAGAGCTCTTGGAGAGCTTTCCAACGGTTTGTTGTGCGCCATGTAACTACTTACGGATGAAAAGTTATAGGCACTAAAGCGACGAAAACCTGGTCCTAAGCCCCATGCCCTCGATTTTCGGGCCCAGCCTCTGCGTGAAGCGAAGTTGTCTCACCCGAGGTGCCGAGAGATTCGGTAATAGAAATGTGATGGATTAGGTTGTCGTCCTTTTCGCGGCTCACGACATACGAATCGGGAGGAAAAAATAGCGCAAAAGAAGAAAAGTATTCCGAAACTGATGAAAATGTTCGATTTTGGGCACCAAGAACAGGCACAGATGAGCAGGTTTGATGCTTCCGTCGTAGAGCTCTCGGAGAGCTTTCCAACGGTATACTGTACGCCGCGTAACTCCTTACGGATCAGAAGTTATGGGCACCGGAGCGACGGAGACCTGGTCCCAAGCCCCACGCCCTCGGTTTGTGGGCCCAGCCTCTACATGAAGCGAAATTGTCTTGCCCAAGGTGCCGTGGAATTCGGTAATAGAAATGTGATGGATTAGGTTGTCGTCCTTTTCGCGGCTCACGACGTATGACTCAGGACGAAAAAACAGCGCAAATGTAGAAAATTGTCCCAAAACTGATGAAAATGTTCGATTTTGGGCTCCGAAAAAAGGCGCAGCCGAACAAGCTTGCTGCCTCTGTCTTAGAGCTCTCGGAGAGCTTTCCAACTGTATGCTGTGCGCCGCATAACTCTTTTCGGATCAAAAGTTATGGGTACCAGAGCGATAGAGACCTAGTCCTGAGCCCCACGCCCTCGGTTTGCGTGCCCAGCCTCTACGTTAAGCGAAATAGTCTTGCCCAAGGTGCTGTGGGATTCGGTAATAGAAATGCAATGGATTAGGTTGTCGTCCTTTTTGTGGCTCACGACGTGCGATCCGGGATAGAAAAACAGTACAAAAGAAGAAAAGTGTCCCAAAACTGATGAAAATGTTCGATTTTGGTATTCGAAAATAGGTGCAGCCGTGCAACCTTGCTACCCTCGTCGTAGAACTCTCGGAGAGCTTCCCAACGCTATGCTATGTGGCGCGTAACTCCTTACGGATAAAAAGTTATGGGCACCGGAGTAACAGAGACCTGGTCCCTAGCCCCACGCCCTCGGTTTGCGGGCCGAGCCTCTACGTGAAGCGAAGTTGTCACGCCCCAACCCAGCCTATAAAGGTTAGACTAGGGTGTGATCTAAACATTCAAGTCATGTCTCGTGCTTAGTTGTTCATGAAAGTTTAATGCTTAACGTTTAGCCTAGACTCCACAATTTTTTCGGAAAACCGGCATCATAACGGCTATAATTGGGCTCTTTAGTTTGACCTAGTTCTCTAAACGCCTCAAATTTCATTTCCAACTAAGATTACTATTTACCACCAATTGAAATGCCTACTAGTTATCTCAATGTCTCGTTTGATTAATAACCTAGCATGATACTATGTCTCGTTTGTTTGTTAATTTTCGTTACAAGAGTATCTGTTGATCTTAGCTTAACAATGGGTACCTGCTTAAGATTGGATAGGTTCATTTTACTTAGTCCTTACCTGATACTTCATAATCCTATGATAGATACTAACCAGTAACGATAGCAAAACGACCATAGTAGTGTCTGTCTAGTTATTATCAGTACAAGCCAAAATTAGATCCCAAATTACAACGGGGGTCTTTTACATTACAAACATCAAGCAACATGAAAAGAAATAGTCTTCAAGCAGCATAGTGTTCACAATGGCCATAATCAAGCAAAGCACATAGGACAGACAATCATTCCAAGGAATCATCGTTAGGCACATCGTCCTTGGGTACCTGTTCTTGATCTTCTTCACCTGAGATGATAAAAGAGGGCGAGTCCTTATGAACTCAGCGAGGGGAAACGAGAAATAGGTTTTGAAACTCATTTTTCGGTTCAACTTATGAAAACCCTTTTTGCAAGCATGAATATATCACAAGTAAGTACATAACATGATATAAAAGTAAAGGAACACAATTACCCGTCTTTCCTCCCCGAGGTCCTCTAGGAACCAAGCGAGAGTACTTATACACATAGTGAAAAGGATACGGTGAGCTTTTGCTCTCAGTTCATGTCAGTATCAGTTGTTGCGGTCGACTTCAAATCATCCCCTTATCACGCCAAATGGGTGTACTCCGGATATATCCCGAAATCCTACGACCCAACTCTCCGAGGAAGTCTAGCCACCAAGCGAGAGAGGGAATTGGACAATGGTAGTCACGGTTGCACCGGCAAACCCGATGCCGCCCGGTGTGCGTGAACGCTACCACGCCAGAATGAAAGGTTGCAATCTTGTATGCAATGCACATTTATGACATTTAATATATCACATTAGGAGGACAACAAAGTAGGTTAGTCATAAGATTGCACATTGACAAGTAAACAAGCGAGGAATGATAAGACAAGTAATTTCACTTGAAAGGCACATGGAGTTATATGAACATTAAACGGGCAGCCATGTAACGCACGTAAATCAAGTCATATAACTCATTTCAAAGTTCACGTAATCAAATAATAAGATTATTCATCATGCAACGACATCTACGTGGGACCGGGTGCAAGAAAGGCCTACTTGTCAACATGTAATCATCGAAATCATGTTTAGGGCTATGAGGGCAACTACGGGCAGCCTACTAATTACATAATTAAACACGATATTCATAGAATCAACACTTAGCGAATTTACCTAATCACTAGGGTTTCAATTCGTGCTTACCCGTGCGATTAAGCCCCAAGTCATCTCGTATTTAAACTCAAGCCATGCATTGATTAATTCAAACACCCTCAAGTATTCAAAACAGTCCACACAACATCTCATTGCCACAATCCTAAGCATTTAATACAACGAGAGAAGCTACAATAATTTTTCTAAGCATATCACTAAGTGAAACCCTCACTGCAATGGACTGTATTCTCACAATCATTAAGACAAGCAAACAATCTCTAATTACAGTGAATAAGATGTAAAATTAAAGTTTAGGAAATGAAATAAATTCAGAAACAAAACTCGCATCATTTGGAGTTCGGGTTCAATAGTTATAGCCAAAACAGTGAGACTGCACAAAACTGTCCAGATTTGCACACATTTCAATACTTTTCGTTTTTGAGGGCCTTAGGTTCAGATTTAGCCTTAGTCCATTTCTGACAAAAATGTCCAGAACTGAAAAATATAGCAGCACACCAAATATCATGCATTTTGAATGTCATTTACTAAGTCAACCCTGGCTACAAGGTCAGTAAATCTGCCAAAACCTGCTTCATTTTTCCAGACTTTCCAGATTTGGACACATTTTAATAATTTGTCATTTTGAGACCTTAAAGTCAAAATTATCTTTGGTCTATTTCTATGAAAAATGTTCAGAACAGGCAAAACTAGTTACCTACCAATTTTCACGCATTTTAAACATCATTTACCTAGCCAAAATCACATCGCATCAACAAGGCAGAAAACTGTCCCATACATCATTTCATCCAACATCACATTTTAGCCAAATATCTTGCCATGCATGTTTATAAAAGCTCATTAACACACATATATCTCAAGTATAGAAGTAAAGATAGACATTTAAGGGCATGCATGTGGGTTTTTGAAAGATTTTCAAGAAGTTTTAGCCCTCACCTTAGCAAAACAACAAGAAGATGCACAAGACTCTTGGTAAAGCACAAAGTTGACCTTTTTCCTTGCTTAGCCGAGACACCACTCGATTTTTCTCAAATTTCCTAGCTTAGTAACAAGTTCTTAGTAGGTGCATGTGGTTAGAATAAGAAGAAAAGAAATGGAAGCTAGCAAACTCACCTAAGCAGAAATGGAGATTCAAAGAGCTTGCATGTGTGTTTCTTGCAACCTAGCTTGCTTAGTCGAGCTCCCTAGCGTCTTGCATGCCTTGATGAACCATGGAGTGATGAAGATAAGCTAAGGAGTGTAGAAACTCAGCCAAGGCCGAGAGAGAAAGAGAAGGATGAGAGGGAGAGAGAAGAATGAGAGGAAATGAGAGAAATGAAAGAAAAATAAAAGCTTTTGCAATGTTTGAAGCATTTGTCGGCCTTGAGCTTTGCAATTTCAGATTTTTGTGTCTTCAAGGAGTATAATTTGAAGTGTTTAGCATGGGCAAGGAGCTTATGTCGAGATTGGTGGAGCTTGGTAGAGTTTTTGAGCTATTTTTTATTGCTTTGTGTCATTAGTTGTCATAGAATTGTCTAGGTTCAATTTGAATTATGCAAAGCAAGCACAAAGCACACAAGGTGGTCGGCCAAAGAGGTGTTCAAATCTGAATTTTTTTGTCTTGTTCAAGGCTTATTTTATTGTGTGTTTGGGATATGCAAAGAATAAAGAATAAAGAATAAAGAATGTCTAGCTTTTGGTGCAATTTCGTCTTCTAGTGCATTGACTTAGCATTTTAATATTAGTTAGTGGGATTTGTAGGATTAATTATTGATCTAGTGCTTCGTGTTAGATGCTTTCTTGATTAGCGTGAGGGCACGATTTCCTAGGTCTAGGGCATGCACTGCGAGGTATTGCACGCAAATCGAGGTCGGTCTCACATCCTCCCCTCGTTAAAATAATTCCGTCCCGAAATTCAATATTACCTTTGAAATAAAGCTGGATACTGTTGCTCCATCTGGTCTCGCCTTTCCCACGTTGCTTCTTCAACTCCATGATGATCCCACAATACTTTCACTATCGGTATAGATTTGCTGCGCAACTCCCGATCTTGCTGGTCTAGGATCCGAATGGGCTTCTCTTCATAAGACAAGTTCTCCCGAAGCTACAACGGCTCTGGCTCCAAGATATGCGATGGATCAGGGTGATACTTCTGCAGCATCGAAACATGAAAGACGTCATGAATATTGGAGAGGTTTTGGGGTAGTGCCAGGCGATATGCCAATTTGCCAACCTTCTCAATTATCTCAAATGGTCCTACAAATCTCGGGCTCAACTTTCCACCCTTGCCGTGTTTAATCAGTCCCCTCCGGGGTGATATCTTCAAGAATACCTTGTCGCCAACCTCAAACTCTAGGCTCCGTCTCCGTCGGTCTGCATAAATTTTCTGCCTGCTTTGGGTGGTAAGCATCCGTTTTCGGATGAGGTGAATATTATCCATAGTCTTCATAAGTTCAGGTAAAAGGGTCGGGTCAAAAGTCTTCGTTTCACCTACTTCATCCCAGTAAATTGGGGATCAACACTTACATCCATACAACGCCTCAAATGGGGCCATCCCGATAGTGGCCTGATAACTATTATTATAAGCGAACTCTGCTAGAGACAGATATTTCTCCCAACCTTTCCCGAAGTCTAAAACACACGCCCTCAGCATATCCTCCAGAATTTGAATAGTTCTCTCCGATTGTCCATCAGTCTGAGGGTGATAAGCCGTGCTGAAACTCAACTTTGTTCCCAAAGCTTCTTACAATTTCTTCCAAAATCGGGAAGTAAAACGAGGATCCCTATTCGATACAATACTCACAGGCATCCCGTGCAATCTTACAATCTCCGCCACATACATATCTCCTAATTTCTCAGGACTATCCTCCTTGTTCATCGGTAAGAAGTGCGCTGACTTTGTCAATCTATCCACTATGACCCAAACGGCGTCATGACCCTTTTGTGACCTGGGCAGGTCCATAACAAAGTCCATAGTTATATGTTCCTATTTCCATTGAGGAATCTCCAACGGCTAAAGTAAACCTGCTGGTCGTTGATGTTCCTCTTTGACTCTCTGACTAGTCAAACACCGTGCCACAAACTCCGCAATTTCTCTCTTCATGTTATTCCACCAATAGTGTTGCTTAAAATCCCGGTACGTCTTTGTTCATCCGGGGTGAATAGTGTATCTTGAATTATGGGCTTCTTCAAGAATCTTCTTTTTCAGCTCTGGTTCATTAGGAACACAAATCCGATTCCTAAACCTCCAAATACCATCATCATGAAACTTGAAATCTGTGTTGCTTTCTTTAATCTTCTGGAATTGTTGGTCCTTCTGTTGAGCCTCTCGTAATTCAGACAACAAGGTCGATTGAACTTGTGTAGTGGCAAAAAGTAACCCTTTCCGAGTCAATTGTAGTTTCCACAAAAATGCTTCCTCCAACAACTCCTGCACCTTGACTTCCAGTTTTGCCATGCTCTCTTTCCTACTTAAGGCATCTGCAACTACATTTGCTTTACCGGGTACATAATTGATTGTGCAGTTATAATCATCCAAAAGCTCCATCTACCGCCTTTGCCTCATGTTCAACTCTTTTTGTGAGAACAAGTATTTCAAGCTCTTGTGATCAGTAAACACCTCGAACTTGTTGCCCCACAGATAGTGCCTCCATTTCTTGAGTGCAAACACAATAGCCGCTAACTCCAAATCATGCGTCAGGTAGTTCAATTCATACGGCTTCGGTTTCCTAGAAGCATACGCAATCACTCTACCATTTTGCATCAACACACAACCTAGTCCTTCCTTCGAAGCATTACTATAGATTACAAAACCTTGACTCCCTTCAGGCAATGCAAGAACATGTGTGGTAGTCAATCTTTTCTTCAATTCTTGGAAGCATTTCTCACACTTATCATCCCACACGAACTTTGTTTTCTTTTGAGTGAGCTTTGTAAGTGGTCCTACAATCTTAAAGAAATCTTTCACGAACCTCCGATAATAGCCGGCTAGACCAAGAAAACTCTGAATCTCCGTAACATTTTCCGGCTTCTTCCAAGACATCACCGCTTCTATCTTTGCTGGATCAGCTGCTATTCCCTCTTGGGATATGATATGCCCCAAAAATGCAATATGCTGCAACCAAAATTCGCACTTGCTAAACTTTGCATACAATTGATGCTCTCGAAGTTTTTGCAGTACCAACTGTAGATGTTGTTCATGCTCAGCCTCGGATTTTGAGTATACCAAAATATCATCAATGAAGATCACCACAAATTGGTCTAAGTAGGGTTGAAACACCTTGTGCATCAAGTCCATAAAAGCTGCAGGGGCATTAGTTAGTCCAAATGGCATCACCACATATTCATAATGCCAATATCTTGTCCTGAAAGTCGTTTTAGGCACATCCTCCTTTTTGATCCGCAACTGATTGTACCCTTGCCTCAAGTCGAGTTTCGAATACACTTTTGCTCCTTGAAGTTGATCAAACAACTCGTCGATCAGTGGAAGTGGGTATTTATTCTTGACAGTCACTTGGTTTAATCCTTGGTAATCGATGCATAGCCTCAGCGTTCCGTCTTTCTTCTTTACAAATAGAACTGGTGCACCCCACGGAGAAGAACTTGGTTGAACAAACCCCTTCTTCAACAATCCTCGTAATTGGTCCTCCAATTCTTGTAGCTCGGCTGGTGCCATACGATAAGGGGGCTTTAGATATCGGATGGGTACCAGACAGTAACTCTATAATGAACTCGATCTCCCGATTTGGGGGTAAACCGGGCAATTCTTCTGGAAACACATCTGCGTAGTCTTTGATCACTGGCATCTCCTCCAAATTAGCTTTGTCCGATGGCTTGTTAATGAGGTAAGCTAAGTATCCACTACACCCTTTTCTCAAGGACTTCATTGCTTTCGTAGATGAAATGACGGAACTCCCGGTGAAATCTCTTCGATCCATGACTGATGAAAATATTCAATTTTGGGCTCCGAAAATAGGTGCAGCCGAGCAGGTTTGCTGTCCCCATCGTGGAGCTCTCTGAGAGCTTTCCAACGGTATGCTATGCGCCACGTGACTCTTTACTGATCAAAACTTAAGGGCACCGGAGCGACGGAGACCTGGTCCAAAGCCCCACGCCCTCGGTTTGCGGGCTCAGCCTCTACGTGAAGTAAAGTTGTCTTGCCTAATGTGCCATAGGATTCGGTAATAGAAATATGATGGATTAGGTTGTCGTCCTTTTCGTGGCTCACGACGTACGATCCAAGAAGGAAAAATAGCGCAAAAGAAGAAAAGTATCTCAAAACTGATGAAAACATTTGATTTTGGGCTTCCAAAACAAGCACAGCTTAGCAGGCTTGCTACTCCTATTGTAGAGCTCTCGGAGAGCTTTCCAACGGTATGTGGTACGCCGCGTAACTCCTTACAGATCAAAAGTTATGGGCACCGGAGTGACGGAGACCTGGTCCCAAGCCCCACGCCTTCGATTTGCGGGCCTAGCCTCTACGTGAAGTGAAGTTGTCTTGCCCAAGGTGCTGTGGGATTCGGTAATAGAAATGTGATGGATTAGGTTGTCGTCCTTTTCACGGCTCACGACGTACGATCCGGGATAGAAAAAAAGTGCAATGAAGAAAAGTGTCACAAAACTGATGAAAACATTTGATTTTGGGCTCAGATAATAGGTGCAGCCGAGTATGCTTGCTGCCCCCATCGTTGAGCTCTCAAAGAGCTTTCCAACGGTATGCTGTGAGCCGCATAACTCTTTACGAATCAAAAGTTATGTGCACCGGAACGACGGAGACCTGGTCCCAAGCCCCACGCCTTCGGTTTACGGGCCCAGCTTCTACGTGAAGCAAAGTTGTCTTACCCAAGGTGCCATGGGATTCGGTAATATAAATGTGATGGATTAGGTTGTCATCCTTTTCGCGACTCACGACGTACAATCTAGGATGGAAAAACAGCACAAAAGAAGAAAAGTATCCCGAAACTGATGAAAATGTTCAATTTTTGGCTCTGAAAATAGGTGCAGCCGAGCAGCCTTGCTGCCCCCATCGTAGAGCTCGCAGAGATTTCCAACGGTATGCTGTGCGCCACGTAACTCCTTACGGATCAAAAGTTATGGGCACCAGTGCGACGGAGACCTGGTCCCAAGCCCCACGCTATAACGCCCCGCTCCCTCACGAGACCGGAGGCTCTAATAACCATGCTATTCTTAACCCAATACCAAACCCGGTCACAAAATTTTAGGAAAAACGGACAGAGTTTCCCCTGTACTATGGACATTCTGAAAACCTGTAAATTCTCAAATAAGGTAATTACAAGGTAAACAAACTTTTCATGGCTAAATATTTAAAGATTCAAGGCCATCCGAGCCTTGAAGCAAACAACAGTTCCAAAACCACACAAGCATGCAAGTAACCTGTTTATAATGTAGTCTAATAACCATGCCATTCTAGGATAACATTAAAACATACTTAGAGATAAAACATTCTACACTAAGCCATTCACTCCTAAGCATGCAAAGCAACTAGAAATAGAAATATAAGTTATTACAAGCCATAGAATTACCATTGCTACTACATTATCAGACTTCCAGCTTACATATACTCAAATACATACATGAGCTTTAAGGCCCCAAAATAGATTATACAAAGAACAACAAATTCTTCACATAGCAACCAGAAAGCACATCCGCCTCAGACAAATATCACACAGCAGCTAAGGCAACTCCACCAACTGTGCCGCCTGAAACATTTTAGCGAGGTATGAGCAACCATTGTTGCCCAGTGAGGGATATAGTCCCGGGGCGTGCAATGCAACAGATAATACAGTTATACAACAATATCACTTAGACAATTTAAGAAGCAATGATAACATAAGTAACCACACATTTAAAAGGATACATTTCACACAATCCCCTATACACCAATCTTCACTGGTCTTCATTCACGATCCACGAACCACGAGCACGATCACGATAAGCCGGCATAATCCCCAAACACTCCAGTGGGTGTACTCTGGATGTACCCCGATAATCCTACGACCCAACATCCCCTGGCAATCTCCGGACCAGGCGAATGAGGGACTAGGGCACGGAGTTTGAATATCCACCGGTAAGCCCTCTGCCGCCCAGCCGATATTCAACACATCCGCCCCTGACACTATGGTTGCGCAACCACGATGCAATGCACTTAACAATGGCAAATTAATAGCAATAATATAAGCATTAACACATAGGAGGATCAACAAAGTAGGTTGACCTCGATGCAATTAGAATAGAAGCAATTATAGAAGCTAATAAGCAGTTTACAAAGGAACATATACAAAATAAGCATAGAATCATACCAAAAGCTCCAAATCAACTTGAAACCACATATAAACACTTAAGGAGTCATGCCATGGGTTTAGAAGTGTGAGTCAACCGAAATTGCACCTAAACCCCTTTGTTTTTCAAACTATTTCTCTTCCAAACCAAGGTTAATGATTCCATTTTCAAAGGAAACTCTCCCAACCTTCTAACTAACCCTCAAGGTACCCTCTCAACCCTCTAACTCATTCAAATGCCCACGATTACCCCGAAAGCCCCAAATTCCCTCTTATGGCTTTAAACTACACATACATTGTCCGGGCTTCAAACAAGGGATATCAAGGCTTCTATAGCATCTAGGTAGCCAAAGGATACTAGAATTGAAGCCCGAATCCACCCGGATTCGCATTAACCCCGAAAGCCCTTTATTAAAGTCAACTATTTTACGTTTTATGCGATTCTAGAGCAATGTAAGTGCACGGGGCTATTAGACTACCTTCATTAGCACCTAAGGCTTCTATTAGGAGTGTTGAATCAAGCTAATTCGAGCAATTACACAAAACCCTAGAAAAAACGTCACTATTCACCTCATGAATTAAACTAACGATTCCAACCGTTTAAATTGCGAAACGATGGCTCAAATATGTTCTCTAGCATTTATATATATGGTATAATAGCATAGATAACTAATACAATAGCATTTGATCACATTTTCAACAAATCAAGAAAATGACAACTATTTAGAAATGCGAAAATAAGCCGTAAAATCCCTCACCAATATGCGTAGGAGCACCTAGGAAGCTTGCAAACACCCTACACTAGTTGCTCAAGGCTTGGCTTGGCTTGAATTGGAGAGTTGAAGAGCAAAAATCAATTTTCTCCTCCTCCTAGCTGCTCTCGGCCTTGCACAGTGTTTTTCAGCATTTTTTTGTTTTGTTCTTTGCTAGTTATGAGCTAAGGTGGGTAATATAGGGTGCATAGTTAGGTGGGGTCAAGTTTGGGTATTTAAAAGGTCACTTATAATGCGCGTAGTAAGCTTAAAACGAGCCTAAAGTGAAGCATGTGTGCTAGTTAATTAAAACTCTAAGTTAGTTACGTAACACTATTCATTAAACTACTAAAATCATTTTCTAAACGAGCTCTCCTATTGCTTCTAGCTCAATTGCACATTTTTCCCACTACTTTAACAGTTAATATGATTTAATAAAAATGCTAATTCACTAATAGAATGAAGTTTAAAAATGGGATGAATAGTGACTACATAAGATGGTTAACAAAGCACAGAAGGAAATACGTAAATAATGAATGCAACAGTAAGTCAATGTATGGCTAATTCTCGGGCGTCACATCCTCTCCCCCTTAAACAAATTGCGTCCACGCAATTCTTCTTCACAAGAGAACTCTGCATCAACTGGAAACCAACTCCGATTATTCATCATCAGTTGCTAAGCAAGAATACCATACATGAATTCTCGTGGGAGCTCATTAAGAAATCCCAATTGTATTGTCTGCGAACCTCACGTAATAAGGCCAAATAAAGGCTCCAATAGTGATGCTACTTCGAAATCCAAATAAGAATCCCGCTGGCATGAATACCATAGAAGAATAGGATCCCAACTAAGAGCGGCGAGAAAATACCAATAAAAGTTCCGAGCAGGAGTATTGTAAATAATACCAGATAATAAGGCTGAAAAGAATCCCATCTACCAATTCTTCTGAGAGATGCTGACAAAAGAATACCAAAAGAATATCTGATGAGGAAATACCAAGAATATGCTCCAGAGAACTGTTATATAGAAACCCCAAAAGAAGCTACTCATTTATGACCGCTAAGCACTGAAGAAGGCCTTAGAAGAATCCCAATAACTGAGCTCCAACTATATCCACCAATTCCCAAATAAAGGCTGATTAATTGCCTCTCATTTATGCTAATCAACATAATTTGGAAGGCCTGCCACAAATCGCCTCTCTTCAGGGGAGGAAGGACCATTCGACGGCCTATGTATGCATGCCAAACAATTGCATATGTATAATCATTCTTTAAACTATTACGCAAACACGTTAATAAAAGAGTTTGTGAAACAGTGTAATCATCAAAGTCATTCAAATACAGACATTACAAGCAACAGTTCAAGCAATTAATAATTCACGAAGTCAATTTGATGCATAACTAGCCACTTTGCTTCACTTAGCACACATTTAGCACGTAACACATAATTATATCATATAGGTGCACACATTCAATACAAAACACACAATCAAACATGCAGACATACACTTTTAAGACACACACTTAATCAAGCACACACGCAAGGGTTACTACCCGACAGGCCGAGGACCCTGTCCCGGCTTAGAGCTAACTAAGCTCTGATACCACCTATAACGCCCCGATCCCTCACGAGACCGGAGGCTCTAATAACCATGCTATTCTCAACCCAATACCAAACCCGGTCACAAAATTTTAGGAAAAACGGACAGAGTTTCCCCTGTACTATGGACATTCTGAAAACCTGTAAATTCTCAAATAAGGTAACTACAAGGTAAACAAACTTTTCATGGCTAAATATTTAAAGATTCAAGGCCATCCGAGCCTTGAAGCAAACAACAGTTCCAAAACCACACAAGCATGCAAGTAACTTGTTTATAATGTAGTCTAATAACCATGCCATTCTAGGATAACATTAAAACATACTTAGAGATAAAACATTCTACACTAAGCCATTCACTCCCAAGCATGCAAAGCAACTAGAAATAGAAATATAAGTTATTACAAGCCATAGAATTACCATTGCTACTACATTATCAGACTTCCAGCTTACATATACTCAAATACATACATGAGCTTTAAGGCCCTAAAATAGATTATACAAAGAACAACAAATTCTTCACATAGCAACCAGAAAGCACATCCGCCTCAGACAAATATCACACAGCAGCTAAGGAAACTCCACCAACTGTGCCACCTGAAACACTTTAGCGAGGTATGAGCAACCACTGTTGCCCAGAGAGGGATATAGTCCCTGGGCGTGCAATGCAACAGATAATACAGTTATACAACAATATCACTTAGACAATTTAAGAAGCAATGATAACATAAGTAACCACACATTTAAAAGGATACATTTCACACAATCCCCTATACACCAATCTTCACTGGTCTTCATTCACGATCCACGAACCACGAGCACGATCACGATAAGCCGGCATAATCCCCAAACACTCCAGTGGGTGTACTCCGGATGTACCCCGATAATCCTATGACCCAACATCCCCTGGCAATCTCCGGACCAGGCGAATGAGGGACTAGGGCACGGAGTTTGAATATCCATCGGCAAGCCCTCTGCCGCCCAGCCGATATTCAACACATCCACCCCTGACACTATGGTTGCGCAACCACGATGCAATGCACTTAACAATGGCAAATTAATAGCAATAATATAAGCATTAACACATAGGAGGATCAACAAAGTAGGTTGACCTCGATGCAATTAGAATAGAAGCAATTATAGAAGCTAATAAGCAGTTTACAAAGGAACATATACAAAATAAGCATAGAATCATACCAAAAACTCCAAATCAACTTGAAACCACATATAAACACTTAAGGAGTCATGCCATGGGTTTAGAAGTGTGAGTCAACCGAAATTGCACCTAAACCCCTTTGTTTTTCAAACTATTTCTCTTCCAAACCAAGGTTAATGATTCCATTTTCAAAGGAAACTCTCCCAACCTTCTAACTAACCCTCAAGGTACCCTCTCAACCCTCTAACTCATTCAAATGCCCGCGTTTACCCCGAAAGCCCCAAATTCCCTCTTATGGCTTTAAACTACACATACATTGTCCGGGCTTCAAACAAAGGATATCAAGGCTTCTATAGCATCTAGGTAGCCTAAGGATACTAGAATTGAAGCCCGAATCCACCCGGATTCGCATTAACCCCGAAAGCCCTTTATTAAAGTCGACTATTTTACGTTTTATGCGATTCTAGAGAATTGTAAGTGCACGGGACTATTAGACTACCTTCATTAGCACCTAAGGCTTCTATTAGGAGTGTTGAATCAAGCTAATTCGAGCAATTACACAAAACCCTAGAAAAAATGTCACTATTCACCTCATGAATTAAACTAACGATTCCAACCGTTTAAATTGCGAAACGATGGCTCAAATATGTTCTCTAGCATTCATATATATATGGTATAATAGCATAGATAATTAATACAATAGCATTTGATCACATTTTCAACAAATCAAGAAAATGAAAACTATTTAGAAATGCGAAAATAAGCCGTAAAATCCCTCACCAATACGCGTAGGAGAACCTAGGAAGCTTGCAAACACCTTACACTAGTTGCTCAAGGCTTGGCTTGGCTTGAATTGGAGAGTTGAAGAGCAAAAATCAATTGTCTCCTCCTCCTAGCTGCTCTTGGCCTTGCACAGTGTTTTTCAGCATTTTTTTGTTTTGTTCTTTGCTAGTTATGAGCTAAGGTGGGTAATATACGGTGCATAGTTGGGTGAGGTCAAGTTTGGGTATTTAAAAGGTCACTTATAATGCACGTAGTAAGCTTAAAACGAGCCTAAAGTGAAGCATGTGTGCTAGTTAATTAAAACTCTAAGTTAGTTACGTAACACTATTCATTGAACTACTAAAATCATTTTCTAAACGAGCTCTCCTATCGCTTCTAGCTCAATTGCACATTTTTTCCACTACTTTAACAGTTAATATGATTTAATAAAAATGCTAATTCACTAATAGAAGGAAGTTTAAAAATGGGATGAATAGTGACTACATAAGATGGTTAACAAAGCACAGAAGGAAATACGCAAATAATGAATGCAACAGTAAGTCAATGTATGGCTAATTCTCGGGCGTCACACACGCCCTCGGTTTGTGGGCCCAGCTTCTACGTTTAGTGATGTTGTCTTGCCCAAGGTACGGTGGTATTCGGTAATAGAAATGTGATGGATTAGGTTATCGTCCTTTTCGCGGCTCGCGACGTACGATCTGGGATGAAAAAGCAGAGCAAAAGAAGAAAAGTATACAAAAATCGATGAAAATGTTCAATTTTGGGCTCCAAAAATAGGCGCAACTGAGCAGGCTTGCTACCCCCGTTGTAAAGCTCTGGGAGAGCTTTCCAACGGTATGCTGTGCGCTGCGTAACTCCATACGGATCAAAACTTATGGGCACCGGAGTGACGGAGACCTGGCGCCAAGCCCTAAGCCCTCGGCATGGAGGCGCAACCTCCACGTGAAACGAAGTTGTCATGCCTTTGGTGCCATGGGATTCGGTAATAGAAATGTGATGGATTAGGTTGTCGTCCTTTTTGTGGCTCACAACGTACGATCCGAGATGAGAAAATAGCGCAAAAGAAGAAAAGTGTCCCAAAATTAATAAAAACGTTCCATTTTGGGATCCAAAAATAGGAGCAGCTGGGAAGGCTTGCTGCCTCCATTGTAGAGCTCTCAGAGAGCTTTCCAACGGTATGTTGTGCACCGCGTAACTCCTTATGGATCAAAAGTTATGGGCACCGGAGCGACGGAGACTTGGTCCGAAGTGCCACGCCCTCGGTTTACGGGCCCAGCCTCTACGTGAAGTGAAGTTGTCTTGCCCAAGATGCCATGGGATTCGGTAATAGAAATGTGATGGATTAGGTTGTCGTCCTTTTCGCGGCTCACGACGTACGATCCGGGACGGAAAAATAGCGTAAAAGGAGAAAAGTGTCCCGAAACTGATGAAAACGTTCAATTTTGGGCTCCAAAAATAGGCGCAGCCAAGCAGGCTTGTTGTCCCTATCATAGAGCTCTCTGAGAGCTTTCCAACGGTATGCTGTGCGCCGTGTAACTCCTTACTAAACAAAAGTTATGGGCACCGGAGTGACAGAGACCTAGTCCCAAGCCCCACGCCCTCGGTTTGCGGGCCCAGTCTCTACGTGAAGCGAAGTTGTCTTGCCTAATGTGCCGTGGGATTTGGTAATAAAAATGTGATGGATTAGATTGTCATCCTTTTCGCGGCTCACGACGTACGATCCGGGACAGAAAAATAGCACAAAAGAAGAAAAGTATCCCGAAACTAATGAAAACGTTTGATTTTGGGATTCGAAAACAGGCACAGCATAGTAGGTTTGCTACTATCGTTGTAGAGCTCTCGGAGAGCTTTCCAACGGTATGCTATACGCCACGTAACTCCTTACGGATCAAAAGTTATGGGCACCAGAGTGACGGAGACCTGGTCCCAAGCCCCACGCCTTCGGTTTGCGGGCCTAGCCTCTATGTGAAGTGCAGTTGTCTTGCCGAAGGTGCCGTGGGATTCAGTAATAGAAATGTGATGGATTAGGTTGTCGTCCTTTTTGCGGCTCACGACGTACGATCCGAGACGGAAAAACATTGCAAAAGAAGAAAAGTGTCCCGAAACTGTTGAAAACATTTGATTTTGGGCTCCAAAAAAAGGTACAGTCGAGTGGGCTTGCTGCCCTCGTCGTAGAGCTCTCGGAGAGCTTTCCAACGGTATGTTGGGCACTGCGTAACTCCTTACGGATCAAAAGTTATGGGCACCAGAGCGACGGAGACTGGTCCCAAGCCCTACGCCCTCGGTTTACCGGCCTAGACTTTACGTGAAGTAAAGTTGTCTTGCCCAAGGTGCCATGGGATTCATTAATAGAAATTTGATGGATTAGGTTGTCGCCCTTTTCGTGGCTTACGTCGTACAATCTGGGACGGAAAAACAGCACAAAAGAAGAAAAGTATCCTGAAACTAATGAAAACGTTCGATTTTGGGCTCTAAAAATAGGCTCAACCGAGCAGCCTTGCTGCCCCCATCGTAGAGCCCTTGTAGAGCTTTCCAACGGTATGTTGTCCACTGCGTGACTTCTTACAGATCAAAAGTTATGGGCACTAGAGCGACGGGGACCTGGTCCCAAGCCCCACGCCCTCGGTTTAGGGGCCCAACCTTTACGTGAAGCAAAGTTGTCTTGCCCAATGTGCCGTGGGATTCGGTAATAGAAATGTGATGGATTAGGTTGTCGTCCTTTTCGGGGCTCACAACGTACAAGGACGGAAAAACAACGCAAAAGAAGGAAAGTATCCCGTAACTGATGAAAACGTTCGATTTTGGTCTCTGAAAATAGGCACAGCCGAGCAGCTTTGCTGCCCCGTCATAGAGCTCTCGCAGAGCTTTCCAACGGTATGCTGTGTGCCACGTAACTCCTTACGGATCAAAGGTTATGGGCACCAGAGCGACGGAGACCTGGCCCTAAGCCCTACGCCCTCAGTTTACGGGCCGAGCCTCTACGTGAAGCGAAGTCGTCTCGCCCAAGGTGCGGTGGGATTCGGTAATAGAAATGTGATGGATTAGGTTGTCGTCTTTTTCACGGTGCACGACGTATGGTCCGGGATGGAAAAACAGCGCAAAAGAAGAAAAGTATCCCAAAGCTGATGAAAACGTTCGATTTTGGGCTCCAAAAACAGGCGCAGCCGAGCAGGCCTGCTGCCCCTGTCGTAAAGCTCTCGGATAGTTTTCCAATGGTATGCTGTGAGCTGCGTAACTCCATACGGATCAAAAGTTATGGGCACCGGAGCAACGGAGACCTGGTCCCAAGCCCCACGCCCTCGGTTTAGGGGCCCAGCCTCTACGTGAAGCAAGGTTGTCCTGCCCAAGGTGCCGTGGCATTCGGTAATAGAAATGTGATGGATTAGGTTGTTGTCCTTTTCGCGGCTCACGACGTACAAGGACCGAAAAATAGCACAAAAGAAGAAAAGTATCCCAAAACTGATGAAAATGTTCGATTTTGGGCTCTGAAAATAGGTGCAGCCGAGCAACCTTGCTGCCCTCGTCATAGAGCTCTCGCAGAGCTTTCCAACGGTATGTTGTGCGCCACGTAACTCCTTACGGATCAAAAGTTATGGGCACCAGAGCAATGGAGACTTGGTCCCAAGCCCCACACCCTCGGTTTGCGGGCCGAGCCTCTACGTGAAGCGAAGTTGTCTCGCTAAGGCTCGGTGGGATTCGGTAATAGAAATGTGATGGATTAGGTTGTCGTCCTTTTCACGGCTCACGACATACGATTCGGGATGGAAAAATTGCGCAAAAGAAGAAAAGTATCACAAAACTGATGAAAACATTCAATTTTGGGCACCAAAAATAGGCGCAGCTGAACAAGCTTGCTGCCCCCGTCGTAAAGCTCTCGGAGAGCTTTCCAACTGTATGTTGTGCGCTACGTAACTCCTTACGGATCAAAAGTTATGGGCACCGAAGCGACGGAGACCTGGTCCCAAGCCCTACGCCCTCAGTTTACGGGCCCAGCCTCTACGTGAAGCGAAGTTGTCTTGCCTGAGGTGCAATGGGATTTTGTAATAGAAATGTGATGGATTAGATTATCGTCCTTCTCGCGGCTTACGACGTACAATCTGGGACGGAAAAATAGCGCAAAAGAAGAAAAGTATCTCAAAACTGATGAAAACGTTCAATTTTGGGCTCTGAAAACAGGAACAGCCGAGCAGGCTTGCTACCCCCATCGTAGAGCTCTTGCAGAGCTTTCCAACGGTATGTTGTATGCCACGTGAGTCCTTACAGATCAAAAGCTATGGGCACCGGAGCGACGGAGACCTGGTCCCAAGCACCATACCCACGGTTTGCGGGCCCAGGCTCTACGTGAAGCGAAGTTGTCTTGCCCAAGCTGCGGTGGGATTCGGTAAAAGAAATGTGATGGATTAGGTTATCATCCTTTTTTGCGGCTCACGACATACGATTCAAGACGAAAAAACAATGCAAAAGAAGAAAAGTGTCCCGAAACTGATGAAAACGTTCGATTTTGGGCTCCAAAAACAGACACAGTTGTGCAGTCTTGCTGCCCCCATCATAGAACACCCGCAGAGCTTTCCAACGGTATACTGTACGCCACGTGACTCCTTACAGATCAAAAGTTACGGGCACTGAAGCAACGAAGACCTAGTCCCAAGCCCCACTCCCTCGGTTTGCGGGCCTAGCCTCCATGTGAAGCGAAGTTGTTGTGCCTAAGCTGCCATGGGATTCGGTAATAGAAATATGATGGATTAGGTTGTCGTCCTTTTCACGGCTCACAACGTACGTTCCGGGACGAAAAAACATCACAAAAGAAGTAAAGTGTCCAAAAACTGATGAAAACGATCGATTTTGGGCTCCGAAAATAGGCACAACTATGCAGTCTTGGTGCCCCTGTCATAGAACTCTGGCAGAGCTTTCCAACGGTATGCTGTGCGCCACGTGACTTCTTACGGATCAAAAGTTATGGGCACCGGAGCGACGGAAACCTGGTCCCAAACCCCACTCCCTCGGTTTGCGGGCCCAGCCTCCACGTGAAGCAAAATTTTTTTGCCCAAGATGCCGTGGGATTCAGTAATAGAAATGTGATGGTTTAGGTTGTTGTCCTTTTCGGGGCTCACGACGTACAAGGACGGAAAAACATCGCAAAAGAAGGAATGTATCCGGAAACTTATGAAAACATTCGATTTTGGGCTCTAAAAATAGGCGCAGCCTAGCAGCCTTGCTGCCCCCGTCATAGAGCTCTCGCAGAGCTTTCCAACGGTATGCTGTGCACCACGTAACTCTTTACGGATCAAAGGTTATGGGCATCAGAGCGACGAAGACCTGGTCCCAAGCCCTACGCCCTCGATTTGCGGGTCCAGCCTCTACGTGAAGCGAACTTGTCTCACCCAAGGTACGGTGGGATTCGGTAATAGAAATGTGATAGATTAGGTTGTCGTCTTTTTCGCGACGCACGACGTACGATCCGAGATGGAAAAACAACGTAAAAGAAGAAAAGTATCCCAAAACTAATGAAAACGTTCGATTTTGGGCTCCAAAAGTAGGCGCAGCCGAGCAGGCTTGCTGCCCCCGTCATAAAGCTCTCGGAGAGTTTTCCAACGGTATGCTGTGCGCTGCGTAACTCCTTACGGATCAAAATTTATGGGCACCGGAACGACGGAGACCTGGTCCCAAGCCCCACTCCCTCTATTTAGGGGCCCAGCCTATACGTGAAGCAAAGTTGTCTTGCCCAAGGTTCCATGGGATTCGGTAATAGAAATGGGATGGATTAGGTTGTTGTCCTTTTCGCGTCTCACGACGTACAAGGACGGAAAAACAACGCAAAAGAAGAAAAGTATCCCAAAACTGATGAAAAATTTCAATTTTGGTCTATGAAAATAGGTGGAGCTGAGCAGCCTTGCTACCCCCATCATAGAGCTCTCGCAGAGCTTTCCAACAATATGTTGTGCGCCACGTAACTCCTTACGGATCAAAAGTTATGTGCACCAGAGCGATGGAGACTTGGTCCCAAGCCCCACGCCCTCGGTTTGCGTGCCCAGCCTCTACGTGAAGTGAAGTTGTCTCGCCCAAGGTGCGGTAGGATTTGGTAATAGAAATGTGATGGATTAGTTTGTCGTCCTTTTCGCGGCTCACAACGTACGATCCGGGATGGAAAAATAGCACAAAAGAAGAAAAGTATCCCAAAACTGATGAAAACGTTTGATTTTGGGCTCCAAAAAGAGGCGTAGTCGAACAGGCTTGCTACCCCTATCGTAAAGCTCTCAGAGAGCTTTCTAATGGTATGTTGTGCTCTGTATGACTCCTTACAGATCAAAAGTAATGGGCACCGGAGCGACAGAGACCTGGTCCCAAGCCCCACGCCCTCGGTTTACGGGCCCAGCCTCTACGTGAAGCGAAGTTGTGTTGCCCAACGTGCCATGGGATTCCGTAATAGAAATGTGATGGATTAGGTTGTCGTCCTTCTCGCCGCTTACGATGTACAATCTGGGACGAAAAAATAGCGCAAAAGAAGAAAAGTATCCCAAAACTAATGAAAACGTTCAATTTTGGGCTACGAAAATAGGCACAGCCAAGTAGGCTTACTACGCCCATCGTAGAGCTCTCGCAGAGCTTTCCAACGGTATGTTGTGCGCTGCGTGACTCCTTGCGGATCAAAAGCTATGGACACCGGAGTGACAGAGACTTGGTCCCAAGCCCCACGCCCACGGTTTGCGGTCCCAAGCTCTACATGAAACGAAGTTGTCTTGCCCAAGTTCCGCTGGGATTCGGTAATAGAAATGTGATGGATTAGGTAATCATCTTTTTCGCGGCTTACGACGTACGATCCGGGACAAAAAAACAATGCAAAAGAAGAAAAGTGTCCCAAAATTGATGAAAACATTCGATTTTGGGCTCTGAAAATAGGCACAGCTGTGCAGTCTTGCTGCCTCTATCGTAGAACTCTTGTAGAGCTTTCCAACGGTATGCTATGCGCCACGTGACTCCTTACGAATCAAAAGTTATGGGCACCGGAGCAACGGAGACCTAGTCCCAAGCCCACTCCCTCGGTTTGTAGGCCCAGCCTCCACGTGAAGCGAAGTTGTCTTGCCCAAGCTGCCATGGGATTCGGTAATAGAAATATGATGGATTAGGTTGTCGTCCTTTTCACGACTCACGACGTACGATCCGGGACAGAAAAACATCGCAAAAGAAGTAAAGTGTCCAAAAATGGATAAAAACGTTCGATTTTGGGCTCTGAAAATAGTCGCGGCCGAACAAGCTTGTTGCCCTCGTCGTAGAGCTCTCGGAGGCTTTCCAACGGTATGCTGTGGGGCGTGTAACTCTTTTCAGATCAAAAGTTATGGGCACCGGGGCGACAGAAACCTAGTCTGAGGCCCCACGCCCTCGGTTTGTGGGCCCACCCTCTACGTGAAGCGAAGTTGTCTTGCCCAAGGTGCCATGGGATGCGGTAATAGAAATGTGATGGATTAAGTTGTCGTCATTTTCGCAACTCACGACGTTCGATCCGGGATAGAAAAACAGTGCAGATGAAGAAAAGTATCCCGAAACTGATGAAAACTTTCAATTTTTTGCTCTGAAAATAGGCGCAGCCGTGCAGTCTTACTGCCCCCGTCGTAGAGCTCTTGGAGAGCTTTCCAATGGTGCGCTGTGCACCGCGTAACTCCTTACGGATCAAAAGTTATGGGCACCAGAGTGACGGAGACCTGGTCCCAAGCCCCACGCCCTCGGTCTGCAGGCCCAGCCTCTACGTGAAACGAAGTTGTCTTGCCTAAGGTGTCGTGGGATTTGGTAATAGAAATGTGATGGATTAGGTTGTCGTCTTTTTTCGCTGCTAACGACATACGATCCGGGACGAGAAAACAACGCAAAAGAAGAAAAATATCCTAAAATTGATAATAAACGTTCGATTTTGGCATCCGAAAATAGGCGCAGCTGGGAAGGCTTGCTGCCCCGGTCGTAGAGCTCTCGGAGAGCTTTCTAACGATATGTTGTGCGCTGCGTAACTACTTATCGATCAAAAGTTATGGACACCGGAGCGACGGAGACCTGGTCCGAAACCCCACGCCCTCAGTTTGCGGGCCTAGCCTCTACGTGAAGTGAAATTATCTTGCCCAAGGTGCCATGGGATTTGTTAATAGAAATGTGATGGATTAGGTTCTCATCTTTTTTGCAGCTCACGATGTACGATCCGGGACGGAAAAACCTTGCAAAAGAAGAAAAGTATGCCGAAACTGATGAAAATGTTTGATTTTTGGCTCCGAATATAGGCGCAGCTGAGTAGGCTTGATACCATCGTCGTAGAGCTCTTGGAGAGCTTTCCAACGGTATGCTGTGCGCTGCGTGACTCCTTACTGATCAAAAGTTATGGGCACCGTTTCGACGGAGACCTGGTCCCAAGCCCCACGCCCTCGATTTGCGGGCCCAGCCTCTACGTTAAGTGAAGTTGTCTTGCCCAATGTGCCGTGGAATTCGGTAATAGAAATGTGATGGATAAGGTTGTCATCCATTTTGCGGCTCACGACGTACGATCCGGGACGGAAAAACAGCGCAAAAGAAGAAAAGTATCCCGAAACTGATGAAAACATTCGATTTTGGGCTCCAAAAATAGGCACAACTAAGTAGGCTTGCTTCCCCCGTTGTAAAGCTCTCAGAGAGCTTTCCAACGGTGTGCTGTGCGCCGCGTAACTCCCTACAGATCAAAAGTTATGGGCACCCGAGCGATGGAGACCTGGTCCCGAGCCCACACCCTCGGTTTGCAGGCCCAGCCTCTACGTGAAGCGAAGTTGTATTGCCCAAGGTGCCATGGGATTCGGTAATAGAAATGTGATGGATTAGGTGGTCGTCCTTTTCGCAGCTCACGACGTAGATCCGGGACGAAAAAACAACACAGGAAAATAAAAGTGTCTCGAAACTGATGAAAATGTTTGATTTTGGCCTCTGAAAACAGTTGGAGCTGTCACGCCCCAACCCGGCCTATAAAGGTTAGACTAGGGTGTGATCTAAACATTCAAGTCCTTTCACATTCTTAACCATTTTAGGAGGTTTAACACTTAACGTTTTATTCTAGACTCCAAAATTTTCCAGAAATCCGGCAGCATAAGGGCTGTAATTGGGCTCTTGTTTTGACCTAAATTTTCTAACAGCCTCAAAACTTTCAATTCAAGTTCATTCCCGACTAGAGTTTACTATTTTATCATCAATTGAATTGCCTATTGGTTATTTCGACGCCCCGTTTGATTTATAACCTAGCATGATACTATGTCTCGTTGTCCATTTATCCTTGTTTCAAAATATACTTGTTGATCTTAGCTTATTAGCGAGTACCTGTTGAGATTGGATAAGTTCATTTGCCTATTCCTTAACTAGCATCATAACCTATGATAGATACTAATGATAACAAAAGCAAAAACGATCATAGTATGTCTAGTATCAGTCTACTTAACATAAGTACAAACCAAAATTAGACCCCAAATTACAACGGGAGTCTTTTACATTAGCGACAACAACAACATAAGATAGATAGTCTTCAAGCAGCACAAGGTACACAAGTAGTCACGTTCAAGCAAAACAACAATAACAGGCAATCACTCCAGGGGTTCATCGTTAGGTACATTATCCTCGGGTTCCTGTACCTGTTCTTCTTCACCTGAGATGATAAAAGAGGGTGAGTCCTTATGAACTCAGCGAGGGGGAACGAGAAATAAGTTTTGAAACTCATTTTCCGGTTAAACTTATGAAAACCCCTTTCTCAAACATGAATACAACAGAAATACAAGTACAGAACAGGAATACCGGTCTTTCCTCCCCGAGGTTCTCCAGGATCCAAGCAGAAGTACTTATACACATAATACAAAGGATACAGTGAGCTTTTGCTCTCAGATCAGATCCAGGATTAGTTGTTGCGGCCGACTTCAAATCATCCCCCAAGCACACCAGGTGGGTGTACTCCGGATGTACCCCAAAATCCTACGACCCAACTCTCCGAGGAAGTCTAGCCCCTAAGCGAGAGAGAGAATGGGACCATGGTGGTCACGGTAACACCGGCAAGCCCGATACCGCCCGGCGTACGTGATCGCTACCATGCCGACAGGAAAGGTTGCAACCTTGTATGCAATGCACATTCATGACAGGTAATATATATCACAGAAGGAAGACAACAAAGTAGGTTGCCTCCGGACAGTCATAGGATTGCACATTGACAGATAAACAAGCAGGACATGACAAGACAGGAAATTTCACTTGAAAGGCATATAGAGTTATATGGAAATTAAACGAGCAGCCATGTAACACATGTAAAACAGGCCATATAACTCATTAAAAAGTCCACGCAATCAAGTGATAAGATTATTCAACATGCAATGATATCAACATGGGTTTGGATGCAAGAAAAACTTAATTGTCAGCATGCAATGGTCAAGATCACTTTTGAAGTTATAAAACATTTACGGGCAGCCCACTAAGCTTATGATTCCAACACAATATCCAAATAATCAACACTTATTAAGACTACCTAGTCGTTAGGGCTTCCATTTCAAGTATATTCATGCAATTTGAGCCTCAACCCAACTCAATGTCAATCTCAAACCATACATCATTTAATTCAACATCCTCAAACGTTCAAAACAGTCCACACAACATCCCAACACCACATTTCCACACAATTAGTACCACAAGAGAAGTTACAACAATTTTCCAAGCATATGGCTAAATAAAACCTTTACTGCAATAGGCTGTTTTCTCACAATCAATAGGATAATAAAAAATCTTCAAATTCAGTAAATAAGATTTCAAATTAAATCTTAAGAAGTTAAATAAAATCAGAAACAAACCTTGCATCAATTGGAGTTCAGAATCATTAGTTATAGCCGAAACAGTGAGGTAGCACAAAACTGTCCAGATTTGTACACTTTTCAGAAATTGACGTTTTTGAGGTCCTTAGAGTCAGTTTTAGCTTTTGTCCATTTCTGACAAAATTGTCCAGAACTGAAAAATATAGCAGCACTCTAAATTTCATGCGTTTTGGACAACATTTACTAAGTCAAATATGGTTCGTTCCACAAGGTCAGTGCATCTGCCAAAACCAGATTCATTTTTCCAGATTTCCAGATTTGGTCACATTTTAATGATTTGCCATTTTGAGGATCTTAGAATCAAAATTAGCTTCGGCCTATTTCTGGGAAAAATGTTCAAAACTGTCCAAACTAGTCACCCACCAATTTTCAAGGATTTTCAACATCATTTGCTTACTTAAACTTACCTCGAACCGACTGGTCAGAGAGCTGTCATCCATTTCGACTTCACCTAGCATCATTTTCAAGCCAAGATCTTGCCATGCATGGTTGTTTAAGCTTATGAACGACCATATATCTCAAGTACAGAAGCAAATACACACATTCATGAGCATGCATGTGAAATTTTGAAGAGTTTTCAAAAGGTTTTAACCCTCACCTTTGCAATCAACCAAACTATGCCCAAAAACCTGGTTGAAGCTCAAATCTTCTCCTTTCCTTTGCCTAGCCGAAATCCCACTAGCTTTTCTCAATTTTTCCTAGCCTAGTAAGCAATCTCTTAGCACATGCATTAGGTTAAAACATGAAGAAAAGAAATGGATGTCAAGAAGCTTACCTAGGACCGAAATGAAGCTTTAATGCACATGCATGAGTATTTTTCGAACTCTAGCTTGCTTGCTTGGTTTTCTTGATGGCTGTTCGACCTTACTCAGCTAATTGGTGAAGTAGACAAGCCAAGGAGGTAGTAATGTGCAGCTAAGGCCGAGAGAAGAGAGAAATGAGAGGGAGAGAGAGAGAAATGAAAGAGAAATGAAGAAAATATGGCAAAGTGATGGCTTGCAAGTGCTTTAAGGGTTTGGTCAGCCTTGGGCAGTCCAAATTCTGATTTGTGTCATCAAAATGCTTCAATTTGAAATGCTTAGCATGACCAAAGTGATATGGCCGAGAATAGTGTGCAAGTGGAAGGTTTTTTGATCATTTTTTTATGCATTTTGGTGTCATAGTTTGTCTAGCATGCATATTTAATTTATGTTGTTCAAACCTTGTACAAAAAAGCTTGATATGGTCGGCCAAGGCATTAAAGAATGCTGAATTTTTGTCAACTTTAAGCATTATTTAATTGTATCTTGAGAGTGCAAAAAAAATAATGCATAAAGAATAAGGAATGTTTTGTTTTTGGTAAACTTTTGTCTTCTAGTGGATTGGTTTAGGATTATTATATTGATAGTGGACTTTGTAGGATTGTTTAATAGTCTAGTGCTTCGCGAAAGATGCTTTCTCGGTTAGCGTGAAGGCACGCTTTCCTAGGTCTAAGGCACGCACTACGAGGTAGGACATGAACTACGAGACGAACGCACGTTTTTCAAGTAAACGCACGTAACCCTATATGAATGCACGAAATTCAATGCAAGGCACACAAAACTAAATACAATTCTCAAACCTAGGTCATGGCACGCAAATCTAGGTCAGGGCAAACGAAGCTAGGTTTCGCACGCAATTCGGGGTCGGGCCTCACATCCTCCCCTCCTTCAAAGAATTTCGTCCCGAAATTCAATATTACCTTGAAATAATGCTGGATACTGCTGCTCCATCTGGTCTCGCCTTTCCCACGTTGCTTCTTCGAGTCCATGATGATCCCACAGCACTTTCACCATAGGTATAGTTCTGTTGCGCAACTCCCAATCCTGCTGGTCTAGGATCCGAATGGGCTTCTCCTCGTAAGACAAGTTTTCCCAAAGCTGCAACGGCTCTGGCTCCAAGATATGCGACGGGTCAGGATGGTACTTCCGCAGCATCGAAACGTGAAAGACGTCGTGAATATTGGCAAGGTTCTGGGGTAGTGCTAGGCGATACGCCAACTTGCCAACCTTCTCAACTATCTCAAACGGTCCTACAAATCTCGAGCTCAACTTTCCACCCTTGCCATGTCTAATCAGTCCCCTCCGGGGTGATATCTTCAAGAACACCTTGTCGCCAACCTCAAACTCGAGACTCCGTCTCCGTCGGTCTGCATAACTCTTCTGCCTACTCTGGGCGGTAAGCATCCATTTCCGGATGAGGTGGATGTTATCAATAGTTTTCATTAGTTCAGGTAAAAGGGTCGGGTCAAAAGTCTTCCTCTCACCTACTTCATCCCAGTAGATTGGGGAACGACACTTACCTCCATACAGTGCCTCAAATGGGGCCATCCCGATAGTGGCCTGATAACTATTGTTGTAGGCGAACTCCGCTAGAGATAGATATTTCTCCCATCCTTTCCCGAAGTCCAACACACATGCCCTCAGCATATCCTACAAAATCTGAATAGTTCTCTCCGATTGACCATCCGTCTGAGGGTGATAAGCCGTGCTAAAACTCAATTTCATCCCCAAAGCTTCCTGCAATCTCTTCCAAAATCGGAAAGTAAAACGAGGATCCCTATCCGATACGATACTCACAGGCATCCCGTGCAATCTTACAATCTCCGCTACATACATATCTCCCAGTTTCTCAGGACTATCCTCCTTGTTTATTGGTAAAAAGTGCGCCGACTTAGTCAATCTATCTACTATAACCCAAACGGCGTCACGACCCTTCCGTGATCTAGGCAGGTCCATAACAAAATCCATAGTAATATGTTCCCATTTCCATTGAGGAATCTCCAACGGCTGAAGTAAACCTGCGGGTCGTTGATGTTCTGCTTTGACTCTCCGGCATGTCAAACATCGTGCTACAAACTCTGCAATTTCTCTTTTCATGTTATTCCACCAATAGTGTTGCTTCAAATCCCGATACATCTTTGTTCCACCGAGGTGAATAGTATATCTTGAATTATGCACTTCCTCAAGAATCTTCTTTTTTAGCTCTGGCTCATTGGGAACACAAACCCGGTTCCTAAACCTCCAAACACCATCATCATGAAACTTGAAATCTGCGTTGCTTTCCTTAATCTTTTGAAATTGTTGGTCCTTCTGTTGAGCCTCTCGTAACTCAGATAACAAAGTCGATTGAACTTGGGTAGTGGCAAAAAGTAACCCCTTCTGAGTCAATTGTGGTTTCCATAGAAACGCTTCCTCCAACAACTCCTGCACCTTGACTTCCAGTTTCGCCATGCTTGCTTTTCTGCTTAAGGCATCTACGACTACGTTCGCCTTACTGGGCACATAATTAATTGAGCAGTTATAATCATCCAAAAGCTCTATCCACCGGCTTTGCCTCATATTCAACTCCTTTTGAGAGAACAAGTATTTCAAGCTCTTATGATCAGTAAATACTTCAAACTTGTTACCCCACAGATAATGCCTCCATTTCTTGAGTGCAAACACAATAGCCGCTAACTCCAAATCATGTGTCGGGTAATTCATCTCATACGGCTTCGGTTTCCTAGAAGCATATGCAATCACTCTTCCATTTTGCATCAATACACATCCCAATCCTTCTTTTGAAGCATCGCTATAGATTACGAAACCTTGACTCCCTTCAGGCAATGCAAGAACTGGTGCAGTAGTCAATCTCTTCTTCAACTCTTGGAAGTTGTTCTCACACTTATCATCCCACACGAACTTGGTTTTCTTTTGAGTGAGCTTTGTAAGCGGTCCTGCAATCTTAGAGAAGTCCTTCACGAACCTCCGATAATGGCCGGCTAGACCAAGAAAACTCCGAACCTCCGTAACATTTTCCGGCTCTTTCCAAGACATCACAACATCGATCTTTGCTGGATCTACCGCTATTCCCTCTTGGGATATGATATGCCCCAAAAATGCAATCTACTGCAACCAAAATTCACACTTGCTAAACTTTGCATACAATTGGTACTCTCGAAGTTTCTGCAGTACCAACCGCAGATGTTGCTCATGCTCCGCCTCCGATTTCGAGTATACCAAAATATCATCAATGAAGATCACCAAAAATTGGTCCAAGTAGGGTTGAAACACCCTATGCATCAAATCCATAAAAGCTGCAGGGGCATTAGTTAGTCCAAAAGGCATCACCACATATTCATAGTGCCTATATCTCGTCCTGAAAGCCGTTTTAGGCACATCTTCCTTCTTGATCCGCAATTGATAATACCCTTGCCTCAAGTCGAGTTTCGAATACACTTTGGCTCCTTGCAGTTGATCAAATAACTCGTCAATCAAGGGAAGTGGGTATTTATTCTTGACAGTCACTTGGTTCAAACCTCGATAGTCAAAGCATAGCCTCAACGTTCCGTCTTTCTTCTTAACAAATAGTACTGGCGCACCCCACGGTGAAGAGCTCGGTTGTACAAATCCCTTCTTCAGCAATCCTTGCAATTGGTCCTTTAATTCTTGTAGCTCAGTCGGTGCCATACGATAGGGAGCTTTTGATATCGGCTGGGTGCCAGGTAGCAACTCTATAACAAACTCGATCTCCCGATTTGGGGGTAAACTGGGTAATTCTTCAGGGAATACATCTGCATAGTCTTTGATCACAGGCATCTCCTCCAACTTAGCTTTATCCGACGGCTTGTTAATAAGGTAAGCCAAGTATCCGCTGCATCCTTTCCTCAAGGACTTCACTGCTTTTGTAGATGAAATGATGGAACTCCCGGTGAAATCTCTTCGACCCATTATCTCCAGTATCGGTTGATTAGGTACCCGGAACATTATAATCTTCGCCCGGCAATCCAGTTGGACATGATGTTTTGCCAGCCAGTCCATCCCTAAAATGACCTCGTAGACTCGAAAAGGTAATACAATAAGATTGGCCGAGAATTCCCTATCCGTAATTTGGATTTTATATGCTTTACAAGCTGAACTAGTTATAAGTTTAGAACCATTGGAGTACCAACTTCTACTTCATATGGCAAACATACAACTTTCAATTTCACACGTTCCACACATAAGGGACTAATAAATGAATGAGTAGCACCCGGATCAATTAACACCTTAACAGGTTGATTCAGTATGAAAAATGTACCTTTAACAACAGCGGTCTCATCTGGAATCTCCTTGCACTCGATAGCCTAGGCTCGAGCCTGGACTCTAGGAACTGGAGTCTTGCCTCTACCGGCTGGTCTACCCTGATTCTGCCTTGCCTGACGTCTAGGGTAATCCTTGATCTGGTGCTGATCACTGCCGCACCTCATACATCGTCCCAACTTCCTCCAACACTGGGCCTCGGTATGCCCCTTCCTGTCACAATATGGACAGCTGACGGACTAAGTAGCAGGTGAACTACCTGTGGATCCGCGGGCGAAAGAGGCTGATGACGCTTTCGTCGGGCCACGGTTATTCCCTGACCTACTCTGGCTCTGGCCCTGATTACGACCCTGACTCTAGAATTTCCTCTGCTGACCTGGAGGCTGATATGGTTTCTTGTTTGGTTGACTCGAACCGGCTCCATCTAGTTTCCTCTTCTCAACTCGAGAGGCAGTAGCAAAGAGGACAGAGTAAGTAGCGAAGTCATGAGAAGCTAACTGGTCCTGAACCTCTAGCCTCAAACCAATAGTAAATTTCCACATTTTTGCCTCCGGAGTACAAACCATATACTGAGCATAACGGGACAGTCGGTCAAAACGAGCCTCGTACTGGGCCACCGTCATATTACCCTGGGTCAAGTGCATGAACTCCTCGATCCGCCTCTGCCTGGAAACTGCAGGTACATATTTCTCCTTAAACGCCTTAACGAAATTACCCCACAAGCGAGGTGTCTGATCAGTCTCCCACAGTGCCTCTACAGTGTGCCACCAATGCTCGGCATCCCCATGCAACAGAAATACAACAAACTCCACTTTCTCTTCATCTGTATAATCAAGTGGCCTGAAGATCTTCTCAATCTCGGACAGCCAAGCCTCGGCTTTCTCATCATCAGCTTCCCCGTAGAATTTAGACGGGCGAAAGTCAAGGAATTCCTTCATTCTACTATGTCTCCCATGTTTACCCTCATTCCTGTTGTTGATGTTGTCGTTGGCCTCACGAGCATCCTGACGCTCCATCACACGTGATACACGATCCATGGCAGTTGCCATCATATTAAACATAGCTATACCGGGATTAGTCTGATAGGCGTCCTCGGTCTCTTGAGGTTCACCGCTCCTATTAGTAATACGGGTACTAGGGCTAGCCATCTATAGGCACAATTTATTGAAATATGATAATTAAGAATCTAATGCATAAGATATGCAACATATTATAGGTACAATTCTAAAAACATTTAAGGCATGTAAATCACTTAAGCACATAGAACATAGAAGGCACGTTATCACACAACAACACATAAACAAGTCATCCTAATTATCTTAGGGCTCTACCCACGGTCCGAGAGTTAAACCCGGCTTAAGCAATCTAAGCTCTGATACCATTCTTCTAAGGTGTCACGCCCCAACCCGGCCTATAAAGGTTAGACTAGGGTGTGATCTAAACATTCAAGTCCTTTCACATTCTTAACAATTCTAGGAGGTTTAACACTTAACGTTTTATTCTAGACTCCAAAATTTTCCAGAAATTCGGCAGCATAACGGCTGTAATTGGGCTCTTGTTTTGGCCTAAATTTTCTAAAAGCCTCAAAACTTTCAATTCAAGTTCATTCCCGACTAGAGTTTACTATTTTATCATCAATTGAATTGCCTATTGGTTATTTCGACGTCCCGTTTGATTTATAACCTAGCATGATACTATGTCTTGTTGTCCATTTATCCTTGTTTCAAAATATACCTGTTGATCTTAGCTTATTAGCGAGTACCTGTTGAGATTGGATAAGTTCATTTGCCTATTCCTTAACTAGCATCATAACCTATGATAGATACTAATGATAACAAAAGCAAAAACGATCATAGTATGTCTAGTATCAGTCTACTTAACATAAGTACAAACCAAAATTAGACCCCAAATTACAACGGGAGTCTTTTACATTAGCGACAACAACAACATAAGATAGATAGTCTTCAAGCAGCACAAGGTACACAAGTAGTCACGTTCAAGCAAAACAACAATAACAGGCAATCACTCCAGGGGTTCATCGTTAGGTACATTATCCTCGGGTTCCTGTACCTGTTCTTCTTCACCTGAGATGATAAAGAGGGTGAGTCCTTATGAACTCAGCGAGGGGGAACGAGAAATAAGTTTTGAAACTCATTTTTCGGTTAAACTTATGAAAACCCCTTTCTCAAACATGAATACAACAGAAATACAAGTACAGCACAGGAATACCGGTCTTTCCTCCCCGAGGTTCTCTAGGATCCAAGCGGGAGTACTTATACACATAATAAAAAGGATACGGTGAGCTTTTGCTCTCAGATCAGATCCAGGATCAGTTGTTGCGGCCGACTTCAAATCATCCCCCAAACACACCAGGTGGGTGTACTCTGGATGTACCCCAAAATACTACGACCCAACTCTCCGAGGAAGTCTAGCCCCCAAGCGAGAGAAGGAATGGGACCATGGTGGTCACGATAACACCGGCAAGCCCGATGCCGCCCAGCGTACGTGATCGCTACCATGCCGACAGGAAAGGTTGCAACCTTGTATGCAATGCACATTCATGACAGGTAATATATATCACAGAAGGAAGACAACAAAGTAGGTTGCCTACGGACAGTCATAGGATTGCACATTGACAGATAAACAAGCAGGACATGATAAGACAGGAAATTTAACTTGAAAGGCATATAGAGTTATATGGAAATTAAACGGGCAGCCATGTAACACATGTAAAACAGGCCATATAACTCATTAAAAAGTCCACGCAATCAAGTGATAAGATTATTCAACATGCAATGATATCAACATGGGTTTGGATGCAAGAAAAGCTTAATTGCCAACATGCAATGGTCGATATCACTTTTGAAGTTATAAAACATTTACGGGCAGCCCACTAAGCTTATGATTCCAACACAATATCCAAATAATCAACACTTATTAAGACTACCTAGTCGTTAGGGCTTCCATTTCAAGTATATTCATGCAATTTGAGCCTCAACCCAACTCAATGTCAATCTCAAACCATACATCATTTAATTCAACATCCTCAAACGTTCAAAACAGTCCACACAACATGTCAACACCACATTTCCACACAATTAGTACCACAAGAGAGGTTACAACAATTTTCCAAGCATATGGCTAAATAAAACCTTTACTGCAATAGGCTGTTTTCTCACAATCAATACGATAATCAAAAAATCTCCAAATTCAGTAAATAAGATTTCAAATTAAAGCTTAAGAAGTCAACTAAAATCAGAAGCAAAACTTGCATCAATTTGAGTTTAGAATCATTAGTTATAGCCGAAACAGTGAGGTAGCACAAAACTGTCCAGATTTGTACACGTTTCCAAAATTGACGTTGTTGAGGTCCTTAGAGTCAGTTTTAGCTTTGGTCCATTTCTGACAAAATTGTCCAGAACTGAAAAATATAGCAGCACACCAAATTTCATGCATTTTGGACAAAATTTACTAAGTCAAATATGGTTCGTTCCACAAGGTCAGTGCATCTGTCAAAACCTGATTTATTTTTCCAGATTTCCAGATTTGGTCACATTTTAATGATTTGCCATTTTGAGGACCTTAGAGTCAAAATTAGATTCGGCCTATTTCTGGGAAAAATGTTCAAAACTGTCCAAACTAGTCACCCAACAATTTTCAAGCATTTTCAACATCATTTTCTTAGCTAAACTTACCTCGAACAGACTGGTCAGAGAGCTTTCATCCATTTCGACTTCACCTAGCATCATTTTCAAGCCAAGATCTTGCCATGCATGGTTGTTTAAGCTTATGAACGACCATATATCTCAAGTACAGAAGAAAATACACACATTCATGAGCATGCATGTGAAATTTTGAAGAGTTTTCAAAAGGTTTTAACCCTCACCTTTGCAATCAACCAAACTATGCCCAAAAACCTGGTTGAAGCTCAAATCTTCTCCTTTCCTTTGCCTAGCCGAAATCCCACTAGCTTTTCTCAATTTTTCCTAGACTAGTAAGCAATCTCTTAGCACATGCATTAGGTTAAAACATGAAGAAAAGAAATGGATGTCAAGAAACTTACCTAGGACCGAAATGAAGCTTTAATGCACATGCATGAGTGTTTTTCGAACTCTAGCTTGCTTGCTTGGTTTTCTTGATGGCTGTTCGACCTTACTCAGCTAATTGGTGAAGTGGACAAGCCAAGGAGGTAGTAATGTGCAGCTAAGGCCGAGAGAAGAGAGAAATGAGAGGGAGAGAGAGAGAAATGAAAGAGAAATGAAGAAAATATGGCAAAGTGGTGGCTTGCAAGTGCTTTAAGGGTTTGGTCAGCCTTGGGCAGTCCAAATTCTGATTTGTGTCATCAAAATGCTTCAATTTGAAATGCTTAGCATGGCCAAAGTGATATATGGCCGAGAATAGTGTGCAAGTGGAAGGTTTTTTGATCATTTTTTATGCATTTTGGTGTCATAGTTTGTCTAGCATGCATATTTAATTTATGTTGTTCAAACCTTGTGCAAAAAAGCTTGATATGGTCAGCCAAGGAATTAAAGAATGCAGAATTTTTGTCAACTTTAAGCATTATTGAATTGTATCTTGAGAGTGCAAAAAGAATAATGCATAAAGAATAAGGAATGTTTTGTTTTTGGTAAACTTTTGTCTTCTAGTGGATTGGTTTAGGATTATTATATTGATAGTGGACTTTGTAGGATTGTTTAATAGTCTAGTGCTTCACGAAAGATGCTTTCTCGCTTTCCTAGGTCTAAGGCACGCACTACGAGGTAGGACACGAACTACGAGATGAACGCACATTTTTCAAGTAAATGAACGTAACCCTATATGAATGCACAAAATTCAATGCAAGGCACACAAAACTAAATACAATTCTCAAACCTAGGTCATGGCACGCAAATCTAGGTCAGGGTAAACGAAGCTAGGTTTCGCACGCAATTCAGGGTCGGGCCTCACAGGAGCCGAGCAGGCTTGTTGCCCCCGTCGTAGAACTCTCGAAGAGCGTTCCATCACTATGTTGTGTGTCACGCCCCAACTCGACCCCACCTACGATCAGTCAGGATGCAACGGAATTTCGGCGGCATAACGACAGTAAACAGATTTCCGAGGTTCTAAGCCAACCTCATTAAACATCATACATCCCGTAATTCCTCAATATAAACAACAACATACAACACAACCATATTATACAATAAAACATCCTCGTTATACGCCTCCGTTCCAACATGACATACAATACCTCAACTTTATCATACAATTCAAAAGTAAGTTGAGACACAACTACAATTTAACCATAGACAAAAAGGAAACCGCTAAGTTAACATCATTTGGTTCAACATCTTTTCAATATCTATTACATTAAGAACCGTAAAGCATATAAAGTCTATTAAACTAATATACAAGACATTTAACAACATAAAGTCATAGATAAGACTCGGGAACATATGACTCATCCACAAAAGGCACATTTTCCACATTCTCCTCTTCAGGAGGCACGTACCCGTAATCTTGTGAAAGTACACCTGAAACATGCATTAATAGAGAGTGAGCTTATATACATAAGCCCAGTGAGGATCCGATAGATCTCGACAGTATTCACTACGCTCCTTGGATTTAGTCCTTTGAGCAAGTAAACACACAACAACAATAATAACATAAATAAAGCTATCATCACATAACTATATGACCATTCAATAAGGATACTCTATTTGGTGTAGCTCCAAACGCCATCACGATCTCAACCGTTCTTCTTATAACTCCCCATTACTCACACACCCGAGGTACCTCACTATCCCCTTCCCTCCATGACATCTCCGTCATGCGAGCTGGGGGTAGCCTATGGCAGTCATGCCGGTTTCAACCCGACAGCCCGACGCTGCCCGAGAGGTGGCACACACATACCAAGGCTCCATTTCATCAATCATCATGCAAGCATAAATCGATCAATCAATTGGGAGATCAGCAACAAGAGTGCCCGATTCCCGCATTCAATAATAATCAATCAATAACATCAATATAACATCAATATAACATCAATATTAAATTAAACATCAAACAACGTAGTTAGATGACAAAGTAGGCCATCTAACCGGACATGCATAATATTCATAATTAAACTCTAAATTACTCAACAACAACTCACCATTCATCACTCGAACACTACCCAACCATCTAAGGCATCGTTCAAGAAATTAAAGAATGACAACCTAACTTCTAAAATTCATAACTTACAATCTACTAATCCAAACATTGCCAAATCAGTTCCTATCACTCACCCATTCAACCTACTACATTAGCCCTCTCGGAAATCCACCATAACACCTCCAAAACATGCCCGATAACCCTAAAACCCTATGACGTCATGGCTGGATTTTCCGAATTTCCACACAAACAATGTAATCGAAAATTCGGCATTACAACAGCGCTAACACGTAATTATCAAGTATTTAGAAATCGACGGCAATCGATTTCGAGCAACACAACTCAATTAAATCAACTTTGAACATTTTAATCAAAATTAAATACCCGGAAAATAAAAATTATGCTATATCCGACAGAAACTTGTAGTATTAGTATATAATGATCCCTAGCATGCAAGGAGCAATAATCTATCATCAGATTTCAATTCTAACGGTTCAATCTTCATTTATACGCAAAAACACAAAAATGACATTTTGAGATCTAGAATTTTTCTCTCACCTTAGATGCGATATAAGCCTAGGAATGCGTGCAATGCGTGCCCAACAAGCAGAATCCAAGTCGGTGCGAAGTTTCACGGACAAAAACTAGGTTTTTCTTTGAAAAATTGGATTGAAAGCTTAAGTTTTTCTCTTCTCTTTTCTCTCCTCAACCTCACGGCAATGTGTGTGTGTGTGATGGTGTTTTTGTGTTGTGTGAGTGTGTGTTGAGGACATAAGCTTAAATGGTCAACTATTTAATTAAAGTCAAAGTTATTTTAATAGGTAATTTTGTGTTTTTAATGTCTTTAATTGCATTTTAGTGATCACCAAGTTAAAATTAATTATGCAACCCCCAAGATATCTCAAGTGAGTTATTTTTAGGTGACAAGAAGTTTTACATTCAAAGAATTCCACCCGAGTCGGCTTAAAACTCGATTTTCGCAAAAGTCGGTGTAAAAACCCTAATAAATTCTTAAGCCGATTTTAAAACCGTTTTCATCAAACACAGGTCTATTAAAGTCCGTGGACTAGGTCTAGAAGGGTTAAAAAGACCAGTTTCAAAATTATAGCGGACGTGTTTCGAAAACACTATTCACTGAAAATCAACGATAAAATTTCTGACTCCGATTTTGATGAAAATTTCATGAATGCACATTTAGCACGTATTAGAAGTATTGAAATCAAAATTATAACTTTCTAGGTCCTATAGCACATAAACAGATCATATGCACGCAAAACGAGGTAAAGCACGTATTACGAGATAAGCAAGAAAGTGGGGTTTCACATTCTCCCCCCCTTATAGAAATTTCGTCCTCGAAATTCTTACTTGATGTACGGAAAAGATCTGGGTATTGCTGCTGCATCTGATCTCGTCTCTCCCACGTAGCTTCCTCAATGCCGTGATGCTTCCACAACACCTTAACCATCGGAATCCTCTTCGACCTCAACTCTCGGTCCATCTGATCTAGAATACGAATCGGACGCTCGTCATAAGTCAAATTCTCTCGAAGCTGTAACGGCTCTGGCTCAAGAATATGAGAAGGATCCGGATTGTATTTCCGCAAATTAGACACGTGAAACACATCGTGGACATTAGAGAAGTTTTCCGGTAGAGCCAACCGATATGCCAACTTACCAACCCTGCCAGTAATCTCAAACGGCCCAACAAATCTCGGACTCAGCTTACCACCTTTACCATAACGAACAAACCCCTTTCGAGGAGACAATCTCAAGAAAACCCGATCTCCAACTGCAAACTCCAAGTCTCGACGACGCTTATCAGCATAACTCTTGAATCTACTCTGCGCTGTAAGCATTCTCTGCCTGATCAACTGAACATTCTCGATCTTCTCAAGAAGTTCTGGCATGATAGTCGGATCAACAGTCTTCATCTCTCCTACCTCGTCCCAATATAAAGGTGAACGGCACTTACGACCGTAAAGAGCTGCAAAAGGTGCCATCCCAATAGTAGCTTGATAACTATTGTTATAGGCAAACTCGGCAAGTGGTAGATGTTTCTCCCAGTTCTTCCCGAAGTCCAGAACACAAGCCCTAAGCATATCTTCCAGAATCTGAATAGTCCGCTCAGACTGACCGTCGGTCTGTGGATGATACGCTGTACTGAAGTTCAACTGAGTACCCAAAGTCTCCTGAAGTTTTTCCCACAAACGAGAAGTAAATCGAGGATCTCGATCAGAGACAATACTAGATGGAATACCGTGAAGTCTAACAATCTGATCCAGATAAAGATCCGTCAGCTTTGTAACCTCATCTCCTAACCTCATCGAGATAAAATGAGCTGTCTTCGTCAAACGATCCACGACAACCCAAACTGCATCATTACCCCTCGGTGATCTAGGCAAACCAGTGACGAAGTCCATCGTAATATGCTCCCATTTCCACTCTGGTATAGCCAACGGCTGAAGCAAACCTGCTGGTCGTTGATGCTCGGCTTTCACTCTCTGACAAGTCAAACATCTAGACACAAACTGAGCAACCTCCCTCTTCATGTTGTTCCACCAATAATGCTGTTTCAAATCCCGATACATCTTGGTTCCACCAGGATGAATAGTATATTTAGAATTATGAGCTTCCTCCAGAATACCTCGTCTCAAGCCCGGTTCATCGGGAACACAAACCTTGTTCCGAAACCGAAGAATACCATCCTCATGCACTTTAAAGTCAGACTGATCATCCGAAATCTGATCCTTGATCTTCTGAAGGTTAACATCAAGCTGCTGAGCTTCCCTGATCTGAGACAACAATAAAGGCTGAATACGGAGATGTGAACACATCACCCCAACCTGAGTGAACTCTGGTCTCCAATAACTAAACTCCTCAAGAACCTCCCACTTCTTGACAGCCAAACAAGAAATACTAGCCTTCCGGCTGAGAGCATCTGCCACAACATTTGCCTTACCAGGCAGATAATTGATAGAACAATTATAGTCTCCAAGAAGCTCCATCCACCTCCGCTGGCGCATATTCAACTCCTTCTGTGAGAATAAATACTTAAGACTCTTATGATCAGTGAAAATCTCGAACTTACTGCCCCACAGATAATGACGCCACTTTTTCAGTGCGAAGACAACTGCTGCCAACTCAAGATCATGAGTCGGATAATTCACCTCATAAGGCTTCAACTTTCGAGAAGCATAGGCAATAACTCGGCCATCCTGCATAAGAACACATCCCAAGCCCTCCTTGGATGCATCACTGTAAATGACCATATTATCGGTTCCCTCTGGTAGAGCAAGTACTGGAGCGGTAGTTAACCTCTTTTTCAACTCCTGAAACCCACTCTCACACTTCTCGTCCCAATTAAAGATAGTCCGTTTCTGAGTCAACTTAGATAGTGGCCCCGCAATCTTTGAGAAGTCCTTGACAAACCTACGGTAATAACCCGCCAAGCCAAGAAAACTACGGACATCAGTAACACTCTCTGGCCGCTTCCAAGACATCACCGATTCAATCTTAGTGGGATCTACAGAAATACCACTCTGTGTAATAACATGGCCAAGAAAAGAAATCCGTCACAGCCAAAATTCACATTTGCTGAACTTGGCAAACAACTGATGCTCCTGCAACTTCTCTAATACAAGCCGTAGATGTTGCTCGTGCTCCAATTCAGATTTAGAATAGACCAAGATATCATCAATAAAAATCACCACGAACTGGTCCAAGTACGGCTGAAAGACTCGATGCATAAGATCCATGAATGCTGCCGGTGCATTAGTCAAACCAAAGGGCATAACAACAAACTCATAATGCCCGTACCGAGTCCTGAAGGCAGACTTCGGAACATCGTCTGAGCGAATCCGAAGCTGATAATACCCCTGCCTCAAATCAAACTTAGAGTAGACTTTGGCTCCCTGAAGTTGATCAAACAACTCATCAATCAGTGGCAAAGGATATTTATTCTTGATAGTCACCTGATTCAAACCACGGTAATCTATACACAATCTCAAGGTACCATCCTTCTTCTTCACAAACAAAACAGGAGCTCCCCAAGGTGAAGAACTCTGCTGAATAAATCCTTTCTCCAACAACTCCTGTAACTGAGTCTTCAACTCCTTCAACTCAGCTGGTGCCATCCGGTATGCCGATTTAGAAATAGGTTGAGTACCGGGAACAAGATTAATCACAAACTCGATATCCCTCTCTGGCGGCAATCCTTCCACAACTGCAGTCTCCTCAGGCATCTCCTCTAAGTCAACTGCATAAGCCCGAGCCTGAACCCGCTGCTGCTGTGGTACACTGCCCGTAGGCCTACCCTGATAACCCTGAGTCGCTGCCCGACCCTCAGTCCTCGCATACTTAGGGCAATCCCTCACCCTATGATCGATGCTACCACAACCCAAACATGTCCCTGCCTTTACCCTGCAGTCGGACTCTACATGCCCTGAGCGCTTGCAGTAATTACACTGCGATGATGTGGCACTAGCACTGCCCCTAGAATAACCAGAAGCTGAAGAAGCAGCTGATACAGCCTGCTGCTGAGGTCTCACCACACTAGGCCTGTACTGACCCTGAGACTGGGCTGGCCTAAACTGAGTCTGAACCTGATATGGCCTCTGCTGAAACTGAGGCCGATAATAACTCTGCTGACTCTGTGGCCTAAAAGAACCCTGCTGGGCAGGTGGCCTGTAGACAACCTGTTGTACTGGAGGCCTATATAAAACCTGCTGGCCCGGCGGCTGATACGGCCTCTTACTAGGCTGACTAGAGACAATCTGATCCCCTTTCCTCTTCTCCAATCTAGAAGCTGCATCAAAAGCCTCAGTGAAAATATCATAACGATTCAGAGCCATCACATCCTGAATCTCGGGCCGCAACCCCAACATAAACCTGCGAGTCCTCCGCTCCTCGTCTACCACATACTCCGGTGCATACCGGGACAATCGAGTAAATGTGGCCTCATATTGAGCCACTGTAGCATCTCCCTGGACCAAGGCTAGAAACTCGGCCTCTCTCCGTTCCCTGCAAATCCTCGGGACATACTTTGCCCGGAAAGCCATCAGAAAGGTACCCCAAATATAAGGAATACCCTGTGCCGCCCAACTAGTCCTTACCGTGCGCCACCACTCCTCTGCCTCGTCATCTAACAAATACACGGCAAAAGAGACTTTCTGCTCATCAGTATAGCCAAGTGGATCATAAATCTTCTCCAACTTGCTAATCCATACCTCCGCCTTCCTATCATCCGGCTCCCCCTGAAATCTCGGTGGGTGATATCCTAAAAAGTCCTTCAGGGTACCACGCCCGTGGTTACCACCCTGAATATTCAGAAGCTGAGCCTGCATAGCCTGATTCTGGGCAGCCTGCCCTGCTAATAACTGTGCCTGACTAGCCACTAACTCTGCAATCCGCTCCATAGCGGCTCCAAATCGGTCATCACCCCCGTCACGGCCCGATGCCACGTTACTCGGAGTCTCATCAGTCAACTCAGGCCTACCTCTGGTTCTCGGTCGACCGGCCATTCTACTAATCAAAGAGTTAGCACAGTTATAGCACGTAGACAGGTTATAAACAACTATTAACACATAAATAACAAACTCATATAAAACACATAATCAAATTGAACACATAATCACATAAGCACTTAAATCACATAATCACTTAATCAATTAATCATACCAATACATATTTCATTTTTCTTTCCTTTCATACATATTTCATGCTAAGACCATTACCCACATTCCGAGAATACCCCGGCTGACAACTAACATGCGCTCTGATACCACTTAAACTGTCACGCCCCAACTCGACCCCACCTACGATCAGTCAGGACGCAACGGAATTTCGGCGGCATAACGACAGTAAACAGATTTCCGAGGTTCTAAGCCAACCTCATTAAACATCATACATCCCGTAATTCCTCAATATAAACAACAACATACAACACAACCATATTATACAATAAAACATCCTCGTTATACGCCTCCGTTCCAACATGACATACAATACCTCAACTTTATCATACAATTCAAAAGTAAGTTGAGACACAACTACAATTTAACCATAGACAAAAAGGAAACCGCTAAGTTAACATCATTTGGTTCAACATCTTTTCAATATCTATTACATTAAGAACCGTAAAGCATATAAAGTCTATTAAACTAATATACAAGACATTTAACAACATAAAGTCATAGATAAGACTCGGGAACATATGACTCATCCACAAAAGGCACATTTTCCACATTCTCCTCTTCAGGAGGCACGTACCCGTAATCTTGTGAAAGTACACCTGAAACATGCATTAATAGAGAGTGAGCTTATATACATAAGCCCAGTGAGGATCCGATAGATCTCGACAGTATTCACTACGCTCCTTGGATTTAGTCCTTTGAGCAAGTAAACACACAACAACAATAATAACATAAATAAAGCTATCATCACATAACTATATGACCATTCAATAAGGATACTCTATTTGGTGTAGCTCCAAACGCCATCACGATCTCAACCGTTCTTCTTATAACTCCCCATTACTCACACACCCGAGGTACCTCACTATCCCCTTCCCTCCATGACATCTCCGTCATGCGAGCTGGGGGTAGCCTATGGCAGTCATGCCGGTTTCAACCCGACAGCCCGACGCTGCCCGAGAGGTGGCACACACATACCAAGGCTCCATTTCATCAATCATCATGCAAGCATAAATCGATCAATCAATTGGGAGATCAGCAACAAGAGTGCCCGATTCCCGCATTCAATAATAATCAATCAATAACATCAATATAACATCAATATAACATCAATATTAAATTAAACATCAAACAACGTAGTTAGATGACAAAGTAGGCCATCTAACCGGACATGCATAATATTCATAATTAAACTCTAAATTACTCAACAACAACTCACCATTCATCACTCGAACACTACCCAACCATCTAAGGCATCGTTCAAGAAATTAAAGAATGACAACCTAACTTCTAAAATTCATAACTTACAATCTACTAATCCAAACATTGCCAAATCAGTTCCTATCACTCACCCATTCAACCTACTACATTAGCCCTCTCGGAAATCCACCATAACACCTCCAAAACATGCCCGATAACCCTAAAACCCTATGACGTCATGGCTGGATTTTCCGGATTTCCACACAAACAATGTAATCGAAAATTCGGCATTACAACAGCTCTAACACGTAATTATCAAGTATTTAGAAATCGACGGCAATCGATTTCGAGCAACACAACTCAATTAAATCAACTTTGAACATTTTAATCAAAATTAAATACCCGGAAAATAAAAATTATGCTATATCCGACAGAAACTTGTAGTATTAGTATATAATGATCCCTAGCATGCAAGGAGCAATAATCTATCATCAGATTTCAATTCTAACGGTTCAATCTTCATTTATACGCAAAAACACAAAAATGACATTTTGAGATCTAGAATTTTTCTCTCACCTTAGATGCGATATAAGCCTAGGAATGCGTGCAATGCGTGCCCAACAAGCAGAATCCAAGTCGGTGCGAAGTTTCACGGACAAAAACTAGGTTTTTCTTTGAAAAATTGGATTGAAAGCTTAAGTTTTTCTCTTCTCTTTTCTCTCCTCAACCTCACGGCAATGTGTGTGTGTGTGTGATGGTGTTTTTGTGTTGTGTGAGTGTGTGTTGAGGACATAAGCTTAAATGGTCAACTATTTAATTAAAGTCAAAGTTATTTTAATAGGTAATTTTGTGTTTTTAATGTCTTTAATTGCATTTTAGTGATCACCAAGTTAAAATTAATTATGCAACCCCCAAGATATCTCAAGTGAGTTATTTTTAGGTGACAAGAAGTTTTACATTCAAAGAATTCCACCCGAGTCGGCTTAAAACTCGATTTTCGCAAAAGTCGGTGTAAAAACCCTAATAAATTCTTAAGCCGATTTTAAAACCGTTTTCATCAAACACAGGTCTATTAAAGTCCGTGGACTAGGTCTAGAAGGGTTAAAAAGACCAGTTTCAAAATTATAGCGGACGTGTTTCGAAAACACTATTCACTAAAAATCGACGATAAAATTTCTGACTCCGATTTTGATGAAAATTTCATGAATACACATTTAGCACGTATTAGAAGTATTGAAATCAAAATTATAACTTTCTAGGTCCTATAGCACATAAACAGATCATATGCACGCAAAACGAGGTAAAGCACGTATTACGAGATAAGCAAGAAAGTGGGGTTTCACATTGTGCGTCGCGTAACTCCTTATAGATCAAAAGTTATGGGCACCGGAGCGACGGAGACCTGGTCCCAAGCCCCACGCCCTCGGTTTACGGGTCCAGCCTCTACGTGAAACAAAGTTGTCTTGCCCAAGGTACCGTGGGATTCCATAATAGAAATGTGATGGATTAGGTTGTCATCCTTTTCACGGCTCACGACGTACAATCTGGGACGGAAAAATAGCGCAAAAGAAGAAAAGTATCCCAAAATTGATGAAAACATTCGATTTTGGGCTCCGAATACAAGCATAGCTGACCTGGCTTGCTGCCCCCGTGCGCCGCGTGACTCTTTAAGGATCAAAAGTTATGGGCATCGGAGCGATAGAGATCTGGTCCCAAGCCCCACGCCCTCGGTTTGCAGGCCCAGCCTCTACGTGAAGCAAAGTTGTCTTGCCCAAGGTGCGGCGGGATTCGGTAATAGAAATGTGATGGATTATGTTGTCATCCTTTTTGCGGCTCACGACGTACGATCTGGACTGAAAAACATAAAAAAAAGAATAAAATTGTCCCCAAACTAATGAAAACGTTCAATTTTGGTCTCCAAAAATAGGCACAATCGTACAGTCTTGCTGCCCCCATCGTAGAGCTCTCGGAGAGCTTTCCAACGGTATGTTGTGCGCCGCGTAACTCCTTATGGATCAAAAGTTATGGGCACCGGAGTAACGGAGACCTGGTCCCAAGCCCCACGCCCTCAGTTTGCTGGCCCAGCCACTACGTGAATCAAAGTTGTCTTGCCCAAGGTGCCATGGGATTCGGTAATAGAAATATGATGGATTAGGTTGTCATCCTTTTCATGGCTTACGACGTACGATCCGGGACAGAAAAACAGCGCAAAAGAAGAAAAGTGTCCAAAAACTGATGAAAACGTTCTATTTTGGGCTCCGAAAACAGGCGCAACCGAGCATGCTTGCTACCACCATCGTAGAGCTCTCGTAGAGCTTTCCAATGGTATGCTGTGCACCGCGTAACTCTTTTCGGATCAAAAGTTATGGGCACCGGAGTGACGGAGACCTGGTCCCAAGCCCCACGCCCTCAGTTTGTGGGCCCACCCTCTACGCGAAGCGAAGTTGTCTTGCCCAAGGTGCCATGAGATTCGATAATAGAAATGTAATGGATTAGGTTGTGGTCCTTTTCGTGGCTCACGACGTACTATCCGAGATGGAAAAACAGCGCAAAAGAAGAAAAGTGTGCCAAAATTGATGAAAACGTTTGATTTTGGGCTCCAAAAATAGGTGCAGCCGTGCAGTCTTGCTACCCCCGTCGTAGAGGTCTCAGAGAGCTTTCCAATGGTATGTTGTGAGCCATTTAACTCCTTACGGATCAATAGCTATGGGCACCGGTGTGACGGAGACCAGATTTTAAACCCTACGCCCTCAGTTTGCGGGCCCAGCCTCTACATGAAGCAAAGTTGTCTTGCCCAAGGTGCCGTGGGATTCGGTAATAGAAATATGATGGATTAGGTTGTCGTCTATTTCACGACTCACGACGTACGATCTGGGACGAAAAAACATAGCAAAAGAAGAAAAATGTATGAAAACTGATGAAAACGTTCGATTTTTGGGCTCCTAAAACAAGCGCAGCCAAACTGGCTTGCTACCCCCGTCGTAGAGATCTCGTAGAGCTTTCCAATGGGATGTTGTGCGCCACGTAACTCTTTCCGGATCAAAAGTTATGGGCACCGGAGCGACGGAGACCTGGTCCCATGCCCCACGCCCTCAATTTGTGGGCCCACCTTTTACGTGAAGCGAAGTTGTCTTGCCCATGGCGCAGTGGGATTCGGTAATAGAAATGTGATGGATTTGGTTGTCATCTTTTTCACGGCTCACGACGTACGATCCGGGACTAAAAAATAGCGCAAAAGAAGAAAAGTGTCATGAAATTGATGAAAACGTTCGATTTTGGGCTCCGAAAATATGCGCAGCAGAGCAGTCTTGCCACCCCCATCATAGAGCTCCCGAAGAGCTTTCCAATGGAACACTGTGGACCACGTAACTCTTGACAGATCAAAAGTTATGGGCACCGGAGTGACGAAGACCTGGTCCCAAGCCCCACGCCCTCAGTTTGCGGGCCCAGCATCTGCGTGAAGTGAAGTTGCCTTTCCCAAGGTTCCGTGGGATCCTATAATAGAAATGTGATAGATTAGGTTGTCGTCCTTTTCGCGGCTCACGACATACAATCCGGGATGAAAAAACAGTGCAAAAGAAGAAAAGTATCCCGAAAGTGATGAAAACGTTCAATTTTAGGCTTCGAAAATAGGCGCAGCCGGGCAGGCGTGCTGCCCCAGTCGTAGAGCTCTTGGAGAGCTTTCCAACGGTATGCTGTGCGCCATGTAACTCCTTACGGATCAAAAGTTATCGGCAACGGAGCGACGGAGACCTATTCCCAAGCCCCACGCCCTCGGTTTGCGGGCCCAGCATCTAAGTGAAGCAAAGTTGTCTTGCCCAAGGTGCAGTGGAATTCCATAATAGAAATGTGATAGATTAAGTTGTCGTCCTTTTTGCGGCTCACGATGTATGATCCGGGATGAAAAAAAAGCGCAAAAGAAGAAAAGTGTCCTGAAAGTGATGAAAACGTTCGATTTTGGGCTCCGAAGATAGGCGCAGCTAGGCAGGCTTGCCGCCCTCGTCGTAGAGCTCTTGGAGAGATTTCAAATGGTATGCTGTGCGCCATGTAATTCCTTACGAATCAAAAGTTATAGGCACCGGAACGATGGAGACCTGGTCTCATACCCCACACCCTCGGTTTGTAGGCCCACCCTCTACGTGAAGCGAAGTTGTCTTTCCCATGGTGCCATGAGATTCGGTAATAGAAATGTGATGGATTAGGTTGTCGTCCTTTTCGCGGCTCACGACGCACGATCCGAGACCGAAAAACAGCGCAAAAGAATAAAAGTGTCCCAAAATTGATAAAAACGTTTGATTTTGGGCTCCGAAAATAGGCACAGCCGTGCAGTCTTGCCAACCCCGTCGTAGAGCTCTCGGAGTGCTTTCCAATGGTACGTTGTGCGCAGCGTAACTCCTTACGAATCAAACGTTATGGGCACCGGAGTGACGGAGACTTGGTCCCAAAACCCACGCCCTCGTTTTGCGGGCCCAGCATCTACGTGAAGCGAAGTTGTCTTGCCTAAGGTACGATGGGATTCAGTAATAGAAATATGATGGGTTAGGTTGTCGTCCTTTTCGCGGCTCACGACGTACGATCCGGGATGAAAAAGTAGCGCAAAAGAAGAAAAGTGTCCCGAAACTGATGAAAACGTTCAATTTTGGGCTCCAAAAATAGGTGCAGCTTGGCAGGCATACTTCCCCCGTCGTAGAGCTCTCGGTGAGCTTTCCAACAGTATATTGTGCGCCACGTAACTCCTTACGGATCAAAAGTTAAGGGCACCGGAGCGACGGAGACCTAGTCCCAAGCCCCACTCCCTCGGTTTACGGGCCTAGCCTCTACGTGAAACGAAGTTGTCTTGCCCAAGGTGCCATGGGATTCGGTAATAGAAATGTGATGGATTAGGTTGTCGTCTTTTTCGCGACTCACAACATACGATCCGGGACGGAAAAACAGCGCAAACGAAGAAAAGTGTCCCGAAACTGATGAAAAGGTTCGATTTTGGGCTCTGAAAATAGGCACAGCCGAGCAGGCTTGCTGTCTTCATCGTAGAGCTCTCAGAGAGCTTTCCAACGGTATGCTGTGTGCTACGTGACTCCTTACTGATCAAAAGTTATGGGTACCGGAGTGACGGAGACCTGGTCCCAAGCCCCACGCCCTCGGTTTGCGAGCCCAGCCTTTACGTGAAGCGAAGTCATTTTACCCAAGGTGCCATAGGATTCGGCAATAGAAATGTGATGGATTAGGTTGTCGTCCTTTTAGTGGTTACGACGTACGATCCAGGACCGAAAAACAGCGCAAAAGAAGAAAAGTATCCCGAAATTGAAGAAAACGTTCGATTTTGGGCTCCAAAAATAGGCGCAGCCTAGCAAGATTTCTCCCCACGTTGTAGAGCTCTCAGAGAGCTTTCCAGTGGTATACTGTGTGCCGCGTAACTCTTTACGGATCAAAAGTTATGGGCACCGGAGCGACGAAGACCTGGTCCCAAGCCCCACGCCCTCTGTTTGCTGGCCCAGCCTCTACGTGAAGCGAAATTGTCTTGCCTAAGGTACGATGGGATTCGGTAATAGAAATATGATGGATTAGGTTGTCGTTGTTTTCGCAGCTCAAGACGTACGATCCGGGACTGAAAAACAGTGCAAAAGAATAAAAGTGTTCTGAAACTGATGAAAATGTTCGATTTTGAGTTCCAAAAATAGGCGCAGCTGAGCAGGCTTGCTGCCCCCGTTGTAGAGCTCTCGGAGAGATTTCCAACGGCATGTTGTGCGCCGCGTAACTCCTTACGGATCAAAAGTTATGGGCAACGGCGCGACGGAGACCTGGTCCCAAGCCCCACGCCCTGGGTTTACGGGTCCAGCGTCTACTTGAAGCGAAGTTGTCTTGCCCAAGGTGTCATGGGTTTCTGTAATAGAAATGTGATGGATTAGGTTGTCGTCTTTTTTGCGGCTCACAACGTACAATCTGGGATGGAAAAACAGCGCAAAAGAAGAAAAGTATCTCAAAACTGATGAAAACGTTCGATTTTGGGCTCCGAAAACAGGCACAGCTTTCACGCCTTAACCTGGCCTATAAAGGTTAGACTAAGGTGTGATCTAAACATTCAAGTCATGCCTCGTACTCAATCGTTCATGAAAGTTTAACACTTAACGTTTAGCCTAGACTCCACAATTTTTTTGGAAAACCGGCAGCATAACGGCTATACTTGGGCTCTTTAGTTTGACCTAGTTCTCTAAACGCCTCAAATTTAATTTCCAACTAAGATTACTATTTACCATCAATCGAAACACCTACTAGTTATCTCGAAGTCTTGTTTGATTAATAACCTAGCATGATACTATGTCTCGTTTGTTTGTTAATCCTCGTTACAAAAGTACCTGTTGATCTTAGCTTAACAATGAGTACCTACTTAAGATTGGATAGGTTCATTTTACTTAATCCTTACCTGATACTTCATAAATCCTATGATAGATACTAGCCAGTAATGACAGCAAAATGACCATAGTAGTGTCTATCTAGTTATTATCAGTACAAACCAAAATTAGACCCCAAATTACAACAGAGGTCTTTTACATTACAAATACAAGCATCATAAGAAATGAAATAGTCTCCAAGCAACATAGTGTTCACAAATGGCCATAATCAAGAAAGGCACGTAGGGCAAGCAATCATTCCAAGGAATCATCATTAGGCACGTCGTCCTCGGATACCTGTTCTTGGTCTTCTTCACCTGAGATGATAAAATAGGGTGAGTCCTTATGAACTCAGCGAGGGGGAACGAGAAATAAGTTTTGAAACTCATTTTCGATTCAACTTATAAAAACCCTTTTGCAAACATGACATATATCACAAGTAAGTACATATTGTAATATAACAGTAAAAGAACTCAATTACCCGTCTTTCCTCCCCGAGGTCCTCTAGGAACCAAGCGAGAGTACTTATACACATAGTGAAAAGGATACGGTGAGCTTTTGCTCTCAGTTCAATTCCAGTATCAGTTGTTACGGCTGACTTCAATTCATCCCCTTATCATGCCAAATGGGTGTACTCCGAATGTACCCCGAAATCCTACAACCTAACTCTCCGAGGAAGTCTAGCCCCCAAGCGAGAGAGGGAATTGGACAATGGTAGTCACGGTTGCACCGGCAAGCCTGATGCTGCCCGATGTGCGTGAACGCTACCACACCAGAATGAAATGTTGCAACCTCGTATGCAATGCACATTTATAACATTTAATATATCACATTTCGAGGTCAACAAAGTAGGTTGCCTCCGAACAGTCATAAGATTGCACATTGACAGGTAAACAAGCGAGGCACGATATAACAGGCAGTTTCACTTGAAAAGCACATGGAGTTATATGAATATTAAACGGGCAGCCATGTAACGCATGTAAATCAAGTCATATAACTCATTTCAAAGTTCACGTAATCAAATAATAAGATTATTCATCATGCAACGACATCTACGTGGAACCGGGTGCAAGAAAGGCCTACTTATCAACATGTAATCATCGAAATCATGTTTAGGGCTATGAGGGCAACTACAGGCAGCCTACTAATTTCATAATCAAACACGATATCCATAAGATCAACAACTTAGCAAATTTACCTAGTCACTAGGGTTTCAATTCGTGTTTACCCGTGCAATTAAACCCCAAGTCATCTCGTAATTAAGCTCAAGCCATGCATTGATTAATTCAAACACCCTCAAGCATTCAAAACAGTCCACACAACATCCAAATGCCACAATCCCAAGAATTTAATACAACAAGGGAAGCTACATTAATTTTCTAAGCATATCAATAGGTGAACCCTCACTGCAATGGACTGTTTTCTCACGATCATTAAGACAGGCAAACAAACATCAATTCTAGTGAACAAGATGTCAAATTAAAGCTTAAGGAGTAAATTCAGAAGCAAACCTCACGTCATTTGGAGTTCGGGTTCGAGAGTTATAGCCAAAACAGTGAGACTACACAAAACTGTCCAAATTTGCGCACATTTCAATACTTGTCGTGTTTGAGGACCTTAGGTTCAGATTTAGCCTTATTCCATTTCTGACAAAAATGTCTAGAACTGAAAAATATAGCATAAAACCAAATTTCATAAATTTTTGATATCATTTACTAAGTCAAAACTGGTTCGTTCTACAAGGTCAGTGAATCTGCCAAAACCTGCTTCATTTTTCTAGACTTTCCAGATTTGGACACATTTTGATATTTTGCCATTTTTAGGACTTTAGAGTCAAAATTAGCTTTGACCTATTTCTGTGAAAAATTTTCAGAACTGGAAAAACTCGTAACCTACCAATTTTCAAATATTTTCAACATCATTTACTTATCCAAAATCAGCTCACACAAACAAGGAAGAAGGCTGTCACATACCCGATTTCATCTATCATCACATTCTAGCCAAATATCTTGCCATGCATGTTTATAAAAGCTCATGAACACACATATATCTCAAGTACAGAAGTAAAGATAGACATTTAAGGGCATGCATGTGGTTTTTTAAAAGATTTTCAAGAAGTTTTAGCCCTCAACTTAGCAAAACAACAAGAAGATGCACAAGACTCTTGATGGTTGCACAAGATTGACTCTTTTCCTTGCTTAGCCGGGACACCACTCAATTTTCTCTAATTTCCTAGCTTAGTAACCAAGTTCTTAGTAGGTGCATATGATTAGAACAAGAAGAAAAGAAATGGAAGCTAGCAAACTCACCTAAGCCGAAATGGAGGTTCAAAGAGCTTGCATGTGTATCTTTTGCACTCTAGCTTTGCTTGGTTGAGTTCCTTGGTTGCTTGGAAGTCTTGAAGAGCCTTAGGATGAAGAACTTAGCTATGAAGTCTACAATATTCAGCTAGGGCTGAGAGAGAGAGAGAAGAATGAGAGGGAGAGATAGAAATGTGAGAAAGAATGAAAGAATGAAAGAAAAAATGAAAGGCTTTGAAGAGAATGATGCATATGTCGGCCTAGGGCCTTGAAATTTCAGATTTTTGTGTATTCAAGGAGCATTTTTGAATCCTTAGCATGGGAAATTGAGAATGGGTCGAGAATGGTGCATTGGGGAGAATTTTTGAGCCTTTTTTTGATGCATTGTGTCATTAAATTGTCATAGAATGTTTGAGGAATAAATTTTAAAATTGGATTGCATGCTCAAAGCTCCTAGTGGTCGGCCAAGGCTTGTGCAAAATATGAATTTTTTGTCTTGTTCAAGGCTTATTTTATTGTGTGTTTGGGATATGCAAAGAATAAAGAATAAAGAATGTCTAGCTTTTTGTGAGATTTTGTGTTCTAGTGGGTTGAATTAGTAATTTAATATTAGTTAGTGGGATTTGTAGAATTAATTAATGACCTAGTGCTCCGTGTAAGATACTTTCTTGATTAGCATGACGACACGATTTCCAAGGTTTAGGGCACGTACTACGAGGTAGGGCACGAACTACGAGACGAATGCACGTTTTCCAAGTAAATGCAAGCAACCCTAAATGTATGCACGTAATTCGATGCAAGGCACAGAAAATGAAACACAATTCTTAAACCTAGGTAGGCACGCAAATCTAGGTTAGGGCACACGAAATGAGGTATCGCACGTAAATCGAGGTCGGGCCTCACATCCTCCCCTCCTTAAAAGAATTTCGTCCTGAAATTCAATATTACCTTTGAAATAAAGCTGGATACTATTGCTCCATCTGGTCTCGCCTTTCCCACGTTGCTTCTTCAACTCTATGATGATCCCACAACACTTTCACCATCGGTATAGTTTTGTTGCGCAACTCCCGATCTTGCTGGTCTAGGATTTGAATGGACTTCTCCTCATAAGACAAGTTCTCCCGAAGCTGCAACGGCTCTAGCTCCAAGATATGCGATGGATCAGGGTGATACTTCCGTAGCATAGAAACATGAAAGACGTCGTGAATATTGGAGAGGTTTTGGGGTAGTTCCAGGCGATACGCCAACTTGCCAACCTTCTCAATTATCTCAAATGGTCCTACAAACCTCGGGCTCAACTTTCCACCCTCTATGTGTTTAATCAGTCCCCTCCGGGGTGATATCTTCAAGAACACCTTGTCGCCGACCTCAAACTCTAGGCTCAATCTCTGTCGGTCTGCATAACTTTTCTGCCTGCTTTGGGCGGTAAGCATCTGTTTGTGGATGAGGTGGATATTATCAACAGTCTTCATAAGTTCAGGTAGAAGGGTCGGGTCAAAAGTCTTCGTCTCACCTACTTCATCCCATTAAATTGGAGATCGACACTTACGTCCATACAATGCCTCAAATGGGGCCATCCCAATAGTGGGCTGATAACTATTATTATAAGCGAACTCCGCTAGAAACAGGTATTTCTCCCAACCTTTCCCGAAGTCTAAAACACACGCCCTTAGCATATCCTCCAGAATCTGAATGGTTCTCTCAGATTGTCCATCAGTCTGAGGGTGATAAGCCATGCTGAAACTCAACTTCGTTCCCAAAGCTTCTTGCAATCTCTTCAAAAATCAGAAAGTAAAACGAGGATCCCTATCCGATACAATACTCACAGGTATCCCGTGCAATCTTACAATCTCCGCCACATACATATCTCCCAATTTCTCAGGACTATCCTCCTTGTTCATTGGTAAGAAGTGCGCTGACTTAGTCAATCTATCCACTATGACCCAAACGGCGTCATGAGCCTTTTGTGACCTGGGCAGGTCCATGACAAAGTCCATAGTTATATGTTCCCATTTCCATTGAGGGATCTCTAACGGCTGAAGTAAACCTGCTGGTCGTTGATGTTCCGCTTTGACTCTCTGGCAAGTCAAACACTGTGCCACAAACTCCGCAATCTCTCTTTTCATGTTATTCCACCAATAGTGTTGCTTCAAATCCCGGTACATCTTTGTTCCGCTGGGGTAAATAGTGTATCTTGAATTATGGGCTTCTTCAAGAATCTTCTTTTTCAGCTCTGGCTCATTAGGAACAGAAATCCGATTCCTAAACCTCCAAACACCATCATCATGAAACTTGAAATCTGTGTTGTTTTCTTTAATCTTCTGAAATTGTTGGTCCTTCTGTTAAGCCTCTCGTAATTCAGACAACAAGGTCAATTGAACATGTGTAGTGGCAAATAGTAACCCTTTTTGAGTCAATTGTGGTTTCCACAAGAATGCTTCTTCCAATAACTCCTGCACCTTGATTTCCAGTTTTGCCATGCTCGCTTTCCGACTTAAGGCATCTGCAACTACATTTGCTTTACCGGGCACATAATGGATTGTACAGTTATAATCATCCAAAAGCTTCGTCCACCGTCTTTGTCTCATGTTCAACTCTTTTTGTGAGAACAAGTATTTCAAGCTCTTGTGATCAGTGAATACCTCAAACTTGTTACCCTACAGATAGTGCCTCCATTTCTTGAGTGCAAACACAATAGCCGCTAACTCCAAATCATGCGTCGGGTAGTTCAATTAATACGGCTTCGATTTCTTAGAAGCATATGCAATCACTCTACCATTTTGCATCAACACACAACCTAGTCCTTCCTTCGAAGCATCGCTATAGATTACAAAACCTTGACTCCCTTCAGGCAATGCAAGAACAGGTGCAGTAGTCAATCTTTTCTTCAATTATTGGAAACTGTTCTCATACTTGTCATCCCACACGAACTTTGTTTTCTTTTGAGTGAGCATTGTGAATGGTCCTGCAATCTTTGAGAAATCCTTCACGAACCTCCGATAATAGCCGGCTAGACCAAGAAAACTCTGAACCTCCGTAACATTTTCCAGCTTCTTCCAAGACATCACCGCTTCTATCTTTGCTGGATCGACTGCTATTCCCATTTGGGATATGATATGCCCCAAAAATGCAATCTTCTGCAACCAAAATTCGCACTTGCTAAAATTTGCATACAATTGATGCTCTCGAAGTTTCTGCAATACCAATCGAAGATGCTGTTCATGCTTAACCTCGAATTTCGAGTACACCAAAATATCATCAATGAAGATCATTACAAATTGGTCCAAGTAAGGTTGAAACACCCTATGCATCAAGTCCATAAAAGCTGGAGGGGCATTAGTTAGTCCAAATGGCATTACCACATATTCATAATGCCCATATCTCGTCCTAAAAGCCATTTTAGGCACATCCTCCTTTTTGATCCGTAACTGATAGTACCATTGCCTCAAGTCGAGCTTCGAATACACTTTGGCTCCTTGAAGTTGATCAAACAACTCGTCGATCAGTGGAAGTGGGTATTTATTCTTGACTGTCACTTGGTTCAATCCTCGGTAATCGATGCATAGCCTCAACGTTCTGTGTTTCTTCTTTACAAATAGGACTGATGCACCCCATGGAGACGAACTTGGTTGAACAAACCCCTTCTTCAACAATCCTTGCAATTGGCCCTTCAATTCTTGTAGCTCGACCGGCGCCATACGATAGAGAGCTTTAGATATCGGCTGGGTGCCAGGTAGTAATTCTATAATGAACTCGAACTCCCGATTCGGGGGTAAACTGGACAATTCTTCTGGAAACACATCCGCATAGTCTTTAATCACTGGCATCTCCTCCAACTTAGCTTTGTCCGACGGCTTGTTAATGAGGTAAACTAAGTATCCACTACACCCTTTTCTCAAGGACTTCACTGCTTTCGTAGATTAAATGATGGAACTCCCGGTGAAATCTCTTCAACCCATTACCTCCAATATTGGTTGACTAGGTACCTGGAACGTTACAATCTTTGTCCGGCAATCTAGTTGGGCATGATGCTTTGCCAACCAGTCCATCCCTAAGATGACCTCATAGTCTCGAAAAGGTAATACAATAAGATTGGCTGAGAATTCCCTATCCTTAATTTGGATTTTACATGCTTTACAAGCTGAGCTAGTAACAAGTTTAGAACCCATCGGAGTATCAACTTCTACTTCGTAAGGCAAACATACAACTTTCAGTTTCACACTTGCACACATAATGGAGTAATAAATGAATGAGTAGCACCTGGATCAATTAGCACGCTAACAGGTTGATTAAGTATGAAGAATGTACCTTCAACAACAGCGGTCTCCTATGGAAGCTCCTCGCACTCAATAGCATAAGCTCGAGCCTGAACTCTAGGAACTGGAGTCTTGCCTCTGCCAGCTGGTTTAACCTGATTTTGTCCTGCTTGCCATTTAGGGCAATCCTTGATTTGATGCTGATCACTGTCACACCGCACACATCATCCTGACTTCTTCCTGCACTGGCCTCGGTATGCCCCTTCTTGTCACAATAGGAATAGTTGATAGACTGAGTAGCAGGTGAACTACTTGTGGATCTGCGGGTGGAAGAGGTTGATGGTGCTTTAGTCGGGCCACGGTTATTAACTGGTCTGTTCTGGCTCTGGCCCTGACTACGACTCTGGCTCTGGAATTTCCTCTATTGACCTGGAGGCTGGTATGGTTTCTTGTTCGGCTAACTCGAACCGGCTCTATCAAGTTTTCTCTTCTCAACTCGGGAAGCAGCAGCAAAGAGGGCAGAATAGGTATCAAAGTCATACAAAGCCAACTGGTCCTGAATCTCCGGCCTTAATCTAGTGGTAAATTTCCACATCTTTGCCTCAGGAGTATTGACCATGTATTGAGCATAGCGGGACAGTTGGTCAAAATGAGCGTTGTACTGGGCCACCATCATGTTACCCTGGTTTAGGTGCATGAATTCCTCAATCCGCCTCTGCCTGAAAACTGCAGGTACATATTTCTCCTTGAATGCCTTAACGAAATTACCCCACAAGCGAGGTGTATGATCAGTTTCCTACAGTGCCTCCACAGTGTGCCACCAATGCTCAGCATCCCCGTGCAACAGAAACACAGCAAACTCCACCTTTTCTTCATTAGTATAATCAAGTGGTCTGAAAATCCTCTCGATCTCAGACAGCCAAGCCTCTGCTTTTTCATCATCAACTTTCCCGTGGAATTTGGACGGACGAAAGTCAAGGAACTCCCACATTCTGCTATGTCTCCCATGGTTACCATCATTCCTGTTGTTGTTGTTGTTGTTGTTGTTTGCTTCACGTGCATCTTGACGTTCCATCACTCGCGATACGCGATCCATGGCATTTGCCATAATATTAAACATAGCTATGTCGGGATTAGTTTGATAAGCATCTCCGGTCTCTTGGGGCTCACCGCTCCTATTAGTAGTGCGGGTACTAGGGCTAGCCATTTATAGGCACAGATTACGATGCACAATTTATTGAAATACGACGAACAAGAATTTAATGGATAAGATATGCAACATAATATAGATACACAATTCCAGAAACAATTAAGACATGTTAATCACTTAAGCACATAGAACATAGAAGGCACATTTAACATTATCACACAATAACATATAGACAAGTCATCCTAATTACCTTAGGGCTCTACCCATGGTCCGAGAGTTAAACCCGACTTAAGCAATCTAAGCTCTGATAGCATTCTTACTCTATAAGGTGTCACGCCCCAATCTGGCCTTTAAAGGTTAGACTAGGGTGTGTTCTAAACATTCAAGTCATGTCTCGTACTCAATCGTTTGTGAAAGTTTAATACTTAACATTTAGCCTAGACTCCACAATTTTTCTGGAAAACCGGCAGCATAACGGTTATAATTGGGCTCTTTAGTTTGACCTAGTTCTTTAAATGCCTCAAATTTAATTTCCAACTAAGATTACTATTTACCATCAATCGAAACGCCTACTAGTTATCTTGAAGTCTCGTTTGATTAATAACCTAGCATGATACTATGTCTCTTTTGTTTGTTAATCCTCGTTACAAAAGTACCTATTGATCTTAGCTTAACGATGAGTACCTGCTTAAGATTGGATAGGTTCATTTTACTTAATCCTTACCTGATACTTCATAAATCCTATGATAGATACTAGCCAGTAACGATAGCAAAGCGACCATAGTAGTGTCTATCTAATTATTATCAGTACAAGCCAAAATTAAAGCCCAAATTACAACGGGGGTCTTTTACATTACAAATACAAGCATCATAAGAAATGAAATAGTCTCCAAGCAACATAGTGTTCACAAATGGCCATAATCAAGAAAGGCACGTAGGGCAAGCAATCATTCCAAGGAATCATCATTAGGCACGTTGTCCTCGGGTACCTGTTCTTGGTCTTCTTCACCTGAGATGATAAAAGAGGGTGAGTCCTTATGAACTCAGCGAGGGGGACCAAGAAATAAGTTTTGAAACTCATTTTTCGGTTCAACTCATGAAAACCCTTTTGCAAACATGACATATATCACAAGTAAGTACATAATGTAATATAATAGTAAAAGAACTCAATTACCTGTCTTTCCTCCCCGAGGTCCTCTAGGAACCAAGCGATAGTACTTATACACATAGTGAAAAGGATACGGTGAGCTTTTGCTCTCAGTTCAATTCCAGTATCAGTTGTTGCGGCCGACATCAATTCATCCCCTTATCACGCCAAATGGGTGTACTCCGGATGTACCCCGAAATCCTACGACCCAACTCTCCGAGGAAGTCTAGCCCCCAAGCTAGAGAGGGAATTGGACAATGGTAGTCACGGTTGCACCGGCAAGCCCGATGCTGCCCAGTGTGCATGAACGCTACCACTCCAGAATGAAATGTTGCAACCTCGTATGCAATGCACATTTATAACATTTAATATATCACATTTGGTGGTCAACAAAGTAAGTTACCTCCGAACAGTCATAAGATTGCACATTGACAGGAAAACAAGCGAGGCACGATATGACAGACAGTTTCACTTGAAAAGCATATGGAGTTATATGAATATTAAATGGGCTGCCATGTAACGCATGTAAATCAAATCATATAACTCATTTCAAAGTTCATGTAATCAAATAATAAGATTATTCATCATGCAACGACATCTACGTGGAACCGGGTGCAAGAAAGACCTACTTATCAACATGTAATCATCGAAATCATGTTTAGGGCTATGAAGGCAACTACGGGCAGCCTACTAATTTCATAATCAAACACGATATCCATAAGATCAACAACTTAGCAAATTTACCTAGTCACTAGGGTTTCAATTCGTGTTTACCCGTGCAATTAAACCCCAAGTCATCTCGTAATTAAGCTCAAGCCATGCATTGATTAATTCAAACACCCTCAAGCATTCAAAACAGTCCACACAACATCCAAATGCCACAATCCCAAGAATTTAATACAACAAGGGAAGCTACATTAATTTTCTAAGCATATCAATAGGTGAAACCCTCACTGCAATGGACTGTTTCTCATGATCATTAAGATAGGCAAACAAACTCCAATTCTAGTGAAATAAATTCAGAAACAAACCTCGCGTCATTTGGAGTTCGGGTTCGAGAGTTATAGCCAAAACAGTGAGACTACACAAAACTGTCTAGATTTGCACACATTTCAATACTTGTCGTGTTTGAGGGCTTTAGGGTCATATTTAGCCTTAGTCCATTTCTGACAAAAATGTCCAGAACTGAAAACTATAGCAGCACACCAAATTTCATGCATTTTGGATATCATTTACTAAGTGAAAACTGGTTTGTTCTACAAGGTCAGTGAATTTGTCAAAACCTACTTCATTTTTCCAGACTTTCCAGATTTGGACACATTTTGATATGTTTCCATTTTGAGGACCTTAGAGTCAAAATTAGCTTTGACCTATTTATGCGAAAAATTTTCAGAACTGGAAAAACTAGTTACCTACCAATTTTCACGCATTTTTAACATCATTTACCTAGCCAAAATCACCTCGCACCAACAAGGCATAAGGCCGTCACATACCCGATTTCATCTATCATCACATTCTAGCCAAATATCTTGCCATGCATGTTTATAAAAGCTCATGAACACACATATATCTCAAGTACAGAAGTAAATATAGACATTTAAGGGCATGCATGTGGTTTTTTGAAAGATTTTCAAGAAGTTTTAGCCCTCACCTTAGCAAAACAACAAGAAGATGCACAAGACTCTTGCTGGTTGCACAAGATTGACTCTTTTCCTTGCTTAGCCGAGACACCACTCGATTTTCTCAAATTTCCTAGCTTAGTAACCAAGTTCTTAGTAGGTGCATGTGGTTAGAACAAGAAGAAAAGAAATGGAAGCTAGAAAACTCACTTAAGCCGAAATGGAGGTTCAAAGAGCTTGCATGTGTATCTTTTGCACTCTAGCTTTGCTTGGTCAAGTTCCTTGGTTGCTTAGAAGTCTTGAAGAGCCTTAGAATGAAGAACTTAGCTATGGAGTCTACAATATTTAGCTAGGGCCGAGAGAGAGAGAGAAAAATGAGAGGGAGAGAGAAATGTGAGAAAGAAAGAAAGAATGAAAGAAAAAATGAAAGGCTTTGAAGAGAATGATGCATATGTCGGCCTAGGACCTTGCAATTTCAGATTTTTGTGTCTTCATGGAGCATTTTTGAATCCTTAGCATGGGCAATTGAGAATGGGTCGTACATTGGGGAGAGTTTTTGAGCCATTTCTTTTTATGCATTGTGTCATTAAATTGTCATAGAATGTTTGAGGAATAAATTTTGAAATTGGATTGCATGTTCAAAGCTCCTAGTGGTCAGCCAAGGCTTGTGCAAAAGCTGAATTTTTTGTCTTGTTCAAGGCTTATTTTATTTTGTGTTTGGGATATGCAAAGAATAAAGAATAAAGAATGTCTAGCTTTTTATGAGATTTTGTCTTCTAGTAGGTTGAATTAGTAATTTAATATTAGTTAGTGGGATTTGTAGGATTAATTAATGACCTAGTGCTCCGTGTAAGATGCTTTCTTGATTAGCGTGAGGCACGCTTTCCTAGGTTTAGGGCACGCACTAAGAGGTAGGGCATGAACTATGAGACGAATGCACGTTTCCCAAGTAAATGCATGCAACCCTAAATGTATGTACGTAATTTGATGCAAGGCACACAAAACGAAACACAATTCTTAAACCTAGGTCAAGGTACGTAAATCTAGGTTAGGACACACGAAACGAGATATAGCACGTAAATCGAGGTCGGGCCTCACAACAACAGAGCAGGCTTGATGCCTCTGTCGTAGAGCTCTCATAGAGCTTTTCAACAGTACGCCGCGTGACTACTTACGGATCAAAAGTGATAGGCACCGGAGCGACAGAGACCTGGTCCCGAGTCCCACGCCCTCAGTTTGCGGGCCCAGCCTCTACGTGAAGTGAAGTTGTCTTGCCCAAGGTGCGGTGGGATTCGATAATAGAAATGTGATGGATTAGGTTGTCATCCTTTTCGCGGCTCACGACGTACGATCCGGGACAGAAAAATAGCGCAAAAGAAGAAAAGTGTCCCGAAATTAATGAAAACATTTGATTTTGGGCTCTGAAAATATGAACATCAGTGCAGTCTTGCCGCCCCCATCGTAGAGCTCTCGGAAAGCTTTCCAATGGTACGTCGTGCATCGCGTAACTCCTTACGGATCAAAAGTTATGGGCATCGGAGTGACGGAGACTTGGTCCCAAGCCCTACGCCCTCGGTTTGCGGTCCCAGCATCTACGTGAAGCGAAGTTGTCTTGCCCAAGGTGCCATGGGATTCTGTAATAGAAATGTGATGGATTTGGTTGTCATCCTTTTCACAGCTCACGTACGATCCGGGACGGAAAGACAGCGCAAAAGAAGAAAAGTGTCCCAAAACTGATGAAAACGTTCAATTTTGGGCTCCGAAAACAGGCACAGCTGAGCAGGCTTGCTACCCCCGCCATAGAGCTCTCGGAGAGCTTACCAACGGTATGTTGTACGCCGCGTGACTCCTTACTGAACAAAAGTTATGGGCATCGGAGCGACGGAGACCTAGTCCCAAGCCCTACGCCCTAGGTTTGCAGGCCCAGCCTCTACGTGAAGCGAAGTTGTCTTGCCCAAGGTGCCGTGGAATTCGGTAATAGAAATGTGATGGATTAGGTTGTCGTACTTTTTGCGGTTCAAGACGTACGATTCGGGATGAAAAAATAGCGCAAAAGAAGAAAAGTATCCCAAAACTTATGAAAACATTCGGTTTTGGGCTTCGAAAATAGGCGTAGCCGAGCAAGCTTGCTGCTCCCGTCGTAGAGCTCTCGGAGAGCTTTCCAACGGCATGCTGTGCGCCGCGTGACTCCTTACGGATCAAAAGTTATGGGCACCGGAGCGACGGAGACTTGGTCCCAAGCCCTATGCCCTCGGTTTGTGGGCCCACCCTCTACGTGAAGCGAAGTTGTCTTGCCTAAGGTGCCATTCGATTTGGTAAGTGAAATGTGATGGATTAGGTTGTCGTCCTTTTCGCAACTCACGACGTATGATCCGGGATGAAAAAACAGTGCAAAAGAAAAAAAGTATCCTGAAACTGATGAAAACATTCGATTTTGAGTTCCAAAAATAGGCACAGCCATGCAGTTTTGCGGCCCCCGTCATGGATCTCTCGCAGAGCTTTCCAACGATATGTTGTGCGCCGCGTGACTCCTTACGGATCAAAAGTTATGGGTACCGGAGCGATGGAGACCTGGTCTCAAGCCCCACGCCCTCGGTTTGTGGGCCCAGCCTCTTCGTGAAGCGAAGTTGTCTTGCCCAATGTACCATGGGATTCGGTAATAGAAATATAATAGATTAGGTTGTCGTCCTATTCACGGCTCACAACGTACGATCCGGGACGGAAAACAGCGCAAAAGAAGAAAAGTGTCTGAAAACTGATGAAAACGTTCTATTTTGGGCTCCAAAAATAGGCGCAACTGGGCAAGCTTCCTACCACTGGTGTAGAGCTCTCAAAGAGCTTTCCAATGGTATATTGTGTGCCGCGTAATTCTTTCCGGATCAAAAGTTATAGGCACCGGAGCGACGGAAACCTGGTCCCAAGCCCCACGCCCTCGGTTTGTGGGCCCACCCCCTACGTGAAGCGAAGTTGTCTTGCCTAAGGTGTCGTGGGATTCGGTAATAGAAATGTGATGGATTAGGTTGTCGTCCTTTTCGTAGCTCACGACGTACGATCTGAGACAGAAAAACAGCGCAAAAGAAGAAAAGTGTCCATAAATTGATGAAAACGTTCGATTTTGTGCTCCAAAAATAGGCATAGCCATGCAGTCTTGCTGCCCCCGTCGTAGATCTCTTGGAGAGCTTTCCAATGGTATGCTGTGCGCTGCGTAACCCTAATGGATCAAAAGTTATGGGCACCGGAGTGACAGAGACCTGGTCCCAAGCCCCACGCCCTCGGTTTACGGGCCCAGCATCTACGTGAAGCAAAGTTGTCTTCCCAAGGTACCGTGGGATTTAGTAATAGAAATATGATGGATTAGGTTGTCGTCCTTTTCACGGCTCACGACGTACGATCCGGGACGGAAAAACAGCGCAAAAAAAGAAAAATGTCCGAAAACTAATGAAAACGTTCAATTTTGGGCTCCGAAAATAGGCAGAGCTGTACAGGCTTGCTGCCCCCATCGTAGAGATCTCGGAGAGCTTTCCAATGGCATGCTGTGCGCCGTGTAACTCTTTCTGGATCAAAAGTTATGGGCACCGGAGCGACGGAGACCTAGTCCCATACCCCACATCCTCAGTTTGTGGGCCCACCCTCTACGTGAAGTGAAGTTTTCTTGTGCATGGTGCCTTAGGATTGGGTAATAGAAATGTGATGGATTAGGTTGTAGTCCTTTTCGCGGCTCACGACGTACGATCCGGGACGAAAAAACAGCACAAAAAAAAGAAAAGTGTCCTGAAATTGATGAAAACGTTTAATTTTGGGCTCCGAAAATAATCGCAGCCGTGCAGTCTTGCCGCCACCTTCGTAGAGCTCTTAGAGAGCTTTCCAATGGTACGCTGTGCGCCGCATAACTCCTTACGGATTAAAAGTTATGGGCACCGGAGTGACGGAGACGTGGTCCCCAGCCCCACGCCCTCGATTTGCGGGCCCAGCATCTACGTGAAGCGAAGTTGTCTTGCCTAAGGTGCCATGGGATTCGGTAATAGAAATGTGATGGATTAGGTTGTCGTCCTCTTCGTGGCTCACGACGTACGATCCGGGATGAAAAAATAGCTTAAAACAAGAAAAGTGTCCCGAAACTGATGAAAACGTTTGATTTTGGACTCGAAAAATAGGCACAACCGGGCAGGCTTTCCATCCTTGTCGTAGAGCTCTCGGAGAGCTTTCCAACGGCATGCTGTGCACCACGTAACTCCATACGGATCAAAAGTTATGGGCACCGGAGCGACGGAGACTTGGTCCCAAGCCCCACGCCCTCGATTTACGGGCCCAGCCTTTACGTGAAGCAAAATTGTCTTGCCCAAGGTGCCATGGTATTCGGTAATAGAAATGTGATGGATTTGGTTGTCGTCCTTTTCGTGGCTCACGATGTATGATCCGGGACGGAAAGACAGCGCAAAAAAAGAAAAGTGTCCCAAAACTGATGAAAATGTTCAATTTTGGGCTCCGAAAATAGGCGCAGCTGAGCAGGCTTGCTACCCCCGCCGTAGAGCTCTCAGAGAGCTTTCTAACAGTATGCTGTGCGCTGCGTGACTCCTTACTAAACAAAAGTTATGGGCACCGGAGCGACGGAGACCTAGTCCCAAGCCCCACGCCCTTGGTTTGCGAGCCCAGCCTCTACGTGAAGCGAAGTTGTCTTGCCCAAGGTACCGTGGAATTCGGTGATAGAAATGTGATGGATTAGGTTGTCGTACTTTTCGCGGCTCACGACGTACGATCCGGGACGAAAAAACAGCACAAAAGAAGAAAAGTATCCCAAAATTGATGAAAACGTTCGATTTTGGGCTCCGAAAATAGGCACAGCCGAGCAGGCTTGCTGCCCCTATCATAGAGCTCTCGGAGAGCTTTCCAATGGCATGATGTGCGCCGCGTGACTCCTTACGGATCAACGGCATGCTGTGCACCGCGTGACTCCTTACGGATTAGCTTTCCTGAAGAATTTGGACGGGTGAAAGTCAAGGAACTCTCGCATTCTGTTGTTTCTCCCATTGTTACCACCATTCCTGTTATTGTTGTTGTTTGCTTCACGTGCATCTTGACGTTCCATCACTCGTGACACGCGATCCATATCATTCGCCATCATATTAAACATAGTCATGCCGGGATTAGTTTGATGAGCATCTCCGGTCTCTTGGGGCTTACCGCTCCTATTAGTATTGCGGGTACTAGGGCCAGCCATCTATAGGCACATATTATTATGCACAATTTATTGGAATACGACAAACAAGAATTTAATGTATAAGGTATGCAACATACAATTTTATATAGACACACAATTCTCGAAACAGTTAAGACATGTTAATCACATAAGCACATAGAATATAGAAGGCACAATTAACATTATCACACATTATCACACATAAACAAGTCATCCTAATAACCTGAGGGCTTCTATCCATGGTCCGAGAACCTGGCTTAAGCAATCTAAGCTCTGATACCATTTCTCTAAGGTGTCACGCCTCAACCCGACCTATTGATGTTAGACTAGGGAGTAATCTAAACATTCAAGTCATTTCACGTATTTAATCGTTCATGAAGGTTTAACACTTAACGTTTAGCCTAAACTCCACAAATTCTCCAAAAAACCGGAAGCATAACGGCTGTAATTGGGCTATTTAGTTTGACCTAATTCTCTAAACTCCTCGAAACTTTCAATCTCAAATTCATTTCCAACTAAGATTATTATTTATCACCAATCGAAATGCCTACTAGTTATCTCAAAGTATCGTTTGATTAACAACCTAGCATGATAACTCTGTCTCGTTTGTTTGTTAATCCTTATTACAAAAGTACCTGTTGATCTTAGCCTACCAACGAGTACCTGCTTAAGATTGGATAGATTCATTTTACTTAATCCTTTACCTGATACTTCATAAGCCTGTGATTGATACTAACAAGTAGCGATAGCAAAAACGACCATAGGAGTGTCTATCTAGTTATGATCAGTACAACCCAAAATTTGACCCCAAATTACAACGGGGGTCATTTACAATACAACAACAAGCAACATAAGAAATAGTCTTTAGGCAACATATCGTTCACGAAATGGCCATAGTCAAGTAAGGCACGTAGGGCAAGCAATCATTCCAAGGAGTCATCAATAGGCACGTTGTCCTCGGGTACCTGTTCTTGGTCTTCTTCACCTGAGATGATAAAAGAGGGTGAGTCCTTATGAACTTAGCGAGGGAGGAACGAGAAATACGTTTTGAAACTCTTTTTCTGGTTAACTTATGAAAAACCTCTTTTTGAAAACATGTCACTTATTACAAGTAATAAGATACGCAAGTATAAGAATCAAATTGAGCAACAGATACAATTACCAATCATTTCAAGGATACGGTGAGCATTTGCTCTCAATATCGATTTCGATACGATTGTTGCGGCCGACTTCAATCATCCACTTATCGCTCCTATTTGGGTGTACTCCGGATGTACCCCGAAAACCTACGACCCAACTCTCCGAGGGTGGAATGCCAAGCGAGAGAGGGAATTGGACCATGGTAGTCACGGTAGCACCGGCAAGCCCGATGCCGCCTGGCGTGCGTGAAACGCTACCATGCCACAATGAAAGGTTGCAACCTTGTATGCAATGCACATTTATAACATTTAACATATCACATTAGGAGGACAACAAAGTAGGTTGCCTTCGAGCAGTTATAAGATCGCACGTTGACAAGTAAACGCACGAGGCATGTTTGACATGTAATTTCACTTGTAAAACGCATGGAGTTATATGAATATTAAACGGACAGCCATGTAACACATGTGAATCAAATCATATAACCCATTTCGGGGTTCACGCAATCAAATAATAAGGTCATACAACATGCAACGACATCTATGTATGACTGGGTGCAAGAAAGGTCTACTTATCAACATGTAATTGTCGGAATCACATTTAGGGCTGTAAAGACAACTACGGGCAGCCCACTAATCACACAAATAGACACGATAACCATAGGATTGATACTTAGCGAGTTTTTCATAGTCACTAGGGTTTCAATTCATGCTTACACGTACGATTAAGCCACGAGTTGACAAGTAATCAAACCAAAGCCATGCATCGATTAATTAAACATCCTCAAGTATTCAAAACAGTCCACTCAACATCCAAGTGCCACAATCCCAAGCATTTAATACAACAAGAGAAGTTACAATAATTTTCAAAGCATATCACTAGATGAAAACCTCACTGCAATGGACTATTTTCTCACAATCATTGAGACAAGCAAAAAATCTCCAATTCTAGTTAACAAAATTTCAAATTAAATCTTAAGGAGTGAACAAAATCCAGAAACAAACCTCGCATCATTTGGAGTTCGGATTCAAGAGTTATAGCCAAAACCGTGAGACTACGCAAAACTGTCCAGATTTGTACACATTTCAATACGTGTCATTTTTTAGGGCCTTAGGGTCAGATTTAGCCTTAGTCTATTTCTGACAAAAATGTCCAGAACTGAACAATCTAGCCTCATATGAAAGTTAATTCATTTTGGATATCATTTACTAAGTCAAAACTGGTTCGTTCTACAAGGACAGTGAACTCCCAAAAACCTGCTTCATTTTCCCAGATTTTCCAGATTTGGACACCTTTCGATGTTTTGCCATTTTGGGGACCTTAGAGTCAAAATTGGCTTTGGCCTATTTCTACAAAAAAATTATCAGAACTGGAAAAACTAGTCACCTACCAATTTTCACGCATTTTCAACATCATTTACCTGGTCAAATTCACTTCGCTCCAACAAGTCAGAAGACTGTCATTTACGCAATTTCACTTATCTTCACATTCTAGCCAAATATCTTGCCATGCATGTTTATAAAAGCTCATGTACACACATATATCACAAGTACAGAGGTAAAAATAGACATTTAAAGGCATGCATGTGGTTTTTGAAGGCTTTTCAAAAGAGTTTTAGCCCTCACCTTAGCAAGACAATAATGAAGATGAACAAAGCTCTTGATGATGCATAAGATCGACTTTTCTCCTTGCTTGGTCGAGAGATGACTTGAGATTCTTAATTCCTAGCTAAGTTACCATGTCCTTAGTATGTGCATGTGGTTAGAACAAAAATAAAATGAAATAGAAGCTATCAAACATACCTATGCCGAAATGAAGGCTCTATGAGCTTGCATGTATGTCTTTTTGCATTCTAGCTTGCTTGGTCGAGTTCCTTAGTGTCTTGTATGTCTTGATGAACCTTAGGATGATGAACTTAAGCTATGGAGTCTATAATTGCAGCCAAGGCCGAGAGAGAGAGAGTGAATGAGAGAAAGGGAGAATGTGAGAAAGAAATGAAAAGCTTGAGGAATTTTGATGCCTTGAATGCATGTGTCGGCTATTGGCTTCACAAAATTCTGATTTTGTGTCTACAAGAGCATAATTTGAATTGTCTAGCATGGGCAATTGAGTGGGTCAAGATTTTGATGCATTGGGTAGGGTTTTTAGTCATTTTTTAATGCTTTGTGTCATAGGTTGTCTAAGTTTAATTTTGAATTATGCAAAGCAAGCACAAAATCCATCTCATGGTCGGCCAAGGCTTGATCAAATCTGAATTTTTTTGTCTTGTTTGAGCATTATTATATTGTGTGTTTGGGATGTGCAAAAGAATAAGGAATAAAGAATAAGAATGTTTAGCTTTTTGTGCAATTTCATCTTCTAGTGAGTTGAATTAGCATTTTAATATTAGTTAGTGGAGTTTGTAGGATTAATTAATGATCTAGTGCTTCATGTAAGATTCTTTCTTGATTAGCGTGTGGGCATGCTTTCCTAGGTTTAGGTCACGCACTACAAGATAAGGCACGAACTACTAGACGAATGCACATTTTTCTAAGTAAATGCATGCAACCTTAAATGAATGCACGTAATTCAATGCAAGGCGCACAAAATGAAACACGACTCTTAAACCTAGGTCAAGGCACGCAAATCTAAGTTAGGGTACACGAAATAAGGTATCACACATAAATTGAGGTTGGACCTCACAACAGCCGAGTAGGCTTGCTGCCCCCGTCGTAGAGCTCTCGGAAAGCTTTCTAACGGTATCCTGTGCGCCGCGTAACTCTTTACGGATCAAAAGTTATGGGCACCGGAGCGACGGAGACCTAGTCCCAAGCCCCACGCCCTCAGTTTGGGGTCCCAGCCTCTACGTGAAGTGAAGTTGTCTTGCCCAAGGTGCCATGGGATTCGGTAATAGAAGTGTAATGGATTATGTTGTCATCCTTTTCGCAGTTCACGACGTACGATCCAGGACGAAAAAACAGCGCAAAAGAAGAAAAGTGTCCCGAAACTATTGAAAACGTTCGATTTTGGGCTCCGAAAATAGGCGTAGCGTAGCTAGCTTGCTACCCCCGTCGTAGAGCTCTCGGAAAGCTTTCCGACGGTATGCTATGCGCCGCGTAACTCCTTACGGATCAAAAGTTATGGGCACGAAGGGACGGAGACCTGGTCCCAAGCCCCATGCCCTCGGTTTGCGGGCCCAGCCTCTATGTGAAGTGAAGTTGTCTTGCCCAAAGTGACGTGGGATTCGGTAATAGAAATGTGATGGATTAGGTTGTCGTCCTTTTTGCGGTTCACAACGTACGATCCGGGATGAAAAAACAGCGCAAAAGAAGAAAAGTGTCCCGAAACTGTTGAAAACGTTCGATTTTGGGTTCCAAAAATAGGCGTAGCTGAGCAGGCTTGATGCACCCGTCGTAGAGCTCTCGGAGAGCTTTCCAACGGTATGTTGTGTGTCACGCCCCGACCCGGCCTATAAAGGTTAGATTAGGGTGTGATCTAAACATTCAAATCATATCTCGTACTTGACCGTTCAAGAGGGTTTAACACTTAACGTGTTAGCCTAAACTCCACAATTTTCAGGAAAATCGGCAGCATAACGGCTGTAATTGGGCTTTTTAGTTTGACTTAATTTTCTAAACGCCTCAAAATTTTTTATCTCAATTTCATTTCCAACTAAGATTACTATTTACCATCAATTGAAACGCCTACTAGTTATCTTGAAGTTTCGTTGATTAATAACCTAGCATGATACTATGTCTCGTTTGTTTGTTAATCCTCGTTATAAAAGTACCTGTTGATCTTAGCTTAACAATGAGTACCTGCTTAAGATTGGATAGGTTCATTTTACTTAATCCTTACCTGATACTTCATAATCCTATGATAAGTACTAGCCAATAACGATAGCAAAAACGACCATAGTAGTGTATATCTAGTATTATCAATACAAGCCAAAATTAGACCCCAAATTACAACGGGGGTCATATACAATACAACAACAAGCAACATAAGAAATAGTCTTCGAGCAACACATTGTTCACAAAATGGCTATAGTCAAGTAAGGCACGTAGGGCAGGCAATCATTCCAATGAGTCATCAATGGACACGTTATCCTCGGGTGCCTGTTCCTGATCTTCTTCACCTGTGATGATAAAAGAGGGTGAGTCCTTATGAACTCAGCGAAGGGGAACGAGAAATACGTTTTAAAACTCCTTTTCCAGTTCAACTTATGAAAACCCTTTTTGCAAGAATGACATATATCACATGTAAGTTCATAATGTAATATAAAAGTAAAAGAATACAATTACCTGTCTTTCCTCCCCGAGGTCCTCTAGAAACCAAGCGAGAGTACGTATACACATAGTGAAAAGGATACGGTGAGCTTTTGCTCTTGGTTCATTTCCAGTATCAGTTGTTGCGGCCAATTTCAAATCATCCACTTATCATGCCAAATGGGTGTACTCCGGATGTACCCCGAAATCCTATGAACCAACTCTCCGAGGAAGTCTAGCCCCCAAGCGAGAGAAGGAATTGGACAATGGTAGTCACGTTTGCATCGGCAAGCCCGATGCCGCCCGGTGTGCGTGAACGCTACCACGCCAGAATGAAAGGTTGTAACCTTGTATGTAATACACATTTATGACATTTAATATATCACATTTGGAGGTCAACAAAATAGGTTGCCTCCAAGCAGTCATAAGATTGTACATTGACAGTTAAACACGCGAGGCATGATATGATAAGTAAATTCACTTGAAAAGCACATGGAGTTATATGAATATTAAATGGGCAGCCATGTAATGCATGTAAATCAAGTCATATAACTCACTTCGAAGTTCACGTAATCAAATAACAAGATTATTCAACATGCAACGACATTTACGTGGGTCCGGGTTCGAGATAGGCCTATTTATCAACATGTAATCATCGAAATCATATTTAGGGCTACAAGGGTAACTACGGGAAGCCTACTAAACACATAATCAAACACAATATCTAAAGGATCAACACTTAGCAAGTTTACCTAGTGACTAGGGTTCCAATTCGTGCTTACCCGTGCGATTAAGCCCCAAGTCATCTCGAAATTAAGCTCAAGCCATATATTAATTAAATTAAACACCCTCAAGCACTCAAAACAGTCCACACAACATCCAAATGCCACAATCTCAAGCATTTAATACAACAAGAGAACTACAATAATTTTTCTAAGCATATCACTAAGGGAAACCCTCACTGCAATGGACTGTCTTCTCACAATAATTAAGACAAGCAAACAATCTCCAATTCCAGTGAACAAGATGTCAAATTAAAGCTTAAGGAGTGAACTAAATTCAGAAACAAAACAGTGAGACTACATAAAACTGTCCAGATTTACACATATTTCAATACTTGTCGTTTTTGAGGGCCTTAGGTTCAGATTTAGCCTTAGTCCATTTCTGACAAAAATGTCCAGAACTAAAAACTATAGTAGCACACAAAATTTCATGCATTTTGAATATCATTTACTAAGTCAAAACTGGTTCATTCTACAAGGTCAGTGAATCTGCCAAAACCTGCTTCATTTTTTCAGACTTTCCAGATTTGGATACATTTTAATGAATTGCCATTTTGAGGACCTTAGCTTCAAAATTAGCTTTGACCTATTTCTGTGAAAAATGTTCAAAACTGGTAAAAGTAGTTATGTACCAAATTTCACTCATTTTCAACATCATTTACCTAGCCAAAATCACCTCGCACCAACAAGACAGAAAGCTGTCACATACCCGATTTCATCTATCATCACATTCTAGCCAAGAATCTTGCCATGCATGTTTATAAAAGCTCATGAACACACATATATCTCAAGTACAGAAGTAAAGATAGACATTTAAGGGCATGCATGTGGTTTTTTGAAAGATTTTCAAGAAGTTTTAGCCCTCACCTTAGCAAGACAACAAAGAAGATGCTCAAACTCTTGGTGAAGCACAAAGTTGATCTTTTACCTTGCTTAGCCGAGACACCACTCGATTTTCTCAAATTTCCTAGCTTAGTAACCAAGTTCTTAGTAGGTGCATGTGGTTAGAACAAGAAGAAAAGAAATGGAAGCTAGCAAACTCACCTAAACTGAAATGGAAGTGCTAAAGGCTTGCATGTGCATTTCTTTGCTCCTAGCTTTGCTTGGTCGAGTTCCTTGGTTGCTTTGAAGTCTTGAAGAGCCTTAGGATGAAGAACTTAGCTATAGAGTCTACAATATTCAACTAGGGCCGAGAGAGAGAGAAGAATGAGATGGAGAGAGAAGAATGAGAGGAAATGAGAAAAATGAAAGAAAAATAAAAGCTTTGTTGGGCAAAGGAGCTTGTGTCGACCTTGGGCATATAAATTTCAGACTTTTGTGTCTTCAAGAAGCATTTTGAATTATCTAGTATGGGCATGGAGCTTGTGTCGAAATGGTGGAGCTTTGGGGAGGGTTTTGAGCTAATTTTTTATGCATTTGTGTCATAGAATTGTCATAGGATGTCTAGGAATTAATTTGAATTATGCAAGCAAGCACAAATGCTCACAAGGTGGTCGGCCAAGGCATTGCAAGAATCTGAATTTTTGTCATCTTTTGAGCATTAATTAATTGTGTTTTTGGAAAGTGTAAAAGAATAAGGAATAAAGAGTAAGAATGTCTAACTTTTGGTGCAATTTCGTCTTCTAGTGGGTTGAATTAGTAATTTAATATTAGTTAGTGGGATTTGTAGGATTAATTATTGATCTAGTACTTCGTGTAAGATGCTTTCTTGATTAGTGTGAGGGCACTCTTTTTTAGGTTTAGGACACACATTACGAGGTAAGGCACGAACTACGAGACGAATGCACATTTCTTAAGGAAATGCACACAACCCTAAATGTATGCACGTAATTCAATGCAAGGCACACAAAATGAAACATGACTCTTAAACCTAGGTCAAGGCACGCAAATCTAGGTTAGGCACATGAAACAATTTATCACACATAAATCTAGGTCGGGCCTCACACTGTGCGCTGCATAACTCCTTACGGATCAATAGTTATGGGCCCCGAAGTGATGGATACCTGGTCACGAGCCCCACGCCCTCGGTTTGCAGGGCCCAACCTCTACGTGAAGTAAAGTTATCTTGCCAAAGGTGCCATGGGATTCTGTAATAAAAATGTGATGGATTAGGTTGTCGTCTTTTTTGCGGCTCACGAGTTATGATCCGGGACAGAAAAACAGCGCAAAAGAAGAAAAGTGTCCCGAAACTGATGAAAACATTCGATTTTGGGCTACGAAAATAGGCGCAGCCGAGCAAGTTTGCGGCCCCCATTGTAGAGCTCTTGGAGAGCTTTCCAACGGCATGCTGTGCGCCGCATGACTCCTTACAAATCAAAAGTTATGGGCACCAGAGCGACGGAGACTTAGTCCCAAGCCCCACGCCCTCGATTTGTGGGCCCAACTACTACGTGAAGTGAAGTTGTCTTGCCTAAGGTGCCGTTGGATTTGGTAAGAGAAATGTGATGTTTTAGGTTGTTGTCCTTTTCGCAGCTCTCGATGTACGATCCGGGACGAAAAAAGAGCGCAAAAGAAGTAAAGTGTCCCGAAACTGATGAAAACGTTCAATTTTGGTCTCCGAAAATAGATATAGCCGAGCAGGCTTGTGGCCCCCCATCGTAGAGCTCTCGGAGAGCTTTTTAACGGTATGATGTGTGCCGTGTTACTCCTTACTGATAAAAAGTTATGGGTACCGGAGCGACGGAGACCTAGTCCCAAGCCCCACGCCCTCGGTTTATGGGCCCAGGCTCTGCATGAAGCGAAGTTGTCTTGCCCAAGGTGCAATGGAGTTTGGTAATAGAAATGTGATGGATTAGGTTGTCATCCTTTTCGCGACTCACGACGTATGATCCAGGACAAAAAAATAGCGAAAAGAAGAAAAGTATCACGAAACTGATGAAAATGTTCAATTTTGGGCTCCGAAAACAAGCGCAGCCGAGCGGACTTGCTGCTCCCGTCGTAGAGCTCTCAGAAAGCTTTCCTACGGTATGTTGTGCGCCGCGTAACTCCTTACAAATCAAAAGTTATGGGCACTGAAGCGACGGAGCCCTGGTCCCAAGCCCCACGCCCTCGGTTTGCGGGCGCAGCCTCTACGTGAAGTGAAGTTGTCTTGCCCAAGGTGCCGTCGGATTCGGTAATAGAAATATGATGGATTAGGTTGTCGTCCTTTTCGCTGTTCACGACGTACGATACGGGATGAAAAAATAGTACAAGCTTGATGCACCCGTCGTAGAGCTCTCGGAGAGCTTTCCAACGTTATGTTGTGCGTTGCATAACTCCTTACGGATCAATAGTTATGGGCCCCGGAGAGATGGATACCTGGTCACGAGCCCCATGTACTCGGTTTGCGGGCCCAGTCTCTACGTGAAGTGAAGTTGTCTTGGCCAAGGTGCCGTGGGATTCTATAATAAAAATGTGATGGATTAGGTTGTCGTCTTTTTCGCTCACGAGTTATGATCGGGGACAGAAAAACAGCGCAAAAGAAGAAAAGTATCCTGAAACTGATGAAAATGTTCAATTTTAGGCTCTGAAAATAGGCGCAGCTGAGCAGGTTTGTTGCCCCCATTGTAGAGCTCTCAGAGAGCTTTCTAACGGTATGCTGTGCGCTGCGTAACTCCTTACGGATCAAAAGTTATGGGCAACGGAGCGATGGATACTTGGTCACGAGCCCCACGCCCTCAGTTTGCGGGCCCATCCTCTACATGAAGTAAAGTTGTCTTGCCCAAGGCGCCAGGGGATTCGGTAATAGAAATGTGATGGATTAAGTTGTCGTACTTTTCACGGCTAATGACGTATGATCCGGGATGAAAAAACAGCGCAAAAGAAGAAAAACGTCCCAAAATTGATGAAAATATTCGATTTTGGACTCTAAAAACAAGCGCAACCGAGCAGGGTTGTTGCCCCCATCGTAGAGCTCTTGGAGAGCTTTTCAACAGTATGTTGTGCGCCGCGTAAATTCTTACGTATCAAAAGTTATGGGCACCAGAGCGATGGATACCTGGTCACAAGCCCCACGCCCTCAGTTTGTGGGCCCAGCCTCTACGTGAAGTGAAGTTGTCATGCCTAAGGTGTCGTGGGATTTGGTAATAGAAATGGGATGGATTAGGTTGTCGTCCTTTTCGCGGCTCACGACGTTTGATTCGGGACCGAGAAACAGAGCAAAAAAAGAAAATTGTCCTAAAACTGATTAAAACATTCAATTTTGGGCTTCGAAATTGGCGCAGCCGAGCAAGTTTGCTGCCCCCATTGTGGAGCTCTCGGAGAGCTTTCCAATGATATGTTGTGCGCCGCGTAACTCTTTACGGATCAAAAGTTATGGGCACCGGAGCGATGGATACCTGGTCACTAGCCCCACGCCCTCGGCTTATGGGCCCAGCCTCTACGTGAAGTGAAGTTTTCTTGCCCAAGGTGCCGTGGTATTTGGTAATAGAAATATGATGGATTAGGTTGTCGTCCTTTTCGCAGCTCATTACGTATGATCCGGGACGAAAAAATAGCGCAAAAGAAGAAAAGTATCCCTAAAGTGATGAAAACATTTGATTTTGGGATTTAAAACAGGCGTAACCGAGCAGGGTTGTTGCCCCCACAGTAGAGCTCTTGGAGAGCTTTCCAACGGTATGCTGTGTGCCGCGTAAATCCTTACAGATCAAAAGTTATGGGTACCGGATCGATGGATACCTTGTCACGAGCCCCACGCACTCAGTTTGCGTGCCCAGCCTCTACGTTAAGTGAAGTTGTCTTGCCCAAGGTGTCATGGGATTCGGATAGAAATGTGATAGATTAAGTTGTCGTCCTTTTCGCGGCTCACGACGTATGATCCGGGAAAAAAAAACAGCGCAAAAGAAGAAAAGTGTCCCAAAATTGATGAAAACGTTGAATTTTGGGCTCCGAAAATAGGCACAGCCAAGCAAGCTTGCTGCCCTCATCATAAAGCTCTCGGAGAGCTTTCCAACGGTATGCTATGCGCCGTGTAACTCCTTACGGATCAAAAGTTATCGGCACCGGGGCGATGAATACCTGGTCACGAGCCCCACGCCCTCGGTTTGCGGGCCCAGCCTCTACGTGAAGTGAAGCTGTCTTCCCTAAGGAGCCATGGGATTCGGTAATAGAAATGTGATGGATTAGGTTGTTGTCCTTTTCACGGCTCACAGCGTATGATCCTGGACGGAAAAACAACACAAGAGAATAAAAGTGTCCCAAAAATTATGAAAACGTTGGAATTTGTTCTTCGAAAACAGGCACAGCCAAGCAGGTTTTTGTTCCCGTCGTAGAGCTCTCGAAGAGCTTTCCAACGGTATGTTGTGCATCGCGTAACTCCTTACGGATCAAAAGTTATTGGCACCAGAGCGATGGATACCTGGTCACGAGCCCCACGCCCTCAGTTTGCGGGCCCAGCCTCTACGTGAAGTGAAGTTGTCTTGCCCAAGGTGCCGTGGGATTTGGTAATAGAAATGGGATGGATTAGGTTGTCGTCCTTTTCGCGGCTCATGACGTTTGATTCGTGACGGAAAAATAGTGCAAAAGAAGAAAATTGTCCCAAAACTGATGAAAACGTTCAATTTGGTCTCCGAAAATAGGCGCAGCCGAGCAGGTTTGTTACCCCCATTGTGGAGCTCTCAAAAGCTTTCCTACGACATGCTGTGCGCCGCGTAACTCCTTACGGATCAAAGGTTATGGACACCGGAGCGATGGATACCTGGTCACGACCCCACGCCCTCGGTTTATGGGCCCAGCCTCTATGTGAAGTGAAGTTGTGTTGCCCAAGGTGCCGTGGTATTTGGTAATAGAAATGTGATGGATTAGGTTGTCGTCCTATTCGCAGCTCATGACGTATGATCCGGGACGGAAAAACAGTGCAAAAGAAGAAAAGTGTCCCGAAAGTGATGAAAACGTTTGATTTTGGGATCTGAAAATAGGCGTAGCCGAGCAGGGTTGTTGCCCCCACAGTAGAGCTCTTGGTGGGCTTTCCAACGGTATGCTGTGTGCCACGTAAATCCTTGCGGATAAAAAGGTATTGGCACCGGATCGATGGATACCTGCTCACGAGCCCCACGCCTTCAGTTTGCGGGCCCAGCCTCTGCATGAAGTGAAGTTGTCTTGTCCAAGGTGCCATGGGATTCCAATAGAAATTTGATGGATTAGGTTTTCGTCCTTTTCGCGGCTCACGACGTATGATCCGGGACAAAAAAATAGCACAAAAGAAGAAAAGTGTCCCAAAACTGATGAAAACGTTTAATTTTGGGATCCGAAAACAGGCGCAGCCAAGTAGGCTTGCTGCCCCCATCATACAGCTCTCGGAGAGCTTTCCAATGGTATGCTATGCGCCACGTAACTCCTTGCGGATCAACAGTGATAGGCACCGGAGAGATGAATACCTGGTCACGAGCCCCATGCCCTCGGTTTGCAGGCCTAGCGTCTACATGAAGTGAAGTTGTCTTGCCTAAGGAGCCGTGGGATTCAGTAATAGAAATGTGATGGATTAGGTTGTCACCCTTTTCGCGGCTCATGACGTATGATCCGAGACGGAAAAACAACCTAAAAGAAGAAAAGTATCCTGAAATTGATGAAAACGTTGGATTTTGGGCTCCAAAAACAGGCGCAGCCGAGCAGGTATTTTGCACCCATCGTAGAGCTCTCGGAGAGCTTTCCAACGGTATGCTGTGTCGCGTAACTCCTTACGGATCAAAAGATATAGGCACCGGAGCGATAGATACCTGGTCACGAGCCCCACGCCCTCTGTTTACTGGCCCAGCCTCTACGTGAAGTGAAGTTGTCTTGCCTAAGGTGCCGTGCTATTTGGTAATAGAAATGTGATTGATTAGGTTGTCGTCCTTTTCGCGGCTCATGACGTACGATCCGGGATGAAAAAATAGCGCAAAAGAAAAAAAGTGTCCCTAAAGTGATGAAAACGTTTGATTTTGGGATCTGAAAATAGGTGCAGCCGAGCAGGGTTGTTGCCCCCACAGTAGAGCTCTTGGAGAGCTTTCCAATGATATGTTGTGTGCCGCGTAAATCCTTACGGATCAAAAATTATGGGCACCAGATCGATGGATACCTGGTCACGAGCCCCACACACTCAGTTTGCGATCCCAGCCTCTACGTAAAGTGAAGTTGTCTTGCCCAAGGTGCCGTGGGATTCTGATAGAAATGTGATGGATTAGGTTGTTGTCCTTTTCGCGTCTCACGACGTATGATCCGGGATAAAAAAAAATAGCGCAAAAGAAGAAAAGTGTCCCAAAAGTCATGAAAACGTTTGATTTTGGGCTCCGAAAACAAGCGCAGCCAAGCAAGCTTGCTGCCCCCATCATAGAGCTCTCGGAGAGCTTTCTAACGGTATACTATGCGCCGCGTAACTCCTTACAGATCAAAAGTTATAGGCACTTGAGCGATGAATACCTGGTCACGAGCCCCACGCCCTTGGTTTGCGGGCCCAGCCTCTACGTGAAGTGAAGTTGTCTTGCCTAAGGAGCCATGGGATTCGGTAATAGAAATGTGATGGATTAGGTTGTTGTCCTTTTCGCGGCTCACAACGTATGATCCTGGACGGAAAAACAACACAAGAGAATAAAAGTGTCCCAAAAATGATGAAAACGTTGGAATTTGTTCTTCGAAAACAGGCGCAGCCAAGCAGGTTTTTGTCCCCGTCGTAGAGCTCTCGAAGAGCTTTCCAACGGTATGTTGTGCATCGCGTAACTCCTTACGGATCAAAAGTTATTGGCACCAGAGCGATGGATACCTGGTCACGAGCCCCACGCCCTCAGTTTGCGGGCCCAGCCTCTACGTGAAGTGAAGTTGTCTTGCCCAAGGTGCCGTGGGATTTGGTAATAGAAATGGGATGGATTAGGTTGTCGTCCTTTTCGCAGCTCATGAAGTTTGATCCGTGACGGAAAAATAGCGCAAAAGAAGAAAATTGTCCCAAAACTGATGAAAACATTCAATTTGGTCTCCGAAAATAGGCGCAGCCGAGCAGGTTTGTTACCCCCATTGTGGAGCTCTCAAAGAGCTTTCCTACCACATGCTGTGCGCCGCGTAACTCCTTACGGATCAAAGGTTATGGACACCGGAGCGATGGATACCTGGTCACGACCCCACGCCCTCGGTTTATGGGCCCAGCCTCTATGTGAAGTGAAGTTGTGTTGCCCAAGGTGCCGTGGTATTTGGTAATAGAAATGTGATGGATTAGGTTGTCGTCCTATTCGCAGCTCATGACGTATGATCCGGGACAGAAAAACAGTGCAAAAGAAGAAAAGTGTCTCGAAAGTGATGAAAACGTTTGATTTTGGGATCTGAAAATAGGCGTAGCCGAGCAGGGTTGTTGCCCCCACAGTAGAGCTCTTGGTGGGCTTTCCAACGGTATGCTGTGTGCCGCGTAAATCCTTGCGGATAAAAAGTTATTGGCACCGGATCGATGGATACCTGCTCACGAGCCCCACGCTTTCAGTTTGCGGGCCCAGCCTCTACATGAAGTGAAGTTGTCTTGTCCAAGGTGCCATGGGATTCCAATAGAAATTTGATGGATTAGGTTGTCGTCCTTTTCGCGGCTCACGACGTATGACCCGGGACAAAAAAATAGCACAAAAGAAGAAAAGTGTCCCAAAACTGATGAAAATGTTTAATTTTGGGATCCGAAAACAGGCGCAGCCAAGTAGGCTTGATGCCCCCATCATACAGCTCTCGGAGAGCTTTCCAATGGTATGCTATGCGCCGCGTAACTCCTTACGGATCAACAGTGATAGGCACCGGAGAGATGAATACCTGGTCACGAGCCCCATGCCCTCGGTTTGCAGGCCTAGCGTCTACATGAAGTGAAGTTGTCTTGCCTAAGGAGCCGTGGGATTCAGTAATAGAAATGTGATGGATTAGGTTGTCATCCTTTTCGCGGCTCATGACGTATGATCCAAGACGGAAAAACAACCTAAAAGAAGAAAAGTATCCTGAAATTGATGAAAACGTTGGATTTTGGGATCCAAAAACAGGCACAGCCAAGCAGGTATTTTGCACCCATCGTAGAGCTCTCGGAGAGCTTTCCAACGGTATGCTGTGTGTCGCGTAACTCCTTACGGATCAAAAGATATAGGCACCGGAGCGATAGATACCTGGTCACGAGCCCCACACCCTCTGTTTACTGGCCCAGCCTCTACGTGAAGTGAAGTTGTCTTGCCTAAGGTGCCGTGCTATTTGGTAATAGAAATGTGATTGATTAGGTTGTCGTCCTTTTCGCGGCTCATGACGTACGATCCGGGATGAAAAAATAGCGCAAAAGAAAAAAAGTGTCCCTAAAGTGATGAAAACGTTTGATTTTGGGATCTGAAAACAGGTGCAGCCGAGCAGGGTTGTTGCCCCCACAGTAGAGCTCTTGGAGAGCTTTCCAATGATATGTTGTGTGCCGCGTAAATCCTTACGGATCAAAAATTATGGGCACCAGATCGATGGATACCTGGTCACGAGCCCCACACACTCAGTTTACGATCCCAGCCTCTACGTAAAGTGAAGTTGTCTTGCCCAAGGTGCCGTGGGATTCTGATAGAAATGTGATGGATTAGGTTGTTGTCCTTTTCGCGGCTCACGACGTATGATCCGGGATAAAAAAAATAGCGCAAAAGAAGAAAAGTGTCCCAAAAGTGATGAAAACGTTTGATTTTGGGCTCCGAAAACAGGCGCAGCCAAGCAAGCTTGCTGCCCCCATCATAGAGCTCTCGGAGAGCTTTCTAACGGTATACTATGCGCCGCGTAACTCCTTACAGATCAAAAGTTATAGGCACTGGAGTGATGAATACCTGGTCACGAGCCCCACGCCCTTGGTTTGCGGGCCCAGCCTCTACGTGAAGTGAAGTTGTCTTGCCTAAGGAGCCATGGGATTCGGTAATAGAAATGTGATGGATTAGGTTGTTGTCCTTTTCGCGGCTCACAACGTATGATCCGGGACGGAAAAACAACACAAAAGAATAAAAGTGTCCCGAAAATGATGAAAACGTCAGAATTTGTTCATCGAAAACAGGCGCAGCCAAGCAGGTTTTTTCCCCCGTCGTAGAGCTCTCGGAGAGCTTTCCAACGGTATGCTGTGCGTCGCGTAACTTCTTACGGATCAAAAGTTATTGGTACCAAAGCGATGGATACCTGGTCACGAGCCCCACACCCTCAGTTTGCGGGCCCAGCCTCTACGTGAAGTGAAGTTGTCTTGCCCAAGGTGCCGTGGGATTTGGTAATAGAAATGGGATGGATTAGGTTGTCGTCCTTTTCGCGGCTCACGACGTTTGATTCGGGACGGAAAAACAGCGCAAAAGAAGAAAATTGTCCCAAAACTGATGAAAACGTTCAATTTGGGCTCCGAAAATAGGCGCAGCCTAGAAAGTTTGCTACCCCCATTGTGGAGCTCTCGGAGAGCTTTCCAAGGACATGTTGTGCGCCGCGTAAGTCCTTACGGATCAAAAGTTATGGGCACCGGAGCGATGGATACCTGGTCACGACCCCACGCCCTCGGTTTATGGGCCCAGCCTCTACGTGAAGTGAAGTTATCTTGCCCAAGGTGCCGTGGTATTTGGTAATAGAAATGTGATGGATTAGGTTGTCGTCCTTTTCGCGGCTCATGACGTATGATTCGGGACGGAAAAACAGTGCAAAAGAAGAAAAGTATCTCGAAAGTGATGAAAACGTTTGATTTTGGGATCTGAAAACAGGCATAGCCAAGCAGGGTTGTTGCCCCCACAGTAGAGCTCTTGTTGAGCTTTCCAACGGTATGCTGTGTGCCACATAAATCCTTACGGATCAAAAGTTATGGGCGCCGGATCGATGGATACCAGGTCACGAGCCCCACGCCCACAGTTTGCGGGCCCAGCCTCTACGTGAAATGAAGTTGTCTTGCCCAAGGTGCCGTGGGATTCGGATATAAATTTGATGGATTTGGTTGTTGTCCTATTCGCAGCTCACGACGTATGATTCGGGATAAAAAAAAATAGCACAAAAGAAGAAAAGTATCCTAAAACTGATGAAAATGTTGAATTTTGGGCTCCGAAAATAGGCGCAGCCAAGCAGGCTTGCTGCCCCCATCATAGAGCTCTCGGAGAGCTTTCCAACGGTATGCTATGCGCCGCGTAACTCCTTGCGGATCAAAAGTTATAGGCACCGGAGCGATGAATACCTGGTTACGAACCCCATGCCCTCGGTTTCTCGATTTGCGGGCCCAGCCTCTACTTGAAGTGAAGTTGTCTTGCCTAAGGAGTCGTGGGATTCGGTAATAGAAATGTGATGGATTAGGTTGTCGTCCTTTTCGCGGCTCACGTTGTATGATCCAGAACGGAAAAACAACGCAAAAGAATTAAAGTGTCCCAAAACTGATGAAAATGTTAGAATTTGTTCTTCGAAAACAAGCGCAACCGCGCAAGTTTTTTGCCGTCGTCGTAGGGCTCTCAGAGAGCTTTCCAACGGTATGCTCTGCGTCGCGTAACTCCTTACAGATCAAAAGTTATGGTCACTAGAGCGATCAATACCTGGTCACAAGCCCCAAGCCCTCAGTTTGCGGGCCCAGCCTCTACGTGAAGTAAAGTTGTCTTGCCTAAGGTGCAGTGGGATTCGGTAATAGAAATGTGGTGGATTAAGTTGCCGTCCTTTTTGCGGCTCACGACGTATGATCCGGGATGAAAAAACAGCGCAAAAGAAGAAAAGTATCCCAAAACTGATGAAAATGTTCAATTTTGGGCTCCGAAAACAGGCGCAGCCGAGCAGGCTTGCTACCCCCATTGTAGAGCTCTCAGAGAGCTTTCCAACGGTATGCTGTACGCCGTGTAACTCCATACGGATCAAAGTTATAGGCACCGGAGCGATGAATACCTGGTTACGAGCCCTACGCCCTCGGTTTGCCAGCCCAGCCTTTACGTGAAGGAAAGTTGTCTTGCCCAAGAAGACGTGGGATTCGGTAATAGAAATGTGATAGATTAGGTTATTGTCCTTTTCGCGGCTCACGAAATATGATCCGGGACGGAAAAATAACGTAAAAGTAGAAAAGTCTCCTGAAACTGATGAAAACGTTAGATTTTGGGCTCCAAAAACAGGTATAGCCGAGCAGGTATTTTGCACCCGTCATAGAGCTCTCGGAGTGCTTTTCAACGGTATGTTGTGCGTCGCGTAACTCCTTACGGATCAAAAGTTATGGGTACTAGAGCGATAGATACCTGGTCACAAGCCCCACGCCCTCAGTTTGCAGGCCCAACCTCTACGTGAAGTGAAGTTGTCTTGCCCAAGGTGTCGTGGGATTCGGTAATAGAAATGTGTTGGATTAGATTGTTGTCCTCTTCGCGGCTCACGACGTATGATCTGGGACGGAAAAATAACACAGAAGAAGAAAAACGTCCTGAAACTGATGAAAATGTTCAATTTTGGGCTCTGAAAAGAGGCGTAGCTGAGCTGGCATTCTGCCCCCGTCCTAGAGCTCTTGCAGAGCTTTCCAACGGTATGTTGTGCGCCGCGTAACTCGTTACGGATCAAAAGTTATGAGTACTAGAGCGATGGATACTTGGTCACGAGCCCTACGCCCTCGGTTTGCGGGCCCAGCCTCTATGTGAAGTGAAGTTGTCTTGCCCAATGTGTCGTGGGATTCGGTAATAGAAATGTGATGGAATATGTTGTCGTCCTTTTCGCAGCTCACGACTTACGATCCGGGAAGAAAAAACAGCGCAAAAGAAGAAAAATATCCCGAAAATGATAAAAACATTCAATTTTGGGCTCTGAAAATAGGCATAGCCGAATAGGCTTGCTTCCCCCGTTGTAGAGCTCTCGAAGAGCTTTTCAACGGTATACGGTGCACCGCGTAACTCCTTACGGATCAAAAGTTATGGGCATCGGAGCGATGGATTCCTGGTCACGAGCCCCACGCCCTCGGTTTGCGGGCCCAACATGCAATATCCCACATCGGACGCGGAGGTCTTTGGGCTACTAGATATAAGGAGAAGTCTCCTCATATCGTGCAATACGCTTTTCCTGGCAGTTGCTATGTGAAGACAAATCTGTGAAGGGTATGGACTCCACAGCGGACAATACTGCATAGTGCGTTTTCGGGCCCACTCGCCTCGGCCTCGGTGCCAGCTTTTTTGGTTCAGGGCGGGGAGTATCCTGCAGGCGAGGGAGTGTTGGTTCGGGGTGTTACACAACCTCTACGTGAAGTGAAGTTGTCTTGCCCAAGGTGCCATGGGATTCGGTAATAGAAATGTGGTGGATTAAGTTGTCGTCCTTTTCGCTCATGACGTATGATCCGGGATGAAAAAACAGCGCAAAAAAAGAAAAGTGTCCAAAAACTGATGAAAATGATCAAGTTTGGGCTCCGAAAATAGGCGCAGCTGAGCAGGCTTGCCACCCCCATTGTAGAGCTCTCGGATAGCTTTCCAACGGTATGCTGTACGCCGTGTAACTCCTTACGGATCAAAAGTTATAGGCACCGGAGCGATGAATACCTGGTTACGAGCCCCACGCCCTCGGTTTGCCAGCCCAGCCTCTACATGAAGGGAAGTTGTCTTGCCCAAGGAGCCGTGGGATTCAGTAATAGAAATGTGATAGATTATGTTGTCGTCCTTTTCGTGGCTCACGAAATATGATCCGGGACGGAAAAACAACGTAAAAGAAGAAAAGTGTCCTGAAACTGATGAAAACGTTGGATTTTGGGCTCCAAAAATAGGTGTAGCCGAGCAGGTATTTTGCACCCGTCATAGAGCTCTCAGGGTGCTTTCCAACGGTATGTTGTGTGTCGCGTAACTCCTTACTGATCAAAAGTTATGCGTACTAGAGCGATAGATACCTGGTCACAAGCCCCACGCCCTTAGTTTGCGGGCCCAACCTCTACGTGAAGTGAAGTTGTCTTGCCCAAGGTGCCGTGGGATTCGGTAATAGAAATGTGTTGGATTAGATTGTCGTCCTCTTCGCAGCTCACGACGTATGATTTGGGACGAAAAAACAACGCAGAAGAAGAAAAACGTCCTGAAACTGATGAAAACGTTCGATTTTGGGCTCTGAAAAGAGGCGCAGCTGAGCAGGTATTCAGACCCCATCGTAGAGCTCTTGCAGAGCTTTCCAACGGTATGTTGTGCGCCGCGTAACTCGTTACTGATCAAAAGTTATGGGCACCGGAGCGATGGATACCTGGTCACGAGCCCCACGCCCTCGGTTTGCGGGCCCAACATGCAATATCCCACATCGGACGCGGAGGTCTTTGGGCTACTAGATATAGGGAGAAGTCTCCTCATATCGTGCAACGCGCTTTTCCTAGCAGTTGCTGGGTGAATACAAATCTGTGAAGGGTATGGACTCTACAGCAGACAATACTGCATAGTGCGTTTCCGAGCCCACTCGCCTCGGCCTCGGTGCCAACTCTTTCCATTAAGGGTGGGGAGTATCCTGCAGGCGAGGGAGTGTTGGTTCGGGGCGTTACACAACCTCTACGTGAAGTGAAGTTGTCTTGCCCAAGGTGCCATGGGATTCGGTAATAGAAATGTGATCGATTAGGTTGTCGTCCTTTTCGCGGTTCACTCCGTACGATCCGTGATGAAAAAACTGCGCAAAAGAAGAAAAGTATGGACTTTGTCATGGACCTACCCAGGTCACGAAAGGGTCATGACGCCGTTCGGGTTATAGTGGATAGATTGATTAAGTCAGCGCACTTCTTACAGATGAACAAGGAGGATAGTCCTGAGAAATTGGGAGATATGTATGTGGTGGATATTGTAAGATTGCACGGGATGCCTGTGAGTATTGTATCAGATAGGGATCCTCGTTTTACTTCCCGATTTTGGAAGAGATTGCAAGAAGCTTTGGGAACGAAGTTGAGTTTCAGCACGGCTTATCACCCTCAGACTGATGGACAATCTGAGAGAACTATTTAGATTCTGGAGGATATGCTGAGGGCGTGTGTTTTAGATTTTGGGAAAGGTTGGGAGAAATATCTGCCTTTAGCAGAGTTCGTTGACAATAATAGTTATCAGGCTACTATTGGGATGGCCCCATTTGAGGCATTGTATGGACGTAAGTGTCGATCCCCAATTTACTGGGATGAAGTAGGTGAGACGAAGACTTTTGACACGACCCTTGTGAGGCCCGACCCCGAATACCGTGTCCTACCTCGATTTGCGTGTCATAGACCCCTAATTATATGACCGACCTTGGATTACATGTCCTGTCTTGGTTTTTGTGCATGCCTCGTTATACGTGCCTTAACCAAGAATTGTGTGCCCTAATCCTCGCTATACGTGCGATACCTAGATAAACATGCCATGACCTAAATTTACGTGTCCCGAAACAGTTGAAAATGTTCAATTTTGGGCACCAAAAATAGACACAGCCTAGCAGGCTTGCTGCACCAGTCGTAGAGCTCTCAGAGAGCTTTCCAACGGTATGTTGTACGCCGCATAACTCCTTACGGATCAATAGTTATGGGCCCCAAATCGATGGATACCTGGCCACGAGCTCCAAGCCATCGGTTTGCGGGCCCAGCCTCTACGTGAAGAAAAGTTGTCTTGTTCATTGTGCTGTGGGATTCTGTAACAGAAATGTGATGGATTAGGTTGTCGTCCTTTTTGCAGCTCACGAGGTATGATTCGGGATAGAAAAACAACGCAAATGAAGAAAAGTGCCTCAAAACTGATGAAAATGTTCGATTTTGGGCTCCAAAAACAAGCGCAGCCGAGCAGTCTTGGTGCCCCCATCGTACAGCACTCGGAGAGCTTTTCAACGGTATGCTGTGCGCCGCGTAATTCTTTATGGATCAAAAGTTATGGTCACCGGAGCAATGGATACCTGGTCACGAGCCCCATTCCCTTAGTTTGCGGGCCCAGCCTCTACGTGAAGCGAAGTTGTCATGCCCAAGGTGCCGTGCTATTTGGTAATAGAAATGTGATGAATAAGGTTGTCGTCCTTTTTGCGGCTCACGACATTTGATCCGGGACGGAAAAACAGGGCAAAAGAAGAAAATTATCCCAAAACTGATGAAAATGTTCAATTTTGGGCTCCGAAAATAGGTACAGCAGAGCAAATTTGCTGCCCCCGTTGTAGAGCTCTCGGAGAGCTTTCCAACGGTATTCTGTGCGCTGTGTAACTCCTAATGGATCAAAAGTTATGGGCACCGGAGCGATGGATACCTGCTCATGAGCCCTACGCCCTCAGTTTGCAGGCCCAGCCTCTACGTGAAGTGAAGTTGTCTTGCCCAAGGTGCCGCGGAATTTGGTATTAGAAATGTGATGGATTAGGTTGTCGTCCTTTTCGCGGTGCACGACGTATGATCCGGGATAGAAAAACAGCACAAAAGGTAAAAAGTGTCCCTAAACTGATGAAAACATTCGCTTTTGGGCTCCAAAAATAGGCGCAGCCGAGCAGTCTTCTTCCCCCAATCGTACAGCACTCGGAGAGTTTTCCAACGGCATGCTGTGCGCCGCGTAAATCGTTACGGATCAAAAGTTATGGGCACCAGAGCGATGGATACCTGGTCACGAGCCCAACGCCTTCAGTTTGCGGGTCCAGCCTCTACGTGAAGTGAAGTTGTCTTGCCTAAGGTGCCATGGGTTTCGGTAATTGAAATGTGACGGATTAGGTTGTCGTCATTTCCGCAGCTCACGACATATGATCCGGGACGGAAAAACAGCACAAAAGAAGAAAAGTGTCCAAAAACTGATGACAATGTTCAATTTTGGGCTCCGAAAACTGGCGCAGCCGAGTAGGCTTGCTGCCCCGGTCGTAGAGCTCTCGGAGAGATTTCAAACGGTATACTGTGCATCGCGTAACTCCTTACGGATCAAAAATTATAGGCACCGGAGCGATGGATACCTGGTCACGAGCCCCACGCCCTGGGTTGCGGGTCCAGCCTCTACGTGAAGTGAAGTTGCCTTGCCCAAGGTGCCGTGGGATTCGATAATAGAAATGTGATGGATTAGGTTGTCGTTCTTTTTGCGGCTCACGACGTATGTTCTGAGACGGAAAAACAATGCAAAAGAAGAAAAGTGTCCCAAAACTGATAAAAACATTGGATTTTTGGCTCCAAAAGTAGGCGCAGCAGAGCAAGTTCTTGCCCCTATCGTAGAGCTCTCGGAGAGCTTTCCAACGGCATGCTGTGCGTCGCGTAACTCCTTACGAATCAAAAGTCATGGGCAACAGAGCGTTGGATACCTAGTCACGAGCCATACGCCCTCGGTTTGCGAGCCCAGCCTCTACGTGAAATGAAGTTGTCTTGCCCAAGTTGGCGTGGGATTCGGTAATAGAAATGTGATGGATTAGGTTGTCGTCCTTTTTGCGGCTCACGATGTATGATCCGGGACGAAAAAACATCGCAAAAGAAGAAAAGTGCCCCAAAACTGATGAAAATGTTCAATTTTGGTGTCCGAAAATAGGCACAGCCCTGCATGCTTGCTGCTCTCGTCGTAGATATCTCGGAGAGCTTTCCTACGGTATGCTGTGTACCGCGTAACTCCTTACGGATCAAAAGTTATAGGCACCGGAGCGATGGATACCTGGACACGAGCCCTATGCCCTCGGTTTGCGGGCCCAGCCTCTATGTGAAGTAAAGTTGTCTTGCCCAATGTGTCGTGGGATTCGGTAATAGAAATGTGATGGAATAGGTTGTCGTCCTTTTCGCGACTCACGACATACGATCCGGGATGAAAAAACAGCGCAAAAGACAAAAAATATCACAAAACTAATCAGAACGTTCAATTTTGGGCTCCGAAAACAAGCGCAGCCGAGTAGACTTGTAGCCCCCGTCGTAGAGCTCTCGGAGAGATTTCCAACGGTATGTTGTGCGTCGCATAACTCCTTACAGATCAAAAGTTATAGGCACCGGAGCGATGGATTCTTGGTCACGAGCCCTACGCCCTCGGTTTGCGAGCCCAGCCACTACGTGAAGTGAAGGTGTCTTGCCCAAGGTGCCATGGGATTTGGTAATAGAAATGTGATTGATTAGGTTGTCGTCCTTTTTGCGGTTCACGACATATGATCCGTGATGAAAAACATCGCAAAAGAAGAAAAGTGTCCCAAAACAGTTGAAAACGTTCGATTTTGGGCTCTGAAAATTGGCGCAGCCGAGTAGGCTTGCTGTACTCGTCATAGAGCTCTCGGAGAGCTTTCCAACGGTATGCTGTACGCCGCATAACTCCTTACGGATCAATAGTTATAGGCCTCGGAGCGATGGATACCTGGTCACGAGCTCTAAGCCATCGGTTTGTGGGCCCAGCCTCTATGTGAAGTGAAGTTGTCTTGTTCATTGTGACGTGGGATTCTGTAATAGAAATGTGATGGATTAGGTGGTCGTCCTTTTCGCGACTCACGAGGTATGACCGGGGATGGAAAAACAACGCAAAAGAAGAAAAGTGCCTCGAAACTGATGAAAACGTTCGATTTTGGGCTACAAAAATAGGCGCAGCCGAGCAGTCTTGGTGCCTCCATCATACAGCACTCGGAGAGCTTTCTAACGGTATGTTGTGCGCCGCGTAATTCTTTATGGATCAAAAGTTATGGGCACCGGAGCAATGGATACCTGGTCACGAGCCCCACTCCCTCAGTTTTCGGGCCCAGCCACTACGTGAAGTGAAGTTGTCTTGCCCAAGGTGCCATGTGATTCGATAATAGAAATGTGATGAATAAAGTTGTCGTCCTTTTCACGGCTTATGACGTTTGATCCGGGATGAAAAAACAGGACTAAAGAAGAAAATTGTCCCGAAATTGATGAAAATGTTCAATTTTGGGCTCCAAAAATAGACGCAGCCGAGCAAGTTTACTGCCCCCGTTATAGAGCTCTCGGAGAGCTTTCCAATGGTATTCTGTGCACCGTGTAACTCCTAACAGATCAAAAGTTATGGGCACCGGAGCAATGGATACCTGGTCATGAGCCCTATGCCCTCGGTTTGCGGGCCCAACCTCTACGTGAAGTGAAGTTGTCTTGCCCAAGGTACCACGGAATTTGGTAATATAAATGTGATGGATTAGGTTGTCGTCATTTTCGCAGCTCACGACGTATGATCCGGGATGGAAAAACAGCGCAAAAGGTAAAAAGTGTCCCTAAACTGATGAAAACATTCACTTTTGGGCTCCAAAAATAGGCGCAGCCGAGCAGTCTTCTTACCCCAATCATACAACACTCGGAGAGCTTTCCAACGGTATGCTGTGCGGCGCGTAAATCCTTACGGATCAAAAGTTCTGGGCACCAGAGCGATGGATACCTGGTCACGAGCCCAACGCCTTCAGTTTGCGGGTCCAGCCTCTACGTGAAGTGAAGTTGTCTTGCCTAAGGTGCCGTGGGTTTCGGTAATAGAAATATGACGATTAGGTTGTCGTCCTTTTCGCAGCTCACGATGTATGATCCGGGACGGAAAAACAACGCAAAAGAAGAAAAGTGTCCAAAAACTGATGACAATGTTCAATTTTGGGCTCCGAAAACTGGCACAGCCGAGCAGGCTTGCTGCCGCGGTTGTAGAGCTCCCAGAGAGATTTCCAATGGTATACTGTGCGTCGCGTAACTCCTTACGGATCAAAAATTATAGGCATCGGAGCGATGGATACCTAGTCACGAGCCCCACGCCCTGGGTTGCGGTTCCAGCCTCTACGTGAAGTGAAGTTGCCTTGCCCAAGGTGCCATGGTATTCGATAATAGAAATATGATGGATTAGGTTGTCGTTCTTTTCGCGGCTCACGACGTATGTTCCGGGACGAAAAAACAATGCAAAAGAAGAAAAGTGTCCCAAAACTGATAAAAACGTTTGATTTTTGGCTCCAAAAATAGGCGCAGCTGAGCAAGTTCTTGCCCCTGTCGTAGAGCTCTCGGAGAGCTTTCCAACGGCATGCTGTGCATCGCGTAACTCCTTACAGATCAAAAGTTATGGGCACCAGAGCGATGGATACCTGGTCACGAGCCCCACACCCTCGGTTTGCGGGCCCAGCCTCTACGTGAAAGGAAGTTGTCTTGCCCAAGGTGCCGTAGGATTCGGTAATAGAAATGTGATGAATTAGGTTGTTGTCCTTTTTGCGGCTCACGATGTATGATCCAGGACGGAAAAATAGCACAAAAGAAGAAAAGTGCCCCGAAACAGATGAAAACGTTCGATTTTGGTGTCCGAAAATAGGCACAGCCCTACAAGCTTGCTGCCCCGGTCGTAGATATCTCGGATAGCTTTCCTACGGTATGTTGTACGCCGCGTAACTCCTTACGGATCAAAAGTTATGGGCACCGGAGCGATGGATACCTGGACACGAGCACCATGCCCTCGGTTTGCAGGCCCAGCCTCTATGTGAAGTGAAGTTGTCTTGCCCAAGGTGTCATGGGATTTGGTAATAGAAATGTGATGGAATAGGTTGTCGTCCTTTTTGCGGCTCACGACGTTCGATCTGGGATAAAAAAATAGCGCAAAGAATAATAATATAGCAAAACTGATCAGAACGTTCAATTTTGGGCTCCAAAAATAAGCACAGCCGAGTAGGCTTGTAGCCCCAGTCGTAAAGCTCTCGGAGAGCTTTCCAACGGTATGTTGTGCATCGCGTAACTCCTTACGGATCAAAAGTTATGGGCACCGGAACGATGGATTCCTGGTAATGAGCCCCAAGCCCTCAGTTTGCGGGCCCAGCCACTATGTGAAGTGAAGTTGTCTTGCCCAAGGTGCCATGGGATTCGATAATAGAAATGTGATTGATTAGGTTGTCATCCTTTTTGCGGTTCACGACGTACGATCCGTGATGAAAAAACCTCGCAAAAGAAGAAAAGTTGAAAACGTTCGATTTTGGGCTCTGAAAATTGGCGCAACCGAGTAGGCTTGCTGCATCCGTCATAGAGCTCTCGGAGAGCTTTTCAACGGTATGCTGTGCGTCACATAACTCCTTACGGATCAATAGTAATGGGCCCCGAAGCGATGGATACCTGGTCACAAGTCCCACGCCCTCGGTTTGTGGGCCCAGCCTTTATGTGAAGTGAAGTTATCTTTCCCAAGGTGCCATGGGATTCTGTATTAAAAATGTGATGGATTAGGTTGTCGTTCTTTTCGCGGCTCACGACGTATGATTCAGGACAGAAAAACAGCGCAAAAGAAGAAAAGTGTCCAAAAACTGATTAAAACGTTCGATTTTAGGCTCTAAAAACAGGCGCAGCCGTGCAGGATTGTTGCCCATATCGTAGAGCTCTCGGAGAGCTTTCCAACGATATGTTGTGCGCCGCGTAATTCCTTATGGATCAAAAGTTATGGGCACCGGAACGATGGATACCTGGTCACGAGCCCCACACCCTCAGCTTCCGGGCCCAGCCTCTACGTGAGGTGAAGTTGTCTTGCCGAAGGTACCATGGGATTCGGTAATATAAATGTGATGGATTAGGTTGTCGTCCTTTTCGCAGCTCATGACGTTTGATCCGGGAATAAAAAACAGCACAAAAGAAGAAAATTGTCCTGAAACTGATGAAAACATTCAATTTTGTGCTCCGAAAACAGGCGCAGCCGAGTAGGTTTGCTGTCCTCGTTTTAGTGCTTCGGAGAGCTTTCCAACGGTATGCTGTGCGCCGCGTAGTTCCTTACATATCAAAAGTTATAGGCACCGAAACGATGCATACTTGGTCACGAGCACCATGCCCTCGGCTTGTGGGCCCAGCCTCTACGTGAATTGATGTTGTCTTGCAAAAGGTGCCATGGGATTTAGTAATAGAAATGTGATGGATTAGGTTGTTGTCCTTTTTGCGGCTCACGACGTATGATCCGGGACGGAAAAACAGCACAAAAGATGAAAAGTATCCCAAAACTGATGAAAACGTTCGATTTTGGGCTCCGAAAACTGGAACAGCTAAGCAGGCTTGCTGCCCTTATCGTAGAGCTCTTGGAGAGCTTTCTAACGGTATGATGTGCGCCACGTAAATCCTTACAAATCAAAAGTTATGGGCACTGGAGCGATGGATACCTGGTCACGAGCCCCACGCCCTCAGTTTGCGGGCCTTGCCTCTAAGTGAAGTGAAGTTGTCTTGCCTAAGGTGCCATAGGATTCGGTAATAGAAATATGATGGATTAGGTTATCGTCCTTTTCGTGGCTCACGACATATGATCCGGGACTAAAAAATAGCGCAAAAAAAGAAAAACGTCACAAAACTGATGAAAATGTTCAATTTTGGGCTCTGAAAACAGGTGCAGCTGAGCAGGCTTGCTGTCCCCGTCGTAGAGCTCTCGGAGAGCTTTACAACGGTATGTTGTACGCCGTGTAACTCCTTACGAATCAAAAGTTATAGGCACCGGAGCGATGGATACCTAGTCATGAGCCCCATGCCCTTGATTTGCGGGCCTAGCCTCCACTTGAAGTGAAGTTGTCTTGCCCAAGGTGCCATGGGATTTGGTAATAGAAATGTGATGGATTAGGTAGTCGTCTTTTTCACAGCTCACGACGTATGATCAGGGACGGAAAAACAAGGCAAAAGAAGAAAAATGTCCTGAAACTGATGAAAACTTTGGATTTTGGGCTCCGAAAATCGGCGCAGCTGGGCAGGTTTTTTGTCCCCGTCGTAGAGCTCTTGGAGAGCTTTCCAACGGTATGCTAGGGTTGTGTAACTCCTTACGTATCAAAAGTTATGGGCACCAGAGCGATGGATACCTGGTCACGAGCCCTACGCCCTCGTTTTACGGGCCCAGCCTCTACGTGAAGTGAAGTTGTCTTGCTCAAGTTGCCGTGGGATTCGAAAATAGAAATGTGATGGATTAGGTTGTCGTCCGTTTCACGGTTCACGACCTATGATCCAGAATGAAAAAACAACGCAAAAGAAGAAAAGTGTCCCGAAACTAATGAAAACGTTCGATTTTGGGAGCAGAAAATAGGCGTAGCCCAGCAGGCTTGCTGCCCCCGTCGTAGAGCTCTCGGAGAGCTTTCCAACGGTATGCTGTGCGTCGCGTAACTCCTTACGGACCAAAAGTTATGGGCACCGGAGCGATGGATACCTGGTCACGAGCCCCACGCCCTCGGTTTGCGTCCCAACCTCTATGTGAAGTGAAGTTGTCTTGCCCAAGGTACCGTCAGATTTGGTAATAGAAATATGATGGAATACGTTGTCGTCCTTTTCGCGGCTCACGACGTACGATTCGGGATGAAAAAAACAACGCAAAAGAAGAAAAATATCCATAAATTGATAAAAATGTTCAATTTTGGGCTCCAAAAATAGGCACAGCTTAGTAGGCGTGCTGCACCCGTCGTAGAGCTCTTGGAGAGCTTTCTAATGGTATGTTGTGCGCCACGTAACTCTTTACGAATCAAAAGTTATGGGGACTGGAGCGATGGATTCCTGGTCATGAGCCCCACGACCTCGGTTTGCGGGCCCAGCCTCTATGTGAAGTGAAGTTGTCTTGCCCAAGCTGTTGTGGGATTTGGTAATAGAAATGTGATGGATTAGGTTATTGTACTTTTCGCAGTTCAAGACGTACGATCTGGGATGAAAAAAAAGCGCAAAAGAAGAAAAGTGTCTCGAAACTGAAGAAAACGTTCAATTTTGTGACCCAAAAATAGGTGCAGCCGAGCAGGCTTGCTATCCCCGTCGTAGAGCTCTCAGAGAGCTTTCCAACGGTATGCTGTGCGTTGTGTAACTCCTTACGGATCAAAAGTTATGGGTACCCGAGCGACGGAGATCTGGTCCCAAGCCCCACGCCCTCGGTTTGCAGGCTCAGCCTCTACGTGTAGCGAAGTTGTCTTGCCCAAGGTGTCGTGGGATTCGATAATAGAAATGTTATGGATTAGGTTGTCGTCCTTTTCATGGCTCACGACCTACGATCCGGGACGAAAAAATAGTGCAAAAGAAGAAAAGTGTCCCGAAACTGATGAAAATGTTCAATTTTGGGCTCCGAAAATAGGCACAGTCGAGCAAGCTTGCTGTCCTTGTCGTAGAGCTCTCAAAGAGCTTTCCAACGGTATGTTATGCACCACTTAACTCATTACAGATCAAAAGTTATGGGCACCGGAGCGACGGAGACTTGGTCCTAAGCCCCACACCCTCAATTTGCGGGCCCAGCCTCTACCTGAAGTGAATTTGTTTTGCCCAAGGTGCCATGGAATTCGGTAATAGAAATGTGATGGATTAGGTTGTCGTCCTTTTCGCGGCTCATGACATACGATCTCTGACGGAAAAAGAGCGCAAAAGAACAAAAGTGTCCCGAAACTAATGAAAACGTTCAATTTTGGGCACCAAAAATAGGCGCAGCCATGCATGCTTACTGCCCACTTCGTAGAGCTCTCGGAGAGCTTTCCAACGGTATGCTTTGCGCCGCGTAACTCCTTACGGATCAAAAGTTATGGTCACTAGAGCGACGGAGACCAAGTCCCAAGCCCCATACCCTCGGTTTGGGGGCCCAGCCTCTACATGAAGCGAAGTTGTCTTGCTTAAGGTGCCATGGGATTCGGTAATAGAAATGTGATAGATTAGGTTGTAGTTCTTTTCGCGGCTCACGACGTGCGGTGCGGGACGAAAAAATAGCGCAAAAGAAGAAAAGTGTCCCAAAACTGAAGAAAACGTTCGATTTTGGGAGCCGAAAATAGGCACAACCGAGCAGGATTGCTTCCCCCGTCGTAGAGCTCTAGGAGAGGTTTCCAACGGTATGTTGTGCACCGCGTAACTCCTTACGGATCAAAAGTTATGGGCACCGGAGCGACTGAGACTTGTTCCTAAGCCCCACGCCCTCGGTTTGCGGGCCCAGCCTCTACGTGAAGTGAATTTGTCCTGCCCAAGGTGTTGTGGGATTCAGTAATAGAAATGTGATGGATTAGGTTGTTGTCCTTTTCGCGGCTCACGACGATGATCTGGGAGGAAAAAATACCGCAAAAGAAGAAAAGTATCCCAAAACTGATGAAAACATTCAATTTTGGGCTCCGAAAATAGGCGCAGCCAAGCGGGCTTGCTGCCCCTGTCGTAGAGCTCTCGAAGAGCTTTCCAACGTTATGTTGTGCGCCGCGTAACTCCCTACGGATCGAAAGTTATGGTCACCGTAGCGACGGAGACCTCGTCCCAAACCCTACGCCCTCGGTTTGTGGGCCCAGCCTCTACGTGTAGCGAAGTTGTCTTACCTAAGGTGCGATGGGATTCGGTAATAGAAATGTGATGGATTAGGTTGTCGTCCTTTTCGCGGCTCACAACGTACGATCTGGGAGGAAAAAATAGCGCAAAAGAAGAAAAGTGTCCCAAAACTGATGAAAACATTCAATTTTGGGCTCCGAAAATAGGCACAGCTGAGCAAGCTTGCTACCCTTGTCGTAGATCTCTCAGAGAGCTTTCCAACGGTGTGTTGTGCGCTGCGTAACTCCTTACGGATCAAAAGTTATGGTCACCGGAGTGACGGAGACCTCGTCCCAAACCCCACGTCCTCGGTTTGCGGGCCCAGTCTCTACGTGTAGCGAAGTTGTCTTACCTAAGGTGCCATGGGATTCGGTAATAGAAATGTGATGGATTAGGTTGTCGTCCTTTTTGCGGCTCACGACGTACGATCTGGGACGAAAAACAGTGCAAAGTAGAAAAGTGTTCTGAAACTGATGAAAACATTCAATTTTGGGCTCTAAAAACAGGCACAGCTGAGCAGGCTCTTTGCCCACTTTGTAGAGCTCTCGGAGAGCTTTCCAACGGTTTGCTGTGCGCCACATAACTCTTTACAGATCAAAACTTATGGTCACCGGAGCGACGGACATCGGGTCTCAAGCCCCACGCCCTCGGTTTGTGAGCCCAGCCTCTATGTGTAGCGAAATTGTCTTGCCTAAGGTGCAATGGGATTCGATAATAGAAATGTGATGGATTAGGTTGTCGTGTTTTTTGCGGCGCACGACGTACGATCCGGGATCGAAAAATAGCACAAGAGAAGAAAAGTGTCCCGAAACTGATGAAAACGTTCAATTTTGGGGTCCGAAAATAGGAGTGGCCGAGTAGGCTTGCATCCCCAGTCGTAGAGAACTCGGAGAGCTTTCCAACGGTATGCTGTGCGTCGTGTAACTCATTATGTCACGCCCCAACCCGGCCTATAAAGGTTAGACTAGGGTGTGATATAAATATTCAAGTCCTTTCAAGTACTTAATCGTTCAAGGAGGTTTAGCACTTAACATTTTATCCTAGACTCCAAAGTTTTTCCCGAAAAACCGGCAGCATAACGGCTGTAATTGGACTCTTTAGTTTGACCTAGTTCTCTAATCACCTCAAAATTTACTATCTCCATTCCATTACCAACTAAGATTACCATTTTACCATCAATTGAATTGCCTATTGGTTATTTCAACGTCCCGTTTGATTTATAACCTAGCATGAAACTATGTCTCATTTGTTTGTTTGACCTCGTTTCAAAATATACCTGTTCAAGATTGGGTAAATTCATTCACTTAGTCCTTACTAATGCATCATAACCTATGATAATACTAGCGGTAATAAAAGCAAAACGATAATAGCAATGTCTAGCATCAGTCTACTTAATACAAGTACAAACCAAAATTAAACCCCAAATTACAACGGGGGTCTTTTACATCATGACATCGAATAACACAAAAGGAAATAGTCTTCAAGTAACATAAAGTTCACAAGTAGTCACGTTCAAGCAAAACAACAATGACAGGCAATCACTCCAGGGGTTCATCATTAGGCTCATTGTCCTCGGGTACCTGTGCCTGTTCTTCTTCACCTGTGATGAAAAAGAGGGTGAGTCCTTATGAACTCAGCGAGGGGGAAACGAGAAATACGTTTTGAAACTCATTTTCCGGTTCAATTATAAAAACTCCTTTTTGAAAACATGTCACATATTACAAATAAAAAGGTACAAAAATATACGAAACAAATCGAATAACAGATACATTTACCAATCATTTCAAGGATACGGTGAGCGGTTGCTCTCAATTTCAATTTCGATACAATTGTTGCGGCCGACTTCAATAATCCCCTTATCGCTCCCAATTGGGTGTACTCCGGATGTACCCCGAAACCTACCACCCAACTCTCCGAGGGTGGAATGCCAAGCGAGAGAGGGAATTGGACCATGGTAGTCACGGGAGCACCGGCAAGCCCTATGCCGCCCGGCGTTCGTGAAACACTACCATGCCACAATGAAAGGTTGCAACCTCGTATGCAATGCACATTTATAACATTTAACATATCACATTAGGAGGACAACAAAGTAGGTCGCCTCCGGGCAGTTATAAGATCGCACGTTGTCAAATAATCAAACAAGGCACGATAAGACAAATAATTTCACTTGAAAAGCATATGGAGTCATATGAACATTAAACGGGCAGCCATGTAACACATGCAAATCAATCCATATAACTCATTTCGAAGTTCACGTAATCAAGTGATACGAATATTCAACATGCAACAACATTTACGTGGGTTCGGTTGTAAGAAAAGATTATTTGACAACATACAATGGTCAAAATCACATTTGAAGTTATACAACATTTACTAAGTCAAATATGGTTCGTTCCACAAGGTCAGTGCATCTTCTAAAACCTGCTTCATTTCTCCAGACTTCCAGATTTGGTCACATCTTAAAGATTTACCATTTTGAGGACCTTAGAGTCAAAATTAGCTTCAGCCTATTTCTGGGAAAAAATGTTCAAAACTGTCCAAACTAGTCACCTACCAATTTTCAAGCATTTTAAACATTATTTGCTTAGCTAAACATACCTCGAACAGACTGGTCAGAGAGCTGTCAACAATTTCGACTTCACCTAGCATCATTTTCAAGCCAAGATCTTGCCATGCATGGTTGTTTAAGCTTATGAACGACCATATATCTCAAGTACAGAAGCAAATACACACATTTATGAGCATGCACGTGGAATTTTGAAGAGTTTTCAAAAGGTTTTAACCCTCACCTTAGCAATCAACCACAAGTTGCTAAAAACCCTTTGTTGAAGCTCAAATCTTCTCCTTTCCCTTGCTTAGCTGAAAACCTCACTAGTGTTTCTCTATTTTTCCTAGCTTAATGATCAATCTTTTAGCACATGCATGAGGTTAAAACATGAAGAAAACAAATGGATATCAAGAAGCTCACCTAGGACGATTAGAGGTCTTCAAAGCACATGCATGAGGATTTTTGAACTCTAGCTATCTTGCTTCGACTTTCTTGATGGTTGCTTGACTTGATTTGCTATGTTGTGAGGGAGAGAAGCTATGGAGGTAGCAATGTGCAGCTAGGGCCGAGAGAGAGAGAGAAGTGAGAAGGAATTGAGAGAAAGAAAGAGAAATAAAAGAGAAGTGAATGTTTTGAGCACTTGGTCGGCTATTGCTTTGCAAATTCTGATTTTTTGTGTTGTCTTTGGTGTGATGTTTGAATTGTTAGTGGAGAATGGTGATGTAGCCGAGATGGTGGCTTAGTGTTTAGTAAAGTGTGGCTTTGATGCAAGCAAAAGGTATGACAATGTGAAGATTTGTCTCAAGCATGCATGAATAAATTATGTTGCTCAAATTTTTCTCTCAAGAACATGGTGTGGTCGGCCAAGGGCTTGCAATTGCTGAAAATTCAGATTCTATTTAATGGATTTTAGATTATAATAAGGGTGAAATTTGAGGTGCATTGGTTTTGGGTGAGAATAAAGAATAAAGAATGTTTAGTGTTCAGTGCTATTTCGTCTTCTAGTGAGTTGAATTGGGATTATTATATTGATAGTGGATTTTGTAGGATTGTTTAGTAATCTAGTGCTCCGTGAAAGATGCTTTCTTTATTAGCGGGAAGACAAGCTTTTCTAGGTCTAGGGCACGAACTACGAGGTAGGACACGAACTACGAGGTGGGACACGAACTACGAGACGAACGTACGTTTTTCAAGTAAATGCACGCAATCCTAAATGAATGCACGTAATTCAATTTATGGCACATAAAATGAACACAATTCTTAAACCTAGGTCATGGCACGTAAATCTAGGTTAGGGCACACGAAGCTAGGTTTCACACGCAAATTGGGGTCGGGCCTCACATCCTCCCCTCCTTAAAAGAATTTCGCCCCGAAATTCAATATTACCTTGAAATAATGCTGGATATTGCTGCTCCATCTGGTCTCGCCTTTCCCACGTTGCTTCTTCGACTCCATGATGATCCCACAGCACTTTCACCATAGGTATAGTTCTGTTGCGTAACTCCCGATCCTGCTGGTCTAGGATCCGAATGGGCTTCTCCTCGTAAGACAAGTTTTCCCGAAACTGCAACGGCTCTGGCTCCAAGATATGCGACAAATCCGGACGATACTTCTGCAGTATTGAAACATGAAAGACGTCGTGAATATTGGAAAGGTTCTGGGGTAGCGCTAGGCAATACGCCAACTTGCCAACCTTCTCAACTATCTCAAATGGTCCCACAAATCTCGGGCTCAACTTTCCACCCTTGCCATGCCTAATCAGTCCCTTCCGGGGTGATATCTTCAAGAATACCTTGTCGCCAACCTCAAACTCGAGACTCCGTCTCCATCGGTTTGCATAACTCTTCTGCCTGCTCTGGGCGGTAAGCATCCGTTTCCGGATGAGGTGGATGTTATCAACAGTCTTCATCAGTTCAGGTAAAAGGGTCAGGTCAAAAGTCTTCGTTTCACCTACTTCATCCCAGTAAATTGGGGATCGACACTTATATCCATACAACGCCTCAAATGGGGCCATCCCGATAGTGGCCTAATAACTATTGTTGTAGGCGAACTCCGCTAGAGATAGATATTTCTCCCAACCTTTCCGGAAGTCTAACACACATGCCCTCAGCATATCCTCCAAAATCTGAATAGTTCTCTCTGATTGACCATCCGTCTGAGGGTGATAAGCCGTGATAAAACTCAATTTCGTCTCCAAAGCTTTTTGCAGTTTCTTCCAAAATCGGGAAGTAAAACGAGGATCCCTATCCGATACAATACTCATAGGCATTCCGTGCAATCTTACAATCTCCACCACATACATATCTCCCAATTCCTCAGGACTATTCTCCTTGTTCATCGGTAAGAAGTGCGCTGACTTAGTCAATCTATCCACTATAACCCAAACGGCGTCACGACCCTTTTGTGATCTGGGCAAGTCCATAACAAAATCCATAGTTATATGTTCCTATTTCCATTGAGGAATCTCCAACGGCTAGAGTAAACCTGCGGGTCGTTGATGTTTTGCTTTGACTCTCTGGCAAGTCAAACACCGTGCTATAAACTCCGCAATTTCTCTTTTCATGTTATTCCACCAATAGTGTTGCTTCAAATCCCGATACATCTTTGTTCCGCCGAGGTGAATAGTATATCTTGAATTATGGGCTTCCTCAAGAATCTTCTTTTTCAGCTCTGGCTCATTGGGAACACAAACCCGGTTCCTAAACCTCCAAACACCATCATCATGAAACTTAAAATCTGCGTTGCTTTCTTTAATCTTCTGAAATTGTTGGTCCTTCTGTTGAGCCTCTCGTAACTCAGACAACAAGGTCGATTGAACTTGGGTACTGGCAAAAAGTAACCCTTTCTGAGTCAATTGTGGTTTCCACAGAAACGCTTCCTCCAACAACTCCTGCACCTTGACTTCCAGTTTCGCCATGCTTGCTTTTCTACTTAAGGCATCTGCAACTACATTCGCTTTACCGGGCACATAATTGATTGAGCAGTTATAATCATCCAAAAGCCCCATCCACCGCCTTTGCCTTATATTCAACTCCTTTTGAGAGAACAAGTATTTCAAGCTCTTATGATCAGTAAATACTTCAAACTTGTTACCCCACAGATAATGCCTCCATTTCCTGAGTGCAAACACAATAGCCGCTAACTCCAAATCATGCGTCGGATAATTCATCTCGTACGGCTTTGGCTTCCTAGAAGCATATGCAATCACTCTTCCATTTTGCATCAATACACATCCTAATCCTTCTTTCGAAGCATCGCTATAGATTACAAAACATTGACTCCCTTCAGGCAATGCAAGAACTGGTGTAGTAGTCAATCTTTTCTTCAACTCTTGGAAGCTGCTCTCACACTTATCATCCCACACAAACTTGGTTTTCTTTTGGGTGAGCTTTGTAAGCGGCCCTGCAATCTTAGAGAAATCCTTCACGAACCTCCGATAATAGCCAGCTAGACCAAGAAAACTCCGAACCTCTGTAACATTTTCCGGCTTCTTCCAAGACATCACTGCATCAATCTTTGCTGGATCTACCGCTATTCCCTCTTGGGATACGATATGCCCCAAAAATGCAATCTGCTGCAGCCAAAATTCGCACTTGCTAAACTTTGCATACAATTGGTGCTCCCGAAGTTTCTGTAGTACCAACCGCAGATGTTGCTCATGCTCCGCCTCCGATTTCGAGTATACTAAAATATCATCAATGAAGATCACCACAAATTGGTCCAAGTAGGGTTGAAACACCCTATGCATCAAATCCATAAAAGTTGCAGGGGCATTAGTTAGTCCAAAAGGCATCACCACGTATTCATAATGACCATATCTCGTCCTGAAAGCCGTTTTAGGCACATCTTCCTTCTTGATCCGCAACTGATAATATCCTTGCCTCAAGTCGAGTTTCGAATACACTTTGGCTCCTTGCAATTGATCAAATAACTCGTCAATCAGGGGAAGTGGGTACTTATTCTTGACAGTCACTTGGTTCAATCCTCAGTAGTCAATGCATAGCCTCAACATTCCGTCTTTCTTCTTTACAAATAGAACTGGCGCACCCCACGGTGAAGAAATCGGTTGAACAAACCCCTTCTTCAACAATCCTTGCAATTGGTCCTTCAATTCTTGTAGCTCGACCGGTGCCATACGATAAGGAGCTTTAGATATCGGCTGGGCGCCAGGCAGCAACTCTATAACAAACTCGATCTCCAGATTTGGGGGAAAATCGGGTAATTCTTCAGGGAACACATCTGCGTAGTCTTTGATCACAGGTATTTCCTCCAACTTAGCTTTATCCGACGGCTTGTTGATAAGGTAAGCCAAGTATCCGCTGCACCCTTTCCTCAAGGACTTCACTGCTTTTGTAGATGAAATGATGGAACTCCTGGTGAAATCTCTCCAACCCATAATCTCTAGTATCGGTTGATCAGGTACCCGAAACGTTATAATCTTCGCCCGGTAATCCAGTTGGACATGATGTTTTGCCAGCCAGTCCATCCCTAAAATGACCTCATAATCTCGAAAAGGTAATACAATAAGATTGGCTGGGAATTCCCTATCCTTAATTTGGATTTTACATGCTTTACAAGCTGAACTAGTTACAAGTTTAGAACCCATTGGAGTACCAACTTCTACTTCATATGGCAAACATACAACTTTCAATTTCACACGTTCCACACATAAGGGAGTAATAAATGAATGAGTAGCACCCGGATCAATTAACACCTTAACAGGTTGATTCAGTATGAAGAATGTACCTTCAACAACAGCGGTCTCATCCGGAATCTCCTCGCACTCAATGGCATAAGCTCGGGCCTAGACTCTAGGAATTGGAGTCTTGCCTCTACCGGCTGGTTTACCCTGATTCTGTCCCCCTTGCCATTTAGGGCAAATCCTTAACCCAGTGCTGATCGCTGCCACAACCCACGCATTTCCCCAATTTTCTCCAACACTGGGCCTTAGTGTGGCCCTTCTTGTTACAGTGCGAACAGATGGCAGTCTGAGAAACAGGTGAACTACCTATGGATCAACGGGTGGAAGAGGCGGATGGCGCTTTAGTCGGGCCACGGTTATTCACTGACCTATTCTGGCTCTGGCCTTGACCGCGACTCTGACTCTGGAATTTCCTCTGCTGACCTGGAGGCTGGTAAGGTTTCTTGCTCGGCTGGCTCGAACCGGCTCTATCTAGTTTCCTCTTCTCATCTTGAGAGGCAGCAGCAAAGCAAGCAGAATAAGTCTCGAAGTCATGAGAAGCTAACTGGTCCTGAATCTCTGGCCTCAATCCAACAGTAAATTTCCACATTTTCACCTCCGGAGTACAAACTATATATTGAGCATAACGGGACAGTCGATCAAAATGTGCCTCGTACTGGGCCACCGTCATATTACCTTGGGTCAAGTGCATGAACTCCTCGATTTGCCTCTTCCTGGAAACTGCAGGTACATATTTCTCCTTAAATGCCTTAACGAAATTACCCCACAAACGAGGTGTCTGATCAGTTTCCCACAGTGCCTCTACAGTGTGCCACCAGTGCTCGGCATCCCCGTGCAACAGAAATACAGCAAACTCCAATTTCTCTTCATCTGTATAATCAAGTGGCCTGAAAATCTTCTCAATCTCGGACATCCAAGCCTCTGCTTTCTCATCATCAGCTTCCCCGTAGAATTTAGACGGGCGAAAGTCAAGGAACTCCTTCATTCTGCTATGTCTCCCATGGTTACCCTCATTCCTATTGTTGATGTTGTTGTTGGCTTCACGGGCATCCTGACGCTCCATCACGTGTGATACACAATCCATGGCAGTTGCCATCATATTAAACATAGCCATTCCGGGATTAGTCTGATAGGCATCCCCGGTCTCTTGAGGTTCACCACTCCTATTAGTAGTACGGGTACTAGGGCCAGCCATCTAAAGGCACATATTACAATGCACAATTTATTGAAATATGACAATTAAGAATCTAATGCATATGATATGCAACATAACATAGGTACAATTCTAAAAACATTTAAGGTATGTAAATCACTTAAACACATAGAACATAGAAGGCACATTATCACACAATAACACATAAACAAGTCATCCTAATTATCTTATAGCTCTACCCACGGTCCGAGAGTTAAACCCGGCTTAAGCAATCTAAGCTCTGATACCATTCTTCTTAGGTGTCACGCCCTAACCCAGCCTATAAAGGTTAGACTAGGGTGTGATCTAAACATTCAAGTCCTTTCAAGTACTTAATCGTTCAAGGAGGTTTAGCACTTAACGTTTTATCCTAGACTCCAAAGTTTTTCCCGAAAAACCAGCAGCATAACGGCTGTAATTGGGCTCTTTAGTTTGACCTAGTTCTCTAATCACCTCAAAATTTACTATCTCCATTCCATTACCAACTAAGATTACCATTTTACCATCAATTGAATTGCCTATTGGTTATTTCGACGTCCCGTTTGATTTATAACCTAGCATGAAACTATGTCTCGTTTGTTTGTTTGACCTCGTTTCAAAATATACATGTTCAAGATTGGGTAAATTCATTCACTTAGTCCTTACTAATACATCATAACCTATGATAATACTAGCGGTAATAAAAGCAAAACGATAATAGCAATGTCTAGCATCAGTCTACTTAATACAAGTACAAACCAAAATTAGACCCCAAATTACAACGGGGGTCTTTTACATCATGACATCGAATAACACAAAAGAAAATAGTCTTCAAGTAACATAAAGTTCACAAGTAGTCACGTTCAAGCAAAACAACAATGACAGACAATCACTCCATGGGTTTATCATTAGGCTCTTTGTCCTCGGGTACCTATGCCTGTTCTTCTTCACCTGTGATTAAAAAGTAGGTGAGTCCTTATGAACTCAGCGAGGGGGAAATGAGAAATACGTTTTGAAACTCATTTTCCGGTTCAATTATGAAAAATCCTTTTTGAAAACATGTCACATATTACAAATAACAAGGTACACAAATATACGAAACAAATCGAATAACAGATACATTTACCAATCATTTCAAGGATACGGTGAGCAGTTGCTCTCAATTTCAATTTCGATACAATTGTTGCGGCCGACTTCAATAATCCCCTTATCGCTCCCAATTGGGTGTACTCTGGATGTACCCCGAAACCTACCACCCAACTCTCCGAGGGTGGAATGCCAAGCGAGAGAGGGAATTGGACCATGGTAGTCACGGGAGCACCGACAAGCCCTATGCCGCCCAGCGTTCGTGAAACGCTACCATGCCACAATGAAAGGTTGCAACCTCGTATGCAATGCACATTTATAACATTTAACATATCACATTAGGAGGACAACAAAGTAGGTCACCTCCGGGCAGTTATAAGATCGCACGTTGTCAAGTAATCAAACAAGGCACGATAAGACAAATAATTTCACTTGAAAAGCATATGGAGTCATATGAACATTAAACGGGCAGCCATGTAACACATGCAAATCAAGCCATATAACTCATTTCGAAGTTCACGTAATCAAGTGATACGAATATTCAACATGCAACAACATTTATGTTGGTTCGGTTGTAATAAAAGCTTATTTGACAACATGCAATGGTCAGTGCATCTGCTAAAACCTGCTTCATTTCTCTAGACTTCCAGATTTGGTCACATCTTAAAGATTTACCATTTTGAGGACCTTAGAGTCAAAATTAGCTTCAGCCTATTTCTGGGAAAAATGTTCAAAACTGTCCAAAATAGTCACCTAGAAATTTCCAAGCATTTTCAACATCATCGGCTTAGCTAAACGTACCTCTAACAGACTGGTCAGAGAGCTGTCAACAATTTCGACTTCACGTAGCATCATTTTCAAGCCAAGATCTTGCCATGCATGGTTGTTTAAGCTTATGAACGACCATATATCTCAAGTACAGAAGCAAATACACACATTTATGAGCATGCATGTGAAATTTTGAAGAGTTTTCAAAAGGTTTTAACCCTCACCTTAGCAATCAACCACAAGTTGCTCAAAACCCTTTATTGAAGCTCAAATCTTCTCCTTTCCCTTGCTTAGCTGAAAACCTCACTAGTTTTTCTCTATTTTTCCTAGCTTAATGATCAATCTTTTAGCACATGCATGAGGTTAAAACATGAAAAAAACAAATGGATATCAAGAAGCTCACCTAGGCCGATTAGAGGTCTTCAAAGCACATGCATGAGGATTTTTGAACTCTAGCTATCTTGCTTCGACTTTCTTGATGGTTGCTTGACTTGATTTGCTATGTTGTGAGGGAGAGAAGCTATGGAGGTAGCAATGTGCAGCTAGGGCCGAGAGAGAGAGAGAGAGAAGTGAGAGGGAATTGAGAGAAAGAAAGAGAAATAAAAGAGAAGTGAATGTTTTGAGCACTTGGTCGGCTATTGCTTTGCAAATTCTGATTTTTTGTGTTGTCTTTGGTGTGATGTTTGAATTGTTAGTGGAGAATGGGGATGTAGCCGAGATGGTGGCTTAGAGTTTAGCAAAGTGTGGCTTTGATGCAAGCAAAAGGTATGACAATGTGAAAATTTGTCTCAAGCATGCATGAATAAATTATGTTGCTCAAAATTTTCTCTCAAGAACATGGTGTGGTCGGCCAAGGGCTTGCAATTGCTGAAAATTCAGATTCTATTTAATGCATTTTAGATTATAATAAGGGTGAAATTTGAGGTGCATTGGTTTTGGGATAGAATAAAGAATAAATAATGTTTAGTGTTTGGTGCTATTTCGTCTTCTAGTGAGTTGAATTGGGATTATTATATTGATAGTAGATTTTGTAGGATTGTTTAATAATCTAGTGCTCCGTGAAAGATGCTTGCTTGATTAGCGGGAAGACACGCTTTCCTAGGTCTAGGGCACGAACTACGATGTGGGACACGAACTACGAGACGAACGCACGTTTTTCAAGTAAATGCACGCAATCCTAAATAAATGCACGTAATTCAATGTATGGCACATAAAATGAACATAATTCTTAAACCTAGGTCATGGCACGTAAATCTAGGTTAGGGCACACGAAGCTAGGTTTCACATGCAAATCGGGGTCGGGCCTCACACATTACGGGTCAAAAGTTATGGTCACCGGAGCGACGGAGACCTGGTCCCAAGCCCCGCGCCCTCAGTTTGCGGGCCTATCCTCTATGTGAAGGGAAGTTGTCTTGCCTAAGGTGCCATGGGATTCGGTAATTGAAATGTGATGGATTCGGTTGTTGTCCTTTTCGCGGCTCACGACATACGATCTGGGATGAAAAAACAATGCAAAAGAAGAAAACTTTCTTGAAACTGATGAAAATATTCAATTTTGGGCTCCGAAAATAGGCATAGCCAAGTAGGCTTACTGCCTACTTCGTAGATCTCTCGAATATGTTTCCAACGGTATACTGTCCGCCACGTAACTCCTTACGGATCAAAAGTTATGGTCACCGGAGCGACGGACACCTGGTCCCAAGCCCCACGCCCTCGATTTGCAGGCCCAGCCTCTACGTGTAGCGAAGTTGTCTTGCCTAAGGTGCCATGGGATTCGGTAATAGAAATGTGATGGATTAGGTTGTCGTCCTTTTTACGGCTCACGACGTACGATTTGGGACGAAAAAACAGCGCAAAAGAAGAAAAGTGACCTGAAACTGATGGAAACATTCAATTTTGGGCTCCGAAAATAGGTGCAGCCGAGCAGGCTTGCTGCCCACTTCGTAGAGCTCTCGGAAAGCTTTCCAACGGTATGTTGTACGCCTCATAACTCGTTACGAATCAAAAGTTATGGTCACCGGTGTCACGCCCCGACCCAACCCCGCAAAAGGCCAAGCCCGGACCCGACACACGGACGGAGTCTCCTCTGTACCGCAGACAATCCGAAAACCCTAAAAACAATATAACACTTGCGAAAGCTATAAAATAATCAAAACAAGCCAACTTTCTATAAAACATACATTTCTTATTATCCAACTTTCCAAACCAAAAATGATATGCATACTACACAAGTACTTATGCCACTAAACCATTAGCCATTAGCATGCAATCTTCACTAGTCATCCGAGTATAAGTTTACAACTTACAAACTTTAATCCATTTCAACATAAAACTAATAAAGATCTCAACTAGAAAATATATATACAAGGCTACAAGCCTCAAAATTAAGCTTCCTTCACGCAATATACATAACATCAAGGTTTGCACAAAACTGGTAACCAACCACCAGCAAAGCAGGTAAGTGCTATCACGGAAACACCTCCACCTGCTCCTCCTCCTCAATTACCTCGAGAGGGTCTGCCTCAACTACTCCTGTAAAAACATAGTATAGAGAGGAATGAGCAAAAACTATTGCTCAGCGAGGGCAATTGGTCTCAAGGACGGAGATGAGAGGAGTATGCAATGCAATTAGTCAAGCAATACATACAAAACATATAAAGATACATCCAAAGCCAACAATAAAGCAAGGCAAGTATTTAAAGCTGCAAACACTCAATCAAAGGATACGATACTCTTTTCACGAACCACTTTCAAACACGAATTCGATGACGACGCGCCGGCCCAAAACAACCTTATAACACCAGTTTGGAATACCCCGGAAGTATCCATCAATCCTACGACCCAAATCTCCCTGGGAGGCAACCCAAGCGAGAAAGGGAATAGCAACGGAGCTAGAGCAACCAACACTGGCAACCCAAGGCTACCCAGAGAGGCCCATCACTCACGTGCGAGACACTATGCCATGCAAGACTCGATACAAGACAATAAACAAGCAATAAACAAGCGATAAACCACACGTGGGAGAATAACAAAGTAGGTTACTCTCGCACGCAATAGCAGCAATTTGATAAGCAATTCAATCCAAAACAACTCAAACAAGTAATTCAGGTAATTCTAAGCATTCTATAAGCATAAAGACAAGTAAACACACAAAAACACAAATCGGCCCCAACTGTCAAAATGCTACCATTTCCAAACGAGCCACGAGTTCTGGAAACCGACTTCGCCAACCCTCCTAGGTCACCATAAGGCACGTCTAAAGACCCCGAAACCTTACTTCACCCTAGAACTCGCGCAAAGCCCCGATTTCCCCCTTTCTCGTTTGAACTACAACTACAACAACCAAACACCCAACCAACGCCATATTTGCACCAAAAGTGCTTCCATGGCTTCCCGAAGCAATGCCAACACGCAAAACGAGAAAATGCAAAAGTCGACCTAAACGACCCCGACTTTCCCAAAGGCTTAATTCTCGTTTTTTCCACTACGCAACCCAAACAAACCACACATTTTAGCATTCTAGCATACCTAGCACGTTTCTACATCAACGGAAAGCATAACGGCGCAATTTCAACGTTTCAAGGTTTTACTATTCACAAAGTACTATTCATATCACAATTCAAGTTGCAATCACAACATTTAACCGCAGAAAATGTTACAAAGCCATAAATACATGTTCTACCAATGCTAAGGAACATTCTAGAAGCAACAAATCGCTTTAAATAACGATCTACGGATAAATCTAAAAACTGATAAAGTTAACTAACACAACGTATAAATGCGCAAATAACATGCTTCCCTCACCTTATGTACTCCTAGTCGCTAGGAAAACAACGTTGGTTGCCTCGGTAATCACCCCGCACGAGCACACGCGAAGATTGATCGTAGAGAAGTTGAAAGGTTTTTTTTTTTTTCTTCTCTAAAGCTCTCGGCCTGCTGCTGCTGTTTGCTGCTATTTTTTTTCTTATTTTTCTTACTTAATTGCTTAATTAAAGGTCAAAAGGTCAAAGGGTCAAAGGTCCAAGGTCAAACCACTTAAAACTTGGTCAAAGGGCCCTATTTCGCGCGTTTTAAAGCCGTTTCAGCTATGGTAAGTTCAAATAAAGCTAGCAATATTTAAAATATAAAATTTAAGTCATCTAAATACTAGTTTCACTATTTGCTGAGGACTGGAAATCGTTATCTAGCTATCGCTCCTTAAATGCAATGCACGTTGCGTCGACTAGAAAGTAACAGTTAATTCACAAAGAATTTAAGGAAATAAAATTTTCAAAATAATAAACAAAGAAAATTCATATTCCGGGCTCGGGTATTACAACCGGAGCGACGGACATCGGGTCCCAAGCCTCGCGCCCTCGGTTTGTGGGCCCAGCCTCTACGTGTAGCGAAGTTGTCTTGCCTAAGGTGCAGTGGGATTCAGTAATAGAAATGTGACGGATTCGGTTGTCGTCCTTTTCGCAGCTCACGATGTACGATCTAGGACGGAAAAATAGCGCAAAAGAAGAAAAGTGTCCCGAAACTGATGAAAACGTTCAATTTTGGGGTCCAAAAATATGAGTACCAAGAAGGTTTGTTACCCCCGTTGTAGAGCTCTCAAAGAGCTTTCCAACGGTATATGGTGCGCCGCGTAACTCCTTACGGATCAAAAGTTATGGTCACCAGAGCTACAGACATCGGGTCCCAAGCCCTACGCCCTCGGTTTATGGGCCCAGGGTCTACGTGTAGCGAAGTTGTCTTGCCTAAGGTGCCGTGGGATTTGGTAATAGAAATGTGATGGAATAGCTTGTCGTCCTTTTCGCGGCTCACGACGTACGATCTGGGACGAAAAAACAGCGCAAAAGAATAAAAGTGTCCCAAAACTGATGAAAATGTTCAATTTGGTGCTCCGAAAATAGGTACAGCTGAGCAGGCTTGCTGCCCACTTCATAGAGCTCTCGGAGAGCTTTCCAACAGTATGCTGTAAGCGGCGTAACTCCTTACGGATTAAAAGTTATGGTCACCGGAGCAACGGACACTTGGTCCCAAGTCCCATGTCCTCGCTTGGAGGGCCCAGCCTCTACGCTAAGCGAAGTTTTGTTGCCTAAGGTGCCATGGGATTTGGTAATAGAAATTTGATGGATTGGGTTGTCGTCATTTTTGCAGCTCACGACGTACGATCCGGGATTGAAAAATAGCTCGAAAGAACAAAAGTGTCCTGAAACTGATTAAAACATTCGATTTTGGGTCCGAAAATAGGAGTAGCCTAGTAGGCTTGCTGCCCCCGTCGTAGAGCTCTCGAAGAGCTTTCCAACAGTATGCTATGCGCCGCGTAACTCCTTACGGATCAAAAGTTATGATCACCGGAGCGACGGAAACCTCGTCCCAAATGCCACGCTCTCGGTTTGCGGGCCCAGCCTCTACGTTAAGCGAAGTTGTCTTGCCTAAGGTGTCGTGGGATTCGGTAATAGAAATGTGATGGATTAGGTTGTCATCCTTTTCGCGGCTCACGACGTACGATTTGCGACGAAAAAATAGCGCAAAAGAGGAAAAGTGTCCCGAAACTGATGAAAACATTCAATTTTGGGCACTGAAAATAGGCGCAGCCGAGCAGACTTGCTGCCCACTTCGTAGAGCTCTCGGAGAGTTTCCAACGGTTTGCTGTGCGCCGCGTAACTCCTTAGGGATCAAAAGTTATAGTCATCAGAGCGATGGACACCGGGTCTCAAGCCCCACGTCCTCGGTTTGTGGGCCTAGCCTCTACGTGTAGTGAAGTTGTCTTGCCTAAGGTGCATTAGGATTCGATAATAGAAATGTGATGTGTCACGCCCTAACCCGGCCTATAAGGTTAGACTAGGGTGTGAACTAAACATTCAGGTAATATCACACACTTAACTGCTTATAAAGATTTAACACTTAACGTTTTGGCCTAAACTCCAAAATTTTTGGTAAACTGGCAGCATAACGGCTGTAATTGAGCTATTTGGTTTGACCTAATTCTCTAAACGCCTCAATTATTCCAATCATTAACCCAATCCATTAAGGACTCCTATTTGTCACCAACCGATTGACCTACTAGTTTATCTTGAAAGTCTCATTTGGTTAATAAGCCTAACATGATAACTATGTCCCGTTTATTTGTCAATTTCCTATCATGCAAGTACCTATTATCCTTTAGTTTGCAAATGAGCACCTAAGTGAAATTAGATAGAATTAACTTAGTTGATTGTTCATCTAGTGGTTTAAATGCCTACGATAACTACTAATTAAGAAAACGAAAGCAAACAACCAAATAAAAGTTCGTCCGGTTATAGATAGTACAATCCCAGAATTAGACTCAAATTACAACGGGGTCATTTACATCAATAAACAACGAGCAACATAAAAGAAATAGTCTTCAAGTAGCATAGTTCACAAATAGCCAAAATCACGCAAAGCATACAAGACAGGCAATCACTCCAAGGAATCATCGTTAGGCACATCGTCCTCGGGTACCTGTTCTTGATCTTCTTCACCTGAGATGATAAAAGAGGGTGAGTCCTTATGAACTCAGCGAGGGGGAACGAGAAATAAGTTTTGAAACTCATTTTTCGGTTCAACTTATGAAATCCTTTTGCAAGCATGAATATAATAATAATACAAGTACAGGAACAAAAATACCAGTCTTTCCTCCCCGAGGTTCTCTATGAACCAAGCGAGAGTACTTATACAGATAGTAAAAAGGATACAGTGAGCTTTTGCTCTCAGATCAGTTTCAGAATCAGAAGTTGCGGCCGACTTCAAATCATTCCCCAAAACACGCCAGGTGGGTGTACTCCAGATGTACCCCGAAATCCTACGACCCAACTCTCCGAGGAAGTCTAGCCCCCAAGCAAGAGAGGGAATGGGACCATGGTAGTCACGGGTGCACCGGCAAGCCCGATGCCGCCCGGTGTGCGTGATCGCTACCATGCCAACAGGAAAGGTTGCAACCTTGTATGCAATGCACATTCATGACAGATAATATATCACAGTAGGAGGACAACAAAGTAGGTTGCCTCCGGATAGTCATAAGATTGCACATTGACAGGTAAACAAGCAGGGCACGATAAGATAGGTAATTTCACTTGAAAGGCATATAGAGCTATATGAAAATTAAACAGGCAGCCATGTAACACATGTAAAACAGGCCATATAACTCATTAAGAAGCCCACGTGATCAAGTGATAAGATTATTCAACATGCAATGACATCAATCATGGGTTCGGGTGCAAAAAAAGCTTATTTGTCAACATGCAATGGTCAAAATCACATTTGAAGTCATAAGACATTTACGGGCAGCCCACTAAGCATATAATTTCCACACAATATCCAAATGATCAACACTTAGCAAGACTACCTAGTCATTAGGGTTTCCGTTTCATGTTTAACCACGTGATTAAACCCTAAGTCAACTTAAAATCATTCTCAAGTCATGCATCATTCAATTCAAACATCCTCAAGTACCCAAAACAGTCCACACAACATTCCAACACCACAATTCCAAGCAATTAGTACCACAAGAGAGGTTACATCAATTTTCCAAGCATATAGCTAAGTGAAACCTTTACTGCAATAGGCTGTTTTATCACAATCAATAGGATAAACAAACAATCTCAAAATCCAGTGAATAAGATGTCAAATTAAAGCTTAAGAAGTTAGCTAAAATCAGAAACAAACCTTGCATCAATTGGATTTCGTAATCTTTAGTTATAGCCGAAACAGTGAAGTAGCACAAAACTGTCCAGATTTGCACACATTTCGATAATTGACGTTTTTGAGTTCCTTAGGATCAGATTCAGCCTTAGTTAATTTCTGACAAAAATGTCCATAACTGAAAAATCTAGTAGCACACAAAGTTTCATACATTTTGGACATCATTAACTAAGTCAAATCTGGTTTGTTCTACAAGGTCAGTGCATCTGCCAAAACCTGCTTCATTTTTCCAGATTTCCAGATTTGGTCACATTTTAAATATTTTCCATTTTGAGGACCTTAGAGTCAAAATTAGCTTCGGCCTATTTCTGGAAAAAATGTTCAAAACTGTCCAAACTAGTCATATACCAATTTTAAAGCATTTTAAACATCATTTTCCTAGCTAAACTTACCTCGAACAGACTGGTCAGAGAGCTGTCAACAATTTCACCTTCACCTAGCATCATTTTCAAGCCAAGATCTTGCCATGCATGGTTGTTTAAGCTCATGAACGACCATATAGCTCAATTACAGAAGCAAATACATACATCTATGAGCATGCATGTGAATTTTTGAAGAGTTTTCAAAAGGTTTTAACCCTCACCTTTGCAATCAACCCAAAAAATGCTCAAAACCTTGTTGAAGCTCAAATCTCTTCTTCTTCTCGCTTAGCCGAGATTCCAACTAGCTTTTCTCTATTTTTCCTAGCTTAGTGATCAATCTCTTAGCACATGCATGAGGTTAGAACAAGAAGAAAAGAAATGGAAGCTTAAAAACTCACCAAGGGCAAAAATGGTGACTCAAAATGCTTGCATGTGTGTTTCTTGCATCCTAGCTTGCTTGGGTGAGTTTCTTTGCTTGTGGTTTATCTTGATGCACCATAGGATGATGAAGATGAGCTAATAGGTGGAGAGAACTCATCCAAAACCGAAATGGAGAGAGAGAGTGAGAGGGAGAGAGAGAAAATGTGAGGAAAGTGAGAGAAATGAGAGAAAAATGAGGCTTTTGCAAAAGTTGATGCATATGTTGGCCTTGGGCATGCAAAAATTCAGATATGTGTCATCTTTTGAATTGTTTTAACATGTGTGTAAGAGAATGTTGGGTATTTAGGAATTTTAGGTAGAATAGAATATAGGATATGTTTAGAGGTTTGTGAGATTTTGTCTTGTAGTGAGTTTAAAATATAATATTTAGGTGTTAATGGATTTTGTAGAGATTTGAATTAGGATTATAATGATAGTTAGTGGTGTTTGTAGGATTATTTTATAGTCTAGTGCTTTGTGTAGGATACTTTATTAATTAGCGTGCGGGCACGCTTTCCTAAGTCTAGGGCACACACTACGAGACACACACAGAAATCAATACATGGCACGAATCACGAGGTAGACACGAACTACGAGGTAAGACATGGACTTCAAGACTAATGCACACAATCCTAGGTGAATGCACGTAAACCAATGCAAGGCACGTAATTCAATGTAATGCACGCAAATCAAGGTACGACTCTTAAACCTAGGTTAAGGTACGCAGTTCAAGGTTAGGGCACACGAAATGAGGTAATGCACGTACATCGAGGTCAGGGCACGTATTTTTAGGTACCGCACGTGAGTCAGGATTAGGGCACACTATTTTAGGTCAAGGCACGTATGACGAGGTATGCATGAAAACCAAGACAGGACACGTAATCCAAGGTCGGTCATATAATTAAGGGTCTATGGCACGCAAATAAAGGTAACACATGTTATTCGGGGTCGGGCCTCACATGATGGATTAGGTTGTCGTGTTTTTCGCGGCTCACAAAGTACGATCTGGGACAGAAAAATAGCGCAAGAGAAAAAAAGTGTCCCGAAACTAATGAAAACGTTCAATTTTGGGGTCCAAAAATAGGAGTGGCCGAGGAGGCTTGCTGCCCTACTCGTAGAGCTCTCGGAGAGCTTTCCAACGGTATGTTGTGTGCCGCGTAACTCATTTCAGATCAAAAGTTATGGTCACCGGAGCGATGGAGACCTGGTCCCAATTCCCGTTCCCTCAGTTTGCGGGCCCAGCCTCTACATGAAGCGAAGTTGTCTTGCCTAAGGTGCCATGGGATTCGGTAATTGAAATGTGATGGATTTGGTTGTCGTCCTTTTCACGGCTTAGTACGTACGATCTAGGACGAAAAAACAGCGCAAAAGAAGAAAAGTTTCCCGAAACTGATGCAAATGTTCAATTTTGGGCTCCGAAAACAGGCGCAGCCGAGCAGGCTTGCTGCTCACTTCGTAGATCTCTCGGAGAGCTTTCCAACGGTATATTGTGCGCCACGTAACTCCTTAGAGATCCAAAGTTATGGTCACCGGAGCGACGGACACCTGATCCAAAGCCCCACGTCCTCGGTTTGCGGGCCCAACCTCTACGTGTAGCGAAGTTGTCTTGCCTAAGGTGCCGTGGGATTCGGTAATAGAAATGTGATGGATTAGGTTGTCGTCCTTTTTGCGGCTCACGACGTACGATCTGGGACGAAAAAATAACACAAAAGAAGAAAAGTATCCTGAAACTGATGGAAACATTCAATTTTGGGCTCCGAAAATAGGCACAACTGAGTAGGCTTGCTGCCCACTTCGTAGAGCTCTCGGAGTGCTTTGCAACGGTATGTTGTGCACCGCATAACTCCTTACGGATCAAAACTTATGGTCACTAGAGTAACGGACACCGGGTCCCAAGCCCCACGCCGTGTAGCGAAGTTGTCTAGCCAAAGGTGCCGTGGAATTCGGTAATAGAAATGTGATGGATTAGGTTGTCGTCCTTTTCAGGGCTCACGACGTACGATCCGGGACGAAAAAACAACGCAAAAGAATAAAAGTATCCCAAAACTGATGAAAACGTTCAATTTTGCGGTCTGAAAATAGGAGTAGCCAAATAAGCTTGCGGCCTCCATCATAGAACTCTCGGAGAGCTTTACAACGGTATGCTGTGCACCGCGTAACTCCTTACGGATCAAAAGTTATGGTCACCGGAGCGACGGACACCGGGTCCCAAGCCCCACGCCCTCGGTTTGTGGGCCCAGCCTCTACGTGTAGCAAAGTTTTTTAGCCTAAGGTGCCATGGGATTCGGTAATAAAAATGTGATGGATTAGGTTGTCGTCCTTTGCGCGGCTCACGACGTACGATCTGGGACGAAAAACAGCAGAAAAGATGAAAAGTGTCCTGAAACTAATGAAAACGTTCAATTTTGGGCTCCGAAAATAGGCGCAGTTGTGAGGCCTGACCTCGATTTGCGTGCGATACCTCATTTTGTGTGCCCTAACCTAGATTTGCGTGCCTTGACCTAGGTTTAAGAATTGTGTTTCATTTTGTGTGCCTTGCATTGAATTACGTGCATTCATTTAGGGTTGCGTGTATTTATTTAAAAAACGTGCATTCGTCTCGTAGTTCGTGCCCTACCTCGTAGTGCATGCCCTAGACCTAGGAAAGCGTGCCCTCACGCTAATCAAGAAAGCATCTTACACGAAGCACTAGATCAATAATTAATCCTACAAATCCCACTAACTAATATTAAATTACTAATTCAGGTCACTAGAAGACAAAATCTCACAAAAAGCTAGACATTTCTTATTCTTTTGCACTTTCAACACACAATTAAATAATGCTCAAAAGATGACAAAAAATCCGATTTTTACATGCCTTGGCCAACCACCTTGTGGCATTTATGCGTGCTTGCTCAATTCAAAATTTATTTTAGACAATTCTATGACAAGTTATGACACAAATGCATAAAAAATTAGCTCAAAACTCCTCAAAACTCCACCAATCTCGACATAGGCTCCTTGCCCATGCTAGATAATTCAAAAACCATGCTTCTTGAAGACACAAATTTGATTTTTTGTATGCCCAAGGCCGACACATGCTTCATCTTTTGCAAAACCTTCATTTTTCTTTCATTTCTCTCATCTCCTCACATTTCTCTCTCTCCCTCTCATTCTTCTCTCTCTCTCTCGGCTTTGGCTGAGTTCATTCACTCCATAGCTCATCTTCATCATTCCATGGTTCATCAAGGCAAGCAAGTAGCTAAGAAGCTCGACTAAGCAAGCTAAGTTGCAAGAATCACACATGCAAGCTCTTTGAACAACCATTTCGGCCTAGGTGAGTTTCCTAGCTTCCATTTCTTTTCTTCTTGTTCTAACCACATGCACCTACTAAGAACCTGGTCACTAAGCTAGGAAAAATAGAGAAAATCGAGTTGGTGTCTTGGCTAAGCAAGGAAGAAGATCAACTTTGTGCTTCACCAAGAGTCTGGTGCATCTTCTTGTTGTTTTGCTAAGGTGAGGGCTAAAACTTCTTGAAAATCCTTCAAAAAACCACATGCTCTTAAATTTTTGTCTTTGCTTCTGTACTTGAGATATATGTGTGTTCATAAGCTTTTACAACCATGCATGGCAAGATTTTTGGCTAGATGGTGATGATAGATGAAATCGGGTTTATGACAGCTTTTTGTCTTGTTGGTGCAAGGTGATTTTGGCTAGGTAAATGATGTTTAAAATGCATTAAAATTGGTAGGTAAATATTTTTTCCAATTCTGAACATTTTTCCCAGAAATAGGCTAAAGCTAATTTTGACTCTAAGGTCCTCAAAATGGAAAATCATTAAAATGTGTCCAAATCTGGAAAATCTGGAGAAATGAAGCAGGTTTTTGGCAGATTCACTGACCTTGTAGAATGAACCGGCTTTTACTTAGTAAATGATGTCCAAAATGTATGAAATTTGGTGTGCTGATATATTTTTTAGTTCTGGATATTTTTGTCAGAAATGGACTAAGGCTAAATCTGACCCTAAGGACCTAAAAAACGACAAGTATCAAAATGTGTGCAAATCTGGACAGTTTTGTGCAATCCCACTGTTTTGGCTATAACTATTGGACCCGAACTCCAAATGATGTGAGGTTTGTTTATGAATTTAGTTCACTTCTTAAGATTTAATTTGAAATCTTGTTCACTGGAATTGGAGATTGTTTGCTTGTCTTAATAATTGTGAGAAAACAGCCCATTGCAGTGAGGGTTTCACTTAGTGATGCGCTTAGAAAAATTGTTGTAACTCCTCTTGTTGAATTAAATGCTTGGGATTGTGTTATTGGAATGTTGTGTGGACTGTTTTGAATACTTGAGGATGATTGAACTAATTGATGTATGGCTTGAGATTGATTTAGAGTTGACTTGGGGCTTAATCGCACGGGTAAGCACGAAATGGAAACCCTAGTGACTAGGTAAACTTGCTAAGTGTTGATCCTTTGGATATTGTGTGTAATTATATGTTTAGTAGGCTGCCCGTAGTTGCCCTTATTGCCCTAAATGTGATTTTGATCATTGCATGTTGACAAATAGGCCTTTCTTGCATCCGAACCCACGTAGATGTTGTTGCATGTTAAATAATCTTATTATTTGATTACGTGAACTTTGAAATGAGTTATATGACTTGATTTACGTGCGTTACATGGCTGTCCGTTTAATGTTCATATAACTCCATATGCCTTTCAAGTGAAATTACTTGTCTTATCGTGCCTCGCTTGTTTACTTGTCAATGTGCAATCTTATGACTGCTCGGAGGCAACCTACTTTGTTGTCCTCCTAATGTGATATATTAAATGTCATAAATGTGCATTGCATATAAGGTTGCAACCTTTTATTCTGGCGTGGTAGCGTTCACGCACACCGGGCGGCATCGGGCTTGCCGGTGCAACTGTGACTAACATTGTCCAATTCCCTCTCTCACTTGGGGGCTAGACTTCCTCGGAGAGTTGGGTCGTAGGATTTCGGGGTACATCCGGAGTATACCCATTTGGCGTGATAAGGGGATGATTTGAAGTCGGCCGCAACAATTGATACTGGAGATGAACTGAGAGCAAAAGCTCACCGTATCCTTTTCACTATGTGTATAAGTACTCTCGCTTGGTTCCTAGAGGACCTCGGGGAGGAAAGACGGGTAATTGTGTTCCTTTACTTTTATATTATTGTTATGAACTTATTTGGGATATATTCATGCTTGCAAAAAGGGTTTTCATAAATTGAACCGAAAAATGAGTTTCAAAACCTATTTCTCGTTCCCCCTCGCTGAGTTCATAAGGACTCACCCTCTTTTATCATCTCAGGTGAAGAAGATCAAGAACAGGTACCCGAGGACGATGTGCATAACGATGATTCCTTGGAATGATTGCATGTCCTTTGTGCTTTGCTTGATTATGGCCATTTATGAATACTATGCTACTTGAAGACTATTTCTTTTCATGTTGCTTGATGTTTGTAATGTAAAAGACCCCCGTTGTAATTTGGGGTCTAATTTTGCTTGTACCGATAATAACTAGACAGACACTACTATGATCGTTTTGCTATTGTCATTGGCTAGTATCTATCATAGGATTATGAAATATCAGGTAAGGACGAAGTAAAATGAACCTATCCAATCTTAAGCAGGTACTCACTATTAAGCTAAGATCAACATGTACTTTTGTAACGAGGATTAACAAACAAATGAGACATAGTATCATACTAGGTTATTAATCAAACAAGACTTCGAGATAACCAGTAGGCATTTCAATTGATGGTAAATAGTAGTCGTAGTTGGAAATGAAATTGAGATTGGAAAATTTGAGGCGTTTAGAGAATTAGGTCAAAATAAAGAGCCCAATTACAGCCGTTATGCTGCCGGTTTTCCAGAAAATTTTGGAGTTTAGGCTAAAACATTAAGTATTAAATTCCCATGAACAGTTAAGTACGAGATAGACTGGAATGTTAGATCACACCCTAGTCTAACTTTTATAGGCCGGGTTGGGGCGTCACAGCAGCCAAGCAGGCTTGCTACCCAGTTCGTAAATCTCTTGGAGAGCTTTTCAACGATATGTTGTGCGCCGTGTAACTCCTTACGGATCAAAAGTTTTGGTCACCGGAGCGACGGGCACCTGGACCAAAGCCCCACGCCCCCGGTTTGCGGGCCCAGTCTCTACTTGTAGCGAAGTTTTCTTGCCTAAGGTGTCATGGGATTCGGTAATAAAAATGTGATTGATTAGGTTGTCGTCCTTTTTGTGGCTCACGACGTACGATATGGAACCAAAAAATAGCGCAAAAGAAGAAAAGTGTCCTGAAACTGATGGAAACTTTCAATTTTGGACTCCGAAAACAGACGCAACCGAGCAGGCTTGCTGTCCACTTCGTAGAGCTCTCGGAAAGCTTTACAACGGTATGCTGTACACCGCGTAACTCCTTACGGATCAAAAGTTATGGTCACCGGAGCGACGGACACCTGGTCCCAAGCCCCATGTCCTCGATTTGTGGGCCCAGCCTCTACATGAAGCGAAGTTGTCTTGCCTAAGGTGCCATGGGATTCGGTATTAGAAATGTGATTGATTAGGTTGTCGTCTTTTTCGCGGCTCACGACGTACGATCTGGGATCAAAAAATAGCGCCAAAAGAAGAAAAGTATCCCGAAACTAATGAAAACATTTGATTTTGTGTTTGAAAATAGGAGTAGCCTAGTAGGTTTGCTACCCCCGTCCTAGAGCTCTCGGAGAGCTTTCCAACGGTATGCTGTGCGCCGCGTAACTCCTTACGGATCAAAAGTTATGGTCACCGGAACGACGGAGACCTCGTCCCAAACCCCACACCCTCGGTTTGTGGGCCTAGCCTCGACGTGAAGCTAAGTTGTCTAGCTTAAGGTGCCGTGGGATTCGGTAATAGAAATGTGATGGATTAGGTTGTCGTCCTTTTCGCTGCTCACAACGTACGATTTAGGACGGAAAAACAGGGCAAAAGAAGAAAAATGCCCCGAAACTGATGAAAACATTCAATTTTGGGGACCAAAAATAGAAGTAGCCGAGCAGGCTTGCTGCCCATTTCGTAGAGCTCTCGGAGAGCTTTTCAACGGTATGCTGTGCGCCGCGTAACTCCTTAAAGATCAAAAGTTATGGTCACCGGAGCGACGGAGACCTGGTCCCAAGCCCCACGCCCTCGGTTTGAGGGCCCAGCCTCTACGTGTAGCGAAGTTGTATTGCCTAAGGTGCCGTGGGATTCGGTAATAGAAATGTGATTGATTAGGTTGTCGTCCTTTTCGCAGCTCACGACGTACGATCAGGGACAAAAAAACAGCGCAAAAGAAGAAAAGTGTCCCAAAACTAATGGAAACATTCAATTTTGGGCTCCGAAAACAGGCGCAGCCGAGTAGACTTGCTGCCCGCTTCTTAGAGCTCTCGGAGAGCTTTACAACGGTATGCTGTGCGCCGCGTAACTCCTTACGGATCAAAAGTTATGGTCACCGGAGCGACGGACACTGGGTCCCAAGCCCTATGCCCTCGGTTTATGGGCCCAGCCTCTACGTGTAACGAAGTTGTATTGCCTAAGGTGCCGTGGGATTCAGTAATAGAAATGTGATGGATTAGGTTATCGTCCTTTTCACGGCTAACGACGTACGATCTGAGACGAAAAAACAGTGCAAAAGAAGAAAAGTATCTTGAAACTGATGGAAACATTCAATTTTAGGCTCCGAAAATAAGTGCAGCCGAGCAGGCTTGCTGCCCACTTCGTAGAGCTCTCGGAGTGCTTTCTATCGGTATGTTGTGCGCCGCGTAACTCCTTACGGATCAAAAGTTATGGTCACCGGAGTGACGGACAACGGGTCCCAAGGCCCACGCCCTCAGTTTGCGGGCCTAGCCTCAACGTGTAGTGAAGTTGTCTTGACTAAGGTACCGTGGGATTTGGTAATAGAAAAATGATGGATTAGGTTGTCGTCCTTTTCGTGGCTTACGACGTACGATCTTGGACGAAAAACAGCGGAAAAGATGAAAAGTGTCCCGAAACTAATTAAAATGTTCAATTTTGGGCTCTGAAAAAAGGCGCAACCGAGCAGGCTTGCTGCCCACTTCGTAGATCTCTTGGAGAGCTTTCCAACAGTATGCTGTGCACCACAAACTCCTTACGGATCAAAAGTTTTGGTCACCGGAGCGACGGACACCTGGTCCCAAGCCCTACGCCCTCGGTTTGCGGGCCTAGCCTCTACGTGTAGCTGTCACGCCCCAACCCAGCCTCTAAAGGTTAGACTAGGGTGTGATCTAAACATTCAAGTCATGTCTCATACTTAGTTGTTCATGAAAGTTTAACGCTTAACATTTAGCCTAGACTCCACAATTTTTCCGGAAAACCAGTAGCACAACGGCTATAATTGGGCTCTTTAGTTTGACCAAGTTCTCTAAACGCCTCAAATTTCATTTCCAACTAAGATTACTATTTACCATCAATTGAGACGCCTACTAGTTATCTCGATGTCTCGTTTGATTAATAATCTAGCATGATACTATGTCTCGCTTGTTTGTGAATCCTTGTTACAAAAGTACCTGTTGATCTTAGCTTAACAATGGGTACCTGCTTAAGATTGGATAGGTTCATTTTGCTTAGTCCTTACCTGATACTTCATAATCCTATGATAGATACTAACCAGTAACGATAGCAAAATGACCATAGTAGTGTCTGTCTAGTTATTATCAGTACAAGCCAAAATTAGACCCCAAATTACAACAGGGGTCTTTTACATTACAAACATCAAGCAACATGAAAAGAAATAGTCTTCAAGCAGCATAGTGTTCACAATGGCCATAATCAAGCAAACCACATAGAACAGGCAATCATTCCAAGGAATAATCGTTAGACACATCGTCCTCGGGTACTTGTTCTTGATCTTCTTCACCTGAGATGATAAAAGAGGGTGAGTCCTTATGAACTCAGTGAGGGGGAATGAGAAATAGGTTTTAAAACTCATTTTTTAGTTCAACTTATGAAAACTCTTTTTGCAAGCATGAATATGTCACAAGTAAGTACATAACATGATATAAAAGTAAAGGAACACAATTATCCGTCTTTCCTCCCCGAGGTCCTCTAGGAACCAAGCGAGAGTACTTATACACATAGTGAAAAGGATACGGTGAGCTTTTGCTCTCAGTTCATGTCAGTATCAGTTGTTGCGGCCGACTTCAAATCATCCCCTTATCACACCAAATGGGTGTACTCCGGATGTACCTCGAATCCTACGACCCAACTCTCCGAGGAAGTCTAGCCCCCAAGCGAGAGAGGGAATTGGACAATGGTAGTCACGGTTGCACCGGTAAGCCCGATGCCGCCCGGTGTGCGTGAACGCTACCACGCCAGAATGAAAGGTTGCAACCTTGTATGCAATGCACATTTATGACATTTAATATATCACATTAGGAGGACAATAAAGGAGGTTGCCTCCGAGCAGTCATAAGATTGCACATTGACAAGTAAACAAGCGAGGCACGATAAGACAAGTAATTTCACTTGAAAGGCACATGGAGTTATATGAACATTAAACGGGCAGCCATGTAACACACGTAAATCAAGTCATATAACTCATTTCAAAGTTCACGTAATCAAATAATAAGATTATTCACTATGCTACGGCATCTACGTGGGACCGGGTGCAAGAAAAGCCTACTTATCAACATGAAATCATCGAAATCATATTTAGGGCTACAAGGCAACTACGGGCAGCCTACTAAATACATAATCCCACACAACATCCAAAGGATCAACACTTAGCAAACTCACCTAGTTACTAGGGTTCCAATTCGTGCTTACCCGCTCGATTAAGCTCCAAGTCATCTCGAAATCAAACTCAAGCCACGCGTTGATTAGTTCATACACCCTCAAGTATTCAAAACAGTCCACACAACATCTCAATGCCACAATCCCAAGCATTTAATACAACGAGAGAAGCTACAATAATTTTTCTAAGCATATCACTAAGTGAAACCCTCACTGCAATGGACTGTTTTCTCACAATCATTAAGACAAGCAAACAATCTCCAACTCCATTGAATAAGATTTCAAATTAAAGCTTAGGAAGTGAACGAAATTCAGAAACAAACCTCGCATCATTTGGAGTTCGGGTTCAATAGTTATAGCCAAAACAGTGAGACTGCACAAAACTGTCCAGATTTGCACACATTTCAATACTTGTCCTTTTTGAGGGCTTTAGGGTCATATTTAGCCTTAGTCCATTTCTGAAAAAATATCCAGAACTAAAAAATATAACAACACAACAAATATCATGCATTTTGGATGTCATTTACTAAGTCAAAACTGGTTCGTTCTACAGGGTCAATGAATCTGCCAAAACCTGCTTCATTTTTCCAGACTTTCCAGATTTGGACACATTTTAATAATTTGCCATTTTGAGGACCTTAGTGTCCAAATTATCTTTGGCCTATTTCTGTGAAAAATGTTCAGAACTGGGAAAAATAGTTACCTACCAATTTTCACAAATTTTCAACATCCGTTACCTAGCCAAAATCACATCGCACCAACAAGGCAGAAAACTGTCCCATACACAATTTCATCCAACATCACATTTTAGCCAAATATCTTGCCATGCATGTTTATAAAAGCTCATGAACACACATATATCTCAAGTACAAAAGTAAAGATAGACATTTAAGGGCATGCATGTGGGTTTTTGAAAGATTTTCAAGAAGTTTTAGCCCTCACCTTAGCAAAACAACAAGAAGATGTACAAGACTCTTGGTGAAGCACAAAGTTGACCTTTTTCCTTGCTTAGCTGAGACACCACTCGAATTTTCTCAAATTTCCTAGCTTAGTAACCAAGTTCTTAGTAGGTGCATGTGGTTAGAACAAGAAGAAAAGAAATGGAAGCTAGCAAACTCACCTAAGCCGAAATGGAGATTCAAAGAGATTGCATGTGTGTTTCTTGCAACCTAGCTTGCTTAGTCAAGCTCCCTAGCTTCTTTCATGCCTTGATGAACCATGGAGTGATGAAGATAAGCGGAGTGTAGAAACTCAGCCAAGGCCGAGAGAGAGAGAAGGATGAGAGGGAGAGAGAAGAATGAGAGGAAATGAGAGAAATGAAAGAAAAATAAAATCTTTTGCAAGGTTTGAAGCATGTGTCGGCCTTGAGCTTTGCAATTTCAGATTTTTGTGTCTTCAAGGAGTATAATTTGAAGTGTTTAGCATGGGAAAGGAGCTTTTGTCGAGATTGGTGGAGCTTGGTAGAGTTTTTGAGCTATTTTTTATTGCTTTGTGTCATTAGTTGTCATAGAATTGTCTAGGTTCAATTTGAATTATGCAAAGCAAGCACAAAGCACACAAGGTGGTCGGCCAAAGAGGTGTTCAAATCTGAATTTTTTTGTCTTGTTCAAGGCTTATTTTATTGTGTTTGGAATATACAAAGAATAAAGAATAAAGAACAAAGAATGTCTAGCTTTTGGTGCAATTTCGTCTTCTAGTGCATTGACGTAGCATTTTAATATTAGTTAGTGGGATTTGTAGGATTAATTATTGATCTAGTGCTTCGTGTAAGATGATTTCTTGATTAGCATGAGGGCACACTTTCCTAGGTCTAGGGCGTGCGCGCACTACGAGGTAGGGCACAAACTACGAGATGAATGTACGTTTCTCAAGTAAATGCACGCAACCCTAAATGACTGCACGTAATTCAATGCAAGGCACATAAAATGAAACATGATTCTTAAATCTAGGTTAAGGCACACAAATCTAGGCTAGGGCACACGAAACGAGGTATCGCATGCAAATCGAGGTCGGGCCTCACATCTTCCCCTCCTTAAAAGAATTTTGTCCCGAAATTCAATATTACCTTTGAAATAAAGCTGGATACTGTTGCTCCATCTGGTCTCGCCTTTCCCACGTTGCTTCTTCAACTCCATGATGATCCCACAACACTTTCACCATCGGTATAGATTTGTTGCGCAACTCCCGATCTTGCTGGTCTAGGATCCGAATGGACTTCTCTTCATAAGACAAGTTCTCCCGAAGCTGCAACGGCTCTGGCTCCAAGATATGCAATGGATCCGGGTGATACTTCCGCAGCATCGAAACATGAAAGATATCGTGAATATTGGAGAGGTTTTGGGGTAGTGCCAGGCGATACGCCAATTTGCCAACCTTCTCAATTATCTCAAATGGTCCTACAAATCTTGGGCTCAACTTTTCACCCTTGCCATGTTTAATTAGTCCCCTCCGGGATGATATCTTCAAGAACACCTTGTCGCCAACCTCAAACTCTAGGCTCCGTCTTCGTCGGTCTGCATAACTTTTCTGCCTGCTTTGGGCGGTAAGCATCCATTTCCGGATGAGGTGGATATTATCAACAGTCTTCATAAGTTCAGGTAGAAGGGTCGGGTCAAAAGTCTTCATCTCACCTACTTCATCCCAGTAATTGGGGATCGACACTTACGTCCATACAACGCCTCAAATGGGGCCATCCCAATAGTGGCCTGATAACTATTATTATAAGCGAACTCCGCTAGAGACAGATATTTCTCCCAACCTTTCCCGAAGTCTAAAACACACGCCCTCAGCATATCCTCCAGAATCTGAATAGTTTTCTCCGATTGTCCATCAGTCTGAGGGTGATAAGCCGTGTTGAAACTCAACTTCGTTCCCAAAGCTTCTTGCAATCTCTTCCAAAATCGGGAAGTAAAATGAGGATCCCTATCTGATACAATACTCACAGGCATCCCATGCAATCTTACAATCTCCGCCACATACATATCTCCCAATTTCTCAGGACTATCATCCTTGTTCATCGGTAAGAAGTGCGCTGACTTAGTCAATCTATCCACTATGACCCAAACGGTGTCATGACCCTTTTGTGACCTGGGCAGGTCCATAACAAAGTCCATAGTTATATGTTCCCATTTCCATTGAGGAATCTCCAACGGCTGAAGTAAACCTGCTGGTCGTTGATGTTCCGCTTTGACTCTCTGGCAAGTCAAACACCGTGCCACAAACTCCGCAATTTCTCTCTTCATGTTATTCCACCAATAGTGTTGCTTCAAATCCCTGTACATCTTTGTTCCGCCGGGATGAATAGTGTATCTTGAATTATGGGCTTCTTCAAGAATCTTCTTTTTCAGCTCTGGTTCATTAGGAACACAAATCCGATTCCTAAACCTCCAAATATCATCATCATGAAACTTGAAATTTGTGTTGCTTTCTTTAATCTTCTGGAATTGTTGGTCCTTCTGTTAAGCCTCTCGTAATTTAGACAACAAGGTTGATTGAACTTGTGTAGTGGCAAAAAGTAACCCTTTCCGAGTCAATTGTGGTTTCCACAAAAATGCTTCCTCCAACAACTCCTGCACCTTGACTTCTAGTTTTGCCTTGCTCGCTTTCCTACTTAAGGCATCTGCAACTACATTTGTTTTACTGGGCACATAATTGATTGTGCAGTTATAATCATCCAAAAGCTCCATCCACCGCCTTTGCCTCATATTCAACTCTTTTTGTGAGAACAAGTATTTCAAGCTTTTATGATCAGTAAACACCTCGAACTTGTTACCCCATGATAGTGCCTCCATTTCTTGAGCGCAAACACAATAGCCGCTAACTCCAAATCATGCGTCGGGTAGTTCAATTCATACGGCTTTGGTTTCCTAGAAGCATACGCAATCACTTTACCATTTTGCATCAGCACACAACCCAATCCTTCTTTTGAAGCATCGCTATAAATTACAAAACCTTGACTCCCTTCAGGCAATGCAAGAACAGGTGCGGTAGTCAATCTTTTCTTCAACTCTTGGATGTTGTTCTCATACTTGTCATCCCACACGAACTTTGTTTTCTTTTGAGTGAACTTTGTAAGCGGTCCTGCAATCTTAGAGAAATCCTTCACGAACCTCCGATAATAGCCGACTGGACCAAGAAAACTCCGAATCTCCGTAACATTTTTCGGCTTCTTCCAAGACATCACCGCTTCTATCTTTGCTGGATCCACTGCTATTCCCTCTTGGGATATGATATGCCCCAAAAATGCAATCTGTTGCAACCAAAATTCGCACTTGCTAAACTTTGCATACAATTGATGTTCTCGAAGTTTCTGCAATACCAATCGCAGATGTTGTTCATGCTCAGCCTCGGATTTCGAGTATACCAAAATATCATCAATGAAGATAACCACAAATTGGTCAAGTGGGGTTGAAACACCCTGTGCATCAAGTCCATAAAAGCTACAGGGGCATTAGTTAGTCCAAATGGCATCACCACATATTCATAATACCCATATCTTGTCCTGAAAGCCATTTTAGACACATCCTCCTTTTTGATCCACAACTAATAGTACCCTTGCCTCAAGTCGAGTTTCGAATACACTTTGGCTCCTTGAAGTTGATCAAACAACTCATCGATCAGTGGAAGTGGGTATTTATTCTTGACAGTCACTTGGTTTAATCCTCGGTAATCGATGCATAGCTCAGCGTTCTATCTTTCTTCTTTACAAATAGAACTGGTGCACCCACGGAGAAGAACTTGGTTGAACAAACCCCTTCTTCAACAATCCTTGCAATTGGTCCTTCAATTCTTGTAGCTCGGCTGGTGCCATACGATAGGGAGCTTTAGAGATCGGTTGGGTGCCAGGCAGTAACTCTATAATGAACTTGATCTCCTGATTTGGGGGTAAACCGGGCAATTCTTCTGGAAACACATCCGCATGGTCTTTGACCACTGGCATCTCCTCCAACTTAGCTTTGTCCGACAACTTGTTGATGAGGTAAGCTAAGTATCCACTACACCCTTTTCTCAAGGACTTCACTGCTTTCGTAAATGAAATAATGGAACTCCCGGTGAAATCTCTTCGACCCATGACTTCCAATATTGGTCGACCAGGTACCTGGAATGTTACAATCTTCGTCTGGCAATCTAGTTGGGCATGATGCTTTACCAACCAGTCCATCCCTAAGATGACCTCATAGTCTCTAAAAGGTAATACGATAAGATTGGCTGAGAATTCCCTATCCTTAATTTGGATTTTACATGCTTTACAAGCTAAGCTAGTAACAAGTTTAGAACCCATCGGAGTACCAACTTCCACTTCGTAAGGCAAACATACAACTCGTAGTTTCACACGTTTCACACATAAGGGATTAATAAATGAATGAGTAGCACCCGGATCAATTAGCACCCTAACAGGTTGATTCAATATGAAGAATGTACCTTCAACAACAGCGGTCTCCTCTGGAAGCTCCTCGCACTCAATAGCATAAGCTCGAGCCTGAACTCTAGGAACTGGAGTCTTGTCTCTACCAGCTGGTTTAACCTGATTCTGTCCTGCTTGCCATTTAGGGCAATCCTTGATCTGATGCTAATCACTGCCACACCGTACACATCGTCCTGACTTCTTCCAGCACTGGGCCTCGGTATGCCCCTTCTTGTCACAGTAAGAACAATTGACAAACTGAGTAGCAGGTGAACTACCTGTGGATCCGCGGGTGGAAGAGGCTAATGGCGCTTTAGTCGGGCCACGGTTATTAACTGGTATGTTCTGGCTCTAGCCTTGATTACGACTTTGATTTTGGAATTTCCTCTGTTGACCTGAAGGTTGGTATGGTTTCTTGTTCGGCTGACTCGAACCGGCTCTATCAAGTTTTCTCTTCTCAACTCGGGAAACAGCAGCAAAGAGAGCAGAATAGGTATCAAAGTCATGCGAAGCCAACTGGTCCTAAATCTCTGGCCTTAATCCCGTAGTAAATTTTCACATCTTCGCCTTCGGAGTACTGACCATGTATTGAGCATAGCGGGACAATCGGTCAAAATGAGCTTCGTACTGGGCCACCGTCATGTTACCCTGGTTCAAGTGCATGAATTCCTCAATCTGCCTCTGCCTAGAAACTGCAGGTACATATTTCTCCTTGAAGGCCTTAATGAACTAACCCTATAAGCGAGGGGTATGATCAGTTTCCCACAGTGCCTCCACAGTGTGCCACCAATGCTCAGCATCCCCGTGCAACAGAAACACAGCAAACTCCACCTTTTCTTCATTAGTATAATCAAGTGGCCTAAAAATCCTCTTGATCTCAGATAGCCAAGCCTCTGCTTTCTCATCATCAGCTTCCCCGTGGAATTTGGGACGGGCGAAAGTCAAGGAACTCCCTCATTCTGCTATGTCTCCCATGGTTACCATCATTCCTGTTGTTGTTGTTGTTGGCTTCACGTGCATCTTGACGCTCCATCACTCGTGACACGCGATCCATGCCATTCGCCATCATGTTAAACATAGCTATGCCAGGATTAGTTTGATAAGCATCTCCGGTCTCTTGGGGTTCACCGCTCTTATTAGTAGTGCGGGTACTAGGGCCAGCCATCTATAGGCACAGATTACGATGTACAATTTATTGAAATACGACAAACAAGAATTTAATGCATAAGATATGCAACATAATATAGATACACAATTCTAGAAACAATTAAGGCATGTTAATCACTTAAGCACATAGAACATAGAAAGCACAATTAACATTATCACACAATAACATATAGACAAGTCATCCCAATTATCTTAGGGCTCTACCCATGGTCTGAGAGTTAAACCCTGCTTAAGCAATCTAAGCTCTGATATCATTCTTCTACTATGAGGTGTCACGCCTCAACCCAGCCTATAAAGGTTAGACTAGGGTGAGATCTAAACATTCAAGTCATGTCTCGTACTTAGTTGTTCATGAAAGTTTAACGCTTAACGTTTAGCCTAGACTCCACAATTTTTTCAGAAAATCGGCAGCATAACGGCTGTAATTGGGCTCTTTAGTTTGACCTAGTTCTTTAAATGCCTCAAATTTCATTTCCAACTAAGATTACTATTTACCATCAATTGAGACGCCTATTAGTTATCTCGATGTCTCGTTTGGTTAATAACCTAGCATGATACTATGTCTCGTTTGTTTGTGAATCCTCGTTACAAAAGTACCTATTGATCTTAGCTTAATAATGGGTACCTGCTTAAGATTGGATAGGTTCATTTTGCTTAGTCCTTACCTGATACTTCATAATCCTATGATAGATACTAACCAGTAACGATAGCAAAACGACCATAGTAGTGTTTGTCTAGTTATTATCAGTACAAGCCAAAATTAGACCCCAAATTACAACGGGGTCTTTTACATTACAAACATCAAGCAACATGAAAAGAAATAGTCTTCAAGCAGCATAGTGTTCACAATGGCCATAATCAAGCAAACCACATAGGACAGGCAATCATTTCAAGGAATCATCGTTAGGCACGCCGTCCTCGGGTACCTGTTCTTGATCTTCTTCACCTGAGATGATAAAAGAGGGTGAGTCATTAAGAACTTAGCGAGGGGGAACGAGAAATAGATTTTGAAACTCATTTTCTGATTCAACATATGAAAATCCTTTTTGTAAGCATGAATATATCACAAGTAAGTACATAACATGATATAAAAGTAAACGAACACAATTACCCATCTTTCCTCCCCGAGGTCCTCTAGGAACCAAGCGAGAGTACTTATACACATAGTGAAAAGGATACGGTGAGCTTTTGCTCTCAGTTCATGTCAGTATCAGTTGTTGCGGCCGACTTCAAATCATCCCCTTATCACGCCAAATGGGTGTACTCCGGATGTACCCCAAAATCCTATGACCCAACTCTCCAAGGAAGTTTATCCCCCAAGCGAGAGAGGAAATTGGACAATGGTAGTCACGGTTGCACCGGCAAGCCCGATGTGCGTGAACGCTACCACGCCAGAATGAAAGGTTGCAACCTTGTATGCAATGCACATTTATGACATTTAATATATCACATTAGGAGGACAACAAAGTAGGTTGCCTCCGAGCAGTCATAAGATTGCACATTGACAAGTAAACAAGCGAGGCACGATAAGACAAGTAATTTCACTTGAAAGGCACATGGAGTTATATGAACATTAAACGGGCAGCCATGTAACGCACGTAAATCAAGTCATATAACTCATTTCAAAGTTCACGTAATCAAATAATAAGATTATTCATCATGCTACGGCATCTACGTGGGACCGGGTGCAAGAAAAGCCTACTTATCAACATGAAATCATCGAAATCATATTTAGGGCTACAAGGCAACTACGGGCAGCCTACTAAACACATAATCCAACACAACATCCAAAGGATCAACACTTAGAAAATTCACCTAGTTACTAGGGTTCCAATTCGTGCTTACCTGTGCGATTAAGCCCCAAGTCATCTCGAAATCAAACTCAAGCCACGCGTTGATTAGTTCATATACCCTCAAGTATTCAAAACAGTCTACACAACATCTCAATGCCACAATCCCAAGCATTTAATACAACGAGAGAAGCTACAATAATTTTTCTAAGCATATCACTAAGTGAAACCCTCACTGCAATGGACTGTTTTCTCACAATCATTAAGACAAGAAAAAAATATCCAACTCCATTGAATAAGATTTCAAATTAAAGCTTAGGAAGTGAACGAAAATCAGAAACAAACCTCGCATCATTTGGAGTTCGGGTTCAATAGTTATAGCCAAAACAGTGAGACTGCACAAAACTGTCCAGATTTGCACATATTTCCATACTTGTCATTTTTGAGGGCCTTAGGGTCAGATTTAGCCTTAGTCCATTTTTGACAAAAATATCCAGAACTGAAAAATATAGCAGCACAACAAATATCATGCATTTTGGATGTCATTTACTAAGTCAAAACTGGTTCGTTCTACAAGGTCAGTGAATTTGCCAAAACCTGCTTCATTTTTTCAGACTTTCCAGATTTGGACACATTTTAATAATTTTCCATTTTGAGGACTTTAGAGTCAAAATTAGTTTTGGCCTATTTCTATGAAAAATGTTTATAACTGGCAAAACTAGTTTCTACCAATTTTTACTCATTGTCAACATCAGTTACCTAGCCAAAATCACATCGCACTAACAAGGCAGAAAACTGTCCCATACACGATTTCATCCAACATCACATTTTAGCCAAATATCTTGCCATGCATGTTTATAAAAGCTCATGAACACACATATATCTCAAGTACAGAAGTAAAGATAAACATTTAAGGGCATGCATGTGGGTTTTTGAAAGATTTTCAAGAAGTTTTAGCCCTCACCTTAGCAAAACAACAAGAAGATGCACAAGACTCTTGGTGAAGCACAAAGTTGACCTTTTTCCTTGCTTAGCCGAGACACCACTAGGTTTTTCTCAAATTTCCTAGCTTAGTAGCCAAGTTCTTAGTAGGTGCATGTGGTTAGAACAAGAAGAAAAGAAATGGAAGCTAGCAAACTCACCTAAGCCGAAATGGAGATTCAAAGAGCTTGCATGTGTGTTTCTTGCAACCTATCTTGCTTAGTCGAGCTCCCTAGCTTCTTGCATGCCTTGATGAACCATGGAGTGATGAAGATAAGCTAAGGAGTGTAGAAACTCAGCCAAGGCCGAGAGAGAGAGAAGGATGAGAGTGAGAGAAAAGAACGAGAGGAAATGAGAGAAATGAAAGAAAAATAAAAGCTTTTGCAAGGTTTGAAGCATGTGTCGGCCTTGAGCTTTGCAATTTCAGATTTTTGTGTCTTCAAGGAGTATAATTTGAAGTGTTTAGCATGGGCAAGGAGCTTATGTCGAGATTGGTGGAGCTTGGTAGAGTTTTTGAGCTATTTTTTTATTGCTTTGTGTCATTAGTTGTCATAGAATTGTCTAGGTTCAATTTGAATTATGCAAAGCAAGCACAAAGCACACAAGGTGGTCGGCCAAAGAGGTGTTCAAATCTGAATTTTTTTGTCTTGTTCAAGGCTTATTTTATTGTGTGTTTGGGATATGCAAAGAATAAAGAATAAAGAACAAAAATGTCTAGCTTTTGGTGCAATTTTGTCTTCTAGTGCATTGACTTAGTATTTTAATATTAGTTAGTGGGATTTGTAGGATTAATTATTGATCTAGTGCTTCATGTAAGATGCTTTCTTGATTAGCGTGAGGGTACACTTTCCTAGATCTAGGGCACGCACTACGAGGTAGGGCACGAACTACGAGACGAATGCACGTTTCTCAAGTAAATGCATGCAACCGTAAATGACTGCACGTAATTCAATGCAAGGCACAAAAAATGAAACATGATTCTTAAATCTAGGTTAAGGCATGCAAATCTAAGCTAGGACACACGAAACGAGGTATCGCACGTAAATCGAGGTCGAGCCTCACAGTAGCGAAGTTTTCTTGGCTAAGGCGTCATGGGATTTGGTAATAGAAATGTGATGGATTAGGTTGTCATCCTTTTTGCGGCTCACGACATACGATATGGGACCAAAAAACTGCGCAAAAGAAGAAAAGTGTCCCGAAACGGATGGAAACTTTCTATTTTGGGCTCCGAAAATAGGTGCAGCCAAGTAGGCTTGCTATCCACTTTGTAGAGCTCTCGGAGAGTTTTACAACGGTATGCTGTGCGTCGCGTAACTCCTTACGGATCAAAAATTATGGTCACCGGAGCAACGGACACCAGGTCCCAAGCCCCACGCCCTCGGTTTGTAGGCCCAGCCTCTACGTGAAGCGAAGTTTTCTCGCCTAAGGTGCCATGGGATTTGGTATTAAAAATGTGATTGATTAGGTTGTCGTCCTTTTCAAGGCTCACGACGTACGATCCGGGATCAAAAAATAGTGCAAAAGAAGAAAAGTATCCCGAAACTGATGAAAACATTTGATTTTGTGTATGAAAATAGAAGTAACCTAGTAGGCTTGTTGCCCCCGTCGTAGAGCTCTCGGAGAGCTTTCCAACGGTATGCTGTGCGCCGCGTAACTCCTTACGGATCAAAAGTTATGGTCACCGGAACAACGGAGACCTCTTCCAAAACCCCATGCCCTCGGTTTGCGGGCCCAGCCTCGACGTGAAGTGAAGTTGTCTTGCTTAAGGTGCCGTGGGATTCGGCAATAGAAATGTGATGGATTAGGTTGTCGTCCTTTTCGCAGCTCACGACGTACGATCTGGGACGGAAAAACAGCGCAAAAGAAGAAAAGTGTCCTGAACTGATGAAAACGTTCAATTTTTGGGACTGAAAATAGGAGTAGCCAAGTAGGCTTGCTGCCCCCGTCGTAGAGCTCTCGGAGAGCTCTCCAACGGTATGCTGTGCGCCGCGTAACTTCTTACGGATCAAAAATTATGGTCACCGGAACGACGGAGACTTGGTCCCAAGCCCCACGCCCTCGGTTTGCTAGCCCGGCCTCTACATGAAGTGAAGTTGTCTGGCCTAAGGTGCCATGGGATTCGGTATTATAAATGTGATTGATTAGGTTGTCGTCCATTTCGCGGCTCACGACGTATGATCTGGGACGAAAAAACAGTGTAAAAGAAGAAAAGTGTCCCGAAACTGATGAAAACGTTCAATTTTGGGCTCCAAAAATAGGCGTAGCCGAGCAGGCTTGCTGCCCACTTTGTAGATCTCTCGGAGAAATTTCCAACAGTATACTGTGCGCCACGTAACTCTTTACGGATCAAAGGTTATAGTCACCGGAGCGACGGACACCTGGTCCTAAGCCCCACGCCCTCGGCTTGCGGGCCTAGCCTCTACGTGTAGCGTAGTTGTGTTGCCTAAGGTGTCGTGCGATTCGGTAATAGAAATGTGATGGATTAGGTTGTCGTCCTTTTCGCGGCTCACGACATACGATCAGGGATAAAAAAATAGCGCAAAAGAAGAAAAGTATCCCGAAACAGATGGAAACATTCTATTTTGGGCTCTAAAAACAGGCACAGCCAAGCAGGCTTGCTATCCATTTTGTAGAGCTCTCGGAGAGCTTTCCAATGGTATATTGTGCGCCGCGTAACTTCTTACCTATCAAAAGTTATGGTCACCGGAGCGACGGACACCAGGTTCTAAGCCCCACGCCCTCGGTTTGCGAGCCCAGCCTCTATGTGTAGCGAAGTTGTCTTGCCTAAAGTTCCATAGGATTCGGTAATAGAAATGTGATGGATTAGGTTGTTTTTCTTTTCGCGGCTCACGACGTGCGATCCGGGATGGAAAAATAGCGCAAAAGAAGAAAAGTGTGCCTAAACTGATGAAAACATACAATTTTGGGGTTCAAAAATAGGAGTATCTGAGTAGGCTTACTGCCCCCGTCGTAGAGCTCTCGGAGAGCTTTCCAACGGTATGCTTTGCGTCGCGTAACTCCTTACAGATCAAAAGTTATGGTCACCGAAACGACGGACACTTGGTCCTAAGCCCCATACCCTCGGTTTGCAGGCCCAGCCTCTACGTGTAGCGAAGTTGTCTTGCCTAAGGTGCCATGGGATTCGGTAATGGAAATGTGATGGATTAGGTTGTCATCCTTTTCACAGCTCACGACATACGATCTGGGACGAAAAGACAGCGCAAAAGTAGAAAAGTGTCCCGAAACTAATGAAAATGTTCAATTTGGTGCACCAAAAATAGGCAGAGCCGAGCAGGCTTGCTGCCCATTTCGTAGATCTCTCGAAGAGCTTTCCAACGGTATGTTGTACACCACGTAACTCCTTACGGATCAAAAGTTATGGTCATTGGAGCGACGGACACCGGGTCCCAAGCCCCACACCCTCAGTTTACGGGCCCAGCCTCTACATGAAGTGAAGTTGTCTTGCCTAAGGTGTAGTGGGATTCGGTAATAGAAATGTGATGGATTAGGTTGTCATCCTTTTCGTGGCTCACGACGTACGATCTAGGACGAAAAAATAGCGCAAAAGAAGAAAAGTGTCCCGAAACTGATGAAAACGTTCATTTTGGGCTCCGAAAACTGGCATAGCCGAGTGGGCTTCTTGCCCACTTCATAGATCTCTTGGAGAGTTTTCCAACGGTATGCTGTGCATCGCGTAACTCCTTACGGATCAAAAGTTATGATCACCAGAGCGACGGACTCCTGGTCTCAAGCCCCACATCTGCGGTTTGCGAGCCCAGCCTCGACGTGAAGCGAAGTTGTCTTGCTTAAGGTGCCTTGGGATTCGGTAATAGAAATGTGATGGATTAGGTTGTCCTCCTTTTTACGGCTCACGACGTACGATATGGGATGAAAAAACTGCGCAAAAGAAGAAAAGTGTCCCGAAACTGATGAAAATGTTCAATTTTGGGGTCCAAAAATAGGAGTAGCCGAATAGGCTTGCTACCCCCGTCGTAGAGCTCTCGAAGAGTTTTCCAACGGTATGCTGTGCGCCGCGTAACTCCTTACGGATCAAAAATTATGGTCACCGGAGCGACGGAGACCTGGTCCCAAGCCCCACGCCCACAGTTTGCAGCCCCAGCCTCTACGTGAAGCGAAGTTGTCTTGCCTAAGGTACCATGGGATTCGGTATTTGAAATGTGATTGATTAGGTTATCGTCCTTTTCGCGGCTCACGACGTACGATCTGTGACGAAAAAACATCCCAAAAGAAGAAAAATGTCCTAAAACTGATAAAAACGTTCAATTTTGGGCTCCGAAAACTGGCGCAGCATAGCTGGCTTGCTGCTCACTTCGTAGATCTCTTGGAGAGCTTTCCAACGGTATATTGTGCTCCACGTAACTCCTTACGAATCAAAGGTTATGGTCACTGGCGCGACAGACACTTGGTCCTAAGCCCCACGCCCTCGGTTTGTGGGCCTAGCCTCTACGTGTAGCGAAGTTGTCTTGCCTTAGCTACTATGGGATTCGGTAATAGAAATGTGATGGATTAGGTTGTCTTCCTTTTCGCAGCTCACGACGTGCGATCTGGGATGAAAAAATAGCGCAAAAGAATAAAAACGTGTCGAAACTGCTGAAAACATACAATTTTAGGGTTCGAAAATAGGAGTATCCGAGTAGGCTTACTACCCCCGTCGTAGAGCTCTCGGAGAGCTTTCCACGGTATGCTATGCATCGCGTAACTCTTTACGGATCAAAAGTTATGGTCACCGGAGTGACGGACACCTGGTCGCAAGCCCCATGCCCTCGGTTTGTGGGCCCAGCCTCTACGTGTAGTGAAGTTTTCTTACCTAAGGTGCCATGGGATTCGGTAATAGAAATGTGATGGATTAGGTTGTCATCGTTTTCGCGGCTCACGACGTACGATTAGGGATGAAAAAACAGCGCAAAAGAAGAAAAGTGTCCCGAAACTGATTAAAATGTTCAATTTTGTTCTCCGAAAATAGGCGTAGCCGAGCAGGATTGCTTCCCATTTCATAGAGCTCTCAGAGAGTTTTCCAACGGTATTCTGTGCGTCGCATAACTCCTTACGGATCAAAAGTTATGGTCACCGGAGCGACGGACTCCTGGTCGCAAGCCCCACGCCCTCAGTTTTCGATCCCAGCCTCTACGTGTGGCGAAGTTGTCTTGCCTAAGGTGCCATGGGATTCGGTAATAGAAATGTCATAGATTAGGTTGTCGCCCTTTTCGCGGCTAATGACGTACGATCTGGGATGAAAAGTCAGCGCCAAAATAGAAAAGTGTCCAGAAATAGATGAAAATATTCAATTTGGTGCTCCAAAAATAGGCGCAGCCGAGCAGGCTTGTGCCCACTTCATAGATCTCTCGAAGAGCTTTCCAACGGTATGCTGTGCGCCACGTAACTCCTTACGGATCAAAAGTTATAGTCACCGGAGCGACGGACACCGGGTCCCAAGCCCCACGCCCTTAGTTTGCGGGCCCAGTCTCTACGTGTAGCGAAGTTGTCTTGCCTAAGGTACTATGGGATTCGGTAATAGAAATGTGATGGATTAGGTTGTCTTCCTTTTCGCGGCTCACGACGTGCGATCCGGGACGAAAAAATAGCGCAAAAGAAGAAATGTGTGCCAAAATTGATGAAAACATACAATTTTGGGGTCTGAAAATAGGAGTATCCGAGTAGGCTTATTGCCCCCATCGTAGAGCTCTCAGAGAGCTTTCCAACGATATGCTGTGCGTCGCACAACTCCTTACGGATCAAAAGTTATGGTCACCGTAGCGACGGACTCCTGGTCGCAAGCCCCACGCCCTCGGTTTTCGATCCTAGCCTTTACGTGTAGCGAAGTTGTCTTGCCTAAGGTGCCATGGGATTCGGTAATAGAAATGTCATAGATTAGGTTGTCGCCCTTTTCGCGGCTAACGACGTACGATCTGGGATGAAAAGTCAGCGCCAAAATAGAAAAGTGTCCAGAAATTGATGAAGATATTCAATTTGGTGCTCCGAAAATAGGTGCAGCCGAGTAGGCTTGTGCCCACTTCGTAGATCTCTCGAAGAGCTTCCCAACGGTATGCTGTGCGCCACGTAACTCCTTACGGATCAAAAGTTATGGTCACCGGAGCGACGGACACCTGGTCCAAAGCCCCATGTCCTTGGTTTGCGGGCCCAGCCTCTATGTGAAACGAAGTTGTCTTGGCTAAGGTGCATGGGATTCGGTAATAAAAATTTGATGGATTAGGTTGTCGTCGTTTTCGCGGCTCATGACGTACGATCTGGGATCGAAAAATAGCGAAAAAGAAGAAAAACGTCCCGAAACTAATGAAAACATTCGATTTTGTGCCCGAAAATAGGAGTAGCCGAGCAGGCTTGCTGCCCACTTCATAGATCTCTTGGAGAGCTTTCCAACGGTATGCTATGCACCGCGAAACTCGTTACAGATCAAAAGTTATGGTCACCGGAGCGATGGACACTGGGTCCCAAGGCCCACGCCCTTGGTTTGCGGGCCCAGCCTCTACGTGTAGCTAAGTTGTCTTACCTAAGGTGCCTTGGGATTCGGTAATAGAAATGTGATGAATTAGGTTGTCGTCCTATTCGCAGCTCATGACGTACGATCTGGGACGAAAAAACAACGCAAAAGAAGAAAAGTGTCCCAAAACTGATAAAAACTTTCAATTTTGATGCTCTGAAAATAGGCACAGCAAAGTAGGCTTGCTGCCCACTTCGTAGAGCTCTCGGAGAGCTTTCCAATAGTATGTTGTACGCCATGTAACTCCTTACGGATCAAAAGTTATGGTCACCGGAGCTACGGATACCTGGTCCAAAGCCCCATGTCCTCGGTTTACGGGCCCAGCCTCTACGTGAAGCGGAGTTGTCTTGGCTAAGGTGCCACGGGATTCGGTAATAAAAATTTGATGGATTAGGTTGTCGTCATTTTTGCGACTCACGATGTACGATCCGAGATCGAAAAATAGCGCAGAAGAAGAAAAATGTCCCGAAACTGATGAAAATATTCGATTTTGTGTCCAAAAATAGGAGTAGCCTAGTAGGCTTGCTGCCCCCGTCGTAGAGTTCTCGGAGTGCTTTCCAAAGGTATGTTGTGCACCGCGTAACTCCTTATGGATCAAAAGTTATGGTCACTGGAGCAACAAAGACCTCATCTCAAACCCCATGCCCTCGGTTTGAGGGCCCAGCCTCGACGTGAAGCGAAGTTGTCTTGCCAAATGTGCCATGGGATTCGGTAATAGAAATGTGATGGATTAGGTTGTCGTCCTTTTCGCGGCTCACGACATATGATCTAGGATGAAAAAATAGCGCAAATGAATAAAAGTATCCCGAAACTGATGAAAACATTCAATTTTGGGCTCTGAAAATAGGAGCAGCCGAGCAGGCTTGCTGCCGACTTCGAAAAGCTCTCGGAGAGCTTTCCAACGGTATGTTGTGCGCCGCGTAACTCCTTACAGATCAAAAGTTATGGTCACCGGAGCGACGGACACCGGGTCCTAAGCCCCACGCCCTCGGTTTGCAGGCCCAGCCTCTACGTGTAGCGAAGTTGTCTTGCGTAAGGGGCCGTGGGATTCGGTAATAGAAATGTGACAGATTAGGTTGTCAATCTTTTCGTGGCACACGACGTATGATCCGGGATGGAAAAAGTACGAATAAGAAGAAAAGTGTCCCCAAACTGATGAAAATGTTCAATTTTGGGGACCGAAAATAGGAGTAGCGGAGTAGGCTTGCTGCCCCCATCGGAGAGCTCTCGGAGAGCTTTCAAACGGTATGTTGTACGCCGTGTAACTCCTTACGGATCAAAAGTTATGGTCACATGAGCGACAGAGGCCTGGTCCCAAGTCCCACACCCTCGGTTTCCTGGCCCAACCTCTACGTGAAGCGAAGTTGTCTTGCCTAAGGTGCCATGGGAAACGGTAATAGAAATGTGATAGATTAGGTTGTCGTCCTTTTCGCGGCTCACGACGTACGATCTGGGACAAAAAAATAGCGCAAATGAAAAAAAGTGTCTTGAAACTGTTGAAAACATTCAATTTTGGGCTCCGAAAATGCGCCCAGCCAAGCAGGCTTGCTCCCCACTTCGTAAATCTCTCGGAGAGCTTTCCAACGGCATGCTGTGCGCCACGTAACTTCTTACAGATCAAAATTTATGGTCACCGAAGCGACGGACCCCTGGTCTTAAGCCCCACGCCATCGATTTGCGGGCCCAACCTCTACATGTAGCAAAGTTGTCTTGCCTATGGTACCGTAGGATTCGGTAATAGAAATGTGATGGATTAGGTTGTCGTCCTTTTCGCGGCTCACAACGTAGGATCTGGGATAAAAAAACAAGGCAAAAGAAAAAAAGTATCCCAAAACTGATGGAAATATTCAATTTTGGGCTCCGAAAACAAGCGCAGCCGAGCAGGCTTGCTAGCCACTTCGTAGAGGTCTCGGAAAGCTTTCCAACAGTATGCTGTGCGCCGCGTAACTCCTTACGGTTCAAAAGTTATGGTCACTAGAGCGACGGACACCTGGTCCCAAGCCCCAAGCCCACGGTTTGCTGGCCCAGCCTCTACGTGTAGCGAAGTTGTCTTGCTTAAGGTGCCATGGGATTCGGTAATATAAATATGATGGATTAGATTGTCGTCCTTTTTGCGACTCACGACGTACAATCTGGGACGAAAAAATAGCACAAAAGAAGAAAAGTGTCCCGAAACTGATGAAAACATTTAATTTTTGTCTCCGAAAACAGGCGCAGCCGAGCAGGCTTGCCGCCTACTTCGTAGAGCTCTCGTAGAGCTTTCCAACGGTATGCTGTGCGCTGCGTAACACCTTACGGATCAAACGTTATGGTCACCGGAGCGACGGACACCGGGTCCTAAGCTCCACGCCCTCGGTTTGCTGGCCCAGTCTCTACTTGTAGCAAAGTTGTCTTGACTAAGGTGTCGTGGGATTTGGTAATAGAAATGGGATGGATTAGGTTGCCGTCCTTTTCGCGGCTCACGACGTACGATTTGGGACGAAAAATAGCAGAAAAGAAGAAAAGTGTCCCGAAACTAATGAAAACGTTCAATTTTGAGCTCTGAAAACTGGCGCAGCTGAGCAGGCTTGCTGCCCACTTCGTAGATCTCTTGGAGAGCTTTCCAACGGTATACTATACGCTACATAACTCCTTACGGATCAAAAGTTATGGTCACCGGAGCGATGGACACCTGGTCCAAAGCCCCACGCCCTCGGTTTGTGGGCCCAGCCTCAACATGTAGCGAAGTTGTCTTGACTAAGGTGCCGTGGGATTCGGCAATAGAAATGGGATTGATTAGGTTGTCGTCCTTTTCGCGGCTCACGACGTACGATTTGGGACGAAAAATAGCGGAAAAGAAGAAAAGTGTCCTGAAACTAAAGAAAATGTTCAATTTTGAGCTCCGAAAACAGGCGCATCCAAGCAGGCTTACTGCCCACTTTGTAGATCTCTTGGAGAGCTTTCCAACGGTATGCTGTACGCCGCGTAAGTCCTTACGGATCAAAAGTTATGGTCACCGGAGCGATGGACACCTGGTCCCAAGTCCCACGCCCTTGGTTTGCTGGCCCAACCTCTACGTGAAGCGAAGTTGTCTTGCCTAACGTGCCATGGTATTCAGTAATAGAAATGTGATAGATTAGGTTGTCGTCCTTTTCGCTGCTCATGACGTACGATCTGGGACATAAAAACAGCGCAAAAGAAGAAAAGTGTCCTGAAACTATTGAAAACATTCAATTTTGGGCTACGAAAATAGGCGCAGCCGAGCAGGCTTGCAGCCCACCACGTAGAGCTCTCGGAGAGCTTTCCAATGGTATGATGTGCGCCGCGTAACTCCTTACGGATCAAAAGTTATGGTCACCGGAACGACGGACACCTGGTCCCAAGCCCCATGCCCTCGGTTTGCGGGCCCAGCCTCTACGTGTACCGAAGTTGTCTTGCCTAAGGTGCCGTGGAATTTGGTAATAGAAATATGATGGATTAGGTTGTTGTCCTTTTCGCGGCTCACGACGTACGATCCGGGAAGAAAAATTGTGCAAAAGTAGAAAAGTATCCCCAAACTGATGAAAACATTCAATTTTGGACTCCTAAAACAGGCGTAGCCAAGCAGGCTTGCTGCCCACTTCGTAGAGCTCTCGTAGAGCTTTCCAACGGTATGCTATGCGCCGTATAACACCTTACGGATCAAAACTTATGGTCACTGGAGCGACGGACACCGAGACCCAAGCCCCACGCCCTCGGTTTGCTGGCCCAGCCTCTACGTGTAGCGAAGTTGTCTTGACTAAGGTGCCATGGGATTCGGTAATAGAAATGGGATGGATTACGTTGTCGTCCATTTCGCGGCTCAAGACGTACGATTTGGGACGAAAAATAGCGTAAAAGAAGAAAAGTGTCCCGAAACTAATGAAAACATTCAATTTTGAGCTCCGAAAACAGGCGCAGCCGAGCAAGCTTGCTACCTACTTCGTAGATCTCTTGGAGAGCTTTTCAACGGTATGTTGTTCGCCGCGTAACTCCTTACGAATCAAAAGTAATGGTCACCGTAGCGACGGACACTGGGTCCCAAGCCCCATGCCCTCGGTTTGTGGGCCCAGCCTCTACGCGTAGCGAAGTTGTCTTGACTAAGGTGTCGTGGGATTTGGTAATAGAAATGGGATGGATTAGGTTGTCATCCTTTTTGTGGCTCACAACGTACGATCTGGGACCAAAAATAGCAAAAAAAAAAAGAAAAATGTCCCGAAACTAATGAAAACGTTAAATTTTCTGCTCTGAAAATAGGCACAGCCGAGCAGGCTTGCTGCCCACTTCGTAGATCTCTTGGAGAGCTTTCCAACGGTATGCTGTACGTCGTGTAACTCCTTACGGATCAAAAGTTTTGGTCACCGGAGCGACGGACACCTGGACCCAAGCCCCATGCCCTCGGTTTGCCCAGCCTCTACCTGTAGCGAAGTTTTCTTTCCAAAGGTACCGTGGGATTCGGTAGTAGAAATGTGATGGATTAGGTTGTCGTCTCTTTCGCGGCTCACGACGTACGATATGGGACCAAAAAATAGCACAAAAGAAGAAAAGTGTCCCGAAACTGACGGAAACATTCAATTTTGGGCTCTTAAAACAAGCGCAGCCGAGCAGGCTTGCTGCCCACTTTGTACTGCTCTCGGTGAGCTTTATAACGGTATGCTGTACGTCGCGTAACTCCTTACGAATCAAAAGTTATGGTCACCGGAGCGACAGACACCTAGTCCCAAGCCCCATGTCCTCGATTTGCGGGCCCAACCTCTACGTGAAGCGAAGTTGTCTTGCCTAAGGTGCCATGGGATTCAGTAATAGAAATTTGATGGATCAGGTTGTCATCATTTTCGCGGCTCACGACATACGATTCGGGATCGAAAAATAGCACAAAAGAAGAAAAGTATCCCAAAACTGATGAAAACATTCGATTTTGTGTCTGAAAATAGGAGTAGCCCCGTAGACTTGCTGCCCTCGTCTAAGAGCTCTCGGAGAGCTTTCCAACGGTATGCTGTGCGCAACGTAACTCCTTACGGATCAAAAGTTATGGTCACCGGAGCGACGGAGACCTCGTCCCAAACCCCACGCCCTCGGCTTGCGGGCCCAGCCTCGACGTGAAGCGAAGTTGTCTTGCTTAAGGTGCCGTGGGATTCGGTAATAGAAATATGATAGATTAGGTTGTCATCATTTTTGCGGCTCACGACGTACGATCTAGGACGGAAAAATAGCGCAAAAGAAGAAAAGTATCCAGAAACTGATGAAAACGTTCAATATTGGGGACCGAAAATAGGAGCAGCCGAGTAGGCTTGTAGCCCCCCTCGTAGAGCTCTTGGAGAGCATTCCAACGGTATGCTGTGAGACGCGTAACTCCTTACGGATCAAAAGTTATGGTCACCGGAGAGACGGAGAACTGGTCCCAAGCCCCACGCCCTCAGTTTGCGGGCCCAGCCACTACGTGAAGCGAAGTTGTCTTGCTTAAGGTGCCGTGGGATTCGGTAATAGAAATGTGATAGATTAGGTTGTCGCCCTTTTCGCGGCTCACGACGTATGATCTGGGATGAAAAAATAGCGCAAAAGAAGAAAAGTATCCCGAAACTGTTGAAAACGTTCAATTTTGGGCTACAAAAATAGGCGCAGCCGAACAGGCTTGTTGCTTGCTTCGTTGATCTCTCGGAGAGCATTCCAACGGTATGCTGTGCGCCACGTAACTCCTTACAGATCAAAAGTTATGGTCACCGGAGTGACGGACACCTATTCCCAAGCCCCACGCCCTCGGTTTGCGGGCCCAGCCTCTACGTGTAGCAAAGTTGTCTTGCCTAAGGTACCGTGGGATTCGGTAATAGAAATGTGATGGATTAGGTTGTCGTCCTTTTCGCTGTTCATGACGTACCATCTGGGATAAAAAAACAACGGAAAAGAAGAAAAATGTCCCAAAACTGATGGAAATATTCAATTTTGGGCTCCAAAAATAGGCGCAACCGAGCAGGCTTGCTACCCACTTCGTAGAGCTCTTGGAGAGCTTTCCAACGGTATGCTGTGCGCCGCGTAACTCCTTACGGTTCAAAAGTTATGGTCACCGGAACGACGGATACCAAGTCCCAAGCCCCACACCCTCAGTTTGCGGGCCCAGCCTCTACGTGTAACGAAGTTGTCTTGCCTAAGGTGCCATGGGATTCGGTAATAGAAATGTGATGGATTAAGTTGTCGTCCTTTTCGCGGCTCACGTCGTACGATCAGGGACAGAAAAATAGCGCAAAAGAAGAAAAGTGTTTCGAAACTGATGAAAACATTCAATTTTAGGCTCCGAAAACATGCAAAGACGAGCAGGCTTGCTGCCCACTTCGTAGAGCTCTCGGAGAGCTTTCCAATGGTATGCTGTGAGCCGTATAACTCCTTACAGATCAAAAGTTATTGTCACCAGAGCGACGAACACCTGGTCCCAAGCTCCATGCCCTTGGTCTGCGGGCCAAGCCTCTACGTGTACCGAAGTTATCTTGCCTAAGGTACCGTGGGATTCGGTAAAAGAAATGTGATGGATTAGGTTGTCGTTCTTTTCGCGGCTCACGGCGTACTATCCGGGATGAAAAAATAGAGCAAAAGTAGAAAAGTATCCCCAAACTAATGATAACATTCAATTTTGGGCACCTAAAATAGGCGCAGCCGAGTAGGCTTGCTGCCCACTTCGTAGAGCTCTCGTAGAGCTTTCCAACGGTATACTGTGCGCCGTGTAACACCTTACGGATCAGAAGTTATGGTCACCGGAGCGACGGACACCGGGTCCCAAGCCCCACGGCCTCGGTTTGCGGGCCCAGCCTCTACGTGAAGCGAAGTTGTTATCTTGCCTAAGGTGCCACGGGATTCGATAATAGAAATGTGATAGACTAGGTTGTCATCCTTTTCGCGGCTCACGACGTACGATCTGGGATGAAAAATAGCAGAAAAAAAAAGAAAAGTGTCCCGAAACTAATGAAAACATTCAATTTTAGGCTCGAAAAACAAGCGCAGCCAAGCAAGCTTGCTGCCCACTTCGTAGATCTCTTGGAGAGCTTTCCAATGGTATGCTGTGCACCGCGAAACTCCTTACGGATCAAAAGTTATGGTCACCGGAGTGACGGACACAGGGTCCCAAGCCCCACACCCTCGGTTTGCGGGCCCAACCTCTACATGTAGCGAAGTTGTCTCGACTAAGGTGCCATTTAATTTGGTAATAGAAATGGGATGGATTAGGTTGTCATCCTTTTCGCGGCTCACGACGTACGATCTGGGACGAAAAATTGCGAAAACGAAGAAAAGTGTCCCGAAACTAATAAAAATGTTCAATTTTGGGCTCCAAAAACAGGCGCAGCGGAGCAGGCTTGCTGGCCATTTTGCAGATCTCTCGGAGAGCTTTCCAACAGTATGTTGTGCTCCACGTTACTCCTTACGGATCAAAAGTTATGGTCACCGGAGCGACGGATACCTGGTCCCAAGCCCCACACCCTCGGTTTGCTGGCCCAGCCTCTACGTGAAGCGAATTTGTCTTGCCTAAGCTGCCATGGGATTCGGTAATAGAAATGTGATAGATTAGGTTGTCGTCCTTCTCGCGGCTCACGACGTACGATTTGGGACAAAAAAACAGCGCAAAAGAAAAAAAGTGTCCCGAAACTTTTGAAAATGTTCAATTTTGGGCTCTGAAAATAGGCCCAACTGAGCAAGCTTGTTGGCCACTTCGTAGATCTCTCGGAGAGCTTTCCAACGGTATGCTGTGCGCCACGTAACTCCTTACGGATCAAAAGTTATGGTCACCGGAGCGACGGACACCTGGTCCCAAGCCCTACACCTTCGGTTTGTTGGCCCAGCCTCTACATGAAGCGAAGTTGTCTTGCCTAAGGTGCCGTGGGATTCGGTAATAGAAATGTGATTGATTAGGTTGTCGTCCTTTTCGCGGCTCAGGACGTACGATTGGGGATGAAAAAACAGCGCAAAAGAAGAAAAGTGTCCCGAAACGGATGAAAATGTTCAATTTTGGGCTCGAAAATAGGCACAGCCAAGCAGGCTTTCTGCCCACTTCGTAGATCTCTCGGAGAGCTTTCCAACGGTATGATGTACGCCACGTAACTCCTTACAGATCAAAAGTTATGGTCACCGGAGCGACGGACACTGGGTCCCAGGCCCCACGCCCTCAGTTTGCGGGCCCAGCCGCTACATGTAGCGAATTTGTCTTGCCTAAGGTGCCATGGGATTCGGTAATAGAAATGCGATGGATTAGGTTGTCGTCCTTTTTGCGGCTCACGACGTACGATTCGGGACGAAAAAATAGTGCAAAAGAAGAAAAGTGTGCCGAAACTGATGAAAACATACAATTTTGGGGTCGTAGAGCTCTTGGAGAGTTTTCCAACGGTATGCTGTGTGTCGCGTAACTCCCTACAGATCAAAGTTATGGTCAACGGAGCGACAGACACTTGGTTCCAAGCCCCACGCCCTCGGTTTGCGGGCCCACACTCTTTGTGTAGCGAAGTTGTCTTGCCTAAGGTGCCATGGGACTCGGTAATAAAAATGTGATGGATTCGGTTGTCTTCCTTTTCGCGGCTCACGACATACGATCTGGGACGAAAAGACTGCGCAAAAATAGAAAAATGTCCTGAAACTGATGAAAATGTTCAATTTGGTGCTCTGAAAATAGGCGCAGCCGAGCAGGCTTGCTACCCACTTCGTAGATCTCTCGGAGAGCTTTCCAATGGTATGTTGTGTACCACGTAACTCCTTACGGATCAAAACTTATGGTCATCAGAGTGACGGAGACCGGGTCCCAATCCCCACGCCCTCGGTTTACGGGCCCAGCCTCTACGTGGAGCAAAGTTGTCTTGTCTAAGGTACCATGGGATTCGGTAATAGAATTATTATGGATTAGGTTGTCGTCCTTTTCGCGGCTCACGACGTACGATCTAGGATGAAAAAATAGCATAAAGGAAGAAAAGTGTCCCGAAACTGATGAAAACGTTCAATTTTGGGCTCCGAAAACAAGCGTAGCCGAGCAGGCTTCCTACCTACTTTGTAGATCTCCGGAAGAGTTTTCCAACGGTATGCTGTGCGCCGCGTAACTCCTTACGGATCAAAAGTTATGGTCATCGGAGCGACGGACCCCTGGTCCCAAGCCCCACGCCCTTGGTTTGCGGGCCCATTCTCTACGTGTAGCGAAGTTATCTTGCCTAAGGTGCCGTGGGATTCGATAATAGAAATGTGATGGATTAGGTTGTTGTCCTTTTCGCGACTCACGACGTACAATCTGAGACGAAAAAACAGCGCAAAAGAAGAAAACTGTCCTGAAACTGATGGAAACATTCAATTTTGGGCTCTGAAAACAGGCGCATTCAAGCAGGATTGCTGCCCACTTCGTAGAGCTCTCGGAGAGCTTTCCATCGGTATGCTGTGCGCTGCGTAACTCCTTACGGATCAAAAGTTATGGTCACCGGAGCGACGGACACCGGGTCCCAAGCTCCACCCCCTCGGTTTGCTGTCCCAGCCTCTACGTGTAGCGAAGTTGTCTTGACTAAGGTGCCGTGGGATTCGGTAATAGAAATGTGATGGATTAGGTTGTGTTCCTTTTTGTGGCTCATGACGTACGATCTGTGACAAAAAACAGCACAAAAGAAGAAAAGTGTCCCGAAACTAATGAAACCGTTCAATTTTAGGCTCTGAAAACAGGCGCAGCTGATCAGGCTTCTGTACACTTCGTAGAACTTTTGGAGAGCTTTCCAACGGTATGCTGTGTGATGCGTAACTCCTTACGGATCAAAAGTTATGGTCACCAGAGAGACGGACACCTAGTCCCAAGCCCCACGCCCTTGGTTTGCGGGCCTAACCTCTACGTGTAACAAAGTTGTCTTGCCTAAGGTGCAGTGGGATTCGGTACTAGAAATGTGATGGATTAGGTTGTCCTTTTCGTGGCTCACGGCGTACGATATGGAACCAAAAAACAGCGCAAAAGAAGAAAAGTGTCCCGGAACTGATGGAAACATTCAATTTGGGGCTCCTAAAATAGGCGCAGTCGAGCAAGCTTGCTACCCACTTCTTAGAGCTCTCGGAAAGCTTTCCATCGGTATGCTGTGCGCCGCGTAACTTCTTACAGATCAAAAGTTATGGTCACCAGAGTGACAACCACCAATTCCCAAGCCCTACGCCCACGGTTTGCGGGCCCAGCCTCTACGTGTAGCGAAGTTGTCTTGACTAAGGTGCCATGGGATTCGGTAATAGAAATGTAATGGATTAGGTTGTCGTCCTTTTCGCGGCTCACGACGTACGATCCGGGACGAAAAAATAGTGCAAAAGAAGAAAAATGTGTCGAAACTGATGAAAACATTCAATTTTGGGCTCTGAAAATAGGCGCAGCCGAGCTGCCTTACTGCCCACTTCGTAGAACTCTCGGAGAGCTTTCCAATGGTATACTGTACTATGCGTAACTCGTTATGGATCAAAAGTTATGGTCACCGGAGCGACGGATACCTGGTCCCAAGCCCCAAGCCCTCGATTTGCAGGCCCAGCCTCTATGTGTAGTGAAGTTGTCTTGCCGAAGGTACTGCGGGATTCGGTAATAGAAATGTGATGGATTAGGTTGTCGTCCTTTTTGTGGTTCACGATGTACGATCCGGGATGATAAAAAACCACAAAGTAGAAAAGTGTCCCAAAACTGATGAAAACATTCAATTTTGGGCTCCTAAAATAGGCGCAGCCGAGCAGGCTTGCAGCCCACTTCGTAGAGCTCTCGTAGAGCTTTACAACGGTATGCTATGCGCCGCATAACACCTTACGGATCAAAAGTTATGGTTACTGGAGCGACGGACACGGGGTCTCAAGCCCCACGCCCTCGGTTTGCGGGCCTAGCCTCTACGTGTAGTGAAGTTGTCTTGCCTAAGGTGTTGTGGGATTCGATAATAGAAATTTGATGGATTAGGTTGTCGACCTTTCCGCGGCTCACGATGTAATATCCGGGACGGAAAAATAGCGCAAAAGAAGAAAAGTGTCACGAAAGTGATGAAAACGTTCAATTATTTTGCCCGAAAATAGGAGTAGCCAAGTATGCTTGCTGCCCCCGTCGTAGAGCTCTTAGAAAGCTTTCCAACGGTATACTGTGCGCCGCATAATCCTTACAGATCAAAAGTTATGGTCACCGGAGCAACGTAGACCTGGTCCCAAGCCCCACGCCCTCGGTTTGTGGGCTCAGCCTCTACGTGAAGCGAAGTTGTTTTGCCTAAGGTGCCGTGTGATTTGGTAACATAAATTTGATGGATTAGGTTGTCGTCCTTTTCGAGGCTCACAACATACGATCTGGGACGAAAAAACAACACAAAAGAAGAAAAGTGTCCTGAAACTGATGAAAACGTTCAATTTTGGGTTGTGAAAATAGGCGTAGCCGAGCAGGCTTGCTACCTACTTCGTATAGCTCTCAGAAAGCTTTCCAACAGTATACTGTGCGCCGCGTAACTTCTTAAGGATCAAAAGTTATGGTCACCGGAGCGATGGACACTTGGTCCCAAGCCCCACGCCCACAGTTTGCAGGCCAAGCCTCTACGTGTAGTGAAGTTGTCTTGCCTAAGGTGCCGTGGGATTCGGTAATAAAAATGTGATGTATTAGGTTGTCGTCCATTTCGCGGCTAACGACGTACGAACTGGGACGAAAAAACAGCGCAAAAGAAGAAAAGTGTCCCGAAACTGATTAAAATGTTTGACTTTGGAATCCGAAAACAGGCGCAGCCTAGAAGGCTTGCAGTCCCCGTCATAGAGCTCTCAGAGAGCTTTCCAACGGTATGCTGTGCACCGCGTAACTCCTTACGAGTCAAAAGTTAAGCGCAACGGAGCAACAGAAAACTGGTCGCAAGCCCCTCGTCCTCGGTTTGCAGGCCCAGCCTCTACGTGAAGCGAAATTGTCTTGCCCTAGGTGCCTTGGGATTCGGTAATAGAATTTTGATGGAATAGGTTGTCGTCCTTTTCGCGGCTCATGACGTACAATCCGGGATGAAAAAATAGCGCAAAACAAGAAAAGTATCCCGAAACTGATGAAAACGTTCGATTTTGGGGTCCAAAAATAGGTGCAGTTGAGCAAGCTTGCTGCCCTAGTCGTAGAGCTCTCGGAGAGCTTTCCAACGGTATGCTGTGCGCCGCATAACTCTTTACGGATCAAAAGTTATGGTCACCAGAGGAACGGAGACTTGGTCCCAAGCCCCACGCCCTCGGTTTGCGGGCCCAGCCTCTACATGAAGTGAAGCTATCTTGCTTAAGGTATCATTGGATTTGGTAATAGAAATGTGATGGATTAGGTTGTCGTCTTTTTTGCGGCTCACGACGTTCGTTCTGGGACGAAAAAACAACGCAAAAGAAGAAAAGTATCCCGAAACTGATGAAAACATTCAATTTTGGGCTTCAAAAATTGGTGCAGCCAAGCAAGCTTGCTGCCCACTTTGTAGAGCTCTCGAAGAGCTTTCCAACGGTATGCTGTGCGCCGCGTAACTCCTTATGGATCAAAAGTTATGGTCACCGGAGCGACGGACACTTGGTCCCAAGCCCCACGCCCTCAGTTTGCAGGTCCAGCCTCTACGTGTAGTGAAGTTGTCTTGCCTAAGGTGTCGTGGGATTCGGTAGTAGAAATGTGATGGATTAGGTTGTCATCCTTTTCGCGGCTCACGATGTACGATATGGGACCAAAAAATAGCGCAAAAGAATAAAAGTGTCCCGAAACTGATGGAAACATTTAATTTTGGGCTCTGAAAACAGGCGCAGCCGAGCAGGCTTGCTGCCCACTTTGTAGAGCTCTTGGAGAGCTTTCCAACAGTATACTGTGAGCCGCATAATTTGTGAGGCCCGACCTCGATTTGCGTACGATACCTCATTTCGTGTGCCTAACCTAGATTTGCGTGCCTTGACCTAAATTTAAGAATCATGTTTCGTTTTGTGTGATTTGCATTGAATTACGTGCATTCATTTAGGGTTGCGTGCATTTACTTGGAAAACGTGTATTCATCTCGTAGTTCGTGCTTTATCTCGTAGTGCGTGCCCTAAACCTAAAAAAGCGTGCCCACACGTTAATCAAGAAAACATCTTACAAGAAGCACTAGATCATCAATTAATCCTACAAACTCCACTAACTAATATTAAAATGTTAAGACAATGCACTAGAAGACGAAATTGCACCAAAAGCTAGATATTCTTTATTCTTTATTCTTTATTCTTTGCATGTCCCAAACACACAATAAAATAAGCCTTGAACAAGACAAAAAAATTCAGATTTGAGCACATCTTTGGCCGACCACTAGGAGCTTTGTGCATGCAATTTAATTTCAAATTCTACTCCTAAACATTCTATGACAATTCTATGACACAAAGCAATAAAAAAATTAGCTCAAAACCCTCCTCAAAGCTCCATATTCTCGACACAAGCTCCATACCCATACTAGATAATTCAAAATGCTTCTTGAAGACACAAAAGTCAGAAATTTACATGCTCAAGGCTGACACAAGCATCTATGCCCATCAAGCTTTCATTTTCTTTCATTTTCCTTCATTTCCTCTCATTCCTCTCTCGTTTCTTCTCTCTCTCTCGGCCTTGGCTGAGTTTCTACACTCCATAGCTTATCTTCATCACTCCATGGTTCATCAAGGCATGCAAGAAGCTAGGGAGCTCGACTAAGCAAGCTAGGTTGTAAGAAACACACATGTAAGCTCTTTGAACCTCCATTTCGGCTTAGGTGAGTTTGCTAGCTTCCATTTCTTTTCTTCTTGTTCTAACCACATGCACCTACTAAGAACTCGGTTACTAAGCTAGAAAATTAGAGAAAATCGAGTGGTGTTTCGTCTAAGCAAGGAAAAGAGCCAATCTTGTGCAACCATCAAGAGTCTTGTGCATCTTCTTGTTGTTTTGCTAAGGTGAGAGCTAAAACTTCTTGAAAATCTTTCAAAAAAACCACATGCATGCCCTTAAATGTCTATCTTTACTTCTGTACTTAAGATATGTGTGTGTTCATGAGCTTTTGTAAACATGCATGGCAAGATTCTTGGCTAGAATGTGATGATAGATGAAATCGTGTATGTGACAGCCTTCTGTCTTGTTGGTGAGAGGTGATTTTGACTAGGTAAATGATGTTGAAAACGCGTGAAAATTGGTAGGTAACTAGTTTTTCCAGTTCTGAACATTTTTAGAAGAAATCGGTTAAAGCTAATTTTGACTCTAAGGTCCTCAAAATGGCTTATTATCAAAATGTGTCCAAATCTGGAAAGTCTGGAAAAATGAAGCAGGTTTCGGCAGATTCACTGACCTTGTAGAACGAATAAGTTTTGACTTAGTAAATGATATCCAAAATGCATGAAATTTGGTGTACAACTAGATATTTCAGTTCTGGACATTTTTGTCAGAAATGGACCAAGGCTAAATCTGACCCTAAAGCCCTAAAAAATGATAAATATTGAAATGTGTACAAATCTGGACAGTTTTGTGTAGTCTCACTGTTTTGGCTATAACTTTTGAACCCAAACTCCAAATGATGCGAGGTTTGTTTTTGAATTTAGTTCACTCCTTAAAATTTAATTTTACATCTTGTTCACTGAAATTGGAGATTGTTTGCTTGTCTCAATGATTGTGAGAAAACAGTCCATTGCAGTGAGGGTTTCGCCTATTAATATGCTTAGAAAAATTATTGTAGCTTCTCTCGTTGTATTAAATTCTTAAGATTGTGGTATTTCGATGTTTTGTGGACTGTTTTGAATGCTTGAGGGTGTATGAACTAATCAATGCATGGCTTGAGTTTAATTACGAGATGACTTGGGGCTTAATTGCACGGGTAAGCACGAATTGGAACCCTAGTAACTAGGTAAACTTGCTAAGTGTTGATCCTTTGGATATTGTGTTTGATTATGTAATTAGTAGGCTGCCCGTTGTTGCCCTCATAGCTCTAAACATGATTTTGATGATTACATGTTGACAAGTAGGCCTTTCTTGCACCCGGTCCCACGTAGATGTCGTTGGATGATGAATAATCTTATTATTTGATTACGTGAACTTTGAAATGAGTTATATGACTTGATTTACATGCGTTACATGGCTGCCCGTTTAATATTCATATAACTCCATGTGCTTTATAAGTGAAATCACCTGTCATATCGTGCGTCGCTTGTTTACTTGTCAATGTGCAATCTTATGACTGTTCGGAGGCAACCTACTTTGTTGTCCTCCAAATGTGATATATTAAATGTCATAAATGTGCATTGCATACAAGGTTGCAACCTTTCATTCTGGCGTGGTACCGTTCACGCACACCGGGCGGTATCGGGCTTGCCGGTGCAATTGTGACTACCATTGTCCAATTCCCTCTCTCGCTTGAGGGCTAGACTTCCTCGGAGAGTTGGGTCATAGGATTTCGGGGTACATCCGGAGTACACCCATTTGGCGTGATAAGGGGATGAATCGAAGCCAGCCGCAACAACAGATACTGGAATTGAACTGAGAGCAAAAGCTCACCATATCCTTTTACTATGTGTATAAGTACTCTCGCTTGGTTCCTAGAGAACCTTGGGGAGGAAAGACTGGTAATTGCATTCTTTTACTATTATATTTCATTATGTACTTATTTGCGATATATGACATGCTAGCAAAAGAGTTTTCATAAGTTGAACCGGAAAACGAGTTTCAAAACTTAATTCTCGTCCCCCCCCCCCCCCTCACTGAGTTCATAAGGACTCACCTTCTTTTATCATTTCAGGTGAACAAGACCAAGAACAGGTACCTGGGGACGACGTGCCTAACGATGATTCCTTGGAATGAATGCTTGTCCTACGTGCCTTACGTGACTATGGCCATTTTGTGAACAATACGTTGCTTGAAGACTATTTCATTTCTTATGATGCTTGCTATTGTAATGTAAAAGACCCCCATTGTAATTTGGGATCTAATTTTGGCTTGTACTGATAATAACTAGATAGACACTACTATGGTCGTTTTGCTATCGTTATTGGCTAGTATCTATCATAGGATTATGAAGTATCAGGTAAGGATTAAGTAAAATGAACCCATCCAATCTTAAGCAGGTACTCATTGATAAGCTAAGATCAACAGGTACGTTTGTAACAGGGATTAACAAACAAACGAGACATAGTATCACGCTAGGTTATTAATCAAACGAGACTTTGAGATAATTGGTAGGCGTTTCAATTGATGGTAAATAGTAATCTTAGTTGGAAATGGAATCGAGATTGGAAATTTTGAGACGTTTAGAGAATTAGGTCAAACCAAATAGCCTAATTACAGCCGTTATGTTGCCGGTTTTCCGGAGAAAAGGTGGAGTTTAGGCCAAAATGTTAAGTGTTAAACTTTCATAAACGGTTAAGTACGTGATATGACTTGAATGTTTAGATCACACCCTAGTCAAACCTTTATAGGCCGGGTTGGGGCGTGACACCTTATAAAAGAATGGTATCAGAGCTTAGATTGCTTAAGGCGGGTTTAACTCTCAGACCATGGGTAGAGCCCTATGGTAATTAGGATGACTTGTCTATATGTTATTGTGTGATAATGTTAAATATACCTTCTATGTTATATGTGCTTAAGTGATTAACATGTCTTAATTGTTTCTGGAATTGTGTATCTATATTATGTTTCATATCTTATGCATTAAATTCTTGTTTGTCGTATTTCAATAAATTGTGCATCGTAATCTGTGCCTATAGATGGCTGGCCCTAGTACCCGCGCTACTAATAGGAGCGGTGAGCCCCAAGAGACCGGAGATACTTAGCAAACTAATCCCGGCATGACTATGTTTAACATTATGGCAAATGTCATGGATCGCGTGTCCCGAGTAATGGAACGTCAAGATGCACGTGAAGCAAACAACAACAACAATAGGAATGATGGTAACCATAGGAGGCATAGCAGAATGAGGGAGTTCCTTGACTTTCGCCCGTCCAAATTCCACGGGGAAGCTGATGATGAGAAAGCAGAGGCTTGGCTGTCTAAGATCGAGAGGATTTTCAGGCCACTTGATTAGACTGATGAAGAAAAGGTGGAGTTTGCTGTGTTTCTGTTTCACGGGGATACTGAGCATTGGTGGCACACTATGGAGGCACTGTAGGAAACTGATCATACACCTCACTTGTAGGGTAATTTCATTAAGGCATTCAAGGAGAAATATGTACCTGCAGTTTCCAGGTAGAGGCGGATTGAGGAATTCATGCACCTGAACCAGGGTAACATGACGGTGGCCCAGTACGAGGCTCACTTTGACCGACTCTCCCGTTATGCTCAATACATGGTCAGTACTCCGGAGGTGAAGATATGGAAATTTACAACTGGATTGAGGCCAGAGATTCAGGACCAGTTGGCTTCGTATGACTTCGATACCTATTATGCTCTCTTTGCTGCTGCTTCCCGAGTTGAGAAGATGAAACTTGATAGAGCCGGTTCGAGTCAGCCGAACAAGAAACCATACCAGCCTTCAAGTCAACAGAGGAAATTCCAGAGCGAGAGTTGTAGTCAGGGCCAGAGCCAAAACAGACCAGTGAATAACCGTGGCCCGACTAAAGCACCATCAGCCTCTTCCACCCGCGGATCCACAGCTAGTTCACCTGCTACTCAGTTTGTCAACTGTTCTTACTGTGACAAGAAAGGGCATATCGAGGCCCAGTGCTGGAAGAAGTCAGGACGATGTGTGCGGTGTGGCAGTGATCAGCATCAGATCAAGGATTGCCCTAAATGGCAAGTAGGACAAAATCAGGTTAAACCAGCTGGTAGAGGCAAGACTCCAGTTCCTAGAGTTCAAGCTCGAGCTTATGCTATTGAGTGAGAGGAGCTTCCAGACGAGACTGCTTTTGTTGAAGGTACATTCTTCATACTAAATCAACCTGTTAGGGTGCTAATTGATCCAGGTGCTACTCATTCATTTATTACTCCCTTATGTGTGCAACGTGTGAAACTACGAGTTGTATGTTTGCCTTAGGAAGTAGAAGTTGGTACTCCGATGGGTTCTAAACTTGTTACTAGCTCAGCTTGTAAAGCATGTAAAATCCAAATTAAAGATAGGGAATTCTCGGCCAATCTTATTCTATTACCTTTTCAAGACTATGAGGTCATCTTAGGGATGGACTAGTTGGCAAAGCATCATGCCCAACTAGATTGCCGGACGAAGATTGTAACATTCCGGATACCTGGTCAACCAATACTGGAGGTAATGGGTCAAAGGGATTTCACCGGGAGTTCCATCATTTCATCTACGAAAGCAGTGAAGTCCTTGAGAAAAGTGTGTAGTGGATACTTAGCTTACCTCAATAATAAGCCGTCGGACAAAGCTAAGTTGAAGGAGATGCCAGTGATCAAAGACCATGCGGATGTGTTTCCAGAAGAATTGCTCAGTTTACCCCCAAATCGGGAGATCGAGTTCATTATAGAATTGTTGCCTAGCAGCCAGCCGATATCTAAAGCTCCCTATCGTATGGCGCCGGCCTAGCCACAAGAATTGAAGGACCAATTGCAAGGATTGTTGAAGACGGGGTTTGTTCAACCAAGTTCTTCTCCGTGGGGTGTACCAGTCCTATTTGTAAAGAAGAAAGACGGAACGCTGAGGCTATGCATCGATTACCGAGGATTGAACCAAGTGACTGTCAAGAATAAATACCCACTTCCACTGATCGACGAGTTCTTTGATTAACTTCAAGGAGCCAAAGTGTATTCAAAGCTCAACTTAAGGCAAGGGTACTATTAGTTGCGGATCAAAAAGGAGGATGTGCCTAAAACGGCTTTTAGGACAAGATATGGGCATTATGAATATGTGGTGATGCCATTTGGACTAACCAATGCCCCTACAACTTTTATGGATTTGATGCATAGGGTGTTTCAACCCTACTTGGACCAATTTGTGGTGATCTTCATTGATGATATTTTGGTATACTCGAAATCCGAGGCTGAGCATGAACAACATCTGCGGTTGGTACTACAGAAACTTCGAGAGCATCAATTGTATGCAAAGTTTAGCAAGTGCGAATTTTGGTTGCAGCAGATTGCATTTTTGGGGCATATCATATCCCAAGAGGGAATAGCAGTGGATCCAGCAAAGATAGAAGCGGTGATGTCTTGGAAGAAGCCGAAAAACGTTACGGAGGTTCGGAGTTTTCTTGGTCTAGCCGGCTATTATCGGAGGTTCGTGAAGGATTTCTCAAAGATCACAGGACTGCTTACAAAGCTCACTCAAAAGAAAACAAAGTTCATGTGGGATGACAAGTGTGAGAACAGCTTCCAAGAATTGAAGAAAAGATTGACTACCGCACCTGTTCTTGCATTGCCTGAAGGGAGTCAAGGTTTTGTAATCTATAGCGATGCTTCGAAGGAAGGATTGGGTTGTGTGTTGATGCAAAATGGTAGAGTGATTGAATATGCTTCTAGGAAACCGAAGCCTTATGAATTGAACTACCCGACGCATGATTTGGAGTTAGCGGCTATCGTGTTTGCACTCAAGAAATGGAGGCACTATCTGTGGGGTAACAAGTTCGAGGTATTTACTGATCACAAGAGCTTGAAATACTTGTTCTCACAAAAAGAGTTGAATATGAGGCAAAGGCGGTGGATGAAGCTTTTGGATGATTATAACTGCACAATCAATTATGTGCCCGGTAAAACAAATGTAGTTGCAGATGCCTTAAGTAGGAAAGCGAGCATGGCAAAACTGGAAGTCAAGGTTTAGGAGTTGTTAGAGGAAGCATTCTTGTGGAAACCACAATTGACTCAAAAAGGATTACTATTTGCCACTACACAAGTTCAATCGACCTTGTTGTCTGAATTAAGAGAGGCTCAACAGAAGGACCAACAGTTTCAGAAGATAAAAGAAAACAACACAGATTTCAAGTTTCATGATGATGGTATTTGGAGGTTCAGGAATCGGATTTGTGTTCCTAATGAGCCAGAGCTGAAAAAGAAGATTCTTGAAGAAGCCCATAATTCAAGATATACTATTCACCCCGGTGGAACAAAGATGTATCGGGATTTGAAGCAACACTATTGGTGGAATAACATGAAGAGAGAGATCGCGGAGTTTGTGGCACAGTGTTTGACTTGCCAGAGAGTCAAAGCGGAACATCAACGACCAGCAGCTTTACTTCAGCCGTTGGAGATTCCTCAATGGAAATGGGAACATATAACTATGGACTTTGTTATGGACCTGCCCAGGTCACAAAAGGGTCATGACGCCGTTTGGGTCATAGTGGATAGATTGACTAAGTCAGCGCATTTCTTACTGATGAACAAGGAGGATAGTCCTGAGAAATTGGGAGATATGTACGTGGCGGAGATTGTAAGATTGCACGGGATGCCTGTGAGTATTGTATCGGATAGGGATCCTCATTTTACTTCCCGATTCTGGAAGAGATTGCAAGAAGCTTTGGGAACGAAGTTGAGTTTCAGCACGACTTATCACCCTCAAACTAATGGACAATCTGAGAAAACTATTCAGATTTTGGAGGATATGCTGAGGGCGTGTGTTTTGGACTTCGGGAAAGGTTGGGAGAAATACCTCTCTCTAGCAGAGTTCGCTTATAATAACAGTTATCAGGCCACTATCGGGATGGCCCCATTTGAGGCATTGTATGGACGTAAGTGTCAATCCCCAATTTACTGGGATGAAGTAGGTGAAACGAAGACTTTTGACCCGACCCTTCTACCTTAACTTATGAAGACTATTGATAATATCCACCTCGTCCGGAAACGGATGCTTACTGCCCAAAGCAGGCAGAAAAGTTATGCAGACCGACGGAGACGGAGCCTAGAGTTTGAGGTTAGCGACAAGGTGTTCTTGAAGATATCACCTCGGAGGGGATTGATTAAACACAGCAAGGGTGGAAAGTTGATCCCGAGGTTTGTAGGACCATTCGAGATAATTGAGAAGGTTAGCAAATTGGCGTATCGCCTGGCACTACCCCAAAACCTCTCCAATATTCACGACGTCTTTCATGTTTCAATGCTACGGAAGTATCATCCTGATCCATTGCATATCTTGGAGCCAGAGCCGTTACAGCTTAGGGAGAACTTGTCTTATGAAGAGAAGCCCATTCGGATCCTAGACCAGCAAGATCGGGAGCTGCGCAGCAAATCTATACCGATGATGAAAGTGCTGTGGGATCATCATGGAGTTGAAGAAGCAACGTGGGAAAGGCGAGACCAGATGGAGCAACAGTATCCAGCTTTATTTCAAAGGTAATATTGAATTTCGGGATGAAATTCTTTTAAGGAGGGGAGGATGTGAGGCCCGACCTCGATTTGCGTGCGATACCTCATTTTGTGTGCCTAACATAGATTTGCGTGCCTTGACCTAAATTTAAGAATAGTGTTTCGTTTTGTGTACCTTGCATTGAATTACGTGCATTCATTTAGGGTTGCATGCATTTACTTGGGAAACGTGCATTCATCTCGTAGTTCGTGCCTTGTCTTGTAGTATGTGCCCTAAACCTAGGAAAGCGTGCCCACATGTTAATCAAGAAAACATCTTACACGAAGCACTAGATCATCAATTAATCCTACAAACTCCACTAACTAATATTAAAATGCTAAGTCAATGCACTAGAAGACGAAATTGCACCAAAAGCTAGATATTCGTTATTCTTTATTCTTTATTCTTTGCATGTCCCAAACACACAATAAAATAAGCCTTGAACAAGACAAAAAAATTCAGATTTGAGCACATCTTTGGCCGACCACTAGGAGCTTTGTGCATGCAATTTAATTTCAAATTCTACTCCTAAACATTCTATGACAATTCTATGACACAAAGCAATAAAAAAATTAGCTCAAAACCCTCCTAAAAGCTCCATATTCTCGACACAAGCTCCATGCCCATGCTAGATAATTCAAAATGCTTCTTGAAGACACAAAAGTCAGAAATTTACATGCTCAAGGCCGACACAAGCATCTATGCCCATCAAGCTTTCATTTTCTTTCATTTCCTCTCATTCCTCTCTCATTTCTTCTCTCTCTCTCGGCCTTGGCTGAGTTTCTACACTCCATAGCTTATCTTCATCACTCCATGGTTCATCAAGGCATGCAAGAAGCTAGGGAGCTCGACTAAGCAAGCTAGGTTGCAAGAAACACACATGCAAGCTCTTTGAACCTCCATTTCGGCTTAGGTGAGTTTGCTAGCTTCCATTTCTTTTCTTCTTGTTCTAACCACATGCACCTACTAAGAACTCGGTTACTAAGCTAGGAAATTAGAGAAAATCGAGTGGTGTCTCGGCTAAGCAAGGAAAAGAGCCAATCTTGTGCAACCATCAAGAGTCTTGTGTATCTTCTTGTTGTTTTGCTAAGGTGAGGGCTAAAACTTCTTGAAAATCTTTCAAAAAAACCACATGCATGCCCTTAAATGTCTATCTTTACTTCTGTACTTGAGATATGTGTGTGTTCATGAGCTTTTGTAAACATGCATGGCAAGATTCTTGGCTAGAATGTGATGATAGATGAAATCGTGTATGTGATAGCCTTCTGTCTTATTGGTGCGAGGTGATTTTGGCTAGGTAAATAATGTTTAAAATGTATGAAAATTGGTAGATAACTAGTTTTTCCAGTTTTGAACATTTTTCTCAGAAATCGGTCAAAGCTAATTTTGACTCTAAGGTCCTCAAAAGGGCTAATTATCAAAATGTGTCCAAATCTGGAAAGTCTGGAAAAATGAAGCAGGTTTTGACAGATTCACTGACCTTGTAGAACGAACCAGTTTTGACTTAGTAAATGATATCCAAAATGCATGAAATTTGGTGTACAGCTAGATATTTCAGTTTTGACTCAGTTTTGACAAGTATTGAAATGTGTGCAAATCTGGACAGTTTTGTGTAGTCTCACTGTTTTGGCTATAACTCTTGAACCCAAACTCCAAATGATGCGAGGTTTGTTTCTGAATTTAGTTCACTCCTTAAGCTTTAATTTTACATCTTGTTCACTGAAATTGGAGATTGTTTTCTTGTCTCAATGATTGTGAGAAAATAGTCCATTGCAGTGAGGGTTTCACCTATTGATATGCTTAGAAAAATTATTGTAGCTTCTCTCGTTGTATTAAATGCTTGAGATTGTGGCATTTGGATGTTGTGTGGACTGTTTTGAATGCTTGAGGGTGTATGAACTAATCAATGCGTGGCTTGAGTTTAATTACGAGATGACTTGGGGCTTAATCGCACGGGTAACACGAATTGGAACCCTAGTAACTAGGTAAACTTGTTAAGTGTTGATCCTTTGGATATTTTTTTTGATTATGTAATTAGTAGGCTGCCCGTAGTTGCCCTCATAGCCCTAAACATGATTTTGATGATTACATATTGACAAGTAGGCCTTTCTTGCACCCGGTCCCACGTAGATGTCGTTGCATGATGAATAATCTTATTATTTGATTACGTGAACTTTGAAATGAGTTATATGACTTGATTTACATGCGTTACATGGCTGCCCGTTTAATATTCATATAACTCCATGTGCTTTATAAGTGAAATCACCTGTCATATCGTGCGTCGCTTGTTTACTTGTCAATGTGCAATCTTATGACTATTTGGAGGCAACCTACTTTGTTGTCCTCCAAATTTGATATATTAAATATCATAACTGTGCATTGCATACAAGGTTGCAACCTTTCATTCTGGTGTGGTACCGTTCACGCACACCGGGCGGCATCGGGCTTGCCGGTGCAACTGTGACTACCATTGTCCAATTCCCTCTCTCGCTTGGGGGCTAGACTTCCTCGGAGAGTTGGATCGTAGGATTTCGGGGTACATCCGGAGTACACCCATTTAGCATGATAAAGGAGATGAATCGAAGTCGGCCGCAACAACAGATACTGGAATTGAATTGAGAGAAAAAGCTCACCGTATCCTTTTACTATGTGTATAAGTACTCTCGCTTGGTTCCTAGAGAACCTCAGGGAAGAAATACGGGTAATTGCGTTCTTTTACTATTATATTTCATTATGTACTTATTTGCGATATATGACATGCTAGCAAAAGAGTTTTCATAAGTTGAACCAAAAAACGAGTTTCAAAACTTAATTCTCGTCCCCCCCTCCCCCCCGGTGAGTTCATAAGGACTCACCCTCTTTTATCATCTCAGGTGAAGAAGACCAAGAACAGGTACCCGAGGACGACGTGTCTAACGATGATTCCTTTGAATGATTGCTTGCCCTACATGCCTTACGTGACTATGGCCATTTTGTGAACAATACGTTGCTTGAAGACTATTTCATTTCTTATGATGCTTGCTATTGTAATGTAAAAGACCCCCGTTGTAATTTGGGGTCTAATTTTGGCTTGTACTGATAATAACTAGATAGACACTACTATGGTCGTTTTGTTATCATTATTGGCTAGTATCTATCATAGGATTATGAAGTATCAGGTAAGGATTAAGTAAAATAAACCCATCCAATCTTAAGCAGGTACTCATTGATAAGCTAAGATCAACAGGTACGTTTGTAACAAGGATTAACAAACAAATGAGACATAGTACCACGCTAGGTTATTAATCCAACGAGACTTCGAGATAATTGGTAGGCATTTCAATTGATGGTAAATAGTAATCTTAGTTGGAAATGGAATCGAGATTGGAAATTTTGAGGCGTTTAGAGAATTAGGTCAAACCAAATAGCCCAATTACAACCGTTATGCTACGGGTTTTCCGGAGAAAAGGTGGAGTTTAGGCCAAAATGTTAAGTGTTAAACTTTCATAAACGGTTAAGTATGTGATATGACTTGAATGTTTAGATCACACCCTAGTCTAACCTTTATAGGCCGGGTAGGGGCATGACATAACTCCTTACGGATCAAAAGTTATGCTCACCAGAGCGACGGACATCAGGTCCCAAGCCCCATGCCCTCGGTTTGCAGGCCCAGCCTCTACGTGTAGTGAAGTTGTCTTGCCTAAGGTACCGTGGGATTCGGTAATAGAATTGTGATTGATTAGGTTGTCGTCCTTTTCGCGGCTCACGACGTACGATCTAGGAAGAAAAAACAGCGCAAAAGAAGAAAAGGGTCCCGAAACTGATGAAAATGTTCAATTTTGGGCTCCCAAAATAGGCGCAGCTGAGCAATCTTGTTGGCCACTTCGTAGATCTCTTGTAGAGCTTTCCAACGGTATGCTGTGCGCCGCGTAACTCCTTATGGATCAAAAGTTATGGTCACCGGAGCGACGAACACTTGGTCTCAAGCCCCACGCCCTCGATTTGCGGGTCCAGCCTCTACGTGTAGCGAAGTTGTCTTGCCTAAGGTATCGTGGGATTCAGAAGTAGAAATGTGATGGATTAGGTTGTCGTCCTTTTCGCGGCTCACGACGTACAATATAGGACCAAAAAACAGTGTCAAAGAATAAAAGTATCTCGAAATTGATGGAAACATTCAATCTTGGGCTCCGAAAACAGGCGCAACCGAGCAGGCTTGCTTCCCACTTCGTAGAGCTCTAGGAGAGCTTTCCAACGATATGTTGTGAGCCGCGTAACTCCTTACGAATCAAAAGTTATGGTCACTGGAGCGACAGACACCGGATTCCAAGCCCCACGCCCTCGGTTTGTGAGCCCAGCCTCTACGTGTAGGGAAGTTGTCTTGCAAAAAGTGCCGTGGGATTCAGTAATAGAAATGTGATGGATTAGGTTGTCATCCTTTTCGCGACTCATGACGCACGATCAGGGACGAAAAAACTGCGCAAAAGAAGAAAAGTATCCCAAAACTAATGAAAACATTCAATTTGGTGCTCCAAAAATAGGTGCAGCCAAGCAGGCTTGCTGCCCACTTCGTAGAGCTCTTGGAGAGCTTTCCAAGGGTATGTTGTACACCGTGTAACTCCTTACGGATCAAAAGTTATGGTCACCGGAGCGACGGACACCTAGTCCCAAGCCCCATGTCCTCGGTTTGCGGGCCCAGCCTCTACGTGAAGCGAAGTTGTCTTGCCTAAGGTGCCATGGGATTCGATAATAGAAATTTGATGGATTAGGTTGTCGTCGTTTTCGCAGCTCACGACGTATGATCCGGGATCGAAAAATAGCACAAAAGAAGAAAAGTGTCCCAAAACTGATGAAAACATTCGATTTTGTGTCCAACATTAGGAGTAGCCGAGTAGGCTTGCTGCCCACTTCGTAGAGCTCTTGCAGAGCTTTCCAACAGTATGTTGTGCGCCACGTAACTCCTTACGGATCAAAAGTTATGGTCACCGGAGTGACGGAGACCTCGTCCCGAACCCCACGCCCTCGGTTTGCATGCCCAGCCTCGACGTCAAGCGAAGTTATCTTGCCTAAGGTGCAGTGGGATTCAGTAATAAAAATGTGATGGATTAGGTTGTCATCCTTTTCGCGGCTCACGACGTACGATATGGGATGAAAAAACAGCGCAAAAGAAGAAAAGTATCCCAAAACTGATGAAAACGTTTGATTTTTGGATTCAAAACCAGGCGCAGCCGAGCAGACTTGCTGCCCACTTCGTAGAGCTCTCGGAGAGCTTTCCAACGGTATGCTGTACGCTGCATAATTCCTTACGGATCAAAAGTTATGGTCACCGGAGCGACGGACACCGGTTCCCAAGTCCCACGCCCTCAGTTTGCGGGCCCAACCTCTACGTGTAGCGAAGTTGTCTTGCCTAATGTGCCATGGGATTCGGTAATAGAAATGTGATGGATTAGGTTATCGTCCTTTTCACGGCTCACGACGTACGATCCGGGACGAAAAAATAGCGCATAAGAAGAAAAGTGTCCCGAAACTAATGAAAATGTTCAATTTTGAGGTCTAAAAATAGGAGTATCCGAGTAGGCTTAATGCCCCCGTCGTAGAGCTCTCGGAGAGCTTTCCAACGGTATGCTGTGCGCCGCGTAACTCCTTTCGGATCAAAAGTTATGGTCACCGGAGCGACGGAGACCTGGTTCGAAGCCCCACGCCATCGGTTTGTAGGCCCAGCCTCTGCGTGAATCGAAGTTGTCTTGCCTAAGGTGCTGTGGGATTCGGTAATATAAATGTGATGGATTAGGTTATCGTGATTTTCGCGGCTTACGACATACGATATGGGATGAAAAAACAGCGCAAAAGAATAAAAATGTCCCGAAATTGATAAAAATGTTCAATTGTGGGCTCTGAAAACAGGCACAGCCGACCAGGCTTGCTGCCCATTTCGCAGATCTCTCAGAGAGCATTCCAACGGTATGTTGTACGCTACATAACTCCTTACAGATCAAAAGTTATGGCCACCGGAGCGACGGACACTTGGTCCTAAGCCCAACGCCCTCGGTTTGCGGTCCCAGCCTCTACGTGTAGCGAAGTTGTCTTGCCTAAGGTGTCATAGGATTCAGTAATAGAAATGTGACGGATTAGGTTGTCGTCCTTTTAGCGGCTCATGACGTTCCATCTGGGACGAAAAAACAGCGCAGAAGAAGAAAAGTGTCCCAAAATTGATGGAAACATTCAATTTTATGCTTCGAAAATAGGCGCAGCCAAGCAGGCTTGTTGCCCACTACGTAGAGATCTCGGAGAGATTTCCAACGGTATGCTGTGCGCCGCGTAACTCCTTACGGATCAAAAGTTATAGTCACCGGTGCGACGGACACCGGGTCCCAAGCCCTACGCCCTCGATTTGCAGGCCCAGAGTCTACATGTAGCGAACTTGTCTTGCCTAAGGTGCCGTGGGATTTGGTAATAGAAATGTGATGGATTAGGTTGTCGTCCTTTTCGCGGCTAACGACGCACGATCTGGGACGAAAAAACAGCGCAAAAGAAGAAAAGTATCCCAAAACTGATGAAAACGTTCGATTTTGGGCTTCAAAAACAAGTGCAGCTAAGCAGGCTTGTTGCCCACTTTGTTGAGCTCTCGAAAAGCTTTCCAACGGTATGCTGTCCGCCGCGTAATTCCTTACGGATCAAAAGTTATGATCACCGGCGCGACGAACACCGGGTCCTAAGCCCCACGTCCTCAGTTTGCGGGCCCAACCTCTACGTGTAGCAAAGTTGTCTAGTCTAAGTTGCCGTGGAATTCGGTAATAGAAATGTGATGGATTAGGTTGTCGTCCTTTTCACGACACACGACGTACGATCCGGGATGAAAAAATAACTCAAAAGAAGAAAAGTGTCCCGAAACTGATGAAAACGTTCAATTTTCGGGTCCGAAAATAGGAGTAGCCTAGTAGGCTTGCTGCCCCAGTCGTAGAGCTCTTGGAGATCTTTCCAACGGTATGTTGTGCGCCGCGTAACTCCTTACGGATCAAAAGTTATGGTTACCATAGAGACACCTGGTCCCAAGCCCCATGTCCTCGGTTTGCAGGCCCAGCCTCTATGTGAAGCGAAGTTGTCTTGCCTAAGGTACCGTGGGATTCAATAAGAGAAATGTGATAGATTAGGTTGTCGTCCTTTTCCCGGCTTACGACGTACGATATGGGACGAAAAAATAGCACAAAAAATGAAGAAAAGTGTCCCGAAACTGATGAAAACGTTCAATTTTGGGCTCTAAAAACAGGCACAGCAAGGCTTGCTACACACTTCGTAGATCTCTCAGAGAGCTTTCCAACGGTATGCTGTGCGCGACATAATTCCTGACGGATCAAAAGTTATGGTCACCGGAGCAACGGACACCTGGTCCCTAGCCCCACGCCCTCGGTTTGCAGTCCCAGCCTCTACGTATAGCGAAGTTGTCTTGCCTAAGGTGTCATGGGATTCGGTAATAGAAATATGATGGATTAGGTTGTCGTCTTTTTTGCGGCTCACGACGTACGATCTGGGACGAAAAAACAGCAGAAAAGAAGAAAAGTGTCCCGAAACTGATGGAAACATTCAATTTTGGGCTCCGAAAATAGGCGCGGCCGAGCAGGCTTCCGGCCCACTTCATAGAGCTCTCAAAGAGCTTTCCAACGGTATGCTGTGCGCCGCGTAACTCCTTACGGATCAAAAGTTATGGTCACCGGAGCGACGGACACCGGGTCCCAAGCCCCACGCCTTCGGTTTGCAGGCCCAGCCTCTACGTGTAGCGAAGTTGTCTTGCCTAAGGTGCCATGGGATTTGGTAATAGAAATGTGATGGATTAGGTTGTCGTCCTTTTCGCGGCTCAAGACATACAATCTGACATGGAAAATTAGCACAAAAGAAGAAAAGTGTCCCGAAACTGATGAAAACATTCAATTTTGGGTTCCAAAAATAGGAGTTTCTAAGTAGGCTTGCTGCCCCCGTCGTAGAGCTCTCGGAGAGCATTCCAACGATATGTTGTGCCTCATGTAACTCCTTATGGATCAAAAGTAATGGTCACCGGAGCGATGGACACCTGGTCCCAAGCCCCACGCCCTCATTTTGCAGTCCCGGCCTTTACGTGTAGCGAAGTTGTCTTGCCTAAGGTGTCATGGCATTCGGTAATAGAAATGTGATGGATTAGGTTGTCGTCCTTTTCGCGGCTCACGACGTATGATCTAGGACGAAAAAATAGTGCAAAAGAAGAAAAGTGTCCCGAAACTTATGGAAACATTCAATTTTGGGCTCCGAAAATAAGCGCACCCAAGTAGGCTTGCTGCCCACTTCGTAGAGTTCTCGGAGAGCTTTCCAACGGTATGCTGTGCGCCGCGTAGCACATTACGGATCAAAAGCTATAGTCACTGGAGTGACGGACACCGGGTCCCAAGCCCTGCGCCCTCGGTTTGTGGGCCTAGCCTCTACGTGTAGCGAAGTTGTCTTGCCTAAGGTACCCTGGGATTTGGTAATAGAAATGTAATGGATTAGGTTATCGTCCTTTTCACTGCTTACGACGTACGATATGGGACGAAAAAATAGCGCAAAAGAAGAAAAGTGTCCCGAAACTAATGAAAACGTTCAATTTTGGGCTCTGAAAATAGGTGCAGCCGACTAAGCTTGCCGCCCACTTCGTAGATCTCTCGGAGAACTTTCCAACAGTATGTTGTGCGCCACAAAACTCTTTACGGATCAAAAGTTATCGTCACCGGAGCGACGGACACCTGGTCCCAAGCCCCACGCCCTCGGTTTGCGATCGCAGCCTCTACGTGTAGCAAAGTTGTCTTGCCTAAGGTGTAGTAGGATTCAGTAATAGAAATACGATGGATTAGGTTGTCGTCCTTTTCAAGGCTCACGGCGTACGATCTGGGATGAAAAAGCAGCGCAAATGAAAAAAAGTGTCCCGAAACTGATGGAAACATTCAATTTTGGGCTCCGAAAATAGGCGCAGCTAACCAGGCTTGCTGCCCATTTCGTAGATCTCTCGGAGATCATTCCAACGGTATGCTGTGCGCCACGTAACTCCTTACGGATCAAAAGTTATGGCCGCCGGAGCAACGGACACTTGGTCCCAAGCCCCACGCCCTCGATTTGCGGTCCCAGCCTCTACGTGTAGCGAAGTTGTCTTGCCTAAGGTGTCATAGGATTCAATAATAGAAATGTGATGGATTAGGTTGTCGTCCTTTTCGCCGCTCACGACGTTCAATCTGGGACGAAAAAACAGCGCAGAAGAAGAAAAGTGTCCCGAAACTGATGGAAACATTCAATTTTGTGCTTCAAAAATAGGCGCAGCAGAGTAGGCTTGTTGCCCACTACGTAGAGCTCTCGGAGAGCTTTCCAACGGTATGTTGTGCGCCACGTAACTCCTTACGGATCAAAAGTTATAGTCACCCGTACGACGGACACCAGGTCCCAAGCCCCACGCCCTCGGTTTGCTGGCCCAGCGTCTACATGTATCGAACTTGTCTTGCCTAAGGTGCCATGGGATTTGGTAATAGAAATGTGATGGATTAGGTTGTCGTCCTTTTCGCGGCTCATGACGTACGATCTGGGACGAAAAAACAGCTCAAAAGAAGAAAAGTATCCCAAAACTAATGAAAACGTTCGATTTTGGGCTTCGAAAAATGGCCCAACCGAGCCGGCTTGCGGTCCACTTTGTAGAGCTCTCGAAGAGCTTTCCAACAGTATGATGTGCGCCGCGTAATTCCTTACGGATCAAAAGTTATGGTCACTGCAACGACGGACACCGGGTCCCAAGCCCCACGCCCTCAGTTAGCGGGCCCAGCCTCTACGTGTAGCGAAGTTGTCTAGCCTAAGGTGCCGTGGAATTCGATAATGGAAATGTGATAGATTAGGTTGTCATACTTTTTGCGACTCACGTCGTACGATCCGGGATGAAAAAATAGCTTAAAAGAAAAAAAGAGTCCCGAAACTGATGAAAACGTTCAATTTTCGGGTCTGAAAATAGGAGTAGCCGAGTAGGCTTGCAGCCCCAATCGTAGAGCTTTCGGAGATCTTTCCAACGGTATGTTGTGCGCCGTGTAACTCCTTACGGATCAAAGGTTATGGTCACCGGAGCGACGGAGACTTGGTCCCAGACCCCACGCCCTCAGTTTGCGGGCCCAGCCTCTACGTGAAGCGAAGTTGTCTTGCCTAAGATGCCGTGGGATTCGGTAAGAGAAATGTGATGGATTAGGTTGTTGTCCTTTTCGCGGCTTACGACATACGATATGGGACGAAAAAACAGCGCAAAAAATGAAGAAAAGTGTCCCGAAACTGATGAAAACGTTCAATTTTGGGCTCTAAAAACAGGTGCAGCAAGCAAGCTTGCTGTACACTTCATAGATCTCTCAGAGAGCTTTCTAACGGTATGTTGTGCGTCGCGTAACTCCATACGGATCAAAAGTTATGGCCACTGGAGCGATGGACACCTGGTCCCAAGCCCTACGCCCTCGGTTTGCGGTCCCAGCCTCTACGTGTAGCGATGTTGTCTTGCCTAAGGTGTCATGGGATTCGGTAATAGAAATATGATGTATTAGGTTGTCGTCATTTTTGCGGCTCACGACGTACGATCTGGGATGAAAAAACAATGCAAAAGAAGAAAAATGTCATGAAACTGATGGTAACATTCAATTTTGGGCTCCGAAAATAAGTGCTCCCGATCAGGCTTGCTGTCCACTTCGTAGAGCTCTCAGAGAACTTTCCAACGGTATGCTGTGCGCCGCGTAGCACATTACGGATCAAAAGTTATAGTCACTAGAGCGACGGACACCAGGTCCTAATCCCCACGCCCTCGGTTTGTGGGCCCAGCCTCTACGTGTAGCGAAGTTGTCTTGCCTAAGGTGCCATGGGATTGGGTAATAGAAATGTGATGGATTAAGTTGTCATCCTTTTCACAACTTACAACGTACGATATGGGACGAAAAAACAGTGCAAAAGAAGAAAAGTATCCCGAAACTGATGAAAACGTTCAATTTTGGGCTCTAAAAACAGGTTCAGCCGACCAGGCTTGCCACCCACTTCGTAGATCTCTCGGAGAGCTTTCCAACGGTATGCTGTGCGCCACGTAACTCCTTACGGATCAAAAGTTATGGTCACCGGAGCGACGGATACCTGGTCCCAAGCCCCACGCCCTCGGTTTGCGATTCCAGCCTCTACGTGTAGCGAAGTTGTCTTGCCTAAGGTGTCGTAGGATTCAGTAATAGAAATGTGATGGATTAGGTTGTCGTCATTTTCGCAGCTCACGACGTACGATCTGGGACGAAAAAACAGCACAGAAGAAGAAAAGTGTCCCGAAACTGATGGAAACATTCAATTTTGTGCTTCGAAAATAGGCGCAGTCGAGCAGGCTTGCTGTCCACTACGTAGTGGTCTCGGAGAGCTTTCCAACGGTATGCTGTGCGCCGCGTAACTCCTTACGGATCAAAAGTTATAGTCACCGGTACGACGGACACTGTGTCCAAGGCCCCCGCCCTCGGTTTGGGGGCCCAGCGTCTACATGTGGCGAAGTTGTCTTGTGAGGCACGACCTCGATTTGCGTGCGATACCTCATTTCGTGTGCCTAACCTAGATTTGTGTGCCTTGACCTAGATTTAAGAATTGTGTTTCGTTTTGTGTGCCTTGCGTTGAATTACGTGTATTCATTTAGGGTTGCGCGCATTTACTTGAAAAACGTGCGTTCGTCTCGTAGTGCGTGCCCTAGACCTAGAAAAGCGTGCCCTCACGCTAATCAAGAAAGCATCATACACGAGGCACTAGATCATTAATTAATCCTACAAATTCCACTAACTAATATTAAATTACTAATTCAACCTACTAGAAGACAAAATCTCACAAAAAGCTAGACATTCCTTATTCTTTATTCCTTATTCTTTTGCACTTTCAACACAATTAAATAATACTCCAATAGATGACAAAAAAAATCAGATTTTACATGCCTTGGCCGACCACCATATGGGCTTTTGTGCTTGCTTACTTAATTTAATTATTCTCCAAACAATCCTATGACAATCTATGACACATTACATAAAAAATTTAGCTAAAAAACTCAACCCAAGGCCTCCAAATCTCGACAAGCTCCTTGCCCATGATAGGTGATTCAAAAATCAAGCTTCTTGAAGACACAAATCTGAATTTTTGTATGCCCAAGGCCGACCCATGCTTCATCAATTTCAAGGCTTTCATTCTTTGTCATTTTCTCTCATTTTTCTTTCATTCTCTCTCTCTCCCTCTCATTCTTCTCTCTCTCTCTCGGCCTTGGCTGAGTTTCTTCATTCCATAACTCATCTTCATCATTCTATGGTGCATCAAGACAAGCAACAAGCTAAGAAACTCGACCAAGCTAGCTAAGTTGCAAGAATCACACATGCAAGCTCTTTGAGTCTCCATTTCGTCCTAGGTGAGTTTGCTAGCTTCCATTTCTTTTCTTCTTGTTCTAACCACATGCACCTACTAAGAACTTGGTCACTAATCTAGGAAAAATAGAGAGAAATCGGGTGGTGTCTCGGCTAAGCAAGGAAGAAGACCAAATTTGTGCTTCATCAAAGTTTTGTGCATCTTCTTGTTGTTTTGCTAAGGTGAGGGCTAAAACTTCTTGAAAATCTTTCAAAAATCCACATGCATGCTCTTAAATGTTTGTCTTTTCTTCTGTACTTGAGATATATGTGTGTTTATAAGCTTTTACAACCATGCATGGCAAAGATTTTGGCTTCAAGGTGATGATAGATGAAATCGGGTTTTGTGACAACTCTCTGTCTTGTTGTTGCAAGGTGAGTTTGGCTAGGCAAATGATGTTGAAAATGCATGAAAATTGGTAGGTAACTAGTTTTACCAGTAGTGAACATTTTTTGCAGAAATAGGACAAAGCAAATTTTGACTCTATGGTCCTCAAAATGGAAAATCATTAAAATGTGTCCAAATCTGGAAGTCTGGAAAAAAAAAATGAAGCAAGTTTTGGCAGATTCACTGACCTTGTAGAACGAACCAGTTTTGACTTAGTAAATGATATCCAAAATTCATTAAATTTTGTGTGCTGCTATATTTTTCAGTTCTGGACATTTTTGTCAGAAATTGACTAAGGCTAAATCTGACCCTAAGGATCTAAAAAACGACAAGTATTGAAATGTGTGCAAATCTGGACAGTTTTGTGCAATTCCACTGTTTTGGCTATAACTATTGGACCTGAACTCCAAATGATGTGAGGTTTGTTTTTGAATTTAGTTCACTTCTTAAGCTTTAATTTGAAATCTTATTCACTATAATTGGAGATAGTTTGCTTGTCTTAATGATTGTGAGAAAACAGTCTATTGCAGTGAGGGTTTCACTTAGTTATATACTTAGAAAATTGTTGTAACTTCTCTTGTGGTATTAAATGCTTGGGATTGTGGCATTGGGATGTTGTGTGGACTATTTTGAATACTTGGGGATGTTTGAATTAACTAATGCATGGCTTGAGATTGATTTTGAGTTGACTTGGGGCTTAATCGCACGGGTAAGCACGAAATGGAAACCCTAGTGACTAGGTAAACTTGCTAAGTGTTGATCCTTTGGATATTGTGCGTAATTATATGTTTAGTGGGATGCCCGTAGTTGCCCTTATAGCCCTAAATGTGATTTCGATGATTACATGTTGACAAGTAGGCCTTTCTTGCACTCGGTCCCACGTAGATGTCGTTGCATGTTGAATAATCTTATTATTTGATTACGTGAACTTCGAAATGAGTTATATGACTTGATTTACATGTGTTACATGGCTGCCCGTTTAATGTTCATATAACTCTATTTGTTTTACAAAGTGAAAATTCGTGTTAAGCATGCCTCGTTCGTTTACTTGTCAATATGTGATCTTATACTTGCTTGGAGGCAACCTACTTTATTGTCATCCTAATGTGAATTGTTAAAAGACATTTTATGGCTTATTTAAACATGATTACTTGGCTGCCCGTGGAAGTTTAATCGCTTTCAAATTGATATATGAAATGATTACATGTTCTTACAATGTCTTATATGCCAATATGTCAAATGTGATCATATACTTGTTCGGAGGCAACCTACTTTGTTGACCTCCCAATGTGAATTGTTAAGTGGCATACAAGGTTGCAACCTTTCATTCTGGCATGGTAGCGTTCACGCACACAGGGCGGCATCGGGCTTGCCGATGCAACCGTGACTACCATTGTCCAATTCCCTCTCTCGCTTGGGGGCTAGACTTCTTCGGAGAGTTAGGTTGTAGGATTTCAGGGTACATCCGGAGTACACCCATTTGGCGTGATAAGGGGATGATTCGGAGTTGGCCGCAACAATTGATACTGGAAATAAACTGAGAGCAAAAGCTCACCATATCCTTTTTACTAGGTGTATAAGTACTCTCGCTTGGTTCCTAGAGGACCTTGGGGAGAAAAGATGGGTAATTGTATTTCTTTACTTTTATATTATTGTTATGTACTTAATTGTGTCATATTCATGCTTGCAAAAGGATTTTCATAAGTTGAACCGGAAAATGAGTTTCAAAACCTATTTCTCGTTGCCCCTCGCTGAGTTCATAAGGACTCACCCTCTTTTATCATCTCAGGTGAAGAAGATCAAGAACAGGTACCTGAGGACGACGTGCCTAACAATGATTCCTTGGAGTGATTTCCTGTCCTATGTGATTTGCGTGATTATGGTTATTTAAGAACACTATGCTACTTGAACACTATTTCTTTTCATGTTGCTTAATTTTTGTTATGTAAAAGACCCTCGTTGTAATTTGGGGTCTAATCTTGGCTTGTACTGATAATAACTAGGTAACACTACTATGGTCGTTTTGCTATTGTTATTGGCTATTATCCATCATAAGATTAAGTAAAATGAACCTATCCAATCTAAGAAAGTACTCTCTATCAAGCTAAGATCAACAGGTACTTTTGCAACGAGGATTAACAAACAGACAAGACATAGTATCATACTAGGTTATTAATCAACGAGACTTCGAGATAACCAATAGGCATTTCAATTGATGGTAAATAGTAATCTTAGTTGAAAATGAAATTGAGATTGGAAAATTTGAGCCGTTTAGAGAATTAGCTCAAACCAAAGAGCCCAATTACAGCTGTTATACTGCCAGTTTTATGAAAAATTTTGGAGTTTAGGCTAAAACGTTAAGTGTTTAACTTTCAGGAACGATTATGTACGAGACATGACTTGAATGTTTAGATCACACCCTAGTCTAACCTAATAGGCCGGGTTGGGGCGTGACATGTCTTGCCTAAGGTGCCATGGGATTTGGTAATAGAAATGTGATGGATTAGGTTGTCGTCCTTTTCACGGCTCACGACCTACGATCTGGGATGAAAAACAACGCAAAAGAAGAAAAATATCCCAAAACTGATGAAAACGTTCGATTTTGGGCTTCAAAAATAGGCACAGCTGACTAGGCTTGCTGCCCACTTCGTAGAGCTCTCGAAGAGCTTTCCAACGGTATGCTGTGCACCAAGTAACTCCTTACGGATCAAAAGTTTTGGTCACCGGAGCGACGGACACGGGGTCCCAAGCCCTACGCCCTAAGTTTGCGGGCCCAGCCTCTACATGTAGCAAAGTTGTCTAGCCTAAGGTGCCGTGAAATTCAGTAATCGAAATGTGATGGTTCAGGTTGTCGTCATTTTCGCGGCTCACAACGTACGATCTGGGACGAAAAAATAGCTCAAAAGAAGAAAAGTGTCCCAAAACTGATGAAAACGTTCAATTTTGGGGTCCGAAAATAGGAGTAGCCAGGTAGGCTTGAAGCCCTCGTCGTAGAGCTCTCGGAGATCTTTCCAACGGTATGCTGTGCACCGCGTAACTTCTTACGGATCAAAAGTTATGGTCGCCGGAGCAACAGAGACTTGGTCCCAAGCCCCACGCCCTCGGCTTGCGGGCCCAGCCTCTACGTGAAGCGAAGTTGTCTTGCCTAAGGTGCCATGGGATTTGGTAATAGAAATTTGATGGATTATGTGACGCCCGAGATATAGTCATGCATTTAATTACTGTTGCATCCTTGTTTGCGCATTTCCTTCTATGCATTATTGACTGCCTTCTTGCGTTACTATTCACTCCATTTTTAAACTGCCTTCTATCAGTTAATTAGCATTTTTATTAAATCATATTAATTGTAAAAGTAGTGGGAAAAATGTGCATTTGAGCTAAAGGCGTTAGGAGGGCTCGTTTAGAAAATGATTTTTGTAGTTGAGTGAATAGTGTTACGTAACATAATTTAGAAATTTAATTAGCTAGCATATATTTTACTATCTAAGCTCGTTTTAAGCTCAATACGCGCATTATATTAAATCTCTTAAGCACCCAAATGACCCCACCTCAACTTAGCCCCTTTTATACATCACTTAAACTCATAAAATGCAAAAGAAAAAAAAATTAAAAGCTGAAACAGAGAGCAGAAACCCGACAGCTCCAAGGGAGAAAAAGGAAGAGATTTTGCTCACCAAGCCTCCAATCCAAGCCTCTCCAATCCTTGAACAACTAGTGTAGGGTGTGTGCAAGGTTCCTAGGTGCTCCTACGCGCTTTGGTGAGGGATTTCACGACTTGTTTTTGCATTTTTAAATAGTTGCTCATTTCTTGATTTGTTGAAAATATGATTAAATGCCATTGTAATTGTTATCTATGCTAATATACCATCTATATGAATGCTAGAGAACACATTTGAGCCGTCGTTTCGTAATTTAAACGGTTAGAATCGTTAGTTTGATTTTTAGGGTGAATAGTGACGTTTTTCTAGGGTTTTGTGTAATTGCTCGAATTAGCTTGATTTAATGCTTCTAATAGATGCCTTAGGTGCTAGTAAAGATAACCTAATAGCCCCGTGCACTTGCATTGCCCTTAAATCGCTTAAAAATGGAAAATAGCCGACTTTAACTTGGGGCTTTTGGGGTTAATACGAATCCGGGTGGATTCGGGCTTCAATTCTAGTATCCTTAGGCTACCTAGGTGCTATAGATGCCTTGATATCCCTTGTTTGAAGCCCGGACAATGTATGTGTAGTTTAAAGCCATAAGAGGGAATTTGGGGCTTTCGGGATAAACGCGGGCATTTGAATGAGTTAGAGGCTTGAGAGGGTACCTTGAGGGTTAGTTAGAAGGTTGGAAGAGTTTCCTTTGAAAATGAAATCATTAACTTTGGTTTGGAAGAGAAATAGGTTGTAAAATAAAGGGGTTTAAGTGCAATTTCGGTTGTCTCACATTTCTAAACGCACGGCATGACTTCTTGAGTGTTTATATGTGATATTAAGTTGATTTGGAGCTTTTGATATAATACTCTGGTTATTTTGTAATGTCTCTTTGCAAAACTGCGTATTTGCTTATATAACTGTTCTATTCTCATTGCATCGAGGTCAACCTACTTTGTTGATCCTCATATGTGTTAATGCTTATATTATTGCTATTAACTTGCCATCGTTAAGTGCATTGCATAGTGGTTGCGCAACCATAGTGTCAGGGACGGATGTGTTGAATATCGGCTGGGCGGCAGAGTGCTTGCCGGTTGATATTCAAACTCCGTGCCCTATTCCCTCATTCGCCTGGTCCGGAGATTGCCAGGGGATGTTGGGTCGTAGGATTCGGGGTACATCCGGAGTACACCCACTGGAGTGTTTGGGGATTATGCCGGCTTATCGTGATCGTGCTCGTGGTTCGTGGATCGTGATTGAAGACCAGTGAAGATTGGTGTATAGGGGATTGTTGAAACGTATCCTTTTAAATGTGTGGTTATTTAAGTTATAGTTGTTTCTTTAATTGTCTAAGTGTTATTGTTGTATAATTGTATTATATGTTGCATTGCACGCCCCGGGACTATATCCCTCACTGGGCAACAGTGGTTGCTCATACCTCGATATCTGTTTCAGGAGACGCTGAGGGTGATCCCCAGCTTGTTGAATTAATTGAGGAAGAAGAAGTTCAGATTGAGCCTCTACCTTAGTTGCCGTGCTTGATAGCTTGAGGTGGTTAATGAATTTGCTGCTATGTGGAAAGTTCAACTAATTGTTTTATGTACTATTTTGTGGCCTAAGGGCTATGTATAGGTTTGTTGCGCAAGTTGAAGGATAGTAGTTTGTGGTGTAGAATTGGAAGTCATGTCTTGTAATAACTTTTATTCTTGCCTTATTTCCTTGCATGCTTGGGAGTGGATGGTTAATGTAGAATGCTTTATCCTTTAAGTTGTTTTATTGATTTCCTAGAATGTCATGATTATAAAACTATGCTGACAACAAGTGCTCGCATGCTTGTGTGTTTTGGAGCTATTGTGTACCATAAGGCTCGGATGGCCTTAGAACTTTGTTGTTTATTTAGGAAAAGCTTGTATTGTATTGTTGGGACTTTGTTTTAGTGTTTACAGGTTTTTAGAATGTCCACGGTACAGGGGAGACTCTGTCCGTGTGTCGGGTCCGGACTTAACCTTTAGCTTGGGGGTTGGGTCGGGGCGTGACAGATTAGGTTGTCGTCCTTTTCGTGACTCACGACGTACGATCTTGGACGAAAAAATAGCACAAAAGAATAAAAGTATCCCGAAACTGATGAAAACGTTCAATTTTGGGCTCCAAAAATAGGCGCAGCCGAGCAGGCTTGCTGCCCACTTCGTAGAGCTCTCGAAAAGCTTTCCAACGGTATGCTGTGCGCCGCGTAACTCCTTACGGATAAAAAGTTATGTTCAACAAAGCGACGGACACCTGGTCTTAAGCCCCACGCCCACGGTTTACGGGTCCAGCCTCTACGTATAGCGAAGTTGTCTTGCCTAAGGTGTCGTGGGATTCGGTAATAGAAATATAATGGATTAGGTTGTCGTCCTTTTTGCGGCTCATGACGTACGATCTAGGACGAAAAAACAGCGCAAAAGAATAAAAGTGTCCCGAAACTGATGAAAACGTTTGACTTTGGGATCCGAGAACAGGCGCAGCCTAGAAGCCTTGTAGCCCCCATCGTAGAGCTCTCGTAGAGCTTTCCAACAGTATATTGTGCACCGCGTAACTCCTTACAAGTCAAAAGTTAAGGGCACCGGAGCAACGGATAACTGGTCACAAGCCCCACGACCTCGGTTTGCAGGCCCAGCCTCTACGTTATGCGAAGTTGTCTTGCCCAAGGTGCCGTGGGATTCGGTAATAAAAATATGATAGAATAGGTTGTCGTCCTTTTTGCGGCTCATGACGTACGATCCGGGACGAAAAAATAGCGTAAAACAAGAAAAGTGTCCCAAAACTGATGAAAACGTTCAATTTTGGGCTCCAAAAATAGGCACAGTTGAGCAAGCTTGCTGCCCCAGTCGTAGAGCTCTCGGAGAACTTTCCACCAGTCGTAGAGCTCTCGGAGAACTTTCCAACGGTATACTGTGCGCCGCATAACTCCTTACGGATCAAAAGTTATGGTCACCAGAGGGACGGAGACCTTGTCCCAAGCCCCTAGCCCTCGGTTCGCGGGCCCAGCCTCTACGTGAAGCAAAGCTGTCTTGCTTAAGGTGTCGTTGGATTGGTAATAGAAATGTGATGGATTAGGTTGTCGTCCTTTTTTAGGCTCACGACGTACGATCTGGGATGGAAAAACAGAGCAAAAGAATAAAAGTGTCCCGAAACTGATGAAAAAGTTCAATTTTGGAATTCAAAAATTGGCACAGCCAAGCAGGCTTCCTGCCCCCTTCGTAGAGCTCTCGAAGAGCTTTCCAACAGTATGTTGTGCACCGCGTAACTCCTTACAGATCAAAAGTTATCGTCACCGGAGCGACGAACACCTGGTCCCAAGCCCCATGCCCTCGGCTTGCGGGTTTAGCCTCTATGTATAGCGAAGTTGTCTTGCCCAAGGTGCCACGGGATTTGGTAATTGAAATGTGATGGATTAGGTTGTCATCCTTTTCGCGGCTCATGACGTACGATCCGGGACGAAAAAATAGCGCAAAAGAGGAAAAGTATACCGAAACTAATGAAAACGTTCAATTTTGGGATCCAAAAAGAGGCGCAGCTGAGCAGGCTTGCTGCCCGCATCGTAAAGCTCTCGGAGAGCTTTCCAACCGTATGCTGTGCGTCGCGTAACTCCTTACGGATCAAAAGTTATGGTCACTGGAGCGATGAAGACCTGGTCCCAAGCCCCACACCCTCGGTTTGCAGGCCCAGCCTCTACGTGAAGCGAAGTTGTCTTGCCTAAGTTGCCGTGGGATTCAATAATAGAAATGTGACATATTAGGTTGTCGCCCTTTTCGCGGCTCGCGACGTACGATCTGGGATGGAAACGTTCAAATTTGGGCTGTTACCCCCGTCGTAGCCCTCTCAAAAAGTATCACGAAACTGATGAAAACGTTTAAATCAGGGCTCCAAAAATAGGCGCATTCGAGCAGGCTTGTTACCCCCGTCGTAGAGCTCTCAGAGAGCTTTCCAACGGTATGCTGTGCGCCGCGTAGCACCTTACAGATCAAAAGTTATAGTCACCGGAGCGACGGACACCGGGTCCCAAGCCCCATGCCCTCGGTTTGCGGGCCCAACCTCTACGTGTAACGAAGTTGTCTTGCATAAGATGCCGTGAGATTCGGTAATAGAAATGTGATGGATTAGGTTGTCGTCTTTTTCACAGCTCACGACGTAATATTCGGGATGGAAAAACAGCGCAAAAGAAGAAAAGTTTCCCGAAATTGATGAAAACGTTCAATTTTGGGGTACCAAAATAGGTGCAGCCATGCAGGCTTGCTACCCACTTCGTAGAGCTCTCGGAGAGCTTTCCAACAGTATGTTGTGCACCGCGTAACTCCTTACGGATCAAAAGTTATGGTCACTGGAGCGACGGAGACTTGGACCCAAGCCCCATGCCCTCGGTTTGCAGGCTCAGCCTCTACGTGAAGCGAAGTTGTCTTGCCTAAGGTGCCATGGGATTCGGTAATAGAAATTTGATGGATTAGGTTGTCGTCCTTTTCGCGACTCACGACGTACAATCCGGGATAAAAAAATACCACAAAAGAAGAAAAGTGTCCCGAAACTTATGAAAATGTTCAATTTTGGGGTCCGAAAATTGGAGCAGCTGAGTGGGCTTGTTACCCTCGTCGTAGAGCTCTCGGAGAGCATTCCAACGGTATATTGTGCGCCCGTAACTCCTTACAGATCAAAAGTTATGGTCACCGGAGCGACGGAGACCTGGTCCCAAGCCCCAGGCCCTCGGTTTGCGGGCCCAGACTCTACGTGAAGTGGTTTTGTCTTGCCCAAGGTGCTGTGGGATTCGGTAATATAAATGTGATGGATTAGGTTGTCATTCTTTTCGCGGCTCATGACATACGATCCGGGACAAAAAAACAGTACAAAAGAAGAAAAGTGTCCTGAAACTGATGAAAATGTTGCACTTTGGGATCGAAAAATAGGTGCAGCCGAGAAGGCTTGCTGTCCCCATCATAGAGCTCTCATAGAGCTTTCCAACGGTATGTTGTGCACCGCGTAACTCCTTACGGATCAAAATTTAAGGGCACCAGAGCGACGGATAATTGGTCACAAGCCCTACGCCCTCGGTTTGCGAGCCCAGCCTCTACGTGAAGCGAAGTTGTCTTGCCCAATGTGCCATTGGATTCGGTAATAGAAATGTGATGGATTAGGTTGTTGTCCTTTTCGCGGCTCACGACATACGATCAGAGACGGAAAAATAGCGCAAAAGAAGAAAGGTGTCCCAAAACTGATGAAAATATTAGATTTTGGGCTCCAAAAATAGCCGTAGCCGAGCAGGCTTGTTGCCCCCTTCATAGAGCTCTCGCAGAGCTTTCCAACGGTATGCTATACGCCGCGTAACTCTTTACAGATCAAAAGTTATGGTCACCGGAGCAACGGAGACCTGGTCCCAAGCCCCACGCCCTCAGTTTGCAGGCCCAGACTTTACGTGAAGCGAAGTTGTCTTGCCAAAGGTGTCCATGGGATTCGGTAATAGAAACGTGATGGATTAGGTTGTTGTCCATTTCGCGGCTCACGACGTACGATCCGGGACGAAAAAAAGCGCAAAAGAAGAAAAGTGTTACAAAACTGATTAAAATGTTCAATTTTGGGCACCAAAAACAGGTGCAGTCGAGCACGCTTGCTACCCCCATTGTAGAGCTCTCGAAAAGCTTTCCAACGGTATGTTGTACACAGCGTAACTCCTTACGGAACAAAAGTTTTGGGCACTACAGCAACGAAGACCCGGTCCCAAGCCAGACGCCCTCGGTTTGAGAGCCCAACCTGTACGTGAAGCGAAGTTGTCTTGCCCAAGGTGTCGTGGGATTCGATAATAGAAATGTGATGGATTAGGTTGTCGTCCTTTTCGCGGCTCATGACATACGATCTGGGACAGAAAAATAGCGTAAAAGAAGAAAAGTATACCAAAACTGATCAAAACGTTCGAATTTGGGCTCCGAAAATAGACGCAGCCAAGCAAGATTGTTGCCCCCGTCGTAGAGCTCTCGGAGAGCTTTCCAACGATATGTTTTGCGCCGCGTAACTCCTTTTGGATCAAAAGTTATTGGCACCGGAGCGACGGACATATGATCCCAAACCCAACGCCATTGGTTTGCGGGCCCAGCCGCTACGTGAAGTGAAGTTGTCTTCCCCAAGGTACCATGGGATTAGATAATAGAAATGTGATGGATTAGGTTGTCGTCCTTTTCGCGGCTCACGAAATACGATCTAGGACAGAAAAATAGCGCAAAACTAGAAAAGTGTCCCAAAACTAATGAAAATATTCAATTTTAGGCTCCGAAAATAGGCGCAACTGATGAGGCTTGCTGCCCCCGTCGTAGAGCTCTCAGAGAGCTTTCCAACGGTATGCTATGCGACGCGTAACTCCTTACGGATCAAAAGTTATAGGCACCGTAGCGACGGAGACCTGGTCCCAAGCCCCACGCCCTCGGTTTGCGGGCCCAGCCTCTACGTGAAGCGAAGTTGTCTTGCCCAAGATGCCATGGGATTCGATAATAGAAATGTGATGGATTAGGTTGTCGTCCTTTTCAAGCCTCACGACGTATGATCCAGGACGGAAAAAAAGCGCAAAAGAAGAAAAGTATCCCAAAACTGATGAAAACGTTCGATTTTGGGAATAAAAAACAGGCACAGCCGCGTAGGCTTTTTGCCCGCGTTGTAGAGCTCTAGGAGAGCTTTCCTGGTTCCATGCCCCATGCCCTCGATTTGCCGGCCCAGCCTCTACGTGAAGTGAAGTTGTCATGCCCAAGGTGTCGTGGGATTCGGTAATAGAAATGTGATTCATTATGTTGTCGTCCTTTTCACGGCTGACGACGTATTATCCGGGACTGAAAAATAGCGCAAAAGAAGAAAAGTATCCCGAAATTGAAGAAAATGATCGATTTTGGGCTCTGAAAATAGGCGCAGCCCAGTAGGCTTGCTGCCCCTATAGTAGAGCTCTGGGAGAGCTTTCCAACGGTATGCTGTGCGTTGCGTAACTCCTTTTGGATCAAAAGTTATGGGCACCGGAGCGACAGAGATATGGTCCCAAGCCCGACACCCTCGATTTGCGAGCCCAGCCTCTACGTGAAGCGAAATTGTCTTGCCCAAGGTGCCGTGGGATTCGATAATAGAAATGTGATGGATTAGGTTGCTGTCATTTTCGCAGCTCACGACGTACGATACGGGACAGAAAAACAGTGCAAAAGAAGAAAAGTATCTCGAAACTGAAGAAAATGATCGATTTTGGGCTCCGAAAATAGGCACAGCCGAGCAAGCTTGCTGCCCCCGTTGTAAAGCTCTCGGAGAGCTTTCCAACGGTATGTTGTGCGCCGTGTAACTTCTTTTGGATCAAAAGTTGTAAGCACCAGAGCGACGGAGACATGGTCCCAAGCCCGACGCCCTCGGTTTGCAGGCCCAGCCTCTACGTGAAGCGAAGTTGTCTTGCCCAAGGTACCATGAGATTCGATAATAGAAATGTGATGGATTAGGTTGTCGTCCTTTTCGGGACTCACGACGTACGATACAGGACAAAAAACAGCACAAAAGAAGAAAAGTATTCCGAAACTGAAGAAAATGATCGATTTTGGGCTCCAAAAATAGGCACAGCCGAGTAGGCTTGCTGCCCCTATCGTAGAGCTCTCGGAGAGCTTTCCAACGGTATGCTGTACGCCGTGTAACTTATTTTGGATCAAAATTTATGGTGACCGGAGCGACGGAGATATGGTCCCAAGCCCGACGCCCTCGGTTTGCGGGCCCAGCCTCTATGTGAAGCGAGGTTGTCTTGCCCAAGGTACCATGGGATTCGATAATAGAAATGTGAAGGATTAGGTTGTCGTCCTTTTCGCTTCTTACAACGTACAATCCGGGACAAAAAAAAAAAGCACAAATGAAGAAAAGTATCCCAAAACTGATAAAAACAATCGATTTTGGCTTCCGAAAATAGGCGTAGCCGAGCAGGCTTGATACCCCCGTCGAAGAGCTCTCGAAGAGCTTTCTAACGGTATGTTGTGCGCCTCGTAACTCCTTACGGATCAAAAGTTATGGGCACCGGAGCGACGGAGACCTGGTCCCAATCCTCACGCCCTCGGTTTGCGGGCCCAGCCTTTAAATGAATTGAAGTTGTCTTGCCCATGGTGCCCTGGGATTCGATAATAGAAATGTGATGGATTAGGTTATCGTCTTTTTTGCAGCTCACGACGTACGATTTGGGACGAAAAAACAACACAAAAGAAGAAAAGTTTCCCCAAACTGATGAAAATGTTAGATTTTAGGCTTCGAAAACAGGTGCAGCCGAGCAGGCATGTTGCCCCCGTCGTAGAGCTCTCGGAGAGCTTTCCAACGGTATACTGTGCGCTGTGTAACTCCTTATAGAACAAAAGTTATGGGCACCCGAGCGACGGGGACCTGGTCCCAAGCCCCACGCCCCCGGTTTGCGGGCCCAACCTCTACATGAAGTGAAGCTGTCATGCCCAAGGTGTCATGGGATTTGGTAATAGAAATGTGACTGATTAGGTTGTCGTCCTTTTCACGACTGACGACGTACGATCCGGGACGGCAAAACTGCGCAAAAGAATAAAAGTGTCCCGAAACTGAAGAAAATGTTCAATTTTGGGCTACGAAAATAGGCACGGCTGAGCAAGCTTGCTGCCCCCGTCGTAGAGCTCTTGGAGAGCTTTCCAACGGTATGTTGTGCACCGCGTAACTGCTTTTGGATCAAAAGTTATGGGCACCGGAGCGACGGAGACATGGTCCCAAGCCCGACGCCCTTGGTTTGCAGGCCTAACCTCTACTTGAAGCGAAGTTGTTTTGCCCAAGGTGCCATAGGATTCGATAATAGAAATGTGATGGATTAGGTCATCGTCCTTTTCGCGGCTCACGACGTGCGATCCGGGATGGAAAAATAGCACAAAAGAAGAAAAGTATCTCGAAACAAATGAAAACATTTGAATTTGGGCTCCGAAAATAGGCGCAGCCGAGCAGGCTTGCTGCCCCCATCGTGGAGCTCTCAGAGAGCTTTCCAACGATATGTTGTGCGCCGCGTAACGCCTTTTGGATCAAAAGTTATGGGCACCGGAGCGACGGAGAAATGGTCCCAAGCCCGACGCCCTCGGTTTATGTGCCCAGCCTCTACGTGAAGCGAAGTTGTCTTGCCCAAGGTGCCATAGGATTCGATAATAGAAATGTGATAGATTAGGTTGTCGTCCTTTCCACGGCTCACGACGTACGATCCGGGACGGAAAAACAACGCAAATGAAGAAAAGTGTCTCGAAACTGATAAAAATGTTCAATTTTGGGCTCTGAAATAGGCGCAGCCAAGCAAGCTTGCTACCCCATTGTGGAGCTCTCGGAGAGCTTTCCAACGGTATGTTGTGCGCCGCCTAACTCCTTTTGGATCAAAAGTTATGGGCACCGGAGCGATGGAGACATGGTCCCAAGCCCGACGCCCTCGGTTTGCGGGCCTAGCCTCTAAGTGAAGCGAAGTTGTCTTGCCCTAGGTGCCGTGGGATTCGATAATAGAAATGTGATGGATTAGGTTGTCGTCCTTTTCGTGGCTCACGACGTACGATCCGGGACGAAAAAATAGCGTAAAAGAAGAAAAGTATCCCGAAACTGATGAAAACATTCAAATTTGGGCTCTGAAAATAGGCGCAGCTATGCTGGCTTGCTGCCACTGTCGTAAAGCTCTCGGAGAGCTTTCTAACGGTATGCTGTGCGCAGCGTAACTATTTTTTGATCAAAAGTTATGGGCACCGGAGCGATGAAGATATGGTCCCAAGCCCGACGCCCTCGGTTTGCTGGCCCAAGCTCTACGTGAAGCGAAGTTGTCTTGCCCAAGGTGCCATGGGATTCGACAATAGAAATCTGATGGATTAGGTTGTCGTCCTTTTCGCGGCTCATGACATACAATCCAGGAAAGAAAAACAGCGCAAATGAAGAAAAGTGTCCCGAAACTTATGAAAATATTCGATTTTGGGCTCCAAAAAAGGCGCAACTGAGCACGCTTGCTGCCCCGTCGTAGAGCTCATGGAGAGCTTTCCAACGGTATGCTGTGCACCGCGCAACTCCTTATGGATCAAAAGTTATGGGTACCGGAGCGATGGAGACCAGGTCCTAAGCCCTACGCCCTCAGTTTGCGGGCCCAGCCTGTACCTGAAGCGAAGTTGTCTTGCCCAATGTGTCGTGGGATTAGATAACAGAAATGTGATGGATTAGGTTATCGTCCATTTCGTGGCTCACGACGTACGATTCGGGACGAAAAAATAGCGCAAAAGATGAAAAGTATCCCAAAACTGATGAAAACGTTCAATTTTGGGCTTCGAAAATAGGCGTAACCTAGCAGGATTACTACCCCCATCGTAGAGCTCTGGGAGAGCTTTCCAACGGCATGCTGTGTGCCACGTAACTCCTTACGGAACAAAAATTATGGGCACCGGAGGGATAGAGACTTGGTCACATGCCCCATGCCCTCGATTTGCGGGCCCAGCATCTAGGTGAAGTGAAGTTGTAATGCCAAGGTGTCATGGGATTTGGTAATAGAAATGTGATTGATTAGGTTGTCGTCCTTTTCGAGGCTGACGACGTACGATCCGAGACGGAAAAACTGTGCAAAAGAAGAAAAGTGTCCCGAAACAGAAAAAAACGTTGGATTTTGGGTTCCGGAAATAGGCGCAGCCGAGCAGGCTTGCTACCCTCGTCATAGAGCTCTTGGAGAGCTTTCCAACGGTATGTTGTGCACCACGTAACTCCTTTTGGATCAAAAGTTAAGGGCACCTGAGCGACGGAGACATGGTCCCAAGCCCGATGCCCTCAGTTTGTGGGCCAAGCCTTTACGTGAGAACCAGGTCTCCGTCGCTTATTTGCCCATAACTTTTGATCCGTAAGGAGTTATGCCGCGCATAGCATACCGTTGGAATACTCTCTGGGAGCTCTACGACGGGGGTAGGAATCCTGCTCGGCTACGCCAGTTTTCAGAGCCCAAAATCGAACATTTTCATAAGTTTTCGGACACTTTTCTTCTTTTGTGCTGTTTTTCCTTCCCAGATCGTACGTCGTGAGCCTAGAAAAGGACGACAACCTAATCCATCACATTTCTATTATCGAATCCCACGGCACCTTGGGCAAGACAACTTCGCTTCATGTAGAGGCTGGGCCCGCAAACCGGAGGCTGGGCCCGCAAACCGAGGGCGTGGGGCTTGGGACCAGGTCTCCGTCGCTCCTTTGCCCATAACTTTTGATCTGTAACGAGTTACGCGATGCAAAGCATACCGTTGGAATGCTCACTGGGAGCTCTACGACGAGGGCAGCAAGCCTGCTCGGTTGCGCCTATTTTTAGATCCTAAAATCGAACATTTTCATCAGTTTCGGGACACTTTTCTTCTTTTGCACTATTTTTTCATCCCGAATCGTACGTCGTGAGCTGCGAAAAGGACGACAACCTAATCCATCACATTTCTATTATCGAAACCCATGACATCGTGGGCAAGACAACTTCACTTCACGTAGAGGCTGGGCCCGCAAATCGAGGGCATAGGGCTTAGGACCAAGTCTTTGTCGCTCTGGTGCCCATAACTTTCAATCCGTATGGAGTTACGTGGCGAACAGCTTACCGTTGGAAAGTTCTCCGAGAGCACTACGATAGGGGAAGCAAGCCTGCTCGGCTGCGCCTATTTTCAGAGCCCAAAATCGAACGTTTTCATCAGTTTCGGGACACTTTTCTTCTTTTGCGCTGTTTTTCCATCCAGAATCGTACTTCGTGAGCCGCGAAAAGGACGACAACCTAATCCATCACATTTCTATTATCGAATCCCATGGCACCTTGGGCAAGACAACTTCGCTTCACGTAGAGGTTGGGCCCTCAAACCGAGGGCGTGGGGCTTGGGACCAGGTCTTTGTCGCTCCGGTGCCCATAACTTTTGATCCGTAAGGATTTACGCAGCGCACAACATACCGTTGGAAAGCTCTCTGAGAGCTCTACGACGAGAGCAGCTAGCCTGCTTTGATGCGCCTATTTTTGGAGCGCAAAATGGAACGTTTTCATCAATTTCGGGATACTTTTCTTCTTTTGCGCTATTTTTCTGTCCCAGATCGTACGTTGTGTACTGTGAAAAGGACGACAACCTAATCCATCACATTTCTATTATCGAATCCCACAGCACCTTGGGCAAGACAACTTCGCTTCACGAAGAGGCTAGGCCCGCAAACTGAGGGCATGGGGCTTGGGACCAGATCTCCGTCGCTCCGGTGCCTATAACTTTTGATCTGTAAGGAGTTATGCGGTGTACATCATACCGTTGGAAAGCTCTCCGAGAGCTGTACAACAGGGACAGCAAGCCTGCTCGACTGCACCTATTTTCAGAGCCCAAAATCGAACATTTTCATCAGTTTCGGCACACTTTTCTTCTTTTGCGTTGTTCTTCTGTTCCGGATCGTACGTCGTGAGCAGCGAAAAGGACGACAACCTAATCCATCACATTTATATTATCGAATCCCACGGCACCTAGGGCAAGACAACTTCGCTTCACGTAGAGGCTGGGCCCGTAAACCGAGGGCGTCGGGATTGGGACCATGTCTCCATCGCTCCGGTGCCCTTAACTTTTGATCCAAACGGAGTTACATGGTGCACAACATACCATTGGAAAGCTCTCCAAGAGCTCTACGACGATGGTAGCAAGCCCGCTCGATTGCGCCTATTTTCGGAACCCAAAATCCAACGTTTTCTTCTGTTTCGGGACACTTTTCTTCTTTTGCACAGTTTTTCCATCCCGAATCGTACGCCGTCAGCCTCGAAAAGAACGACAACCTAATCCATCACATTTCTATTATCGAATCCCACGGCATCTTGGGCAAGACAACTTCACTTCACGTAGAGGCTGGGCCCGCAAACCGAGGGCATAGGGCTTGGGACCAGGTCTCCGTCGCTCCTTTGCCCATAACTTTTGATCCGTAACGAGTTACGCGGTGCAAAGCATACCATTAGAATGCTCTTTGGGAGCTCTACGACGAGGGTAGCAAGCTTGCTCGGTTGCGCCTATTTTTAGAGCCTAAAATCGAATATTTTCATCAGTTTTGCGACACTTTTATTCTTTTGCACTATTTTTTTATCCCGGATCGTACGTCGTGAGCTGCGAAAAAGACGACAACCTAATCCATCACATTTCTATTATCGAAACCCATGACACTGTGGGCAAGACAACTTCGCTTCACGTAGAGGTTGGGCCCGCAAACCGAGGGCGTAGGGCTTGGGACCAGGTCTCTGTCGCTTTGGTGCCCATTACTTTCGATCCGTATGGAGTTACGTGGCGAACAGCTTACCGTTGGAAACCTCTCCGAGAGCTCTACGATAGGGGAAGCAAAACTGCTCGGCTACGCCTATTTTCAGAGCCCAAAATCGAACGTTTTCATCAGTTTTAGGACACTTTTCTTCTTTTGCGCTATTTTTCCGTCCAGAATCGTACGTCGTGAGCCACAAAAAGGACGACAACCTAATCCATCACATTTCTATTATCGAATCCCATGGCACCTTGGGCAAGAAAACTTCGCTTCACGTAGAGGTTGGGCCCTCAAACCGAGGGCGTGGGGCTTGGGACCAGGTCTCTGTCGCTCCGGTGCCCATAACTTTTGATCCGTAAGGATTTACGCGGCGCACAGTGTGAGGCCCGACCCCGAATAATGTGTCCTACCTTGATTTGCGTGCCTTAGACCTAAAATTATATGACCAACCTAGGATTACGTGCCCTATCTTGATTTTTATGCATGCCTCGTCATACGTGCCTTGACCTAGAATAGTGTGCCCTAATCCCCGACTCATGTGCGGTACCTAAAAATACGTGCCTTGACCTCGATGTACGTGCGTTACCTCGTTTTGTGTGCCCTAACCTTGAACTGCATACCTTAAACTTAGTTTAAGAGTCGTACCTCGATTTGCGTCTATTACATTGAATTACATGTCTTGCATTGGTTTACGTGCATTCACCTAGGATTGTGTGCATTAGTCTTGAAGTCCGTGTCTTACCTCGTAGTTCGTGTCTACCTCGTGATTCGTGCCATGTATTGATTTCTGTGTGTGTCTCGTAGTGCGTGCCCTAGACTTAGGAAAGCGTGCCCGCACGCTAATCAATAAAGAATCCTACACAAAGCACTAGACTATAAAATAATCCTACACAATCCACTAACCATTATTATAATCCTAATTCAAATCTCTACAAAATCCACTAACACCTAAATATTATATTTTAAACTCACTACAAGACAAAATCTCACAAACCTCTAAACATACCCTATATTCTATTGTACCTAAAATCCCTAAATACCCAACATTCTCTTACACACATGTTAAAACAATTCAAAAGATGACACAAAATCAGATTTTTGCATGCATGTTTAATTCAAAATGATTCTAGACAAGTCATGACACAAAAACACTTATCAATGCATAAAAAAATTGCCCAAAACCACCTCAATTTCCTCTCATTTTCGACCAAACCACTCATGGCCCATGCTAACATTTCAAATTCCACCTTGAAGACACAAAATTTCAGATTTGGAAGCCCAAGGCTGACCACATGCTCAAAAAATTGCAAAAGCCTCATTTTTCTCTCATTTTTCTCACTTTCCTCACATTTTCTCTCTCTCCCTCTCACTCTCTCTCTCCATTTCGGTTTTGGCTGAGTTCTCTCCACCTCTTAGCTCATCTTCATCATCCTATGGTGCATCAAGACAAACCAGAAGCAAAGAAACTCACCCAAGCAAGCTAGGATGCAAGAAACACACATGCAAGCATTTTGAGTCACCATTTTCGGCCTAGGTGAGTTTTCTTGGCTTCCATTTCTTTTCTTCTTGTTCTAACCTCATGCATGTGCTAAGAGATTGATCACTAAGCTAGGAAAAATAGAGAAACCAAGTTGGAATCTCGGCTAAGCAAGAAGAAGAAGAGATTTGAAGCTTCAACAAGTTTTTGTGCATCTTTGTGGTTGATTGCTAAGGTGAGGGTTAAAACCTTTTGAAAACTCTTTAAAAACTCACATGCATGCTCATAAATGTGTGTATTTGCTTCTGTACTTGAGCTATATGGTCGTTCATAAGCTCAATCAACCATGCATGGCAAGATCTTGGCTTGAAAATGATGCTAGGTGAAGTCGAAATGGATGACAGCTCTCTGACCAGTCTGTTCGAGGTAAGTTTAGCTAAGCAAATGATGTTTAAAATGATTAAAAATTGGTGGGTGACTAGTTTGGACAGTTTTGAACATTTTTCCCAGAAATAGGCCGAAGCTAATTTTGACTCTAAGGTCCTCAAAATTGCAAATCATTAAAATATGACCAAATCTGGAAATCTGGAAAAATGAATCAGGTTTTGGCAGATGCACTGACCTTGTGGAACGAACCATATTTGACTTAGTAAATTTTGTCCAAAATGAGTGAAATTTGGTGTACCACTAGATTTTTCAGTTCTGGACAATTTTGTCAGAAATGGACCAAAGCTAAAACTGACTCTAAGGACCTCAAAAACGTCAATTTCTGAAAAGTGTACAAATCTGGACAGTTTTGTGCTACCTCACTGTTTCGGCTATAACTAATGATTCTGAACTCCAATTGATGCAAGGTTTGTTTCTGATTTTAGTTAACTTCTTAAGCTTTAATTTGAAATCTTATTTACTGAGTTTGGAGATTGTTTGATTATCCTATTGATTGTGAGAAAACAGCCTATTGCAGTAAAGGTTTTATTTAGCCATATGCTTGGAAAATTGTTGTAACCTATCTTGTGGTACTAATTGTGTGGAAATGTGGTGTTGGGATGTTGTGTGGACTGTTTTGAACGTTTGAGGATGTTGAATTAAATGATGTATGGTTTGAGATTGACATTGAGTTGGGTTGAGGCTCAAATTGCACGAATATACTTGAAATGGAAGCCCTAACGACTAGGTAGTCTTAATAAGTGTTGATTATTTGGATATTGTGTTGGAATCATAGGCTTAGTGGGCTGCCCGTAAATGTTTTATAACTTCAAAAGTGATCTTGACCATTGCATGTTGACAATTAAGCTTTTCTTGCATCCGAACCCATGTTGATATCATTGCATGTTGAATAATCTTATCACTTGATTGCGTGGACTTTTTAATGAGTTATATGGCCTGTTTTACATGTGTTACATGGCTGCCCGTTTAATTTCCATATAACTCTATATGCCTTTCAAGTGAAATTTCCTGTCTTATCGTGTCCTGCTTGTTTATCTGTCAATGTGCAATCCTATGACTGTCCGGAGGCAACCTACTTTGTTGTCTACCTTCTGTGAGATATATTACCTGTCATGAATGTGCATTGCATACAAGGTTGCAACCTTTCCTGTCGGCATGGTAGCGATCACGTACGCTGGGCAGCATCGGGCTTGCCGGTGTTACCGTGACCACCATGGTCCCATTCCCTCTCTCGCTTGGGGGCTAGACTTCCTCGGAGAGTTGGGTCGTAGGATTTTGGGGTACATCCGGAGTACACCCACCTGGTGTGTTTTGGGGAATGATTGAAGTCGGCCGCAACTTCTGATTCTGAAACTGATCTGAGAGCAAAAGCTCGCCGTATCCTTTTTATTATGTGTATAAGTACTCCAGCTTGGATCCTAGAGAACCTCGGGGAGGAAAGACCGGTATTCCTGTTCTGTACTTGTATTTCTGTACTTGTATTTCTGTTGTATTCATGTTTGAGAAAGGGGTTTTCATAAGTTTAACCGGAAAATGAGTTTCAAAACTTATTTCTCGTTCCCCCTCGTTGAGTTCATAAGGACTCACCCTCTTTTATCATCTCAGGTGAAGAAGAACAGGTACAGGAACCCGAGCTCAATGTACCTAATGATGAACCCCTGGAGAGATTGCATGTTATTGTTGTTTTGCTTGAACGTGACTACTTGTGTATTTTGTGCTGCTTGAAGACCATTTATCTTATGTTGCTTGTTGTTGCTAATGTAAAAGACCCTCGTTGTAATTTGGGGTCTAATTTTGGTTTGTACTTATATTAAGTAGACTGATACTAGACATACTATGATCGTTTTGCTTTTATTATCACTAGTATCTATCATAGGTTATGATGCTTAGCTAAGGAATAGGCAAACGAACTTATCCAATCTCAACCGGTACTCGCTAATAAGCTAAGATCAACAAGTACATTTTGAAACGAGGATAAATGGACAAACGAGACATAGTATCATGCTAGGTTATAAATCAAACGGGACGTCGAAATAACCAATAAGCAATTCAATTGATGATAAAATAGTAAACTCTAGTTGGGAATGAACTTGAATTGAAAGTTTGAGGCTGTTAGAAAATTTAGGTCAAAACAAAGAGCCCAATTACAGCCGTTATGCTGCCGGATTTCCGGAAAATTTTGGAGTCTAGAATAAAATGTTAAGTGTAAACCTCCTAGAATGATTAAGAATGTGAAAGAACTTGAATGTTTAGATCACACCCTAGTCTAACCTTTATAGGTTGGGTTGGGGCATGACACACAGCATACCGTTGGAAAGCTCTCAGAGAGCTCCACGACGAGAGTAGCTAGCCTGCTTTGCTGCGCCTGTTTTTGGAGCCCAAAATCGAACGTTTTCATCAGTTTCGGGATACTTTTCTTCTTTTGCGCTATTTTTCCGTCCCGGATCGTACATTGTGTGCTGTGAAAAGGACGACAACCTAATCCATCACATTTCTATTATCGAATCCCACAGCACCTTGGGCAAGACAACTTCGCTTCACGTAGAGGCTGGGCCCGCAAACTGAGGGCATGGGGCTTTGGACTAGGTCTCCATCGCTCCGGTGCCCATAACTTTTGATCCGTAAGGAGTTATGCGGCGCACATCATACCATTGGATAGCTCTCCGAGAGCTGTATGACGGGGACAGCAAGCCTGCTCGACTGCGCCTATTTTCGGAACCCAAAATCGAACGTTTTCATCAATTTTGGCATACTTTTCTTCTTTTGCGTTGTTCTTTCGTTCCGGATCGTACATCGTGAGCCGTGAAAAGGACGACAACCTAATCCATCACATTTCTATTATCGAATCCCATGGCACCTAAGGCAAGACAAATTCGCATCACGTAGAGGATGGGCCCGCAAACTGAGGGTGTCGGGATTGGGACCATGTCTCTGTCGCTCCAGTGCCCATAACTTTTTATCTGTAAGGAGTTACGCGGCGCACAGCATACCGTTGGAAAGCTCTCCAAGAGCTCTACGATGGGGGCCGCAAGCCCAACTGGCTGCAGCTATTTTCGGTGAACAAAATCGAACATTTTCATCAGTATCGGCACACTTTTCTTCTTTTACTTTGTTTTTCCGTTCCGGATCATACGATGTGAGCCGCGAAAAGGACGACAACCTAATCCATCACATTTCTATTATCGAATCCCACAGTACCTTGGGCAAGACAACTTCGCTTCACGTAGAGGATAGGCCCGCAAACCGAGGGCGTCGGGATTTGGACCATGTCTCCGTCGCTCCGATGCCCATAACTTTTTATCCGGAAGGATTTACGCGGCGCACAGCATACCGTTGGAAAGCTCTCGGAGAGCTCTACGACGGGGGCAGCAAGATTGGTCAGTTGTGCCTGGTTTTGGAGTCCAAAATCAAATGTTTTCATCAGTTTCGGGATACTTTTCTTCTTTTGCGCTGTTTTTTCATCCCGGATCGTACGTTGTGTGTTGCGAATAGGACGACAACCTAATCCATCACATTTCTATTATCGAATCCCATGGCACCTTGGGCAAGACAACTTCGCTTCACGTGGAGGCTGGGCCCGCAAACCGAGGACGTAGGGCTTTGGACCAAGTCTTCGTCGCACCGGTGCCCATAACTTATGATCTGTAAGGATTTACGCGGTGAACATCATACCGTTGCAAAGCTCACCGAGAGCTCTACGACAGAGGAAACAAGCCCGCTCAGCTGTGCCTATTTTCGGAGCCCAAAATTGATCGTTTTCATCAGTTTTGGGACACTTTTTTTCTTTTGTAATATTTTTCCTTCCCGGATCGTATGTTGTTAGCCTAGAAAAGGATGACAACCTAATCCATCACATTTCTATTATCGAATCCCAAGGCACCTTGGGCAAGACAACTTCGATTCACGTAGAGGCTGGGCCCGCAAACCGAGGGCGTAGGGCTTGGGACCAGGTCTCCGTCGTATCGGTGCCCATAACTTTTGATCCGTAAGGAATTACACGGCGCACAACTTACCGTTGGAAAGCTCTCCGAGAGCTCTACATCAGAAGAAGCAAGCCTGTTCGGCTGCGTCTATTTTTAGAGCCCAAAATCGAACATTTTCATCAATTTTGTGATATTTTTCTTCTTTTGCGTTGTTTTTCCGTCCCGAATCGTATGTCGTGAGCCGCGAAAAAGACGACAACCTAATCCATCACATTTCTATTATCGAATCCCACGGCACCTTGGGTAAGACAACTTTGCTTCACGTAGAGGCTGGGCCAGCAAATTGAGGGCATGGGGCTTGGGACCAGGTCTCCGTCGTTCCAATGCCTATAACTTTTGATCCGTAAGGAGTTACGCGGCGCACAGCATACCGTTGAAAAGCTCTCCGAGAGCTCTACGACAGTGGCAACAAGCTTGCTATGCTGCGCCTATTTTTGGAGCCCAAAATCGAACGTTTTCATCAATTTTCTTATATTTTTCTTCTTTTGCGTTGTTTTTCTGTCCCGAATCGTACTTCGTGAGCCGCGAAAAAGACGACCACCTGATCCTTCACATTTCTATTATCGAATCCCACAGCACCTTAGGCAAGACAACTTCGCTTCACGTAGAGGCTGGGCCAGCAAACCGGGGGCGTGCGGCTTGGGACCAGGTCTCCGTCGCTCTGGTACCCATAACATTTGATTCGTAAGGAGTTATGCGGGGCTCAACATACCTTTGGAAAGCTCTCAGAGAGCTCTACGACAGAGGCAGCTAGCCTGCTCGGCTGCGCCAGTTTTCGGATGCCAAAATTGAACGTTTTCTTATGTTTTGGGACACTTTTCCTCTTTAGCGTTATTTTTCGGTCCCGGATCGTACGTCGTGAGCCGCAAAAAGAACGAAATCTAATCCATCACATTTATATTATCGAATCCCACGGCACCTTGGACAAGACAACTTCGCTTAACGTAGAGGCTGGGCCTGCAAATCGAGGACGTGGGGCTTGGGACCAAGTCTCCGTCGCACCGGTGCCCATAACTTTTGATCCGTAAGGATTTACGCAGCGCACAGCATACCGTTGGAAAGCTCTCCGAGAGCTCAACGACGGGAGGAGCAAGCCTGCTCTGCTGCGCCTGTTTTCGAGGCCCAAATCTAACGTTTTCATCAGTTTTAGGATACTTTTTTTTCTTTTGCGCTATTTTTCCTTCCCGGATCGTACATTGTGAACCTAAAAAAGGACGACGACCTAATCCATCACATTTCTATTATCAAATCCTACAGTACCTTGGGCAAGACAACTTCGATTCACGTAGAGGCTAGGCCTGTAAACCGAGGGCATGGGGCTTAGGACCAGGTCTCCGTCGCTCCGGCGCCCATAAGTTTTGATCCATAAGAAGTTACGCGACGCACAGCTTACCGTTGGAAAGCTCTCCTAGAGCCCTACGTCAGAAGAAGCAAGCCTGTTCGGCTGCATCTATTTTCGGAGCCCAAAATCAAACGTTTTCATCAATTTCGTGATATTGTTCTTCTTTTGCGTTGTTTTTCCGTCTCGAATCGTACGTCGTAAGCCGCAAAAAAGGCGACAACCTAATCCATCACATTTCTATTATCGAATCCCACGGCACCTTGGGCAAGACAACTTTGCTTCACGTAGAGGCTGGGCTAGCAAACTGAGGGCATGGGGCTTGGGACCAGGTCTTCGTCGCTCCGATGCCCATAACTTTTGATCCGTAAGGAGTTACGCGGTGCATAACATACTGTTGAAAAGCTCTCTGAGAGCTCTACGATAGTGGCAGCAAGCTTGCTATGCTGCGCCTATTTTTGGAGCCCAAAATTTAACGTTTTCATCAGTTTTGGGATACTTTTCTTCTTTTGCGCTGTTTTTTCATCCCAGATCGTCTGTGGTGAGCCGGGAAAAGGACGACAACCTAATCCACCACATTTCTATTATCGAATCCCATGGCACCTTGGGCAAGACAACTTTGCTTCACGTAGAGGCTGGGCCAGCAAACCGGGGGCGTGGTGCTTGGGACCAGGTCTCCGTCGCTCTGGTGCCCATAACATTTGATCCGTAATGAGTTACGCGGTGCACAACATACCGTTGGAAAGCTCTCAAAGAGCTCTACGACGGGGGCAGCTAGCTTGCTCGGCTGCGCCAGTTTTCTGATCCTAAAATTGAATGTTTTCTTCAGTTTTGGGACACTTTTCTTCTTTAGCGTTATTTTTCCGTCCCGAATCGTACGTCGTGAGCCGTGAAAAGAACGAAATCTAATCCATCACATTTCTATTATCGAATCCCACGGCACCTTGGACTAGACAACTTCGCTTAATGTAGAGGCTGGGCCCGCAAACCAAGGGCGTGGGATATAGGACCAGGTCTTCGTCGCTCCGTTGCCCATAACTTTTGATCCGTAAGGATTTACGCTGCGCACAGCATACCGTTGGAAAGCTCTCTGAGAGCTCTACGACGGGAGGAGCAAGCCTGCTCTACTGCGCCTGTTTTTGGAGCCCAAAATCGAATGTTTTCATCAATTTCGGAATACTTTTCTTCTTTTGCGTTGTTTTTTCGTCCCGGGTCGTACGTTGTGAACCACGAAAAGGATGACAACCTAATCCGTCATATTTATATTATCAAATCCCACAGCACCGTGGGCAAGAAAACTTCGCTTCACGTAGAGGCGGGGCACGCAAACCGAGGTCGTGGGGCTTGTGACCAGGTCTCCGTCGCTCCGGTGCCCATAGCATTTGATCCGTATGGAGTTACGCGGCGCACAACATACCGTTGGAAAGCTCTCAGAGAGCTCTACGACGGGGGTAGCTAGCCTGCTCTGCTGTGCCAGTTTTCATATCCCAAACTTGAATGTTTTATTCCATTTTGGGACACTTTTCTTCTTTAGCGTTATTTTTTCGTCCAGGATCATACTTCGTGAGCCGCGAAAAGAACGAAAACCTAATCCATCACATTTCTATTATCGAATCCCATGGCACCTTGGGCAAGACAACTTTACTTAATGTGGAGGCTGGGCCCGCAAACCGAGGGCGTGGGACATAGGCCCAGGTCTCCGTCGCTCCGGTGCCCATAACTTTTGATCCGCAAGGATTTACGCGGCGCACAGCATACAGTTGGAAAGCTCTCCGAGAGCTCTACAACAAGAGGAGTAAGCCTGCTCTGCTACGCCTATTTTGGAGCCCAAAATCGAATGTTTTCATCAGTTTCAGGATACTTTTCTTCTTTTGCGCTATTTTTCTGTCCCGGATCGTACGTTGTGAACTGCTAAAAGGATGACAACCTAATCCATCACATTTCTATTATCGAATCCCACAACACCTTGGGCAAGACAACTTCGCTTCACGTAGAGGCGGGGCCCGCAGACCAAGGGCGTGGGTCTTGGGACCAGGTCTCCGTCGCTCTGGTGCCCATAACATTTGATCCGTATGGAGTTACGCGGCGCACAACATACCGTTGGAAAGCTCTCAGAGAGTTCTACGACGGGGGTAGCTAGCCTACTCTGCTGTGCCAGTTTTCATATCCCAAACTTGAACGTTTTCTTCCATTTTGGGACACTTTTCTTCTTTAGCGTTATTTTTTCGTCCCGGATCATACTTCGTGAGCCGCGAAAAGAACGAAAACCTAACCCATCACATTTCTATTATCGAATCCCATGGCACCTTGGGCAAGAAAACTTCACTTAACGTAGAGGCTGGGCCCGCAAACCGAGGGCGTGGGACATGGGCCCAAGTCTCCGTCGCTCCGGTGCCTATAACTTTTGATCCGCAAGGATTTACGCGGCGCACAGCATACAGTTGGAAAGCTCTCCAAGAGCTCTACGACAAGAGGAGTAAGCCTGCTCTGCTACGCCTATTTTTGGAGCCCAAAATCGAATGTTTTCATCAGTTTCAGGATACTTTTCTTCTTTTGTGCTATTTTTCTGTCCCAGATCGTATGTTATGAACCGCTAAAAGGATGACAACCTAATCCATCATATTTCTATTATCGAATCCCACAACACCTTGGGCAAGACAACTTCGCTTCACGTAGAGGCAGGGCCCGCAAACCGAGGGCGTGGGGCTTGGGACCAGGTCTCCGTCGCTCCGGTGCCCATAACATTTGATCCGTAAGGAGTTACGCGGCGCACAACATACCATTGGTAAGCTCTCAGAGAGCTCTACGACGGGGGCAGCTAGCCTACATAGCTGCTCCTATTTTTGGAGCCCAAAATAGAATGTTTTCATCAGTTTCGGGTTACTTTTCTTCTTTTGTGTTATTTTTTCGACCCAGATCGTACGTCGTGAGCTGCGAAAAGGACGATAACCTAATCCATCATATTTCTATTATCGAATCCCATGGCACCTTGGGCAAGACAACTTCGCTTCACTTAGAGGCTAAGCCCACAAACCGAGGGCGTGGGGCTTGGGACTAGGTCTCCGTTTCTACGGTGCCCATAACTTTTGATCCGTAAAGAGTTACGTGGCGCACAGCATACCGTTGGAAAGCTTTCAGAGAGCTCTACAATGGGGGTAGCAAGCCTGCTTGGCTGCACTAGTTTTGGAATCCCAAAATTGAACGTTTTCATCAGTTTTGAGACACTTTTCTTCTTTAGCGTTGTTTTTCTATCCCGGATCGTACGTCATGAGCTGTAAAAAGAACGAAAACTAATCCATCACATTTCTATTATCGAATCCCACTGCACCTTGGGCAAGACAACTTTGCTTCACGTAGAGGTTGTGCCAGCAAGCCGAGGGCGTCGGGCTTGTGACCATGTCTTCGCAGCTCCGGTGCCCATAACTTTTGATCCGTAAGGAGTTACGCGGCGCACAGCATACCGTTGGAAAGCTCTCCGAGAGCTCTACTACCAAGGCAGCAAGCCTACTCAACTGCTCCTATTTTCAGAGACCAAAATTGAATGTTTTCATTATTTTTGGCATACTTTTCTTCTTTTGCGCTGTTTTTTCTTCCCGGATCGTACGTCGTGAGCCTAGAAAAGGACGACGGCCTAATCTATCACATTTCTGTTATCGAATC